>OZ010585.1:82771520-82781520 GCA_963932145.1 Acanthosepion lycidas | reverse complement strand
TAAATTTGTTCAATAAAATCGCTATTGGCTTTAACCACACCCTCCAGGTGACTTGAGAAACTATGTGTTGAGTCTGAAGTACTCGCCAACAAATTCGTCACTTCTTTTCGTATCAGAGCGATCAAAGTGAGTTTTCCAAGCTGCCGTATCACATCTAATCACCATTAAACTCATCCAATTGATTTCGAATCCTCAGCAGTGCCCTCAGACTGACAACCAAACACTCTGAAATATTCGTAAAGGAGTTTCCGGTGCCAATGCCAAGCAGTACAACATGTTGTTTCCAAATTTCTGCCGCAATGAATTCCGTCATGGTGTCCAACTGATCTTACTATATTGTGCGGTCGACAAAATCAAAAACAAACAATTTGTAGGCGAGAAATTGAATATATAAAACTGCGACAATTTATCCATCGCAGGCTGCATATATATATATATATATATATATATATATATATATATATATATATATAATTATTTATTTAAAAATATGATTCCAACTTTTTTAAATAAATAATTATATTTATGCTCTACTTTCGTATCGAGCACTATTTTTTAAAAATAATAACAAAAATACTAAGGAACTTTGCATTATTTACCAAACCAGTTTCTTTCCTAATTTCTACAGTAAATTTTTCACATATATATATATATATATATATATATATATATATATATATATATATATATGTGTGTGTGTCTGTGTGTGTCTGTGTGTTTGCGTGTGTAATTTTTTAGATAATTGTTTTTTTTTAATTTATCCATCTGCCAGATTTTGACTTTAAACTTTATTTTTAGTGGATAATCATACCTGAGAAAGACGCTCCATTTTTCTTTTTTTTTTTTGTCAAACAGTATTTTATCTATTAGGTTGTTGCAAAAATAATGACGTAATAATGTCGTTTTTTGACGTATTTTTAACGTCAAAAAACGACATTATTACGTCATTATTTTTGCAACAACCTAATATTTTATCTATTTATTATTTATTTTCGTCTACCGGCCTGAATATTCAAGAAATTAAAGAAAAGTCTGCGTTCTCCCGCAGGTTTTGAAGCAGGGGAGAGGGAAAACCCCCGCTAGATCCGACGTGACTTAACCGATTCGGCCAGAGAACAGCCTTGCTGATCAGAAAAAGTTTGAAACATGCCTTTAAGCGAAATCCTTCTCGTATTAAATTTCTTTTTATTTTATCTACCTCCTACTTCCATCTTTTCGTTTATTCCTTTCTGTGATATCTTATATTTCCTAAAATTATCCTCCTTTGATTCATTCTTTCTATTTCTATGTTTCTTATACGTTGCTCGAAGCTGACATTATCAGCACAGTTATCCGAAATTACTTTTGCTCCTGATTCTTAATCTATTTTTTATTCTCAACATTAAAACAATAACACGTTTATTTATTCATAAATACCTTTCTAGATTAGCAACTGTTTGGACTAAATATGAGGCAACTCCACCACTAAACTTCAGATTGATTCATTTTTCGTTTTTTAAGACTTATCAACCCTTAACTGATTATTTGAAGCAAAAATATATTTTAGGATTGTAACAATCTTTTTTGAGATAATATTTCAGTGTTTGAAATTGAAACTCAGCCTTCCGATTAACGATTCCGAGCCATTATCCTTTGCACAACTAACCACACATCCAAGTTTAAAGCACCTGGTATTCCCAAGTGGTCACCCATGCTCACCATTGCTTAACTTCGGTGCTCGTACGGGAACGGTGTTTCAATGTGATGTGGCCGTAAGCCACTGACGTCAGCGTGACTTAAGAAACCCCACAAAAATGTTCATTTAAGTAAAAAGAGTTATTAAATACTTTATTTGATGCTGTATTCAAGAATTCTACCAATTCTACTAGTGTAGTTCCATTGAAATGTATTTTCTTTTCTATTTATTAGACCCAAGCACATCAGTATCCATTCTGTGTTAATTCATGGGCAAACATTAACCCTTGGATTCCTGCGTTATTGAACAATTTCAACCCTCTTGACAAAATTCGCCAATAATTGATATGTAATGTTTCACAGTAGATCTAAAAATAGTTACAAGTGTTTACCCCCCGTTAAACCGGTGGCTGGACATTACGTCATTTTTCTCTATCAGCAGTAAAGCTGTGGCCAGGGCTCAAAGGATTAAACAACATGAATAATGGACAAAATCCAATGGTGATTATAAAAATCGTGTTAAGTTTAATTGAATATAAATCCGCCGTAAATAGTAAGAAATAATGTATTAGTCTTAGTCATTATGATGCACCAATTTATTTGCATTCTTACATCATTATAGCCACAACGATAGAGATTATTATTTGACGATCCATACCAGGAGAAGATAACTCTCATGAGATAATTCTTAATTCGTATGTGAAACAAACCGATTAGCAAAAATATTCAATAAAAATAACGTTAAAATCAGTTATAGCTGCACAAAGAATATAACAGCAATAATAAAAAGCCACAACAAAAAAATGACAACCTACAAAAATGAAACCAAGGATCCAAAAGGCAACTGCAGAAATAGAACAACATGTCCACTCCAGGTAAATTGCCAACATAAAAATACAGTATATAAAGCCAAGGTAAGTGCAAACAACAACACAATGTACTACATCGGTGCCACAGAGGGTCCATTCAAGAAGAGAAAAAACAACCACAAACTTTCATTCACCAACAGAAAATACTTGAACAGCAGTACACTATACACGTACATATGGCATCTAAAAGACAGAAACATCACACCAAGAATAAGCTGAAAAATATTGAAAAGAGTACCTGGCTATAGCAACATTATAAAAAAAAATGCCTACTTTGCCTACACGAAAAAGTAGCAATGATATCCCATACCCAGCAAAAGAATTTATTAAAACAAAGATCAGAGATAATTTACAGGCATGAAAATAAATACCTATTAGCAGAATTTATACCAAACGGATAGAAAAAAGACACCACCAATCACTCTCTAGTTCATGCTACCATCACAATCATTACACTTATTGTTATTATCAATCCCACCACCGTTACTAATCACTTCTGCCACTTCACAATAACTATTAGCTACTAAAATTATTATTACCACCAACCCCCCAACACCAATGCTACCACATCACAACTACCCTTACCATATTAGTCTGCTATAATTATTAACGTAAATTACTCCTCCCTACCCCAGCAAATTTAACACCAACAAATAAAAACCAATGAGGATTACGAACTGCAATTTCTACCAGTTACATATACTTAGTCATCAAAAACAAGCAAATAACCAGCTTTAAAATAACAACAAATCAACCTTAAAAAATTAATAGTAATTTTTACCTATCATAATTTTACACAGGCCTCACCACACGTATATACGTGCATGCGAGGAAATATTATTCAGCGTAAGAATAGAAAAATGATCTGATTGCTGACATGTATAAATTCACGAGACATTCACGAGAAATTTTCGCTACACTTCCGATCTTTGAATTTCAACATACAAATGTGTATGTATATAGACAACAGCACACATATACATACATATGTCAAATCCCATATGGCCCACATATGTTTATGTCTGCATGAGCCCCGGCGGACGAGCGAGTGTGTATATGTGTCTGCGTACCTCATCGGGTGTACGGACATGCATCTATGTTTGCGTTAGCATGAGTGACATCACGACGACGATTCCCCCCCACTTCCATAATAACACCAATACACGCAATCTACATAAACCCAAAATTTATCATTTATTCAAAATTTATAACAAATATATTATAAAGTCACTACAAAAATAGCCATTTAGTTTCATCTCTTCTGGTGTCTTATCAAGTGTCTTATCACCATCACTTGATAAGACACCAGAAGTGTTGAAACAAAATGTCTATTTTTGTAGTGATTTTGTAACAAATTTATGTTATAATTTTCGAATAAATTATATTTGCTCTACTCTGTACTGAGCACTCTTTTAAGAACGGTTTTTTGGGTTATTGGAATTTATTCTGTATACACCCATCCTATATATATATATATATATATATATATATATATATATATATATATATATATCCACCTATGAGTGACTGAAAAGATTGCCTTACAGCGATATTTCCATGGCTAGTTTCACAAAACACACCCACTGAGATCGATCCCTGTTCGACGCTCTACAGACCCTATATATTTCAGTAAATATCAACATTTCCATACATTAAAATCCATCGTTGCCTCTGTGTGCTTGTATGTGTGCTTGCGTGCTTGTGTGTGCAGATTAACACAGTGTGCCTACGCTTCCACCTAATCATTTGTAAGCATAAATTCAAATGAATAAACTTGATACGAATAATATCGTTTCGTTTTTAGAGCTGTCTTCAAAATGCGCATCACATGTTAGTTAGGTTCAGTGGAAATCAATGCCTCGGTTCAATTGCTAATATATCGACTCCTGGTCATCAGCAATTTAATCTTCCCCGCCCATTTCGACTGGTTTGCATCTATGCCGCGCTGTGTAAATCACATTAATAAGGAAATCATTTCGCTTCATTTAGGCATTTTTTGTTTTTGCCTTCCTGCGCATCAGATCGAAATCACAAAAACCTGTGCATCAGAGATGGATAAACTACATTCGCGTCCTGGGTAAGACGATAGACTGCATCCAACAACAAGGCCTCTGATCAGGAGGTTTTGAGGAGCGTGGAACCACCTCTTAATTGCTTTGTGTTCCCAGGTCCACCCTGATCCGGGGTGGTAGCAACTGTTAGGGTCCCAGCTATGGGCAAATATTTACCCCTCCCAAACTGAGGTCAAAACACTATGTAAGTGTAAAAATAGGTTTAAGTACTAGAAATACTCTGTAAAAAAAGTTATTACCAGCAATGCATTTTGAAGAAAAAAAGATATTACCAGCTATACATTTTTGAAGGAAAAATATTACCAGTAATAAAAATTGCCGGCATTGAATAACCCATTGAGGTGTTGATATGACATAAAACAAACCAAACCAAACCAGTTATATCTATATCGTAAATAGATCAGATATTTTCCAATATTTTTTTTACTTTAAAATGCTTCGCCGATAAAACTGTTTCAGCAGAGAAAAAACACCCCCCTCTAAAAGAAAAAAAAATGTCTCATACGGAATGGTATTCCCTTGATGCCGCTATTGCTGTATACACTTTTCACTCCCTCAGCAATATTTATTGTTTTAAAAAGCGAATTTTAATAAAACCCAAACATATGAAAATGGTATTATATTAGGTTGGTGCAAAAATAATTTCGTTTTCTCACATAGTAACATATGTTAGAAAACGAAATTATTTTTGCACCAACCTAATACATTTTCTTTATTCTTAATAATCGTCAAGATATTAAATACTATTTATTTATTAGTATGAATAAAAAGCTTGTATTCATAGTTATTTATAAAATGGTAAAAAAATAAAATTTGAATTGTATTTGGTTTTCATATCTTGATAATTTTGTCATATTTTATAAATTTTTGAATAAAAACCTTTTTTTTCAAATTTATTTCTTTATAAAAATGAGAAATATCGCAATGTACTTGATTCACATATTCTTATAATCTTGTCAATAAACATTGCCGAGGGAGTCAGAAGTGTATACAGTAATAACGGTGCTAAGGGAATAAACTTCCTTTTGACACACCATATGTTGCAGTCACGAAGGTTCAACATTGACAAAAAAAATTCTTATTTTACAAGAACGAAATCTACATTATCGAGACGAAACACCATTGACATTAAGTGTTTCAACGGTATCATTATACAATTAAGTGCCTTAACAATATCGTTATAGAAATTAAATTTCGGCTCATATTGTTTCCATAATAATCTAGTAAGAAAAGATAAAAGCTCGCAATATATTTATCCCAGGGGATTGATAAACCAAGGTATTTCAATAATTCTGTTGTTATTGCTATTCCATGACTTTTAACGCGTCAATATCTATTAGGTTGGTGACGTAATAATGTCGTTTTTTGACGTTAAGTAATACGTCAAAAAACGACATTATTACGTCATTATTTTTGCACCAAACTAATATTGTCCGGAAAGTAATGACGTATTTCCAGGCTATGAATTATGAGTCAAACAACGAAAGCAGAAACATAGCTGAATAGTAAGAAACAACGTCTAGAATTAGTTTATCATTTCGTTTCTCTGATAGTGTGTCGTTTATAGGGCTTTTCAGAGTGTAATAGGGGACATTTGCAAAGAGGGGGTTGGAGTTTCTTATGAGCTTTCGCTTGGGAACCGTAAACAACGTCCCATCATCTGTATCAGTATTTTAACTAGGAATGCCAAACTTTCATTTTTGCATCATATCTTACAGAAAACAAAAGATGGTGGTTATTAATAGTGCTTTTCAGAGTTTAATTGAGGAAGTTTACAAAGAGGGAATTTGGATTTCTTACGAGCATTCGTTTGTGAACTGAATTCAATGTTTCACCATCTGCATCAGTGTATTAATAAGGAATGATAAACTTTTATTTTTGCAAGACATTTTTACAAGTGATGAAATATGAGTTTTGCATGTTAACAGAAATTTAAAAAACAAAAAAACAGTGCTTATCATAAAATGAGAAAACACCAAAACCAGGAATCAATCTACAGAAATCTTTGCTTTGTGATTGGTAGAATCTGAAAGGTATTGCCTATCACGCTCTACTAGAACAGTGGTCACCAAACTACGACCTGTGGACCGGATCCTGCCCCCGATGTCAGTTCATCCGGCCCGCCGCTTCACTGTGTCACAAATGAGCTAAAATATAATTATTTATATGGAATTATCAATAGATTCTAATTAAACTTACTATATAAAAAAAAATTAAAATAAATGTAAATAAATTGCCAAAATTTGCCCAATTTGATTTTTGCATCTGACAGTAATATAAGTTTTAGGAAAATCAGTGAAATAAAAAATTCAGCAACTTTTTACAATGTTTGATATCGAAGCGTTTTTGTGTAAGTGCCTGCAATGGCGTTTCCAAGAAAAGCGATTACGAGCCTGCTGCAGCAATTATGTTTTAACTTGCATTGTCGTGTTTAAACCGGTTTGAAGAGTGCCGTATATAAAAATGACTGACTTCAGTGAATTATGTCATATATTTTACCTGAAATTATTATAAAATCTAAAGTATGTAAAGTCAGCACATGTAACAAGTTTGACTGATGAACATTAGAAAGCATTTCTCTTGGTTGGATGCAGCAATACCAAAACAAATATTAATTATATCTTAAAAGGTAAACGCTAGATTTACAAATCTCACTAACCTTTTGTACTGCTTATATGATACTGATATGTGCGTACTTGGTGTGATATAACTATTTTCTTGCTATTGTCGCCTTCTTGGATAACTTTTTAGTAAATAAATATGTTTATTGTCTTTATTTTTGTGCATTCAGTGTATTGTATTGAACAAAATGGTTATTCGGCCCGAGCTCGTCATTCTCTAAGGTATCTGTGCCTCTGTTCAAAAAGTTTGGTGACCACTGAACTAGTATCAGGCCATCCCATAAGTTCTGTCCGAATTTTAACTTTTTGTTAAAATGAACGAAATTTAAAGACTATTTTATAATGTCTAATGCAGCTGAACATTATTTTTATGTTTACATGCATTTAAACTGATCAAATTTTATTTCAGAGAACAATAAAATTAAATTGTGTTCGATTAAAACCCTGCTAACATAGAATTACCCAAGAATCATTTGAGGCACATAATACTTTATGAGTTCAAGAAAGGAAACTCAGCAGCCAAAGCAGCTAGAAACATTCACTCAGTTTATGGAGAGGAATATGTGAATGAAAGAACTTGCAGAAGATGGTTTGCAAAATTCAGAGGTGGAGATTTCACCCTTGAAGATGAAGATCGAACCGGACGTCCAGTTGAGTTTGATGAAAAGCTTCTTGAAGCAGTCCTTGAAGAAAATCCTGCTTTATCAGTTGAGGAATTGGCAGTGGTTCTCAGTTCAAACCATACAACGGTTCATCGTCATCTTCAACAACTTGGAAAAGTTTCTAAACTTGGAAAATGGGTGCCTCATAAATTGTCTGAAAACAACCTCAAATCCCGAGTTGACATCTGCTCTTCTCTTCATTCTCGCCAACTTGTTTCACCTTTTTTGGATAGACTTGTGACTGGCGACGAAAAATGGATCTTTTATTATCGAAATGTTAAGCGTCGTAGACAGTGGCTTGGTAAAGAGGAAGAACCCCAGCCATAGACGAGAAGGGGACTACATGGGCAAATTGTTCTTCTTTCAATCTGGTGGGATAGCCAAGGAATAATCCACTTTGAATTCTTACCACTTAATGCAACAATTAATGCTCAAATATACTGACAGCAATTAGAGCGTTTGAACCAATCTTTGAGGGAAAAAAAACCCTGCTCTAGTGAGTCGAAAAGAGGTGATGGTCAATGCGCGACTCCACACAGCAAGAATCACGTCACAAAATATCGAAGAACTTGGTTGGGAGAAAATTCCTCATCCACCTTATTCTCCCGACCTTGCTCCTTCAGATTACCATTTGTTTCGTAGCTTACAGAATCATTTGGAAGAAACAGCTTTTGTAACACAGGAAGAGGTTAAAACTGACATTTGTGAGTTCTTCGAATCAAAGCCAAAAGAATTTTACAGTAATGGAATTAGTAAGCTTGTTAATAGATGGAAGGAAGTCATAGATAATCAGGGAAAATACATTGTTGATTGAATCTGTAATTAAATGTAACATTTGGTCACTTGTTTTCTTTATTCAAAATTCGGACAGAACTTATGGGATGACCAGATACATGGCAAGACCATCACTGCTGATGTTTATTGCTAGCATCTTGGTCGGGTAAGCGAAGCATTTCGTCGAAATTTTTCTGCTTTTATAACAGTGAATGCTGGACAATCTCCTCAAAGATGAAAAAATGTTCGACAAAAAGAGGATACCATAGATAGAACATATGAGTAACGACGAAATTTTGGAGAAAAATGAAATAAAAAGGAAATTTATACATAACATTAGGAAGAGACAGTTGAAATTTCATAGTGAAATAGGTTTATTAAGAGCTATAAATGAGAGGAAATTGTGGAGAGCCATGATCTCCTAGGTCCTGAGAGGACACGGCGCACAAAGAAGATATCACTTCTTGATAGCTCTGTAATGTTGGTGTTCATAAGGACAGCAAATGGAATCTCTCTCTCTCTCTCTCTCTCTCTCTCTCTCTCTCTCTCTCCTGAGAGACGGATTGCACGATTTTATCCTCGTCATGTTTCTATAGCATTTGTTCCAGGAAGATAATGTAAATCTCGTGTGTGTAGGGGTGGCAAAGAAAACTTGGCTAACTTCCAGCTACTCAATTGCACCCCCTTCGTCCTCGCCAGGTTTAAGTACCATTAAGCAAGCGTATTTCTCTTGCAGCCACACCCATAAACACAGCTCACTTACGGCTAACGTTGGAACGTGCTATATCGGATTCTGAATTCGAGTAGGAAATATTCTAGCAAGTGCCTTGCTCAATTCCGGATGTAAGCACAATACACTCTGGAGGCAGATATAACTTTATTTATTTAATAAAAACTTAACTATCTGAATATGTTAAAATAGACTTTGAAATATTACGAATCAGTTCGGTATGTATCCGGAACGGTATATACCAATAAACTCCAGGTTACCTGGTGAATGTGGGAAATAGTGCATTTCACACCTGTGTCAACAGAAGGTGTTTAAATACAAATAAAAACAAGAATTTCGCAATCTCATTTTCCAGGAGCAACAAAATAGTTCTCCTTTGCCGTGTCTTTATTTATTCTTGTGTTGAACTAAAACGTTTTTTTAAATCATTTCACCCCCAAGCAAAGTGATAAAGCCAATCCCGAAAAAGAAGAAAATTAAGGAGAAAGAGTACCCACCCCAACCCAAAGACAGGAGACAGATGACGATTGTCATAGCATTTAAATTTTTGAAGGTCGTATTTGGCAGGAAATGAAGAAACCGGAAGGCGTGAAGTGCG
>OZ010585.1:82739020-82766520 GCA_963932145.1 Acanthosepion lycidas | reverse complement strand
GAATAGAAGACTTCAGGCAAGAGTTATGTCGTTTGGCAGGCTGAGAATACCATGTTGCCATTGAATGTAAATGGGAACAAAAACGACGCTTACTCAGAACCAGAAAGAGACTTTAAATTTCTGGTAGACATAGTGAGGAAGGAGGACTTGGAAAAACTGACAGTCATGGGACATGTCGAAGATAATACTGGTAGAATAAAACATAAAGTATCCTACCCAAGGAAATTGTGTAAATATATGGCAGAAAAGGAACTTTGAAGGATAGTGAGCGGATGAATAGTTCTTAGAGCTAAAAACGATAGGAAGTTGTGGAGAGATATGGCCCGGGGGAACACGACACAAAATGAAGAATGTCTACTGAACATATCGTCGCTATGTTAATCTTCTTCATCAGTTCCAGTTTCCTTCCTTTTTCAGTTAAGACGATATCTTTCTTTTCATTTTTTTTTATGTCTTTTTCTCTTCTCTTCATATCTAAAAAATTCGACCGACTTTTTTCTTTCTCGCCTCCCGCCATTCTAGTTGTATCTCCTCAATTTAAAAAAAAATATATATCTATGCGGTGGTTAATGGTTAGGATTTTTTAATCTACAACTTTATATTACCATAGCAATATAACACCCTCTAGAGTTTCAAAGAAAGAAAAAAAACAAAAAAAAAACAAGAAGTAAATAATGAAAACTTCAACATTAATAATTGGATAGATTATTTTTAAAGTGAGCTGATAAAACTAGGTTGACAGAAGAAAAATATTAAATAAAAAAGTAAGAAAAACAGGGTGGAAATAAGAAGTCACCCACTCAAGTTTATCTGGATAGGTCGAAAAACGAGGACAGGCGCATGGGTAAGGGTTAAAACGACGAAATTGTGGAGAGCCATGATTACCAACGTTCTCAAGGTACAAAGTATAAAGAAGAAGAAGAAGAAGAAGAGGAAGAAGGAGGAGGAGGAGAAGGAGGAGGAGAGAGCAGAAGAGGAAGAAGAAGAAGAAGAAGGAGCGGCAGGAGAAGGAGAAGAAGAAAGCATAAAAAAGATAAGCATTACATGATTTACTGCACTCTTTCTATCCAAAGTGCCTGATCCTAGCGTCGGGCAACTGCTAATAAGCTCGATTTGCAATCCAGTTCAATAGTATAGTCCGTCCTGGGTTGGGCACCTCGAGGTGGTGTAATGGCTAGCAAGCTTGTCTCGCTAGAATAATTACACCTGAGTAGTGAGTTCGATCCTCACTGGGTGTCCCATACTTTCGGCCTTGTGCCACATCTAAGCTACGCTTGGAAAATCAATAGTCCGTCCTGGGTGTGACGATGAACTACATCCATCAGCAAGGCCTCTGATCAGGTGGTTTTGAGGAGGGTGGAACCATATTATAATTACTGTTGTTCCCAGGTCCACTCTGATCTGTGATGGTAGCACCTGTTAGGGCCCCAGGTATTGACAAATAGTTAACCCCCAAACTATGGTCAAAATACTATGAAAGTATAAAATATTTATAGTAAAAAATTCACACAGAATACCTTTCTGTAAGGAAAAGAAATACAAGCAATAAAATATTCCCAATGGTCACAAGAAAATTAAATTCCGGCATGAAATGACCTATAAGGAGTAAATATGCCACTAAACAAAGAGTGTAATGAATTTGATCCTCACTTGGGGTCCTTGACACTGTAACCATCTGCCAGATTAATGTATGTCTAGTCAGTATCTGTAATGAGAAAGAGAAAGAGAGATAGAGAGAGAGAGAAAGAGAGTGGGTGAGAAAAGAGAGAGAGAAAGACAGTGAGAAAAGAGAGAGAGAATGAGAGAAAGAAATAAAGAGAAATGAGAGGGGAGGGAGAAAAGAGAGAGAGAAAGACAGTGAGGAAAGAGAGAGAGAATGAGAGAAAGAAATAAAGAGAAATGAGAGGGGAGGGAGAAAAGAGAGAGAGAAAGACAGTGAGGAAAGAGAGAGAGAATGAGAGAAAGAAATAAAGAGAAATGAGAGGGGAGGGAGAAAAGAGAGAAAGAGAGAGTCAGGAGAGAGAGAGAGAAAGAGAGAGAAAAGAGAGAGAGAAAGAAAGAATGAGAGCGAGTTCAATTTAGGTCACGGAGAAAAAGCTCATTAGATATTACAGACACATAGTGAAAAACTATTCGAGCACTGAGATTAAAATCAAAATATGTTAAACTCTTTTTATCGACGTCAAGGGGCGCAGTGCTGACATAGAAAATTCTTAGATTAAAGAAAAGCGGGTCTATGCTGAAGACTATTATATTTTAATTATAAAGTGGATGTTTTTTTTTTGTGCGGGTTTAATTTTCTGAGGAAAGAAACAATAATCGGCTGAATTCGTTTATTCAAAACACGAAAATCTAAAATTATTTACACTATTTAAATTCAGATGATTGTCCGCATCTTTGTTGTTGTTATCACAATGTTTCGGCCGTTGTGCTCTCTGGCATTCACCAGGAGTATATCGAGCCAGGTAACCTACACAGAATTCTGGACTGAACCATTTATTGAATCTACTAAATCTACTATTCTGGTTCCACTGCCGATGTCTAAGCATATATTTAGTCTACTTCTTTTTAGTACTGCTCAGCTATTGCTCGCTGTTTCCACTGTGTCCAAGTGTGCAAAACCTTGGGTATAATGATACATCCGGCAGCAAGGCTTCTGATCGGGATATTGAAGGGTTTGAGTGGCGTGGAGCCACCTCTCAATTGATGTTATTTCCAGGTCCGCCCTGATCCGGGGTGGTAGCACCTGTTAGGTCCCAGCTATGGACAAATAGTGAACCCCCAAACAAAAACAAAACACTATAAAAGAATAAAAATACTAGCAATGCATTTTTATGTAAAAAAATGACTAACAATACTTATTTATAGTAAAATGACCAATACATTTTATCTTTAGTTGAAGACAAAATTGTATCCCAAATATTTAGATTTCGGCATTAAATAACCCATAGCCACTGAAAAAAAAGCCAACCATGTGTGTACTTAGAGTCAGTAAAAACAGTGTGATATATGATAAATATTATGTTGGTGCAAAAATAATGACGTAATAATATCGTTTTTTGACGTATTTTTTAACGTCAAAAAACGACATTATTACGTCATTATTTTTGCACCAACCTAATATAAGAACTAGACGAGATATTTATAGATATAGATTAAAGCGTTATCTCATGAATTTGGTGACATAGTAATTCTGAGTTCAATCTCTAGGCCAGGCAGTGTGTTCTTGGACTCAGTGGAAACAGGGAGAATAACAATAAAAAATTAGAACTAGACGAGATATCCCTCGACATGTGCAGTGAATCAAGATCACTCTAACCTACCTCCACCCCCGTAGAGTAAATAAAGGGTTCAGTTCGATATTTCCTGCAGGTTACCTGCATTGATATACACCTGAAGAAGACCGGAGGGCATAATGGCAGAAACTTTGGTATAGCAACAACAAAGATGAGGACAATAAACTGCATGTAAATAATTATAATCTGTCAGTCTAGAAATTCAGACAGAAATCACAGTGAAATCTCATTAAAGCTAAAAGATAAATGCTGTTGATTATTATTGTTACCATTAGATGAGCGTTTTGAAGGTTCTTTTATTATTACAATTAAGGAGGATTTACCGGTCGTTAAACCGAGCCACGTTACTAACAAGATAGTCACTAAAATGGTTAATTATCTTTGGTTAACTTTTACTTTGTTCTTATTAAGTATTTAATTGCGGTTGTTTTATTTTAACATTGAAGTCTTGAGTTATACTTAATTATTAGCGGCCACCGTACGTCACACCAAAAGGAGAAAAAACCCCCAAAAAAACACGTAAAAACTAAAATAAAAAAAAACAACGGCAATTAATTGATTGATTTGTTTTTGTGGATTATCAACCGTTTGTGGGTCATTTAAAGCCAGAACATATTTTTTATTGTAGGAGGTTGCTTACCATCGTCAGTATTCGAAAGAGCCTCCCTATCTAAACACTGATAACTCTCGACGCTGTTTAATTTCAGTGATCAAATAGGAAGAGGTATGGTGGATATGCAATGGATAGCGACTCGAAGAGCCGAGTTCGAATTCTAGTCGTTTCCACTTACGTGCTAATCCCCTTGGGAAAGGTATAAATCCTCTACTTCTCATCCCCACCCAGCTAAGGGTAAATTGTAGGACAGACCGGGTTCTATAGTCTTGGACGGCAACTGGTCTACCGCAGAAAGAAATGGCAAACTACTGCGAAAAAATCTGCCTCGTCAGTCATGTATCGAAAGATGCATGATCGCTTAAGCGTGTATCACGCATGGCACATAACTGGCTCATAAAACGGGAAATGATGTTTTCAGGAAACAACGCGAAAAAAAAAAGAAACAAAAAAGGTAAAAAAAGAATATTAAAATATATATTCAGGGCAGTGCAAGGTCTCCTTCCCCCCTCCAATCTATGATATGGGACCCCCCACTCTACTATACGCCAATTTTCATAAGGTAGTACTCATAAAATACAAATTTTATTGTAACCTAATTATGTAGAATAATGGATCATATGCAATATAGGTGATAAAAATTGAAGAGGAATATCATGGATTCAAATACAAATTAGAGACATGTCATAATAGATCATTCCATTCTACATAAATCAACAATGTTTTACGGCAATTTTTAACATCAACTTCAGATTTTTCTTCTTAAAAGTTTGATGTATTTTAAAATATTCAACATTATGGATAAAAATAGTGAATTTTATATAATGTTTCTTTTTACGAGACTTAGCATGATCAAATCAAACTGATGGAAAAATAAAAGATCACAGAATGACGTCAAAACTCGCGAAAATTTGTCATCTTTTACTGTTAATTTGTAACGTATATAAATGTAGGTAGAAAGAAGAAAATGTTGATGAGATAGCGAGGATCACATAGTAATACATGGGCCCCCTCCCAAACAGGCTCACCCCTGGTCTGATTGGTCGGGGTAGTACGCGCCGGACCTATATATATTAAGTAAAGATAACTGACATTGCTTTCAGTAATTTCCTCATCTTGATTGTTACATCAACAACGATTTGACCGTTCTACTCTCCCACCCTCTTCCATTGCGCCTGTTATTCTGTATTTTTTCTGAGAAGTTCGAACTGAATTATTTATTCAATCCACATCTGGTCGGAAGAGTTCGCTCTCTATTCACTGACAGTCCACGGGGATATTTCGGATTAATCAATTCTTTTTAGTTTATACGGCGATCAATAAGGAAGGCCGCTGAGTAGAACGGCCTAAATGTTCTGTGACCATAGCAAGCAAAGAAAAGGTAAATTTAAAGAGATCATTGTAAGAGAAGCATTCTAAAAATTCGTGAAAAAAAACAGTTATAAGAAATTTATACAAATATTTTGATATTTGTTTGAAATAACATAATCCTGGATTTGGGTGTTCTAAAACCTACACGGACCTGAAGTATTCTGAGGTAATAGGTTGAAAACTTACATCAGTTTGAAAACAGTCGTCTTGAGAGCAGCAGAATTGAATTTATGGTAAAATTTGGTTGGAACATTCAAGACATGGCTGGTTCTTTGACAAAGACTTCTTGAGATGCTTCCTCGAACTAATCAGCAACTTACAAATGAATAACTCGTTTCAAAGAAGGACGAGACGAAGTTGAGAATGAAGGACAGATCAACAACAATTTTGTGAGGAAAGAAACGAAGCTTAACGGGATTGAATGGCGAACGACGGTTAAGACAAGAAATATTAGTTAACAATCCAGATACTTTATTTAATTCAGCTCACCAGATTTTTATCTGAAAAATTAAAGTTGGGAAAACTTCCGGTTCGTTGAGGCCAGAGCAGTAACAAAAGCTGACATTTCAATAGAAATTTTTAACAAATGAGATCAGAATCTTGAATAATTTCTGGCGCTAAGTGTAACTCGAGATGAAACTTGACTTTGCTACTATTAGGTTGGTGCAAAAATAATGACGTAATAATGTCGTTTTTTGACGTTAAAAATTACGTCAAAAAACGACATTATTACGTCATTATTGTTGCACCAACCTAATAATATCCTGAAGACAAGGCTCAGTTATAAAAATGGTTACTCAATAATAGAAAGGTTCAAATTAAGGCAAAAGCAAACCGGTCTGTGGTAAAAGCCAGTTTTCTAAGATGCTAATTGCATTTTGCTAGTTGAATTATTAAAGGCGAAAAGACAATGACATGAAAGTGTTTTGAGAAAATTAATTGTAAGTTTAACGAAAAAGCTCCGTGGAAGGCTTCATCAGAAAAATCATTTCCACCCCAACATGGCTTCTGCACATTTCTCTCATCAAACAAGGAGAACATTGCAAGAATTTCAATCGGAAATAGACAACGCCATAATTTAGCACCTTTATGACCTTTTCAAATTTCCTGATTTAAAAAAAGAAAGAAAGCCATCCATTTTGAAGCTATTAATGACGTAAAAAAGACTGATTTGACAGGTTTGCATTCTCCGAATTGTTTTTCTGGGATTGTATAAACTGCTGATGTCATCATTTACTGAAGTACCTTGATGTTCATTGAGCTTATGTGTAGAAATAAAGCTTATACTTAAGAATAATTGTTTTTGATACCGTTCTTTCGATGACATTTTGGATACTTCTCATACAATGTAGAATTTGTTTTTTTTTCTACGTTATATTAATGTAGTGTTTTGTCCAAGAAAACATTTCTACTGGCGCAACATTTAATCGAAAGTCAGTTATTTATTGGGAATTTATATATTTTTTTGGTGGATGCTTTTGTTTACAGGAGGTACCTCCACGAAAATGCTAAAAAATCAGCATACCGTGATTAAAACATGCTTCAAACGTAATGAAAACAGTTTTATCGTCAAAGTCGTTATGTTATTACTAAGAGGAAAGATCAACGTATTTTTTATTATTTAATTAATTTTTTTACTCCTTTTTCAAACATTCGAAATTTTGATTGCGTCAGCAGTTGTACTAACGATTAACATAGCAATGTTTGGCCTCTTTTTTGCGGTGACACACATTAATTTGTAAATTCTTCCAAAAACAATTATTTCTAAGATTTTAATGACATTTTTAGAATTTATTCATAAATTAAATTATTTTTGAAATATGTTTTTACTAGAAAATCTTGGTAAAAATATATCTTTTACATGTGTTTCATCTCTTTACTTAATTTTATGAGAACTAATTTCTATTGACTATCTTAGTTAAAAGCAGAATTATTTGAAGAATTTAAATTACCGACTTTTTTTTGCAAAATCGGACCTAGTCTTACCGAAAATCTGTTCTGAATCGAAATGTTATGGGACCTTACCCATAATAACATAATGGACTATTCCATACGTAATAAATACTGCGCCCAAGGAGGAAGCAGGGGGTTTCAATCTGAAGTCTGGAGTGAGGTCCGTCAGAAGTCCGTCAGGAGTCTGTCAGTCAGTCAGTTAGAGCGAGCGAGTCAGTCAGTCGAGTCAGAGGCAGTCCGAAACAGAGTCGCGTTCAAACAATTACTACTAAACCTGATTGTTCGTACTAACACTTTCTACCTCTCTGTATATATTCCTGTTTGTAATATATCTGTGTTATTCCATATCCGTATTCGAGTTCTTCTTTATTGGTTCTACCTTGGACTATCACCGTGGTACAAGGAAACGGACCATAACACGAAAAATAAAAGAAACACAATAAAAATAAGACATTTAAAAAATTTGTTTTAGTTTTTAATTGCTTTTATGAATAATACATATTAAAGACAATATTGTCCGAAGAAAAAAATCGACGAAAAATGAATTTTTACAAGATTTGTTTTCAAGTTTTACAATTTTAAATTGAATAATATATATATATATATATATATATATATATATATATATATATTTAAGTCTGTTAAAATTCATTTTCAATGGGATAATTCTAGGGAAATGTTATTATTTAGTAAAGCTATATTTTCTCATCATATATTGTAAAGCTTATTACAATCTGATGACCCCGAATATTCTAAAAATAATTTTGATTTGTTTTTGTATGTGTGATTACGTGCCGAATTTCTGAGGTATAGATGTACAAACCGATAAATCATGCATTAAAGGTCACGTGTTTTAAGGTTTGTTCCCACTTACGTCGAAAACAAAACCGTTCTTGAGTTTTGTCATCAGCATCACCATATTAACATATTCGGCTGTCAATCGAATGTAAATAAATCAATTAACACGTTAGGAAAACCAGACCACGTAGTTAAGAAATGTTTGTATGCAACATTTTATACTATAAGTAATATTTGTTTCAAATCAGATTAATTTAACTTTATATTTACCATTTTTCTCAAATAATGTTTCAGAAATATATATTATATTTTTGCAAGATTTTTAAACCCAAGAATTAACTTTAGTTTACGAAGGTGTCAAAAATGGCCGTTTTGGTGTATTTTAATGAAAAAAAAATCGATTCCGATCAATATAATTTCTGTTTGAAATGCACCACATAGCATTTTGCTTACAGGAAAGAGTAAATTTTAAATCGTTTAGCTTTCAATTAAAGCTAAAATTAAAGCTTCAAGAAAGGTTATTTATTTTTAAAAAAATCATTTTAACCTTACCAATACCGAATTAGTGGAGGTACCTACTTTACGGTCTTTAAAGTTTCGAATTAACTTAAAACAGCAGGAAGTGAATCTTTTCCTGCAATCTTACTAATCCTACTCCATTGTCTTTTTGTTGTTGTTGTTGTTGTTTTAGCCATTTATATGTTTTTTTTCCTACTTTCGGTATTGAGTGAAAAGAAAACCAGTCCTTCTGCCACAACATTTCATTTATTTTCAATTTCTATGATGCGAAATAATTTTTAATTAGACCCAATGCCGTTTTGAAATCACTGAAACAAATTCAAATTCTTCAAAATGGAAAACACATTTTTTTAACCATGACATTTACTGATGTAGTCTGGCACAAGGTAGAATCAGTATGCGCTTCTACTGAGGATTGAATTCATTACAATAATCAACTGGGCCAAAAATATTTGCTAAAACTCGAGCTACGTAAGTACCCTATCAATCCAAAATCAATATTTTCTAATCACTTCATTCCAACCAAAGGCGGGAATGCCACAAGTACTCAGGGAATCAGAGCGAGTGAATATGAAAGGGGATAGGGAGGATTGATGAAAAGATGGACAGAAGATGGCAATTCACGATGCCTTTAAATTTTTGAAGATTGTAGTTATCCGGGAAGCAAGTAATCGGAAGTTCCACGGGTGGGATTATATATTTAATTTAAATGTCATGTTTTACGTGAACAAAGTATGTGATAATATCTCTCTTTTCTATGCTTAGAGACATTTACAATGTAACTGTTCGAGAAAAAGTCACAAACCTTATTCGCTCATCTCCAAAGTAAATCAATATCTCCATAGCTTGACCAGTTGTCATTAACTGAATTTTAATTTGAAAATTTCCCCATATACTGTCCGGCAAGGAACAATAACAAAGGAGAAGATTATGTTGAAAAAGAAATATTTTTTTTGTCTCAAACAAAACCGTTTTTTTTTTTATACCGATTCGTCTACGGACCTATTGACGAACCTATGTAAGGAGTTCGATTTTTTTTTTCAGGATCTCCCTATCGTGGCAGAGAAGGATGAAAAAGTGCATTAGACTCGAGGGTGGGAATTACTTTGAAGGGAAAAACTATTTAGTTTGTTGTTTGGAATTGAAATAAATTGTTCATGATACCAGTCCCGTTATTTTTAAGACATACTTCGTACATATTTTTAAAAATTCCTCGCGAATCACGTTATTCTATCCACGGTGTTTTCGGCAATCTCTCTGCCGTTTCAAGTTTCTTATACATCTGGGAACTGATTGTCTAGGATTATTGGAGAAAGAAAGAAAGAAAGAAAGAAAGAGAGAGAGAAAGAAAGAAAGAAAGAAAGAAAGAAAGAAAGAAAGAAAGAAAGAAAAGAAATCAATCTTTTTTTGATTGTCTAAATTTTACAATCTAAAATCTTCCATGTTTGTCCAATACATTGAATATAAATAGAGAAACAGAAAACACAATTTGCTTAATCAGATAATACGTGTAGTGTTGTTTTTAAAGCGTTAACATCCGTTGCTTGTGAATATTTAATTCCTTCCAGGTGGATTTTATTCGGCATTAATTAAGGCTCTTTATCTAAAACCAGGCACTTCCATCGTCTTAATATTTACCAGTCGATAACACAAGTCCATAGACGATACTCCCAATCACCCAACCCCGTAATTATTTGAGGAATCTCATGGGGCAAGCCTAAAGTGAAGCTGACTTTAAAGGCAATGCAATAGAAAACCTTGCTTTTGAAGTCTGACTTCTTTATCTCTATCTATAAAAGGCTGGATGTGTGTGTGTGTGTGTGTGTGTGTGTGTTTGTAACGAATGCATGGCCGCAATTTTCGATGGATTTGCACCAAAATTTACATGCACATGCTCCAAGTTAGTAGGAAGGCCAAGACCGACTTTGCATTTCCCAACTCCCATCGATATTGGAAATAATCGATTTTTTCATGCTTCTGCGGCAGTTTTCATGTAGTTTGCGGCCATTTTCTACTGGCTAGAGTGAGAGTCAATAGCTGGCTGCCACGAATAGGCAGGAATGTTATATTGGCCAGCGTGAGAGCCAACAGCTGACTGACACGAATGTTAACTAGCATGCTAGCATGCAAAAAAAAAAATCGATAGCTGCATTCGTCATAAGTGGGAAAAATTTAAATCTGCATGGCACTTCACTCCAATTGGCTCATTCGCTTGCTTAAACTCAACGTTGATTCTGATTTTGCAGAACTTGGTTGGGTGTGAAAAAGTATTTGTTGTTAACATTCTTTTTCCATTCGGTTTTTCCAATTACGAGGCCTTTTTTAAAGCTGATCGTTTTGTGTTCATTTTGTTTAGTTCTTTTTTCGTAACAGATTTAATGTTTAGTATAGAGCTTAGCAAAAATTCGCAGTGTGAGATAGGCAAGAAGTAAGGCATGTAGCAACATCAGCACGGCAAAGGGCACTCCTTTAAAGGCAAGGAAGGGCAAAAATATTTTAAGTCAAGTGATAGCGATTGCTGTATGAGTCGTAGGATTTTTGAATCAAGCACGGGCAACGCCGGGCCATGCCGCTAGTCTAAGTCTAAACTTCGTATGGAAACAGTGCTGCAAGTGCACCCAGTGAATTGTGATTTACTTCTTTTAACTGCCGTGTCCTCTCAGGCCGTAGGCGAAAATTGTTCTCCACAATATCCTGTTCTTTCTAGCCTTAATAAATGTTGTCTTTTAGTTATTTCTCCCAAAACACTGTTTTGCTATCTATTTAATCATGCTCATTAAGTATGTTATGTGTTGTTTTCCTCCGTCTCTCTTGCGTTCAATCTGTCCTGTGAGTATCAGATTCTCCAAGCTCTCCTTCCTCATTATGCGCTCTAGAAATTTTAAGTGCCTGATGTTAAGTATAAGTTGCCTTTTTGTTTCCATTTTTTCTAAAACTTCGTCGTTGCTCAAATGTTCAGTTTATGGTATCCTCAGCATGCTTCTGTAGAACTACATTTCTTATGCTTCAAGTTTCTTCTTCAACTGCAAGGAGATTGTTTAATATTCCGTTTACTGCCATATAGGAGGATAGATATCACATAACAGTTCAGTACTCTTTTTTTGTTTCTGTTGCTTCGTCTCTTCTTCACCTGCGAGGAGATTGCCTCTATTCACTGCCATATAGGAGGACAGATATTACATAGCATTTCAGTACTCTTTTCTTTGTTTCTGTTGCTTCAAGTCTCTTTTTCATCCTTGAGGAGATTGTCCAGAATTCACTTCTATATAGGAGGACTGGTGTTGTATATAGCAGTGATTTCAGTACATAAAAACTTCATTAGAAGAAAAGATGAGATGTGAGTTAGTTATTACATTCCTTTTTTACATTCCTTTTCTTTATAACCATATAAATAATCATATTCCTTTTCTTTATAACCATTTAAATAATCATATTCCTTTTCTTTATAACCATATAAATACTCATATGGTAATGGTAATATTAAGCTGCCTCCCTACAAGGAAACATTTGGCGTTCATTGACTGAGCAAACAGTACTACTATCTGTTGAAATTTATAAAATCGTTCTATTAAAAGAATTTTTCACGAAAATAGTTTTTTTATTTTCAAGACCCTTTACCTGTTATCGCTCTTCCCTGTAGTGATGGGAGTTTCCATCTTAATCTTTTATTTGAAGTAATGTGGAACGTCGACATCTTGATTATGTCATTATTTTCTCTTCAAATTACAAGCGATATCCATTTTAGTTGTTGATAGTGTTGGTAGTCTTTAAGCGATGGGGTTTCTGTTATTTGATATAGTTCTTTGTGATTCTGTAGCATCAGTCAACAATGTTCAAAAAAGGATGATCTTTGGCAAAACCTTCAGGCTTTACTTGCTCAAAGCCTTTTTTTCACCATTGATCTTAAGAAGCGGTTATATACAGTTGACAGTTTAGATATTTCTGAATGGCTTTGCTTCCATGCATAACATCCCTATGAATATCTGTTTCCATAGAAATTTGCAGTATTGAAAGAAACTACCTCTGGCACAGCATATGCTATGTTCTATTTCTTTTTCTCCTATACTTAATTTGTTATAGATGATTCATACACAAAGGTATCTGAAGAGTTTATTATTTTCTAATTACACATCCTGAATTTTTACGATGGATTCAGGATAAGTGCCATCACTGCTTTCATTCCAATTCCAGATAACAGTTTCTGTTTTGGAAAGGTTTATCTTGTGTCTCATTTCTTGGAACATTTGATAGAGAATGCTGATTTTCTGTTCAAAATCATTCTTATCTCAATTATGAATATCTATGTCATTAGCCTAGACACACCCACTCATCATCAATACATTGACCTTATAAGGGACAGCAGAATCATTGTCTTCTATTGATAGACTCATTTGGGATGTGGAATGGAATACTTGAAGGGTCAGTCTCCATCTGCGTTTGTAAATGTGCAGGGAATAGCCTAAGAAAATATTAAATAGATTAGAGCTTTCATTTCCTCCTTGTACTTCTGTTGAGGTCTGAAATGTTTCTGTATTGGGGTCCTCACCAGACATGTAAGATTCTGTTGGTTGATTGATTATAACCTGGGAAGCCTCTATGCTTATAAAAAGTCTTGACCCATTCTTATCCCAATTATGAATATCTATGTCATTAGCCTAGACATCATCAATAAGGGACAGCAGAATCATTGTCTTCTATTGATAGACTCATTTGGGATGTGGAATGGAATATTTGAAAGGTCAGTCTCCATCTGTGTTTGTAAATGTGCAGGGAATAGCCTAGGAAAATATTAAATAGATTAGAGCTTTCATTTCCTCCTTGTACTTCTGTTGAGGTCTGAAATGTTTCTTTCCTAAACTTTAATTTGAAATGGAGTGGAATGTTAATATTTTGATTATATCATTATTTTCTCTTAGAGTTACATGTGTTATCCATTTTAGTTGTTGCTGCTGTTGGTAGTCTTTAAGTGATGTTATTTGATCATAGTTTCTGTTCTGGAAAAGTTCATCTTGAATCCTATTTCTTGGAACATTGGTAGTGTATGTTGATTTTCAGTTCATTCTTCTAGCTTGTTGAGAAAGATAGAAGAGATATTGAATTCAAAGTAGTCTTTCTCTTAGACTGCATGTTAACCAAAGCTAGACAGTCCAATCTACTTATTTAACCTATACCTAGGAACGATGCGGGGCAAAAGAGACTTATTTCTACATTTCCTGAAAGTTTGTTAGTGTGAAATGAAGGCAACCGATGAAAACAGGATTAGAATTCAGTTTGCCGATTTTATTTTCTGCGCTGATAACTGTCACGCTACCCACACATCTTTGAAGTACAGCACCAAATGGCTTAAGCGAAACTTGCTTGTTAACCTTCACTGACTGACTAGATGCTCTAAATTTAACTTAGTATGATACACGGCCAGTGTTTGTAGGCACCCAATAATTGTGTTTGTTAATCATCAATTCAGAAGCGTTACTCATCATAAGGACAGGATTTGTTTTATACTATTGTTCACCGAAGACCGAAGAGCCTCTCAAGGTAGAGGATTAAAGCGTGAGATTTCTTTCATCAACAGAAGAAGTTCTCACGTGATCATGAACGACGTCATAGAACTGCAATACGAATTTACGACCTGCGTCTGCTAATCGGCGACCGTTATCGCCGCATAGCAAACTTCTGTGTAAACATAAAAGGATGTCATCTTTGACGGTGAACATCTCTGTTTTAAATGTCCATATAATCACTCTGATGATGGGTCATGTGAGCCGAAAGCTTACATCAAGTAGCAGCATAATAAATTAAATTCCTGGGTACTTTTTGTCTTTATTTTCCATCCGAAACTAAAGCCAATATACGAGGCTTAGAATAGCTCATTTTAAACATAATAGACATTCATTGTCTGTTATATTTAGTAATATATGCTTGAAATATATATATATATATATATATATATATATATATATATATATATATATATATATATATATATATATATATCTTATTAGAACACAAGAAAAATTAAATAAAAAGCTTAACCGTAGTACCTTGTCTGTCGTTTTTAATGAAACATGCATATATATATATATATATATATATATATATATATATATATATATATATATATATATATATATATATATTCAAGCATATATTACTAAATATAACACAAATCGAAAATGGATTAAATGCGACATATTGTTATATATATATATATATCCGACATATATATATATATATATATATATATATATATATATATATATATATATATATATATATATATATACATATATATACATATACATATACACACAATGTTAACTATTAATACTAAAAATGAATATACATAAAATGATATAATTTAACGTATATTAAATTTAACGTAATTTCTCTCGATAATTTACCAAATTTTAGACTAGAGCAGTGTCTAAACCTTTTTAAGCAATGGCACACCTAGGAGTAAATGAAAATACCACTGTACACTTACCAAAATTTTTGAAGGGTATAGATATATATGTATGCCGTGACAATATTTTGACGCACACTTAATAGGTACGGACATTGAGAATGACTGGACTAAAGCGATAATTATTAAACTAGATATAATAATGTTCAGTACTTATCGTCATTTTTCAATCTCGAAAAAATGTCGATAAGAAATCTTGCCAAGAGCCGCTATGAATACCTATAAAGCTCCGAGTCGGCCGTCGATAAATAATTCAACGTTATTATGTCTAGTTTAATAACGATTGTTCATTGTATGATGGAGTATAAATATCTTTCGTTTTTTTTTCCTCTCATTTTATTACTCTGCCTCATCTATTCAGCTTCAGATTTGAACCATGATCCTCGAAGAGTCTTGTTAGTTATGCTAACAACTCGGCTATCACTTCCATCACCATCTTAAAATAAACAAAAACAAATATTTATGAAGACAATCTCAATTTTCTTCGTCAACGTTTAGTCAGCCGACATTTTTTTTCTGCCTAATTATTTAATGTCTAGCGTCTGTAAATGTTTTTATATATTTATATATGTGGGTTTATACTAAGTATGAATTTTTATGTTCTTAATTCTCGCAAGCCAACAAAAGAAACATAAAAATAATTGCAAAACAATTCAAGTTATTTTCAAACTTGCAGTCAGTACACTGAGCTGCCAAACAACATGAGATATCAATATGTAAATTATTCTGGTAGATGGCGCCACTGTACCTTGAAGTCATAACAATGCTCATAACGGGGCATTGAGAGTAAGTGGAAGAGTCACAGGCTTCATTCGGTCGAATCCTATAACTCTTTGTAAAGACCATCCTTCTTCGGAACTTTGTGGACTGTTGCTAGAGGATCACAACCAAAGAACTATACCAAATAAGAGAAACCACATCACTTGATGACTTTCAACACAAGCAACAATTAAAATGGACAGTATATGTAACTCGAAGAGAAAATAATAACATAATCAACATGTGGACATTCCTACAATAATTTAAGCAAAAAGTTAGGAAGGAAACCTCCATTAATACTGGAAAGAGCTACTGGAATTGTGAAATATATTTTCATGAAAGATTTTCCTGTTTTAAGAGAAAGATTTTATAAATTCCACCCAAAAGTAGCATTGGCTGCTTAGTCAATGAATTTTTCTTTCTAAGGAAACGGTTAATATTTTACCATTTCCCATAGAGAATTTTGTGACGCTATCATGTCTCTTAGTCTGAACAGTACAACTTCAGTCGCAAGGGTTTTAATAATAATAAACACATAATGCAGTTGACATTAATGTCACGCAAGTACTGAAAGAGATCTACCTATAAAAGTTACACTCGCAAAGCAATTACGCTTAATGCTACAAATTGAATTCTCCTTGCTGTCCTACAAAAAAAGCAGTTCTCTTTAATATTAAAAAGGAATTTTCTCGAATTTCAAAAGATTCTTGTTAATATGACCCAGAAACTCATCAAGGTCACACACACACACAGAAAAATGGATTCTCATTAAGGTCACATACAGTCATTAATGTCATACACACAGATGAATTCTTATTAAGGTCATGCGAACACTCATTATGGTCACACTCTCATACCCGCACACACATAGATAGATTCTCATTAAAGACACACGCATATATGAATTCTCATTAACGTCACACATATACAAGCCCATATACTGATGGATCCTCATTAAGGTTACACACACACAAGCATCCATACACGGATACACGCACAGATGGATACTCATTAAGGTCACACGGGCACAAAGGAAGTTCCATTACATTATAATTCACGTTTCTTTTCAAATTCAATTAAGAAGAATTTGCTGCCATTTTGTCTCCAATGAAAGAAAGTGAAACGCTTTTAATGAAATTAACTTCAATTAATAAAAGGCAACAAAAATGTAGAAATCTTCTTTGTTGGCAATAGCATAAATGGCAGATGGCTATAAAAAGGTACTGTTGATCATTTACGGCTAATTTGCTTAAATAATTCAATGACTATTGTTTGCGGCACGAGCCAATAATTTTAAGTAGAATGATACACTAAAATAATTAAAGGAGTAATCGTTGTAAGTCCTCTGTATATTGGTGCCTAATTTATTCATAATACAAAAGTTGAACTGACAAAACCAAATGACAAATATCAAATATAAACAATCATATTTAAAATAGTCAAACTTGGAATACACTTTTAAAATGTCTTGTTTTAAAATATGTCTATTGTGGAGAGCTATGATCGACGACACGACACGTTGAAAAAAAGAATCCATCCAGATAATCCAGTAAATGGCTACTATTATGTTCAATGTTGATAATAAAAAAAACTAATAAAATAGCGAATTAATTAGCATTGGGGAGTGAATTGAACGGCAATACATTTACTCACAACGTTTTTACGAACTGAGCAGTTATGCATACCTTCAATAAGTTTACACTAAAAATCGAGAACACTTTGAAATTGAATCCATAAAAATTTCAAGGGCATGTTTTTAAATGTGACAATAATTTCTCAAGGTCAGGAAAATTAATGTAAAAACTTTAAGATAAGAAATACCAAAGACGACAAATGTTACTTGTCCTGAAGCCTTAGCAACTTTGCTTACTTTGTTCAGATATTTATATCACCAATTTTATATATACATATATATATATATATATATATATATATATATATATATATATATATATATATATATATATATATATATGTGTGTGTGTGTGTGTGTGAGTTTCTGTGTGCGTGTGTCCCCATGTGTGTGCATGTATGTGTGTGTGCGCAAAAGTTCATATATAAATAAAATATATCTATAACGACAATATTAATGAAAGAAATTCCAAGAGTAAACCTTTTTGGCCAAACCATTGCTTTACTTACCCTTGATAAAGTTCCCCAAGGAACAAAATGCGTGACCGTAAAAGGTTTTCCTCTTGTCATCTGTTTCATGCATGCACACACACACACAAATATATATATATATATATATATATATATATATATTTACTAGCAGTATAACCCTCCTTCGACTGGGTCATTCATTACTGGGAATTTTTGCCGTTCAATTGGAGCAGTTTAAGTTTAAAATCAACCCACCTGAAAATCAATATTAGTAACAACAATTGGGTACAACCGAGGCACATCCCCAAAGGGGGGGTTTAACAATTTGAATGGGGGAGGGGTGGCCCTGAAAAAGGAACTGTATAATATACATCTTTCATAAAAACTTTAATAACTTTAATAAAAATTAGTTAAATTATTACAATAATATTATTTATTATTATACAGTTTCTTTTTCAGGGCCACCCCCCATTCAAATTGTTAACCCCCCCTTTGGGGATGTGCCTCGGTTGTACCCAATTGTTTTCGTCTCGCGTAGTTCGGAGTTCCCTTGATCGGGGCCGCCCGCGGCGGGTGCCAGGCCCATTCGGTGCGGACGGCGAGCGACGGCTTTCGATCCGAGAGTCGGGTTGCTTGGGAACGCAGCCCAAATCGGGTGGTAAGCTCCATCCAAGGCTAAATACCGGGACGAGTCCGATAGTCGACAAGTACCGTGAGGGAAAGTTGAAAAGAACTTTGGAGAGAGAGTTCAAGAGAACGTGAAACCGCCTAGGGGTAAACGGGTGGGACCGTTTTGCATGTGTACGAATATTTGTTCCCTCCCCACTGTAAGTACATATATATATATATATATATATATATATATATATATATATATATATATATATACATACATACACACACACAGTGGGGGTGGGGGGAACAAATATTCGTAAACATATTAGGTTGGTGCAAAAATAATGTCGTTTTCTCACATAGTAACATATGTGAGAAAACGACATTATTTTTGCACCAACCTAATACAAATTTTTAATTTATTGTATTTCCCACTAATGAATAATTGTACTTTTTTTTTTTAACTGTACACATATGTATAACTAAATATGCATAGAAAACAGAACAAATTTTGATTTGATAGAAATAAGTCCAATTTATCCATTTAATTGGTGAAAAATTTATTTGTACAATGCAAAAAAGAATACATAATCTTTATTTAATAATTTGTAGAATAGCCATTATTCGCTTCTACAGCAACCAACTTCTTGTAGTTCTCAATTAATGATTTGAAAATTTTAGTTGGTATTTTGTTCCATGTTTCTTCGCATAAGGTCTTCAGATTCGGGAAGTTTTTTTTTGGAGCTCTTGATTGGATTTGAATTTTCAAATAACAACACAGATTCTCGATTAGGTTTAAATCTGCTGACTGACTTGGCCATTTCAGGATATTTACATTATTTTTAGCAAGCCATTTCTTCGTAGATTTGTCAGTGTGTTTAGTATCATTATCATGTTAGACGATCTAAGCAGGAGGAAGTTCAAGATTTTCAACCAAAATCATTAAATTTACTTAAAAAATATTTTCATATGCTGCGGCATTCATTCTACCATCTATTACTGATCTGTTGTCAGTACCTTTTGCAGAAAAAACATCCCCAATCCATGATACTGCCACCACCAAATTTCACTGTTGGAACTGTGTTCTTTTGTTTGAAGGCATCGTCATCTTTCCTCCATACATGATTTCTAGAATTACGTCCAAACAACTCCATTTTAGTTTTGTCTCTCCATAATATTCTTTCACAATACGATTTTTTCTTATCTTTATGTTCACGAACGAATTTCAACCTGGCATTTTTGTGTCTTTTCAAAAGCAGTGGATCAATCTATCAATCTTTGAAAAGAATCAACCTCCCTATTTTCATCTAATACCGGCGAAGATAATCCGCTTGGCGAAGACCTCGATCCATTAAAAGAGTGAGGTCTTTGTTTATAACCAACTTGTAGCTAGACAACTCTAAATTCAAAACTAGAGTCTTGCTCCAGCTTTGGATCAACTAGTACGGCATGGTGAGATAGTTTTTGATAGCAACCAGTCTATAAGATGGACGACTCTGAATTCAAAACTGTGAAGAAAGAAAAAACAAAAGCAATCCACTATATAACAATTATAGTAATGTATAGTTTATATATATTGAGGAAAAGGGAAACTGTAGGGTGTTGAAGAAACATTTCAGTTTGAAAGAAAATCTTACCTTAGTACGGCACAAAGGTTACACACGAAAGGCAGCTACGATCGTAATAATGACAACGAGAACACACCTGTGAACAGTGATTTATTCTCGATGCACCATCAATTAAGCCTCGTACAATCGCTTTTGGATTCAGACAATTTTTTCATCTTAACTTATTTTTCTGAAGCAAAAAACTGTTGAATAAATTCCTATCAACATCATCAATGTTGCTAGCATTATATGTCGATTGGCTGCATTAAAATGATACGACTATTATAATTTTATGACATCCTATTGGCGCCATTATTTCATCTGGGATTTTCCTCGTTTTGTGGGGTTTAAGCGATTAACCCTCGAAACTAGTATGGAAGGGTTTTTGTTGGTCTTTATTCATTTTCGTCTGTCAATATGTTATTTCAAGTGGCAAAAATCACCATCTTTCTCTCTTTCTTTCTCTCACACCCTGTGTGTGCGCGCGCACGCACGCACTCACGTGTGTGTAAGTGCGTGAGACACAGATAAATAAAAACAAAAAATGGAGATGGCGGTATAGGGAAAAAACGACAGATTTTAGAAAGGAAAAACTTTCTAAAATCTGTCGCTTTTTTTATTTTAGCTGGAGAGGCCGTATAGCAATCCCCTCTGCCACACCTTGTCAAAGGCCTTTGAGGTGATTGCTTTTATCATGAATTCGCGATGCAATGACTCGCCGATCAGCAGTGGACTTAGAAGAGTGAAACTCATGCGACTTGTCACTCGGGAGGCTGTTTTTGCTGAGGTGATTACCTATAATACAAGCCTTCCAGATCTCTCTCTCTCTCTCTCTCTCTCTCTCTCTCTCTCTCTCTCTATATATATATATATATATATATATATATATATATATATATATATATATATATAGTACAGGTAATCGATCCGTTGGTATATAATCCGGGTGGATCCTCGTAATATTAATTATTAAAACTGATCCACCGAGAACTCCCCCATACAACTCTCTCTCTCTCTCTCTCTATATATATATATATATAGTGAGAGTGAGAGAGAGAGAGAGAGAGAGAGAAAGAGAGAGGATGGGAGGGAGAGAGATATAGAGATACTGAGATATATATGAACACACTCAGATAGCTAGCTAGCTAGATAGATAGATAGATACATTGCATGTATACATACATATAAAGACGGAGATGTATAGATAAATGTAATGTATTAAGTTACATTCCTACCGCCGCAACGTAGCTTCCATGTGTGTTCTCTATAAATGCTTTCATGGTAATTCTTCTGCTGAATGGTACCTAGACTTTTTGAATTTAAGCGCAGTACTAGACAGACGGCTAGGTCTCATCTATTTAAAGTTGAAATGGCGAAAAGTAACCGTAAGTTCTATGCTAATAGTTTCTTCTATCGCACTTCGTTCTTATGGGATGCATTAATGCATTAATTTCTGTTAGAATAAGAATTAAGTTTATTATTATTTTTTAATAAAATGTATCAAAATTTGTTTTAGTTAAGGCTTTTACATTTATAAAAATACAATTTTTCAAGCGTACGAATATTTATTTCCCCCCACTATATGTAACCCCTCATTTTGGGATGTGCCTCAGTTGCAAACAAATGTTGTTACTAATATTGCAAACAAATGTTGTTACTAATATTGATTTTCGGGTGGGCTGACTTTAAACTTAAACTGCTCCAATTGAACGGCAAAAATTCCCAGTAATTAAACACCCGGACGAAGACGGGTTATGCTGCTAGTGAATATATATATATATATATATATATATATATATATATATATATATATATATATATATCGAACCGGTCCCCTTTACTCTTATAGGAGAAGCCCAACGCCGAATCCCGTCGCAAGTAAACAGCTTCGGGACGTGTGGCGCATGGGTCGAAGGCAGCCGCTCGTTTTCGTCTAGCGTAGTTCCGAGTTCCCTCGATTGGGGCCGCTCGCGGCGGGTGCCAGGCCCATTCGGTGCGGACGGCGAGCGACGGCCTTCGATCCAAGAGTCGGCTTGCTTGGGAACTGACTGACGAAAACCAAACGGTTGCTCGATGATGAAGAAACTTTACTAGTTTGATTTCAAAGATATTGAATGTTAAAAACCAGTCAACCATCCACCACCATTGAGCTCTGCAGTCAAAGTCAGATCATAGATCAGCTGGCAGGCGGTAGTCATTTAAATTTTTAAAGGAGCACAGTCTTATCATCAAAAGGAAGGACCGAGCAGTAAGCCTTATGGGATGTCTGTAGTGATCTTATAGGGTTCAGAATCCTGACCATTGACAACGAGCTTCAACCTGATAGCAAGGTTTTCTTTATGACTCCGAGGACTCTTCCAGAGATTCTATAGCTGGAGGGTTCGTATAGCAATTCCCTCTACCACACCTTGTCAAAGGCCTTTGAGGTGATTGCTTTTATGATGAATTTGCTATAGAATGACTCGCCGATTCTGTTATGAAAGTTTGGAAATCAGAAGTGGACTTAGAAGAGTGAAATTCATGCGACTTGTCACTCTGGAGGCTGTTTTTGCAGAGGTGATTACCTATGGCACAAGCCTTCTAGATCTAAAGAGATATAGATATATATTGATTAATGAAGTAAATCCGAAAAAGGTTTCCTTAATCAAATGTTACAAAATTCTTGGATTTGATATGGATTGCTGAAGAACTCTTGTTGCCCTTAATATATCTCAAGAGAAACATCGGAATCAGAAAGAACTACCTGTATCTTTTTAGAGGTTTCTAGGATTCAATTAACGGGAATTTAGTATATATATATATATATATATATATATATATATATATATATATATATATATATATATATTAGGTTGGTGCAAAAATAATGACGTAATAATGTCGAACGTCAAAAAACGACATTATTAGTTCATTATTTTTGCACCAACTTAATATATATATATATATATATATATATATATATATATATATATATATATTTAGCAGATCAGATAAGAGATCAGCTCTCAGGTTCTGGTCATCTATATTGTTGTTGGTTTATCCATAAGCCGTGTTCTCATCTGCATATATATATATATATATAGTACAGGTAATCGATCCGTTGGTATATAATCCGGGTGGATCCTAGTAATATTATTTATTAAAACTGATCCACAGAGAACTGATCCCCATACAGGCGAATATATATGTGTACGTATAGTGGCATGTATGTATGATCATACAAATGTACACGTATATGTATGTATAAAGATAACGATGCATATAGGGGTGTTGGATAGCACGAGTTATTCCACTGGCCGCTCTGGTATTACCCACGATCTATAAATCTATCACTCAACTAACTTACGTTAATCTTAACGGACTTAAATTTAAATCCTCCATCGCTAAGTAGTACAAAAACTATTTACTGTGAATCACATAAAAAACACACTCCGGGGCCGTTAGAAGAAACACCATATAGTAGGAATTGATATTAAGCTACAAACAAAAATCCATTCAAGAAAAACTAACCTTTCTTTAGAAAATTGATTTATTCGTTTTTACGGCTTATCAAACCCTTACAGGTTATTTAAAGCCAGAACATATTTTTACACTGTAAGAATTTCTTTTTTTTTTTTGGTTGGTGATGTAAGAATGGTTTAGTGCTGCAAGTCTTATTAATTAACCCTTAGCTGGGGAAGAAGAGGCGGATTCGTACCTTTCCCAAAGGTATTTGCGTAAGCAAACATAACGAACCCAAATTGAATTGGAACTCGTCTCTCCGATTAACAATTCCGAGTCATTATCCATTACACCATCACACTTCCAAGTTTGCATTGGCATTTCCAAGCGATCACCCATCTAGGTACTGACCAAGCTCGACGTTGCTTAACTTAGGTGATCTTACGGGGACCGGTGTTTTAACGTTGGTCGGTTGATTTTTTTTTTTTTTGAGTCATTTTTGTGATGACAACGAACACTCGTTGAGACGTTTGTAAAGTCAATGAACACACTTTGTCACTTTCGTAATGCTCGTTGTAGTAGAGACTTTGTAATCGCAGATAAAACTATAGTAACGCCGTTGAACAATACTGGTGTCAGACGCCTTCGAATAACACTCGGACTAACAGTACTTGCTCGATAATACTCGCTCGAATAGTAACCACCGTATAGTGATCAGTATAGTGATCAGTATAGAGAAATAATAAATAGTATAGCGAATAGCGAACCGTATAGTAATAGAGGATAGAATAGAAATGGTGATCGTTTAGACTTCAAGCTACTTCCTACTTATGCGTTTCCCCTATAGTCACGTGATCCACTTAATTCAATAATGGGATCGCCTGTGTTTGCTCTCTGGCGATCCGTGTTCAAACTGAATCTCGGCAGCGACATTTTATTCCTACATAACAGTCATATCAACCTAAATATGTTAGTTAATCTCTAAATCTAAATATTTTGAACAAACTTTTATCCCTTCAATTACAGATAAAATGTACTGTTAGTAATTTTGTTTTAAATATGCATTGTTGCTGGGTAGGGTTAGTTTTGCTCAGCGGCATTTCAACCTCTACGGGTTATTTAATGCCGAAATCTATTAGCTTGGTGCAAAAATAATGACGTAATAATGTCGTTTTTTTGACGTATTTTTTAACGTCAAAAACGACATTATTACGTCATTAATTTTGCACCAACCTAATAAATATTTTGTACGTAATTTTATACTTTCAGTGTAAATGTATGTTTTTAGATATATATGTTTTAGAACATAAAATGTATTGTTGGTAATTTTATAAAAATATACCACTGACTTTTGTTTAGGAGTTCACTATTTGCCCATAGCTAGGACCCTATCAGGTGCTACCACACTGGATCAGGCTGAGCCTGGGAGAATAACAATTAAGAGGTGGTTCTAATCTCTTCAAAACATCCAATCTCCTGATCAGAGGCCTTGTTGCCATATGTAGTTTATCGTCATACCCAGGACGAATTATTCAACGTGATGTGGCCGTAAATTATTTAGAAAAGAAAGGATACAGGTGATATATTTTTTTTATTTATGTTGGTGAAGTTTCACTTTTATCCGGAAGATGGTAGGTTATCCTACGGGATAAAGTAGTGATTGTATTTAGAAAAGAAAGGGTAAAGTTTTGTATAATTTGGAAGCATTTTGGGATTTTACATTGACACAAGTGTACTAAGTTTTCAGCGACATTAAAGTGATTCTTCACACGTTTTAAGTGTTTTGCATGTAGCGAGAAAGGTTGGCCATATTTGAATTTGAATAAGTCTTGTTGATGACGGAGATTAAACTGATTCACTAGTGGCGTGCAATGTATTTTCGTGTTCACTAAACTTGTAGTCACTCTTTTCATTTAGCTCAAGTTATTTCTTCATAATAAACAATATTTTTGTTATTTTAAAGCTGACTTTTATTAGCTTTTTATATTACATTAGAAAATAAACGAATGGCTGGTTTTAATAGTCATAACTTTCACGCTCGCAATGTTAGGTTATGACTTACAAACTCACAACATACGCCTCTGATATTTTAAACAGAAGTTATTGAGTAACTTCTTATTCTCTACCATACTATAAACGAGAGAAATTCAGTACATATCATTAGCATAACTGGCCACTCGTATACGAGGATATCCGTCTACGCTTGATCAGGCGTATTTGTGTTTATTCAACACCCACAGGTTTATAATGCAACTATGTTGAACAGACGTTATCTAGAGTTTTGGGGAAAGAGCGCGTTATCTAGCGTGATCAACAATTTCAGCAAGCCCTCGGCCACGATGACTTGTGATTTCGTACTAGCAAAGCTATCGATGCCCCCACGCAAGGGTTCCGTCTACCCAATTTCCCCCACAAGGCTTCGGTCAACCCGTGGTATGGTTTTCAGGCACTTTTCAACTTTCAGCAAGCTGAGATCGACCACTCGAGTCTGATAACACCAGGAAGTCTCCTTAATGACGAATCGACCATGGTGTGATTCGAACTCGGGTCTCATGGTCAGAATGCGAAAGTTCTAACCACTCGGCAACGTACCCATTAACATATCATTAGTAGAATAAGATAAATATATAAGATTAGCAATTCATAAGATTAACAATTTTCTACAACAAACTAAAAAATAAATAAATGTAACTTCATCATCACTAACAACATCACCCTTCAAATGACTCCATTACTTCATATTATGAATGTATATATCCACTGACGAATTGCCGCTTCTATGATACACAAGTATAAAATTCGTACCTAGGATATACAACCACTACTCTATTCCGCGGGATAACCTAGCAGCTCGTGGATAACAATGCAATCTGCAACCACGTATATAAAAATATGTTGCTTTGAAATAAGATGTCCACCAGCATAATACAAACACGCCTAATATATATATATATATATATATATATATATATATATATATATATATATACTAAATTCCCGTTAATTGAATCCTAGAAACCTCTAAAAAGATACAGGTAGTTCTTTCTGATTTCTCTTGAGATATATTAAGGGCAACAAGAGTTCTTCAGCAATCCATATCAAATCCAAGAATTTTGTAACATTTGATTAAGGAAACCTTTTTCGGATTTACTTCATTAATCAATATATATCTATATCTCTTTAGATCTGGAAGGCTTGTGTCATAGGTAATCACCTCAGCAAAAACAGCCTCCAGAGTGACAAGTCGCGTGAATTTCCATCTTCTAAGTCCACTGCTGATTTCCAAACTTTCATAACAGAATCGGCGAGTCATTCTATAGCAAATTCATCATAAAAGCAATCACCTCAAATGCCTTTGACAAGGTGTGGTAGAGGGAATTGCTATAAGAACTCTCCAGCTATAGAATCTCTGGAAGATTGCATAATATTAACTGAAAAAAACAAAATTCCAAATATTAGATCATAAGATCATAAACTTCGAAAGTAAAATTTTTAATATTGAAACTACGGTTTTACATTGATCCAATTAGTTAAACTTTTAGCAAATGAAGGATTTCACTTGCCAGTCACGGAATCTATCTTATACATTTATAATTCTACCATTCGTTCAAAGACTGAAATATTGCTGCCACATCTGGTTTCGTGCTTCTGCTATGTATTTAGATATTCTTGATATAAATAGAAAAAACAATTTGCAATGTTATTGGTCCTGACCTGGTATCTCGTCTTTAGTTCCTTCCCCGGCATCGTAATGTAGCTTCCCTTTGCCCTTTCTATAAATAGTTTCATGATAATTGTGCTGATAAACCTTCCTTTATGATACCTATAATTCATGAATTTACGCGCAATACTAGATTGGCGGCAATGTCTCATCATTTTACGGTTGAAATGGCAAGATGTAACGGTAAGTTCTGCGCTAACAGTTTTTTCTCTCGCACTTTTCGCCCGTGGAACTCTCTTCC
>OZ010585.1:82664020-82734020 GCA_963932145.1 Acanthosepion lycidas | reverse complement strand
CAAAGTATTCCATGTATATATTCGCAATTGCTGGGGGGATGGCGAGCCCATTGCTAAGCCCTCATCCTGTCGATATGTATGTGATCCCATTCCGAAGTGTGTTGTTTGTGTGCAGAAAGTGAACATCTCCATCATAATATCTAGTGGAATACTGGTCTGTTCTTCTAGGGATGAGTCAGAGTCCAATGTGTCTCTGACTACTGAGAGTGCCTCCTCCGTGGGTACCTTGGTGAACAAACTCTCCACATCCAATCTGGTTGGATAGGATGGGAGCATCTTTGATTATTTCCACGAAGTGGGCGAAGTTTCGGACATATGAAGGAGACTTTCCGATCAATGGGTCAATTATCAGGTCATCCCATAAGTTCTGCCGAATTTTAACTTTTTGTTAAAATGAACGAAATTTAAAGACTATTTTATAATGTCTAATGGAGCTGAACATTATTTTTATGTTTACATGCATTTAAACTGATCAAATTTTATTTCAGAGAACAATAAAATTAAATTTTGTTTGATTAAAACCTTGCTAACATGGAAGTACCCAAGAATCATTTGAGGCACATAATGCTTTATGAGTTCAAGAAAGGAAACTCAGCAGCCGAAGCGGCTAGAAACATTCACTCAGTTTATGGAGAGGAATGTGTGAATGAAAGAACTTGCAGAAGATGGCTTGCAAAATTCAGAGGTGGAGATTTCACCCTTGAAGATGAAGATCGAACCGGACGTCCAGTTGAGTTTGATGAAAAACTTCTTGAAGCAGTCCTTGAAGAAAATCCTGCTTTATCAGTTGAGGAATTGGCAGTGGTTCTCAGTTAAAACCATACAACTGTTCATCGTCATCTTCAACAACTTGGAAAAGTTCCTAAACTTGGAAAATGGGTGCCTCATGAATTGTCTGAAACAACCTCAAATCCCGAGTTGACATCTGCTCTTCTCTCTATTCTCGCCAACTTGTTTCATCTTTTTTGGATAGACTTGTGACTGGCGACGAAAAATGGATCTTTTATCGAAATGTTAAGCGTCGTAGACAGTGGCTTGGTATGAGGATGTTTTCGTTCCTCTGTAGGGATCCAATCGCCAGCCTCTCCAGTTTCGTAATGTTTGACTTGGGCGGCTGTCTCACCCTCCACATTAGCTCATCCGCATGAGCGCGAAGGAAGCCACCTCCTCAATTCTGGCAATGATGTCCAAGTATGGCACTCGGCTGATGGTTGTGACGAAGTTGAGACCCTTATTTAACACTGATTCCTCAGAGGCACTCAGTTGATATTGGCTGATGTTGATTATTGCTTTCACTGGTGGGTGATGGACCTTGTGCGTCACCTTCTGATCTTTCAATCTGTTTAATTTTTGTACTTGACGAGCCTTGGCTACATCGAATTCATGTCTGTAGGATTTATCCAGGTCATTTTGGATCCTTCTTTGGTTTTCTTCATTGGTAATTTTGTTGAAGAAATCCTGTAGCCTCTGTTTTATCCAACGATTGTACTGGATTTTCCCTCGGACAAGCGCGTGTCCCGTTTTTTCTGCGACCAGACGGGCTTTCCTTCAATTGACGGGAAGTCTTGGAGACAAGCCTGAAGGGATGAGTTGTATGTCTGCATCGGTGTAGAAATGTCAGATGGTTCGAATTCGTGCCGGTTTCTGGTAGGACTTTTCAATTTATCTCCATATTTTCGGTGTATCGGGTCTGTACCGATCCTTCAGTATCTGTCTATATTTCTGAGATGAGGTATTATGTACACTATTTAAATTATTCCGATTATTGCCCTCATCTTTGTTGCCATATTTATCACAACGTTTCGGCCGTTGTAGAACAGTCTACCCCAGCGAGCGAAATAAAGGGTTCAATTCGAAATTCTAACCACCGGAAGAAGACCGGAGCCTACAACGGACGAAACGTTGTGATAAATATCGCAACAAATATGAGGACAATAGTCCGAATAATGTAAATAGTGTATCAATACAGAGTTATATTAACTCTAAATGAATCTTATAAATAGCATAGTAAGTCATATAAGGTGAACCGCAGTTCATCTACTAATTATTACTAGAAGAAAAAGTATTATCAAATTCAAAGTTTAACCACATTGTAAGGTAAAATGTCTATAATTTACAGTTAATTCCCTTCTTTGGTTTAAAAAGAATTTTTAATCAGAAAATCTGATAATTTCTAGTTTCTCACGTAAGTATAAAAACATGGTTCATTTAAAGATCTTCATGTTCTAGCATTTTTTAAAATAATTCCCTTTTACTGCAGGAGTTTTATTAACTTCTTTTAAATTCCAAAAATATTTAGAAAAAGATGTACTATTTTTATAAGTAATATTGGTGAAGGATAAGATATGTTAGTACCAAATAGACCTAAAAGAATTCTTAGTACTACCAATATAAAATTTTTCAACAATCGGATCCTCTGTTGGAGAAAATAAGAGAATTGGTCAAACATTTGTTTCGTAATGAGCAATCGTTAAAATTCTTGCAAATACATTGGTTAATATTATCAACAGAATTTATTTTTGAATGTGCATTATTATCAAAATTTTTAAATTGGTTTATAATTTTATTGTTGTGTTTCTTTATAATCTTCTCAAGATATACCAGTATATATATATATATATATATATATATATATATATATATATATATACAAAAACTGAAGCAAACACACACACACACATACATATGTATGTATGTATATATATATATATATATATATATATATATATATACATATACAAGGGACACCGACAAATTCTCTGTTTGACCATGAATGTCTTGTAGAAACATTTGATGTTTGGTTAGTTGACCAGATTTTGGAATGTGGGTTCGTGTGTCGAGCCAAGAACTTAGTAACAGGTACTGTTCAAATTGACGGATTTGGAACAGATTGACCAATATGATCATTAATGAAGTTACGTTGATTTGACGGGACCTGGGTATGTAGTTCGTCCGAGCACTTTCCGTGGAAATAGCGGTAGAGTAGCGAGAGGCTTGCCACATCTCGCCTGTGGGAGAGACGCTGGTGTGTGAAGAACAATTTATCACCCACAAGGGCTCGGAGAACCTTTTGAACTCTATCAAGTCTGGGGAGTCAGGTCTGGGCAACTCCCGCTCAAATATAACAGCAGTACTCCATTTTTGGCCTGATCTGGTTCTTGCAAAGGTAGAGGATAGCAGGAGGAGGATAGTATGTATCATATTTACGCGTTCCGCTTGAGGTCGTTTGTGAGTCTGAGGCCCAATAGGTTTTCGAGGAAACCCTTTCCCGAAGTGACATCCATTCATTCTGATTGGTGGTAGTTTGCTTTCACATCGGCGTTGATGGAATTTAACTAGCTTGGTCTTCGATGCATTGAATTTAACCAGCCAGTTTTTTATCCCATTGAAAGAAAAGAGATCCGTTGCCAATCTCTGAACATCGAGAGTTTTAGGAGGTGCGCTCGTATATATCCCTTGTCTCCATTAATATCTTCTACATTCCTTGAAATGACTATAGTAAAGAAATAAAAAAAATAACGTAATTTTAAAATTTTTATTTAGCTTTCAGAAAGATATCTGCGTCATACTTTCCCCAAAACGTTGTTTGGTTGTACCTCGTAGATAGACATGAAAAAACGACTGAGATCTGAACAGACTGATGTCGATCTTAATAGACTGAGATAGATAGATAGATAGATAGATAGATAGATAGATAGATAGATAGATATGAAAAACGACAGATATCTGAACAGACTGATGTAAATAGATCTGAATATATATATATATATATATATATATATATATATATATATATATATATATATATATATATATATATATATATATATTGGGTTGGTGCATAATTATCAGCCGATTTTGTAGGTGGGTTATTTGTTAATAAAAATTGATGTTTTGTTTCCTTTTTTTAATAAAAATATTATTTTATTTTCAGGTTATAAGAAGGTATGTAATCATATCATACGCTCTGGAATAATCATTTGAAAATGTTATTGTTGAATTTTTATGTTTCTTTTTTCCATAATAAATATTGTTTAAAAAAACGCCTGACAATTATTGCACCAACATTATATATATATATATATATATATATATATATATATATATATATATATATATATAGATAGATAGATAGATAGATAGATAGATAGATAGAAAATAATAATAAGGAAGAGAACAAGTTTTAAATTAAACGTGGAAATGAGAGAAAGATATGAGTAAAAGAAATAAAATTATTGATGAGACTAAACATGTAGAAAAATTGCGAGAATATTTTTTTCGATAAAAAATAAAATAAAAATCCTTGGGTAGAGAAAACATAGTTGATGGAACTTTTAAAACAGTAATTTTCACGATTTAATTTTTAAGATACAATAATTTCTATAACTAAACTTGTAATAATGTCTTACAAAACTTAATTAAAACTTAAAACAATAATTTCAATGACTAATTTCTTAAGACAATAGTTTCCAGGATATAATAGTAACAGACTCTATAAATTAATGCTTGAAATAAACTTATTTTGTAAGTAAATTATTTTACTACTGTTTTAATTAAATTATTTTGGCAGCCCCAAACTTAGAAGAGGCAAGTCTTCTTGGACAAAAGCTTTTTAAACATTACGTTTCATAGGATTTTTAATGATAAATTTTACAATAAAGTCAACTTAAAAAAACAAACAGCTTTTTCAAAAGGAGATTATTTTAGAATATAATTTCTAATATTTGATTTTAATGTTAATTTTAAGGGATAAGTCAACTTATAAAAAAAACAAAAAAACTTTCAGGCAAAATAAAAAGGAAATGAAATGAGGTATAAGCAAAGGTAAATTAAAATTTTGATTTCTTCAAGTGAAGAAAAAAATGAAAATCAGAAGAAATTTTGGAAGTTCAAAAAAGTGAATGAAGATTGTGAAGCGCAAATATAAGTCAGAGTTAAGGGTACATTAACATGGGATGCGTTGAAATTTAGCGTTTAAAATTTGCTTTTATCTGTCGAAAATAAACTTTTTGCGTTTTACCCTAGGCGACATAGTAAAGCCACTAAGACACAATGGATTACTTAATGTGAAAAATTTAGAAAAGAGAAAACATTATGAACGAGCAATAGAAAAGTAATCAAGAAAACAGTAGATAGCGATTGAGATTGCATTTGAATTTTTGAACATTAAAGTTGGCTGAAAAGCATGAAGCCGGAAGAGAGTTCCACAAACAAGAAGATCTCTGCATGTGTGTGTATGTGCGTGTGTGTGATCTGAAGATTGGGTACTTGCATGAAACAGACTATTTCCGTCCACTTTTATATTTACATAGGTTCGGTCCCTGTTTTTCCCATAAATATAGCATTCCATAAAATTATATTTTTATTCTATGCATATATATATATGTTTGTGTGTGTGTGAATATAAAGGCAACTGCTAATTTTCAAACAGCACCTGACAGTTGCGTTGTGCAAGAAGCTCAAAGTTCTGCTACCTATGAGGAAAAAGTGTATATTTATTAATAATAAATCTATCTATCTATCTATCTATCTATATATATATATGTATATATATATATATATATATATATGTGTGTGTGTGTGTGTGTGTGTGTGTGTGTGTGTGTACGCACGCGCGTTAATGTCAATAAATGTGAGCAGATAGAAATGTACAGACTACGAGGTAATTGAATTTGAAATTGGTTGATACAGGCAGACAGCTTTTATCCTACGAAAACAGATAGATAGATAGATAGATAGATAGATAGATAGATAGATAGATCAAATTGAAATAAATGGATATATGGACAAACACACACACACACACATATATATATATATATATATATATATATATATATATATATATGTGTGTGTGGATATGTGTATGTGTTAGTCCATATCTATCTATCTATCTATCTATCTATCTATCTATATAGAGAGAGTTAGAGAGAGAGACTGTTAGAGAATGTCATTAAATTATCAAATCTGTGTGTGAAAGTGAGACGACGTTTTTATTGCTTCGTCTCTGCTGCTGCTGCTGCTGCATCTAACGTGCCATCTCAGCTTCACGACCCGATCACGTGAACAGCCAGTGCACCAGCCGCTGATGCTACAGTTGAAGTCGCTACTAATGCCTCAGCAACTGCTGATGTAAGAAGGATGGCGTCACACAGCGTCGCGGTTAGATGCTGCCTCGCCGGCCGTTGGTGCTGAAGCTTTTGTTGATTGATACTGATGAGGTCACGATGAAATCACAAGGCAATACATCATAATATATAGGAATAATATCAATTGCAAGACGTGCCACCTTAAGGCGAAAAAGGGGAAAAGAACATGTATGATCGGGGAAATCTTTCGATCTGCGGAAGAATCTTTTCGGCAAATCTGTGTAAAAGAACAGAAGTAACCTTAAACTTAAGAAGAATTATCAGGTTCTGGGATACCGATAACTGTCACAAATTTTTGCGACCAGAACGCTTACAATATTGTTACTATGCGATATCCTTTGCTTTTGAGTTACCGTGCTTCACTAAACCGGCAGATTGTATCATTTCGAGCAGTAACCAGTGGTTAATTCTGCTTTTGGTCAAATTTTCGACTTTCCATGAGGATATGGCAGCGATCCGATCATATCTCCGTCAGCTGTACATATTAAAGAATGATAGATGATTACGCTCGTGGGCGCCGATGCACACACTTACGCACAGACGCATACACACCCATCCACTCACAAACAGCACAACACCCACACAGTGATCTCAATAAATTAATATTGTTAGTTAAATCGTAAAACTAAAATAAATAAATAAATGAATTCACCGATCAATTTTTCAACTGAATTTATGATTGATGATATTTTCCATTTAAACATTGACTCCAAACCAATTTCGTCATTTTTAATGTAACCATCAATTCGGCCGGATGTTGTTTATCCTCAATTTTTTTCTGAATTTATGAGGCGTATCATTGCTGTTACTAGGCATTGAGTAATTATTACCTTTAAAAATATCCGCAGACATATCTGAGATTATTTTTTTTTTTAATAGATGAATAAGGCGACATGTTTTCGGAGAATATATATAAAAAAAAGCAAATTTAATTAATTTGTAAAATTTTGGAAGTGGTTTATTTTTCATTAAAAACTTTTGGATGTGTTTTAAATGAATTTAACGGATATATATTTTTCGAAAAAATAATTATGGATAATGCATAAAAATAATTCTTATTCTATGTGCCGTAACCCTTCAGAACAGTGGCAATCACGGCTCTCCAAAATATCCTGTTCTTTGTTTGATCGATTTCTTTTTATGGCTTATCAACCTCTTGCAGGTTATTTAAAACCAGAAGATATTTTTGAAGATAATAAGGATTTACTGATACAAGTCATACTAATTAACCCATAGCTGGGGGATAAGAGATGGATTCATATCTTTCTCTAGGATATTTGTGATAAAGTGAATATAACGATCCTGAATGGAATGGGAACTCAGCTCCCCCATTTGTAATCCATGACATCTCCGTACATCCAAGCTTACAACGCCTGGTATTTCCAAGCGCTTACACATCTAGGTAACGGGCAGGCTCCACGTTGCTTAACTTCGGTGATCATACAAGAACCGATGTTTCATTGGGATAAGTTTATAAGCACTTTATGCCACCCGCACATCCAAGCTTACATCATCTGATATTTCTAAGAGGTAACCCATCTAAGTACTGGCTAGTCTCGACATTGCTTAACTTTGGTGATCATACACGAACCGGTCTTTCATTGGGATCTTGTTTATAAAACCTTTATACCACCCGCACATCCAAGCTTACGGCACCTGGCATTTCCAAGCGGCTACCCATCTAGGTACTGGTCAAGTTCGACGTTGCTTAACTCCATGATCGCACGATAACCGGTATTTCATTGGGTTATGTTTATAAGTATTTTATACCACGCGCACATCCAAGCTTACAGCAGTTTGTGTTCCCAAGCTGTCACCCATCTAGGTACTGGCCAAGCTCGACATTGCTTAACTTCCATGATCGTACTGTAACCGGTATTTCAACGTGATATGGTCGTAAGCCCTGTTATTTGTAGCTCTTAAATTTTGTCTCCTTTAAACCTTGTTCCGCCATCTACTTAATCAATCTTGCTAGGTAGGTTATGCGTTGTTTTCGTCTGTCCCTCTTGCCTTCAATCTGACCTGTGTGTATCAAACTCTCTAACCCCTCTTTCTTAATTATGTATCCTAGAAATGTCAACTATCTCTTTCTGATGTTAAATGTCCTTTATGATTCTGTTTTCTCTAAAACTTCGTTGTTGTTCACATGTTCAGTCCATGGTATTCTCAGCTTCCTTCTGTAGAACCACATTACAATTGCTTCAAGTTTCATCTTCATTTGTGAGGTGATTGTCCAGCATATATGACGTTTCAATATTCCTTTTTTCTGTTTCTGTCGAAATTTTCCTGTTTCTTAATAACTTGCTTAGCTTTTGGAAGGCATCTTTCGCTATCCTCATGGGTCTTCAGGTTTCATATCGCACGTCCCAGACATTTAAATTGTTGTATTTGTTTGATTCTGGTATCTTCAATTTGTAATTTGCATGTTGTTCTGTTCCTTTTGCTGATAGCCATAAATTCTGTTTTCTTGCAATTAATGTTAAGTTCTTCCTTATTGGTAATTAGCTAATTACAAAAGTTAAAAATGGAAAAATATGAAAACACACGTTCATTTTAAAAGCTAATCTTACTCTGATATTTCAGCAGTAATTCTTTTCAATACTGTTCACCAATGACAAGGCCCAAAAGCCATTCAATATAGAGTATTAATTGTTATATAGGAATAGAGTGTCGCTGCCGACGCCAGAGATTGAACACAGATCACCAGAGAGCAAAAAACAGGCGATCCCATTTTGAATAAGTAGATCACGTGATCGTGAATCAAATGTATATATGCGTATTAGCGTGGCGTCTAAGGGATCACTCCCCGAGTTAATTCGGGAGTGTGCTTGTCAAACTCTCTGCCTCTGGGCAGAGAGGAACCCAGACGAGATTCTGACATTCGGCACAGCCTCGTCTGGGGTGGTAGACAACCACCCGACCCCGTTTTTACGAGGTCTAAGGGCTCGGATACTCCACAAAAAACTTGGCCTTGTGTTGCATCCGGCCGCGTGGTGCAGTTAGTGAATATCTCTCTCTTCGAATTACTTCGGATGTGTGCTGGTCAAATTCTCTGCTTCCAGACAGAGATGATCAACAGACGAGGCTATGGCAGAGTCTTGTCTCGGCAGACAGCTACCCGACTCGATTTTTAGTTGGGGTCTACGGGGAAACTTTGGCCGAGCATATACTTGGATACCCCACAATAAACTTGGCCTTTTCCCGCATCCAACCGCATCTGCCGGTTAGTGAATATCTCACTATACGGATCACTGTACGGATCACTATTCGTTGGTTACTTTTCGAGCGAGTATTATCGAGCAAGTACTATTAGTGCGAATGTTATTCGAAGGCGCCTGTCACCAGTATTGTTAAACGGCGTACTATAGTTCTATCTGCGATTACAATGTCTATACTACAACGAGCATTACGAAAGAGACAACAAGTATTCGTTGACATTACAAAAGTTGCAACGGGTGTTCGTTGACATCACAAAATGAATAAAGGAAGGTGTCCTAAGTGCATACAAGTACAAAGCAAGAGGTGGATATTATGAAGATATGAAGGATAGATAACGGTTGACCTTAGACTTGAAGGGGTTAAGATTATAGCGATCGGGAAAACATCATTTAGGAGTCTGTTCCAGAATGCAACAGTTTTGGGGAAGCAGCAATCTTTGTGGAACTTCCGCCTTACCAATGAAATATGAATGTGATTGAATCACTGCGTGGCTTGGCAAGTGCTAGGTATGAAGGTTTGAATTAAGGGAACCAAGGAATGTAGCTCACCCAAACATCTGATGAGAAAAACAGTAGATGAAGTAACGAGAGTCTAGAACGTTTTATCTGTGGGAAAGAGAGCTGTAGGGTGGCATACATTTTTGTCAAATCTGGAAAGTGAGGATTAGATAGATCCAGTCCTGATGTGGCAGCGACATTCCATTTTTGGTCTGGTCTGATCTGTCCGAAATTGCTACTAGTATATTAACGCATGGTTACTAGCAAAAGGGACCACCCAAAGTGCGAATTACAAACCGGAGATAACAAAATGAAGCAAGTACAGAAATTTAAATATCTGGATAGTGTTTTAACAGAGGACGGAAAGTGCGACAGTGAAATCCGAAGACTTATTGGGATAGTCAAAGATGACTTTCAAAAGTTAAGCAGAGTACTAAGAAATAGAAAAAACTTCGCTTGAAATAAACAAAAGAATACTAAATTGTTAGGTGATAATTGTCCTCCTCTATGGCAGTGAGTGCTGGGCAATGTTCTCGCAGATGAATAAGAGAGTTGAAACGACAGAAGTATATGCGTCTACAGAAGGATGTTGAGGATACCATGTAAGGAGGTTTATACTTAATATTAGAAAAAGATAGTCGATATTTCTTGGTTCCATAATGGATACTCAAGGGACAGAGAGAGGGCAAAAAGGACAGAAGAAGAAAATGCATAACAAATTTAGTGATCTTGAGTAGATGGATGGCGGAACATGGTTTTGGGGAAATAACAAAAAGACAATTTTTATTAAGAGCTACGAAGGACAGGAAATTGTGGAGAGCCATGGTCACCTACGTCCTGAGGGGACACGGCACATAAAGAAGATAGTGTTTGCTATTTATATCTAGCTTGAATTCTCAAATCAGGTCAGCATCCACTTAATGCTTGCTTCAGTAAGACGAGACAGGAAAGAAAAGTCGGTTGAGATTTTATCAAATATTTAATTTACACCCAAAACGGTGACATTTAAGAGGCTTGGAAATTTCATTGAATCTACTTTCCGTATGAGTAATCTACAACTTTTATCTGTTTAAATACACAGCATCGAATATATAGCGTCAAAGAAAGAATTTTGCTTTTTAAAACCTTAAAAGTAAACATAACCAACGAAATTTAACAGGAGACAAAGAAATACAAAACAACAAATTATTTACCTAATCTTATTATTAGCAGTGAGATATGCCATTGTTGTAGTAACGGAAGTATGTTCTCTTACTGGCATCAAGTAATACCTTTTGTTACCATAACAACGGAATAGTTGTTGCTAAGTAGGGAAGATCAGGCTGCGTAACCGATAAATATATTGTCAGCTAATGCTTTATTCTATAGAACAGATATGGCATCGCCTAATACTTTTTGTTACCATAAAAATAGAATAGCTCAGTACTATGTATGGGAGATCAGACTGTGTGACTAATAAATATATACAATCAGCTAATGCGCTATACCAGCGTTTCTCAACCTTCTTATCTTTGCGTAACCTTTAAAATAAATTATATGTCTCAAAGAACCCCTGCGCAAAAAAAAACAAAATTAAATGCCATATCTTTCTCATTTTATTTTCATCGTAGTTCACGTGATAAATATTACAGTATATATTTTTGAATAACTGGTTTAAGGAAAAAATAATACTTCTTTGTCAAATTTTTCAGTACTGCTCATACTGAGTCTGTCTATATTCCCGAGATGAGGTATTATGTACATTATCTACATTATTCGGACTATTGTCCTCATCTTTGTCGGCATATTTATTACAACGTTTCGGCCGTTGTACGCTCCGGCCTTCTTCAGGTGGTTGGAATGTCGAATTGACCCCTTTATTTCGCTCACTGGGGTAGACTGTTCTAGTTCCATGTGCCATGTTTAATGGATGTCAGTTATCATTTATCTCCTGTTAATCCTCGTCTTAACTGGGCATTGAACTCACAATCTTTGGTTCCTGTCACTGGATCTAACCCCTTTATCCACTGTGCCATGTGTCCTTGAGGAAATCTGGGCATGAATTTCTGGGTATTATAAACCTAATGTCTTCAACAACCATTTTTACCAGTGCTCATATTGCAATTTTGCTGTTATCATTACATGTTTTTACCAGATCTCATATTGCAACTTTGTTGGTATCATTGCTTTTCTCTGGCACTCCTTATTACTGGTTCCCATATTGTATTTATTTCTATGCTTGGTCGGCTCAGGAGGTTTTTGTGGCCTAGCAAAATTCATACTGTTCATTTATACTACTTCATCAGGGAGTTTTCATTCACACAAAAAAATTCTAAACTCAGATGTAAAAAATAAACATAAGCAACCAATATCATATACCTATAATATAAATGCAAACAGAACAAAAACAGATAATTGCTGCATCACTTTTTATTTTTTTTATCCATTACTGGCAATGTTGAAAAGACATTAAAGGTAAATCAAGGCAAAATGTCCTGTGAAGCAATATATGGACTAAGAAAATGAATCAATAACCATGAATATATTGTGTGTGTTTAGTAATATGACGTGTATGAAATTAAATAAAAAGTCAAAAGTGCATTAGCTTATCTCATCTGTTCTCGCGGAACCCTTGCGGACATTTTGCGGAACCATAGATTTCAGGGGAACCCTGTTTGAGAAACGCTGCTCTTTACTATCAAATAGATATTTCTGCAGACCAGATCCTTCGACTTTGCCGCCGTTATCAAAATGTTCTAGTTGTTGCACTCTTTGACGTTTTTTTTAATGAATTTCTAATGTCGAATATTATTACTTTTAGACATTCTTTTGAATCCTTTTCCAATTAGTCCAGGACTGTCAATGCATAACAGTCAATCACACACAAAGTGCATTCATAAAATTATAATTAGTCACAAAATGCACCTGTTATGAAGGTATTTCCTTAGTGGTTTATACGGCCTTTTTTTTTAGGGACACCCTGCCATAGAGGGTGGGGGGGTCGTTAACGAACTAGCGTCGTAGATCAATTGTTTTCTCTCATCAGTTAAATTGCGAATCATTCTAGCTGCGTGAGTAGCTTTACCGGCTTAGAGAAATCAACAATCGATTTTCGAATTCCGATCTATTTCGTTACGTTCCAATTTGTACAAATTACCATATTTGACGGCATATAAGATGCACGGGTGTATAAGACGCACCCCGATTTCAGGAGGGCAAATCACGAAAAAATTAGTGATTTGTACAATTAGTAAAATTATTTGTAAATGGTACAGCCTAGGCTATATTTATGAGGTATTATTTTGGTTAAACAAGCCATGATTATAGTTAAACGAAAAAATAATAGAAAAAAGAATACGAGCCTATAAAAACTTTATTATATCCTTTTTTATTATCTGTACAACCTGCATCTTGTAAATGTCTTAGTGAAATAATTAGGATATAAAAATTCTGATTGTATTTATACCAATGCAACCGGGAGTTATCGCAAGAAAAATATTAATGAAAAAATATTTTAAAAATATATAATTTGAATTTATTGCATATAATTTTAGTGAAACAAAGTACTAATATTAAACGTGATGAAATTAATATAATGAATATTATCAATGATAACACTTTTAATCTGCATAATAGCCTTTTAAATAATGACAATAGGTATATGAAAGTTACTCTAAAGTCTAAGCTAATAGGAGTTGCCAGGTAGCTAATTTCAGCCGACTATCGCGAATTTTAAACCTACATATGTCATATAAGACGCAGGGGAATTTTAAAAGATATTTTTAGTAAAAAAAAAACTGCGCCTTATATGCCGTCAAATACGGTACCTTTGAGGAAGATATGAATCCCTCTATTCTCCCAACATCTATGGGTTAAATAGCAGAGCGGACTAGACTCCCTAGCTGTGCTTTTCAATTAGTATAAAGAAAGGAAAACTCTGGATTCAGTAGATAGGTTCGCCTGTCATCCGGTTCACACTCCTCTACGGTTGTTTGAACAGAAGTAGATATTTATGCTTTGTTTCCTGTTTAGGGTTGGGTTCTAGTTACTTTTTAAAGTCGTTTCATTTAATTTCCCTTGCGTCTTAGCGGCATTATCTCCTTGTTTGTGGTGAAATGATTAAAAAAGTTTGTAATCCTGGCAATGCAGGTACTATACAATCATTGGAAAGAAGTTTACAATTAATTCCAGTGCATAATTGTAGGCTCTGTGAATTCGACTGAGATCGAAAAAAAAGAAAGAAGAGAAAAGCTAATCCTAGATGCATGCACAATTATAATATATATTTAGTCTGACACAAGGCCACAAGAATTTGGAGTTGATGAGAGGCAACTCATCAAAAACGCATGATGGGAAGTGTCATAACTGGCGATGAAAAATATGACAGAAATCCGAATGCTAATTGGAATAGCGAAAGATGTTTTCCAAAACAAGGAAATTTAAAAAAAAAAAGAAAAAAAAAAGAAAAAAAGAGTGCTGAACAATCTACATCGGGGGTGGGGGGGGCAGTGCATTCCGGACAATTTCTTCACAAAGAGAAGACTTGAGGCAAAAGATATATGCTTCTACAGAAGGATTCTAAGAATACCATTGACGGTACACATGAGAAAGTTTTAAACAAACCAGGAATTTTTAAGAAAATGGGAACTTGCGTTTAGGATCTGAATGAAATTTATGAATCATATAGTGAGATAAGAGGGTTTGGTAAATTTGTTACTCACAGGTCATATCGAAAACAAAATGAGAAGAAGTCGTGGATTAATACTTTTTTTCCAAGGGTATTTACGCATAACGGAATATAACAATGTCAACTGGAATTGGAACTCGGCTCTCCGATCAACAATTTCGAGCCGTTATCCATTACACCACAGGCATGTCCAAGTTTGCAGCACATGATTAGCGCGATGAGGCTCTATACAGGATATCAACAGTTTCAACCATTCGACATAGCTATGGACGTGTAGGCCCTCACATTAAAATGCCCATCTGTTAACAACCTACTTTCATGTAAGGTTATATTAATTTCATTGAAGAAACGCAAAGAAAGAGAATGTTTGGAGATGGGAGAGAAAAAAGAGACAATAAAACCCTGTGTGTGCGGTGGGGTGTTTGAGTGTGAAAGAAAGAAAAAAAGAAAAGAAAAGAAAAGAAAAGAAAAGAAAAAAAAAGCAAATATGGACTTACGTGCTCCGTAATAAGCCGTAGTGTCAAAAGGACGGTTTTTCCCTTGACACCGCAATTATTTTAACTACCTTCCCTCCTCGGCAATATTTATAGTTTTAAAAAGCAATGATTAGAATTGTAATAAAGCCTAAACATATGACGAAAATGAATTTATATGTTTTCTTTGTTCTTGAGAACTAACAAAATTACCAAAACACTATTTTATTATATTGTTTATTGGAATGGTTGGCAAAATCTTGCCTTATTGCCAAATGATTCAAACTTTATCAAATAATAAGTACCGTCATTCTCCACGTATAATACGCTTTCACCCATAATACGCACACCTAGAATTGTGCTGAAAATGTGGGAAAATACTTCTACTCACGCATAATACGCACCCCTTCTTTGATAATCAAACCCTATAAATTTTACCTCTTCAAATTTCATTACGGCCAGCGTTTCCAACTCTTATTAAAAAATCGTTTTAAACATAGAATAATATTATTGTAATTTAGTTTTATGATAATTCTTACTTTATTTTACATTTGTAAGTATTGTTAGGTATATATGATTGTATTTGACATCCTTATGGGGTCGCAAATGTTAGCGTCAGATTGTTGTATGCTTGGGGTGAGTACTCATTTCGCAACTGAAATCGACCTATGAAACGGCAATTTTTAAAAGATTTTTTTGTAGCTGTGCAAATTACACAACCCTAATTTTGCTTATTATTTTTTAGAAAAAACTGCGTATTATACATGGGGAATTACGGTAATAAGGATTTGCCTTATAGTTGGTACACATATTTTAACAATTTAGTAAAGTTTTATAAAATTATGAATTAAAACCTTTTTTCATATTTATTTCTTTATAAATTGGTACATGATAAATATTGCATTACATTAGTTTTAATTCTATTATTTTTAGAAAATGGCAAATAAAAATCATTCTTGTAAATAAACAATTTTATAAATGAATAGCGCTTAGTATTTTTGCCGTCAATTCTCAAGGATAAAAAAACAATGTATAAATGCTTAGGTTTTATTCCAATTCTAATTATCATTTTTTAAAACAGTAAAGCTTGCCGAAAAGTGAAGATAATTTAAATAATAGTCAAAGTCAAAGGTGTCAAAGGAAAAGCGGTCCTTTTGAGAATATGTCTTCTTACGGGGCATTGTTTGCAAGGAAGGAAGGAAGGAAGGAAGGAAGGAAGGAAGGAAGGAAGGTAGGTAGGTAGGACAATTGAGAGAGACAGACTAATTATAACAGACAGTAGATATAGTTTTGGGTGTTACCATCATATAAACTAACGAGTGATGTATTTATCTGAGTGGCCTATCAATGTCTTTAAATGCGTAAAAATATAATCTAGCTGGATTTTGGGGAATGGCTAACAAGGTTGCAGAGCGAACTATTATTAATGTTTTGTAAATCAATCCTCACTATGTGTCCTACGGTTATAGCTAAATTAAATTAAATATAATCCACCTGCTACGGGTGATACCGACAGAAAGATCCCATAACGGGAACACGAATCGTTTCTTAGGTGGAGAACTGATAACAAAAAAAATCTCTGTTCAAAACCCAGTCCGCTCTCGTTTAAAATTTTAAGTCACGGTTCACTCAACCCGAACATACCTCCACGTCTTTAAATAATTGATGCTGAGTTGAAGTCCAAGGTTAGAAAGGGTCAAATTACGAGTTAACCTCGATGTATCCACAGATTAATCTCTGAATTTACAGATAAGGACTACATAATACGTAACTTGATCTTATTTTCATCAAGCCCACCAAATAAACAAGGTCAATGTGCTGTTGGTGTAACGGTTAGCGACTCAGAATGAAAAATCAGAGATCCGTTTTCGAATTCCAGTCGGTTTCGTTACGTTGAAATTTGAGAAAATTACTGATTCACCAACTTCTCCCAAATTATACGGATAAAATAGCAAGGCTGATTAGGTTCTCTTACTTAAAGGTGGCAACCGACCTAAGGGAAAGAAAACTGTCAATACAAATCAAGCTTGAAGAAGGACTTACGGTAATCGAACAATTTCTGTTATAATTACATATGATACCCCTACGACAAGGTCGGGCAAATTTTTTTTGCAAACCCGCATGTGTTGTTTGGCAGACAGCAAATATAAAAAATATTTGCATAATGAACATACAAAAAACACTCTTTTCAGTACTGACATTTAATTGGGACCAAAATCCCAATATTCACTTGAAGTAATTTTATAATTTCAAATCGTGAGCATTTCTGGATCAGTACATGATTAGGAACAAAGTTAAGACACTTTATTACATAACAAATCGGCAACACATTATTGTCAGGCTTTTAATCAATGCGAGCTGAGTAACTGTAGTAGGTTTCGGCGTGTACTAAAAGATGTCGTAAATGATCTTGTCTCTACCAAATTTGGTAATATTTTTCATGAACATTCAATGAAAATAAATGAATTGCCATGGATTTATCATTTATTTCCATTGAAGATTAGGTATTTACTTTGTCTCCTTAATAAGACGAATTGTGACACAATCTCTTTTTTAAGGCAGGAACCCGAGCACGTACACCCGGGCCAGAAAAAAATTGCCCCCAGCGCTCGCAACCGATCCCTCCCTCTGGTGCAATGAGAGGGCGCGGCCTCGAGCAGCTGTTCCCAGGGCTGGGAACCTCTCAGTATAATTTTCCTCAGTTGCGACTCTGTCCTTTGAAGGAGTTGCCCCTGACTGCACTCTTCCCAAGGACAGCGACGCAACTGCGAGATGATAAGTAATGTGTTACAAACTTCTCGAAAGGAATTTACAATGCACTACATTTGTAATATTCAATAAAATCGAAAAAATGGTTAGACGACAATCGAATAATACATGAATTGTTTTTTTCTTCTTTGAAATACATTCTGCTAGAGGCCCTAAAACCCGTCTTTGGCCGTATCCGACCTGACGACTGTAGTTTCCTCACCACCGCCTTACAACATGAATGGAATGCCTACTGACCTAACGAATAATAAGAAGATAAAAACTGGAAGATTAAAGGTTGCTTCATCTTTCATTAATTTCATTTCTCGTTTCTCTTAAGTTTCGTACACATGATCAGATAACCACTCACAATTTCAAATTAACATACACATCATCTTTATATGCCGTGTCCCTTCAGGACGTTGGCGATTATGGATCTCCACATTTTCCTGTCCTTTGTAGCTATTAATAAATTTTGACTTTTTGTTATATCTCCTAAACCTTGTTTCACCATTCATTTACTCAAGCCTACCAATTTATGCGTTGTTTTTATCTGTCATCTTGCCTTCAGTGTCCTGTGAGTATCAGATTTTCCAAGTCCTCTTTCCTCATTATATGGAAATTTCAACTGTCGCTTCCTGAAGTCTCTTTTTTGATTCCATTTTGTCTAAAACTTCGTCGCTACTTACCTGTTCAGTCCATGCCATCCTCAGCATCCTTCTGTAGTGCATTTCTTCTTCCTCTTTATCTGTGAGGAGATTATCCAGCATTCACTACCGTACAGAAGAATTGATATTGCGTAACCGTTCAATACTTCTTTCTTTGTTTCTAACAAAATTATTCTGTTACTTAGTACTTAGCTTCTGGAATGTATCCTTGACTATTCGAATGCATCTTCAGATTTCAATATGGCACTTTCGATCCTCTATTTTAACACTTCCCAGATATTCAAATTGTTGTATTTGTTTGCATTTGGTATCTACAATTTGCAATCTACACTTTGGGCTGTTCTTTTTCCGTCTTCTTGCAGTTGATGTTGAGTCTATTGTTTTCGCTTTACTTCACTATTTTCTGTAGATGTTCTTGTAGTTTCTTGTCCCTAACTGCTATCAACACTGTGTCATATCTTAGGTTTTTAAGATACGCCGACAATAATGAATCCTGGTAGGATTCCTAATTCTCTCAGATTCGCTTCGATGTATAAGTTGAAAATTCCGGTGATAAGGCACATACTTGTCTTTCACTCCTTTCTATTCTTGTATATTTACTGAGCTCATTTTCTATCCGTATGGAGGCGGTTTGCTATCAGCATAGGTTCTTGATTATTCTAATATCCTTCCCAAATATGTCAAGCAATTCCAACTGTTTTTTCTGGCGTACTTTATCAAATTCTTTTGCCTAATCTATAAAACAAAAGTAGACATCCTTCTGCATTTATACTGCTTTTCTGATATCATTCTGTGCATATATATCGCGTTCCTTGTTCAAGCGCTTTTAACGAAGCCGCAGTGTTGTTATCCTATTTCCGATCTGATTCTGCTGCGTGCTCGATTCATCAGAATTTGGATGTTGAGTTTTTTTATATGGCTCATTAGGCTGGTCGTCCTATGGAGTTCACATTCGTTTGCACCGGGCTTCTTAGGCAGTGCTATGAAATTATATCTACTTAAGTCTTTCTGTATATCACCACTGTTATACATTTCATGTATTATATCTGTAATCTTGTCAAATATTGCCGAAATAATCCAGTACTGCCAGAATCTCAATTACAGTTCCTGCTACTTTGTTTCTGTTCAATTTGGCCAGTGTTGATTCCACTTCAGATTTTAATATTTTCGCTCCGTTTATATTTCTTTATGTTGCCAATTGTTCTCTTTCGTCGTAGAAGAGTCCTCCAAGATATTCCTTTCATCTCTGAAGTATTTTTTCTTTCTCTAATATTAACGTTCCGTACTTGGATTTTCATGTCCTGTTGACGTGCATGTCTTTTGTCCTGTTAGTTCTCTTATTTTCTATGTATTTTCTGATTTATCTATGATACGCATTCTTTCTATTCCTGCACATTTTTCGTTGAGTCATTCCTCTTTAGCCTGCTTGCGTTTATTTCTAGTTTCTCTGTGCTGAGTTCTATATTCTGTGTAGTTTTTGACTTTTTTAATAATGTTGAGGATTTAATCTGTCATCCATTCTTTTTTCATGGTCTATTTTTTTTTTGGGGGGGGGGGGTTGGAGTAATCTCGATTGCTGATTTGACGAGAGCTTCTCTTAATGTGCCCAAAGTCAAGTTTCCATTTTCATTTTGTCCTTCGTAATTGATATAGAAAAGAACGAATCAAGAAGTTCGTAACCTGACGCGTAGTAATAATCTGAATTTTAATCTCAAATTCTCACTGGATAGTATCTGAACTGTGCAATTAATATTCCTTGGCGAATTAAGTGCGTTCACATGGAAAGATATAAATTTCACCATTAATATACAAACATTTCTCTCTGTCACTCTGTCTCTGTCTCTGTCTGTCTCTCTCTCTCTCTATATATATATATATATATATATATATATATATATATAAATAAAAATCAAACAAACCCTTTTACCTCCATTTTGTTCTGCATTTCCGAGCGCTTTTAGATATATATTTTAGCCATTATCAACGATGAATTTATTTTTACTTTTTAACTGAATGTATGGGTTGTGTTTATGTATCTATAGTTATAGGGATGTTTTATTTTTCCAAACACAGTCAGTATATTCTGGCCGTGTTCGTAGTTAATGTTATTGATAAAAATTTTTAATTACAGTACCTTGTCAGTCGTCTTTAACGACCCCCCCCACATATTTATATATATATATATATATGTGGACATTTAAGTCAACACCCGGAGGCGATAGCCTGTTTCATGCACAAATATAATCGTCACGCTTGACGATTGCGTTTAGCATGAAACAGTGTTGCTTCAGTGTGTTGACTTAAATATCCACTATTATACTTACATGCGGTCTAATCCTGATATTGAGCACTTTAAACCGTAAATGTAACATAGCTTTAAATTATATTTTATCATATATATATATATATATATATATATATATATATATATATATATAGATAGATAGATAGATAGATAGATAGATAGATAGATAGATAGATATGTAGTGAAAAAGATAATCAGCTACCTCGAAAAAGAGTTCGTGTTTTGTGTGCGATCTGCCGAAGAAAAATCACCAAAAAGTAGTTAGCAAAAATCTACTTTAAGGGCTAGAATCTATGCTAATGTTCTTCCCTCCTGACCAATCGGAAAGATCTCTCAGTGAACAAAAGCCGTTGTTTTTCGCTTATGTGGGAGATTTGCATTTTCTGAGCTTGGTGGACGAACAAGGTAATTAAATACAAGATTGCAAAAATTCGTGTAACTCGTTTCATCCTCTAAAAGAACCCCATGAGACTAAAGTTAAGTCAATTTGCGTAACATTGTTCTGTAGGTTCAGATATTATATATAATGAAATCTCCCGTCGGTTTCGACGTATAAGGATCTGACAGCTTATTGATTCAGTTATGAAATTTTGTGCGATAATCTTAAGTGGCATTTAAGACCCTCTAGTGATTTACAAAGGAGGCCACATATGGAGCAAGTGTGAGGATTGTGAGATGAGATCACTGTTAGAGTGGCTGACCTTTTAGATCTTGCTCTCGCTTCTTGTAGATGATTCAGAGTCCACTAAAACACGTTGATCTCCATTCTACTCGCTCTAAGGCTAAGCCCTCAAGGGTTTTATGTGGTATATTGACTGCTGACAAGTTGCTTTTCAGCTTGTCTTTGTATCTTAGCCATGGGTGTCCTACATTCCTGTAGCACTGATCTAACTGGCTGTACATTAGGATCTTGGGTATCCTGTCATCAGACATTCTCAAGACATGACCAGTCCACCGTAACTGAGACTGTATGATAAAAGTCTCGATTCCTCCAATATTACACCTGTTAAACGGGTCTATGTTAGATGTCCTATCTTGAAGCTTAACTCCACAGATTGCACGCAGACAGCTCTTATCGAAAACATCTAGCTGGTGTATATGGTACTTATATGGAGCCCACGATACAAAAGGATGGCAAGTACAACAGCTCTGTAAACCCGAATTTTCGTATCCAGTCGAATACCCCGCTCATTCCACAATTTTCTTTTATTTTAGGATTTATTTATATGTAATACATATCATTAATATGGGGGGGAGGGAAAAGAGAGAAAGAGAAAGAGTATGTATGCCTATTGAGATATATATATATAGCGGAGGGGTGTAATATAGGATGGGAAACTGTTATGGATAAGAGCCCACAGGTTGACTACTTTTCACCGATGAGAAGTATGGTAGAGAGGATATCGAGAAAATATATTCAAATTATATAATAATTAATTTTAAAAAGCTTCCTTCAAGGAAACATATATAAAAAATTTATGTAAAAAACATATATACATAAGAACGGTTATTCCCTTGACACCACTATTACTGTATACACTTTTGACTTCCTCGGAAATGTTGATTGTTTTTAAAAAGCGACAATTATAACTTTAATAAAACTGAATCATATGAGATAGGATTTATACGTTTTCTTTATTCTTGAGATATGACAACAAAGATGTTAAACACTATTTATTACATCGCTTATTTGCAAGAATAATTTTATATTTTTTAAGATTATCAAAATATGTGAACCAACTATAATGAAATATTTATTATTTACCATTTTATAAAGAAATAAATATGAAAATATTTTTTTTATTCATAAATTTATAAAAATGTTTGTGAACAAGAAAATCTAATCATATAAGGACGAGTAACTGCAATTATAAATTTAGAAAAATGCATTTTCATTTTCAATTGTCACATAATTCCACTAAAATTGAGAACATCTCTTCCTCTGAACTAAACTTTATTTTATTTTAGTCTTTAAGCGATACTACAAACACAAAATATTTTGAGTGTGTATCTTCCTATTCATTGAATAGACAAAGTTTTCTTGTGTATAATTACAGAATGAGTGCCATTTTTACGGCTATTGTTTCGCTGTCGTTGGTTCATATAGCTTGAGAATTTTGTAATTTTTTTAAAAAGATTCCTTTTCAAATTTATTTCTTTATAAAATGATAAATAATAATTTTTATAATAAAAAGTAAATAATAAATATCACATTGTACTTAGTTCACATATTTTTATAATCTTGTAATTAAACATTAACAAGAGAGTATAAAGTGTATACAGTAACAGCGATGTCAAGTGAATAACTGTCCTTTTGAGACAACATTCAAGAAGGTTAAACATTGTAACTTTTTTTTACCGTTTTACCTTTTTTTCTATTCTTTCCTGTTGTTTGATTTTCAATATGTTCGTTTTTATTGTAGTTAGGTTTATTTCCGTTAAATATAAGTGGAACCCAATTTCCTACGTTCAGTTGTTTTTTTTCCTAATACTTCTAAAAGTTGTATTTCAACTTCCTGTTTGAATAAGCAATAAAGTTGTGAGTAAACATCGAAGACGCTTAAAAAATTCCATTAACATTATGCAAAAGCAGACGCCAGGAATTTTGTTTAAATCCAACAAAACAAATATATATATCTTAGTTTTAGTTAATTCCATTTCGCAACGGAACTCTGCAAGTTTTGTTCCCTCTACTGTGGCCAGGTATTGAACTCACAGCTCTATCCTAAAAAACTGAAAAAACAACTATATATGCCCTCACCCCAAAAATGGGCATAGCACGTGGAATAAGAAAAATCTACCCCAGTGGGCTAAATAAAGGTTTCGGTTCTAAATTACAACGTGTATCACCTGAAGAAGACCAGAGTGTACAACGGCCGAAACGTCGTCGATATAGCAATAAAGATGGTGACAACAGTCCGAATGATGTAAATAGTGTAAATAACAATTTTCTTGTGTCAGACTTGAAAGTTAAATGAAAACCAGTTTGGTTAGTTTTGGTTTTTATCTATCGTTGTGTAAAGTTCACCTGCATTTATACATATCTACTTAACTCACCCACGAGTTTTTACATATAAATATGTTCTTTCATAAAATACATATTTGCAAGAGAAGCCCAACACATATACAAACTTCGACAATGTTTGAAAAAAATAATATATCTAGACTACGTGTGATTATTTTGTGTGTTTCTAAAAACGAAGTTAGTTTGTTTGTGCTTCTAAGACGCACAGACAGACATTACGCCAGTTTTAAAATCGTCGACACTGTGACTAAACCAAACAAACAAGAATAATTCAGGAAGACTATAAAAAATATCTCGATATTGTTTCAAAAGAGACTACCGGTTCTGTTTGGCAACACTTGGCATATGCAACCAAGTAATTCTAATATAATTATTAGATGCTTGTAAAATTTCAGTTTTTCGAAGTTGATCAGAGATTTGCACCTAATCATACAGTAGTACCAATGATTACTTAGATTAGCCAATCCCTGTTGCAGACACCTGATCAGACACACTTGTATTTACTCAACACCCACAGAGACAATCTCTGGTTTATACTGCAACTATACTGAGCAGACCTTAGTTACAGTTCTGCGCTGCAGCTCATAACTTTGCGTACAACCATCAAAATTGAAACCTACATGTTGACTCGAACCCCAGATTAGCTATTCGCACATAGATACATAAATAAATACACAAACAAACACACACACACACACACACATATATATATATATATATATATATATAGATACACCTAGTGAGCCAGACAAACCTACCTAGGTTTCACCTAAACAGATCGTCATGGAAAGTATGGCCGTACTTTCCCTGACGAACCGTTTAGGTGAAACCTAGGTAGGTTTGTCTGGCTCACTAGGTGTATCTAGGTCTGCTCTACGATTGTATTGAGCTCTTTTGTTAGTTGTCTACTCGTATCGGGGTTTTTTCTTTGGGCTTCAGATCTGCATCTGTGCGATTTGTTCGACAGTAGTTCATGTTTGTAGCTCTTTCTTTTTTTAAAACCTTTTTTTTTCCCTCGAGATTGATTTGATTATTTGCAAATCAAAAATTCGAGGGTTTTTCGAAACGAGTCTAGTTATCTATAATTATATGCATATATATATATATATATATATATATATATATTATGTACACGCTCCGTTTTTTTTATTTTGTCTACCGGCCTCGATGGAACTCAATAAGGATATTATATGAACTGGACTGGATTCGAATCCACTAAAAATAACATTTGAAATAATAAAAATATGTTGGATGAAAAAATAAAATTCAAATTAATTGCGTTTTCGGTCTTCCCTCGTACCTCCGACCAATTCATTTCCAACTGGATGTCAGGACCGAACCAGACGCCGAGTATTTTGATCGGCCCATCCGTTCAGAGGAAAGATCCGGGAAGAGAAACTCCCTTCTACGCACCCAACCGCAAGCCAAAAGACTTATCGCGGTTGATCTTGGCCCCTGTCACCATCTCATATCCACTGATCTCTTTGCTGACTTCGCCAATCTCGGCTCTGGGCGACACAAGAACCGAAACGTCATCAGCATAGGCAGAATACCTGGCCGAGGTGGTAGCCCCAGGCAGGTAAATTCCGCGCAGGACCGGATTCGCCTACTTACGAAGGAAAGGTTCCAACACAAAAACGTAAAGCAAAGGCGAAAGCGGACAACCTTGACGAATGGAGCGAGACAATACGAAAAGCTCCGATCGTACCCAATTCACCTCATCCAGCGCACCGAAGTCGGATACAGAAGTCGGATCCAGGTGCGAAAGTATGGACCGTAACCGGCCGCCGAAAGAACAGCCTCCAGAAATCGATGGTCAACCTTATCAAAGGCCTTGGACTGATCTAAATTGATCAGGGCGGCTTCACTGTCGACTTTCTCAATGATCAAGCGTATCATATGAAGGTTCTCCTGAATAGTCCTACCCTTCACAGCACAAGTCTGTTCGGAGCCAATCAGACTAGACAGGACAGCCTGCAAACGGTTGGCTAAGATCTTTGCCAAAATCTTTAACTGTATTTAACATAGTTAAAGGGCAAAAATTACCTATCCCATTCCCACTTGTCCTTGCGCAGCAACTTGATCACACCCCTGGTGATGCGCTGAGGTATAGACCCCTGCTTCATCAAGTTCTTGAAAATCAGTTCCAGCAAAGGAACAAAAACGGGCAACTGCCTCAAGTAAACTTCGTAGGGAAGACCATCTAATCCCGGAGATTTATCCCGGACAACCTGTTTCAATGCATCCCAGATTTCCGACTCTGTGATGGGACCCTCGCACCCAGCCGCTTCAGCCGCTTCAAGACAGGGGAAGTCGGCTAAATAGGCGCCGAACTGAGCACGGCTCAGACCGGGCTCCCTGGTGAAAAGTTCCTGAAAGTAATCACGAAAAGCGTCAGTGGTTAGAACGTCCGCATCCTGGAAATGAGACCCGAGTTCGAATCTCACCTTGGTCGATTTGTCAGGAAGGAGATTTCCTGATGTTAAAGTAAAAAACAAGGAGGGGTGCGGCGCCTTTGGACACTGTCTGAAAACCATACCACGGGTTGACCAATGCCCTCTGAAAATCATACCACAGGTTGATAGCTGTGCTAGCACGAAGTCACAAGTCATCGTGGTCGAGGGTTTGAGCGTGCTGGCCTTGTTCAGATTGTTGATAATACGCTCTTTCCCATAAACTGTAAGGTTTGCTCAGTATAGTTGCAGTATAAACTGCAGGTGGGCTCCGTGGGTGTTTAATATATACAAATGCGCCTGAGCAAGCGTCTGCAATAGGGATTGACTAGCTGCCACAGTAGACGGGTATCCTCGAATATGAGTAGCCAGCTATACTAATATTGGAGATGAAATCTTCCAGACGGCATGAGTATTCATAGACAACATGGTTTTTACGCAAAGAGAATTTTTGAGGTTTCGTATTGTTGACAATAATTAGATTAGAGGTTTTAAACTTTTTTTTAAAAACTGTCTTATTATTAGCAATGTTTATTTGTTTTAGAGTGTATACGTGTTTGAGCAGACAGTCTTGTTTATTTAGAAACAGTGAAATTAACCTGTACTGGCTTAGATTAAGATTTTTGTTTTATGAAAGTATTATTAATTTTAATATGACTTTCGGTGATCTAAGCCGGTAGACATTACTTTCATTGTTTGTAAATACTCAAAACCAATGAATTCCCAAAATAATCTTTATAGTAATAACAAATATTGACGGATGGAAAAAGATCCAAAATGGCTTACGTCTGGAAAACCGGAAGAAGAAAATATTTACAGGTGAAAGAAAAGAGGAAAGAAGTTAAAAAGAGAGAAAAAGTAAAAAACAATAAGGAGTGAGTGTCAAGTGAAAAGAAGATAACGACTTAAAGGAAAAATAACCGCGACATTCTACATGTACGCACTTTCGCACAGACGGGCGTATGCACACAAACGCACACACATGTGCACACATACACTATGGAAAAAACTGCACCAATGAAAAGTGTATACAAAAAAGAAACATCGACATGTATAAATTGTCAGTTGCTGATACCTACTGATTAATGGACAGAGTGATTCCCAGAGGATCCGTCTACGAAACTCTGGAGTCAGGATGCTGACGGTAACATCTATCAGCTAAGTGAAAAAACCTTTTACTTGTATTAATTATATATATATATATATATATATATATATATATATATATATATATATATATATATATAGTTAATACAAGCAAAAGGTTTATATATATATATATATATATATATATTATAGCAAAAAAAAAATTACCTCAAAACCGGAGAATCTATTTCAAGCCGTTCTGTCCGCGGCTATCATCAGCCCCTAAGTGTCTGTCTCGGAACATTGTTTTAAATTTATTGTCAATATCAGTCCTCCTCTGGCAGACGCCTTGTTAACGAGAATGGGTTTGTGTTAGCGACTGGTTGGGGGTGGGCATAAAGCATCTTATCTCGGGGGAAGCGGTCTGGGGTTGGAGTTTATTTATAGCTAGAACCTTTCGTTGTTTGTCGTTTAATATCAGTTCCTACTATGTGGCATTTCTTATCCAAGCCCCAAGTATGTTTTCCTGGGATTGACAGTAAATAGCTTTTTGTCCTATAGGTGCCCAATATTATTAATAAGCAATGGTGGAATGAAACCTTAACCCATTAAGATTAATGTAAATTAGTTGAATCATAGATTTATAAATTGTATGTAATTCCAGACCACTCGGTGGAATAAATCATGCTCACCAACACACTTATATGCGTACATATCTTCATACTTACACATATATGTACATTTACATGTTCATACATATATGCGTATATTATACCCATACATACACCCACACATATATACACATGTATTTTTATGTAATTTTGAATCTATTTCTATGTCTACATTTCGTGATCACTTCTCTCCGTTGATTTAATAGTTTGCATTGACCATTATATTTTATTATCCAGATTTTTTCTTCTTAACATAGCTTGCACCTATCCCCCAAACTATTTGGTGACCGCGAAACTTAAAATTTTCCAATTTATTTCAGGATTCACACCCTTTTCCTTCAATTCCTCATTTTCTTTTAAAGGGCTGTTTGGTGTTTTATATATATATATATATATATATATATATATATATATATATATATATATATATATATATATATATATATATATATAATTTAGACGTATTATGCCTATTTGTTTTAGTTTTAAAGAGTTGATCCAGTACGCGAAGGAATACAGAATGGTTGGCAATTAGAATTATTAGGTTGGTGCAAAAAAAATGAGTCAAAAACGACATTATTTTTGCACCAACTTAATAGCACACCTGATATGAGTCTCATTTCACTGGACATCACAAAGAATGTTGGAGCAATATATGGCAATAACATGATCAGCGTTATGCAATGCTAGTCCTTTAGGGAAAGACAATTGATTATTTCTTCGCAAACTCACGAAAAATTGAGAATTTTATGAGTTCTATGTGGACTGTACGATCGTAGACTGAAGCTTGCTTCGCGTATGTCTAAATTCGCAACTACCTACCCCATCAATTACTTTTATTCGTAGTAGGATTATTAATTAAACACTTGTGATCATATTGTAATAATAAGATATGCCAACATTCGAAAATATGTTTGTCATTATGCACTTGATAATTACAGCTCGCTAGAACAAATCTTTACTAATGAGAAACAGCACGTCTCAGAGGCGAACGCTTTTTGTTGAACAGTTATATAGAGTGCAGCAGTGGGAGTCGTTGAACATGTGTTTAAGCAAGAGAAAGAAAGAAAGAAAGAAAAGTTTTGTCGGGAAATGAAAAAAAGAAAAGAAAGGAGAAGTGCATTAAAATAAACTTAAATGTATTATGTTAAACAGTTGTTTACGGCCTAGATCTATTTCACATTCAAAACCTTTGTTTACACTCCAGTGATTTTTAAAACATTTCTGCTTACTTCCTCGGTTCAATGACTTCCCCTTCTCTCTCTCTTCATATATATATATATATATATATATATATATATATATATATATATATATATATATATAGCATAATTTATATGGCATTTACATGTATATTTTAAAAAGCTAAAAAAACAACCGATTTCGTCGCATACAAACGAATGCGGTGTTAAAAAATTGTCTGCATTTATGCAGACAAAATTAAATTACTTAATTCGTAAACGATATGGATGCAGTGATGAACCTACTGGAGAAGGAATTATCTATAATTATTCATCTTATAAGCCTTCCCATTTGGAGACTCGTATTTGGCTCATGGTTTGGATTTTTGTGTTCCGTTTTCGATGCCTGACCGTGAGAAGATTTTTTCAGAGTTTGAGGTTTTATATGCACAGGTTTGTAGACTTGTCCCTCGCTTTGTTGAATCTCTTAGCGATCTTAAGGCTAAAGTCAATAGTTATGCCCCATTCTTATGTTGGCTCCTCTGTTTCTTCATCAGAACCCAAAATGGGGAGAACAGAACCGCCGGGTAATTAAAAATTTAAAAAATAATTATAACCTGGTTATTACTAAACCTGATAAAGGTGTTAATGTTGTCGCATTGGACTATTCGGATTACATTTCAAAGATGTATAACATACTTGATGATACATCTAAATTCTTAAAATTAGGTCCAGTTGAGACCCATGGTCGTACTGCCTCTATTTAATCTAAAAGGCAACTGTTAAAGTGGGTCAAGAGTGGTTTACTCTAGTCTGAAATTTCAGAGTTAATTAGACCCACTGGGTTCATTCGTCCCTGTTTGTATGGGTTACATAAAATCCATAAGGATGGTGTTCCTTTACGACCCATTCTGTCCATGATTGGGTCTTCCCAGCATAAAGTCGCTAGTTGGCTCTCGACAGTGCTACAACCAGTTTTGTCGCACTTCAGTATATATTGCATTAAAGATTCCTTCTCCTTTGCTGAAAATATACGTAGTTCTTCTACTTATGTTGGGTTCATGTGTTCGTTTGATATCTGCTCCTTGTTAACGTGTGTTCCCCTGTCTGAGACTATTGAGATGTGTTGCTGTATACTGTATCGTATCTCTTTGTCTCCTCCAGATTTTCCAGAGAGTGTGTTTGTGGATCTCATGATGTTTGCCACTGCGTCTGTCGAATTTTTAGTTTCAATAATATTACGTATCGGCAGATCGACGGGGTAGCTATGAGTTCGGCTTTGGTGTCCAGCGTTAGCGAATATTTCTGTCGGGTTTCATGAGGCTTCCTTATTTTCTTGTATTGGTCGTCCTCTTATGTATCATCGTTACGTGGACGATACCTTATGCCTCTTTCATAATGAGGGTGACGCCGACAAGTCTCTCACCGAATTAAACTCTGTCCATCCCTCGCTTGAGTTTACCGTAGAAAAAGGGCCCAATTCTTGTCTTTCCTTTGTGGATGTTCTTGTTCATAGGATTAGTGACAAGTTTTTCACTTCTGTATTTAGGAAGGCTACATTTCGGGACTTTATACACGTTGGGACTCTTTTTGTCCCAGACATCATAACGTTAATTTGATTAAGACCCTAATTTATAGGGCACTTATGATTTGTTTTGATGGCTTTCTCTGCGGTGAAATTGATTTTATTAAGATGACACTTTCTAAAAATGGATATCCTTTGGATGTTTTGGATCCTATTATCCATGATGTGATCAATAAATTTCATAGGGTTAAGCTGGATTTTGTTAAAAAATGCCCAATTTATTTGTGTCTTCCCTTTATTGGTTCAGAGGGGGAGTCTTCAGCTAGACGAATTTCGCGTGCGATTAATAACTGTTATTTTCGGCTAATGTTCGGGTAATATTTGTAACCCATCCTATTTTCTCTTCCATTCGTAAGGATGTCCTTCTCCACCCCATTATGTTAATTCAGTGATTTATATTAGGTTGGTGCAAAAATAATGACGTAATAATGTCGTTTTTTGACGTTAAAAAATACGTCAAAAACGACATTATTACGTCATTATTTTTTGCACCAAGCTAATAAATATAAATGTAGTTGTGGACTCGACTACATAAGGAGGACATCTCAACGTTTGGATCTGCGAATAAAGCAACACTTACCCCGCAGGATTTTGGATCTGGATGCCAGGAAAAGTCAATTAATTAATACTTCTGGCTCTTTTATTGCAGAGCATGTTATAAATAGTAGGAATTGTGTCTTTTATTTTAGTGTAGACCGTTTTTCTGTTTCATCGAGGTCCCGCTCCTCATATCATAATCACGGTTCTAGAGTTCTTGTATATCAGATCCCGTGGGCTTTCCCTTTGTAAACAGAGGGAATGGTTACTGGGTCTGAATGTTATTAGACTCCAGCTTTCTTGAAATTCATATTTTTCCCCTCCATTGGTTATCATTAATATCAATTAAATTTACACGTTTATTTCGTATGTCCCAGAAATAAACTTGATAAGGCTGGGACGAAACCGGTTGTTTTTTTAGCTTTTTAAAATATACATTAAAATATATATATATATATATATATATATATATATATATATATATATATATAAAGAAATATAGTCTTAAGGTGTGCTATATTTATGGAATAAAGTGCTCAATATCAGAGATAGAGCGTGTGTAAATATAAAAGTGAACATAGAAGTCAACACTTAGAGGCGACAGTCTGTTTCATGCTATATGCAATCGTCAGGCTTGACGATTGCATATAGCATGAAACAGACTGTCGCCTCTAAGTGTTGATTTCTATGTTCACTTTTATATTTATATATATATATATATATATATATATATATATATATATATATATATATATATATATATGAAAAAGACAATAGGAGAACTTTTTTATCGACACGTTTCCTTCCCTGATGGACGCTATCAAGGCAAATGTAAAATATTTATTATTTACTTCGCAATATGTATTGACAAAAAGAAGCAAGGTTAGGTTTTCGAATATGTTAAATTTAAGAACGCTCACAAATATTCTTCAGGCGAAACTGTGAAAGTCAAGGTAAACTATGGAAGATTATAAGTAATGCAATTTAATGCCTAATAAACGAAAGTGAGTTAATATTGTTATTCTTATTGCAAAATAAAATACTTTCATGTGCCTCGATATAATCCAGCGTAGGAGGAAACGTATGATTAAAGAATAGCTTATCTTTTTTCTGTATTTATATTTTAATTTTTACACACATCACACACACATCACACACACAGACACACATATATAAAGGGTGCGATGGGTTAATTGTCGCCATTTATATTTTTAATTTCACGCATTGTTTGTTTTTGATTTTGTAGGGTACCGTAATAGGGTCAATTTGGCACCGTCTGTGAGTAAAAGAGCACCATGACGAAATTCCCCACCCCCAACGCCAGAAATTTGGAAACGGCATGCTGTACTGCTTGACATTCGCGCCGGAAGCTTCAATACGAACATTCCAGAGTATCTGGGTGTCAATCTGAGAACAATGCAGAGGATCTGGAAAGAGTTGGATGAGCCTAATGGTAATTTCGAAGGTACGGCAATTCGAAAAACTCACTCTGATCGTTCTGAAAAGAAAAGTACTGTCGAATTTGTTGGCAAGATTCAACACAGAGGCCTACATGAAGTGCCTTGGGGAGGTAGTGCTGCCCTGGATCAAGAGGGAAGGATTCTGGACGGCCCTATGTCTGACGACAGGACTCTGTACCATTCTACACAAGCAGAAGAACCCAGTTATGTCTATTAGACAATTTATGCGACTACATCACCTGGCTATCTAACTCCCCAGACTGCAGCCCCCTTGATTATTATGTGTGGGGCGCAGTTGAGCAACAAAACTCCTTGTAGCATCCAAGATGAACTGAAGGCAAGAATTATGGCAGCATTCACCAACTTAAACAAGGAGACATCCCAGAAGACTTGGAGACCATTCCGAAATCGTCTGGAGGCCGTGGTTGAAGCCAATGTCGATTTCATTGAAGAAATTTACTATTTAGAATTTCAAGATATATTTTTTTTTTTTTTTTTTTTGTAATTTAGGTAAATATATCTGTTAAAATGGGTTGTCAGTGTTATTTTCATGTTTGCGTCATTTAGGCAACCATTTACCCATCGTATCCTTTATAATATATATATATATATAATGGACTCTCCCGTCGGTTTCGATGTATGAGGATCTGCCAGCTTATTGATTCAGTTATGAAAGTTCATGCGCTAATCTTAAGTGACATTTAAAACCCGCTAGTGATTTACAAAGAAGGCCACATATGGAGCAAGTGTGAGGATTGTGAGATGAGATCACTGTTAGATTGGTTGACCTTTTAGATCTTGCTCTCGCTTCTTGAAGATGATTCAGACAAGCAGATTGAAAATTGCTGAGTCCACTAAAACACGTTGATCTCCATTTTACCCTGGATAAGAACGAATCAAGGTAAACCGGCAGAAAACCCACACAAGTGATTTGATTAAAGTGGTGAAGGCTTGTGCAGAACCATCCACACTTTTCGGAACTATTGATACACTTAGTCGGTGCAAATAAATGCCACAGACGAAGCAGCCAATAGACCTCAGGCTTTTCGTGTAAGAGTTTTCCATCTCCTAGACCAATCGTGTTCTATAACAATAAAGAGCTTGGTCAACCCTGATAGACACTATTTGCCCATAGTTGGGACCCTAACTAATATATATATATATATATATATATATATATATATATATATATATATATATATATATATTATAAATTAATTGATTTAAAATATGGTTATTCCGCTACACAGTTCTAACCATGTTTCAAAAATGGAAGATCCGAATTTAATTTTGTAATTAAATTAAAGACATAGTGGAAAACCATATTTTAAATCAATTAATTTATAATATTAATGCTCTGTAAATTTACATTGAGCACTATTTTGTAAAATTAAAAATATCTATAAGAACACCAGATTATATATCTTACTGTTCTTTCTTTATATATATATATATATATATATATATATATATTGTTTAATATATCAGAAAATGAAACTTTTTAAAAATACACTACTCGTTGTAAAATATATATATGTTAAAAGCAATATACAAAATACAACAATATACAAAAAAAGTGCCAGTTAAATTTCGCTCTCTGTTAAAAAGTACAAGAAACTAAAAAATAAGTAATTACAGAATTGAGTTTTCTGTCCTTTTTAAGCCAGACGTGAAATTTAAAATCGCCGGAAAATATAGAAATATAAGTATCACCTTTTTTTATATTATATATATATATATATATATATATATATATATATATATATATATATATATATATATATATATAATTCGCAGCCGTTTTGACTTGATAAGATTAACGACTAAACAAAACAAATTAACAAAACTTCACGGATAGCATAGAATCAATTCTACCCCTTAAATGTAATTTCCTTTCTCCAACAATCTGATTAAATTTACTTGCTGGTGTTTTAAGTACTCACCATAATGCAATTATCAGAAATTTCATCAACCACACCTATACGCTACTGAAGTGATTATGATTCTCACTGTGTGACACACTACTATAGCTTAATGCCAGACTAAATTAAGTCAATGCCTATACACAGGGTATATACTATCAAAAGATCAATCATTGTCAATTATTAAAATTATTCCATGATTAAGTGCCTTCACATGGTGAAAGGGTTTGTTTGCTCCTATGACCCGGAAGTTTATCTTCTAGCAGATCCAACCTAGCCAGGCAGGTAAAAGACAGTCAAAATCTTTGTCATGTAGAGGAGCAAACCCCAGTAATAAAATAATCTGGAGCAGACGACAGCTTTCCAGATGCATAGAATAGGGGGGAGTATCAATAGATCGGTACATTGTCTTGATATGCATTGATTAATAGGAGATGATATACGGCACAGTTGAATAAAACGGCATGGATCAACTAATACTAGTTAGCTGAATACGGTGGTTGCTCGGTGGGACTACTTGTTACCGTATTCAGCTCATTAGAATTAGTGTGTGGCAGCAATTAACAAAAACAACATGACTCGTAAACCCAATTCTTCATTTCACATTGACAGAAAAAAATGGAAAAAAACATTTAATGGCGTCTGAATAATAATAATAATAATAAATAAAAAGAAGAAGAAGAAGAAGATCTTCAAAAAACTATAAAAAATCTCAAAAATGTAGCACATGAGGCTATCAATAATTCCAATTGTAATTGGAGCCTTGGATTGAAAAAGGTTCCGATATTCATTGAAGGTATTCCTGGTAGTTCATGCATTAAAGAAATACAAAAAATTGTATTCACAAGTAAAGATCACACATTTATCTATGTAAAATGTGTGTGATCTTGGTTTTTTGTTTTGATTTTGACTAAAAATGATCAGTGGAAAATATCATGAAGCCATTTCTGATCTTAGTTCATTGGTTGGGACCCAGAAGGAAATGTGTATACAACAGAAACCCGAGAAAATAATAATAATATTAATAATAATAATAATAATAATAATAATAATAATAATAATAATAATAATAATCTTGAATCAATCTAATGCCTCGACAAAATACGATAAACTATATTAAATCAATACTTTAAAGATAGAAGAGCTGTTAAAAAATTAAAAAAATATAAGTTAGACTTCTCATTCTGAATTTTCTTTTATGTGACGTTTCCCTTCAGGATGTTGGTAACCATGCCCCTCTCCACAGATCTTTATTCCTTGAAGTTCTAAGCAATTGTCTGTTCCCTTAACCCTTAATAGCACCTTGAGTTCATGTTCTGCTATTCCATCTATACAAGATCTTTAGGAAGGTTATTCGCTGTTTCACTCTATTTCAAATGCTTCAATATGCCCTGAAAGTGTCAAATTCTCCAAACCCTCTTTCCTCATTATGCATTCCAGAAATTTCAACCGTCTCTAATATTCTAATTAGGTCTTTTTGTATCGATTTTCCATAAAACTTTCTCCTTGATCACAAGTTTCAAATAATGATATTCTCAGCATTCTTCTATAGAATGAGACATCTTGTTGCCTAAATTCACCTCTTCATCTGTAAGGTAAATTGTTCAGCATTCACTGCCATGTAGGAGAATCGATGTTACATAGCAATTCAACAATCTTTGTTCTCAAAGAAATTTTCTTCTTTCTTATATTTTGTTTAGTTTCTGAAAGGCAACTTTCATTATTCCAATGCCGTTTCACATCATGTGTTGTATTATCTCCAAGATGCTATAAAATATTCTCTTCTGTAGGTTTGACACATTACGGACTATTAAATTGTTAATGGACTCCGAGGATAATAAATGAAAGTGTATTGCAACTTTTAGCACTTTATGATTTGCCTGAAAAATCAGCTCCTGTGTGGTAGGAATTTGCAACAGTGTATCGGCAGAATCGATAGCGAAGGATAATTCAATTTTACTAAAAGTCTGCTTGTCTATATAAGTCCCGAAACCTTTTGCGCTGCTAAATGAATAAGAAACAAACACTCAACATTGCAATACAAGACAAGAAGTCTCTTAAAAGTTTCGATTTAGATTGGGTAACAAAGAACGATAAAGCTGCCATCATTTCTAGTAACACAAAAACTACACACGATTTATTTACTTTTAGACGAGAAATGTAGTATAACTTGGGTCGAGTTGAATATTTGTAAATGCTACTACTACTACTTATAATAATAATAATAATAATAATAATAATAATAATAATAATAATAATAATAATAAAAACAAATGAATGACGTAACACTTCTAATATTTTTTATGAGTTAAGAGAAGATCGCGTGATATGATGTCAAACACAACAACGTGACAGCTTGCAAAACATTTTATTACAAACGATGTGTGTACGTCCTGGAAAGATATTCAGAATCCACTGACTTTTCGATCCTTAAAACGTATGACGATAGTTACGTATACAAAGTACTAAATTCCTTCCCCGAGGGAATGACAGAAATTCCATAAGATTTATATTAAGCCGTTTGATTGATTCCTCTGAGTAAATAATCAACGGAAAATGATGAAGAAGATGACCATCATATTAAGCACGTTTCAGTGTCATGCCTTTACGCTTGTAATTTTGAATCGAACCCTTTATTTCATGCACTGAGGTAGAGTGTTCTAATTCCACGTACCACGCTTTTACCATTCACCCTGGCTTAGAATATTGCTGCCAAATATGGCCCGGTGCTATTGATATTTACCGAGAGCTCCTTGATAAAATCCAAAGAAAATCAGCAATATTATCGGTCCTGATCTGGTAGCTCGACTTCACGCACTTTTCCATTGCCCTAAGGTTGCTACTCTGTGTCTTTTCTAGAAATACTTTCACGGTACATGTTTCTGTTGAGCTATAAGGGATCTTTGCAGCTTCCTTTTTCTCAATACACGAGCATGTAAGCTATTCAGATCTCTATAGAAAACGACACCTTTTACAAATAAAAAAAACAATATATATATATATATATATATATATATATATATATATATATATATATGAATTGGGATAAAATATGAATCTAATATGAATTAGAATTTGACAGAATGATGGAATAAGGAAAAAGGAAACATTTATAAAGTTTAACATGTTTCGCTTTTATTTTAAGCTTTGTCAGAAATTAAATATGGAAAAGAAACGAATATTCTGGTATTTTTTTTTTTTTATATTTTCATTTTTGCGTTATTTTTCTTTGCTTAAGTAGACTTCACGTGTAGTTGTCTTGTCAGGTAGCGTTCGTGGCTATAATTCGTATGCGTCTCATAATTCTTGTTGGTCTATGCGGGAGTTGATTGATAATGTGTGAGCGTATGTGTGCGTATAGTGGTCTGGTAGTGTCCGTATGTTGATTGGAGGTTGTTTTGTGTGTGAGTGAAAGAATGTAGGTCACACCGTTTGTGGTTGTAGGTAGACTGATTTTAGAATGATTAAGAGGTCAGTGTTATAAAGATTAACAAACAAAAGTAATTTTCTGAAAATGGTTAGGTAGAAAGACTAGACTGAAAATAGATATTGATAAACAATGTTCCAAAAAGAACTTTGAAAGACATTCAACAAACTATTGTTGAAAGTATTTGCAAAAAAGTCTGGGTCCTCGGTGGCAAAATTTAAAGAAGGTGTGTCTCAACTGACTCAAGACATTTCCACAATACTGCGTAAATACTGTATATATATATATATATATATATATATATATATATATATATATATATATATATTGATAGATAGATAGATAGATAGATAGATAGATAGATAGATAATATTAGTGGTAAATATACATATATATGCAAAATCCACAAAAAAACCCTCTCTGTTAAATTCAATCCTATATTACCCCTCTCTTATGAACTAACATTCGTCCCACACTCTCATATTACACTCTTTCTAAATTCTATTTTTATTTCCGGAGTAGGTTTTTTTCTGTTTTCTTTTTGAATTTGTAGGTCTGATGAATTGGATCGTATTTACGATTCCAATGGAATAAATTATAAATATATGTGTGTGTGTATGTATATGTATGTGTGTATTTGTGTGAATATGTGGATATATGTGTATGTGTACATGGGTATATGTATGTGTGTATGTAGGTACACGGCGATGTGTATGTATATACGTGTATAAGTTATTGTGTGTGTGTATTTGCATGCGTTTTGAACATAAAAATATAGGTCCTTGCTAGATTAGATAATCGTCATATTTATTGTTTATAATATTTGATTTGTAACCTGCAGTCGATATTATTTTTGTCAAATTTTCTCAATTACACAGCGTCCCTTTCAATTTTAATTTCACCCGCCCCATCTTTCTTCCCCACCACTTCTTTCCTTACCTCTCCCTCCTTCTTTAAGATTTGATCGGCCATGGTGTGTGTATGTTACCACGAAATGTATCTTTATTGTGTTAGACATCCGACAACAATCATTTTTCCCCCTTCCACTCACACCTAGTTTTATAAAAAAAACCCTCTCTGTTAAATTCAATCCTATATTACCCCTCTCTTATGAACTAACATTCGTCCCACACTCTCATACTTACACTCTTTCTAAATTCTATTTTTATTTCCGGAGTAGGTTTTTTTCTGTTTTCTTTTTGAATTTGTAGGTCTGATGAATTGGATCGTATTTACGATTCCAATGGAATAAATTATGACCATGGAATATTAGTGTTTAAGCCTTTTTATTATATATATATATATATATATATATATATATATATATATATATATATATATATATATAGACAGAGAGAGAGAGAGAAAGAGAGAGAAATAGATAGATAGATAGATAGATAGATAGATAGATAGATAGATATGTGTGCAGGGTGATAGATGAATAAATTCTCGTCTAAATTACCAAAAATGAAAATAACATTGACATCTCATTTTAATAAATACATTCACCAAAATTACACAAAATTACCTGGAAATACTAAAGAGTAAATTTATTCAATAAAATCGCCATTGTTTTCAACGACGACGTCCAAGCGACTTCGGGATCTCCTGCAACTCTTCTGGACGGTCTTCTTGTTTAAGTTGGTGAATGCCATCCATAACCCTTGCCTTCAGGTTATCTTTGTTTGTTGTTTTTTTGGTGGGGATCTCTCGCTCAACTATGCCCTATGCATAATAATCAAGGCGGTGCAGTTTAGGGAGTTAAGTGGACAAATGTAAGGGATTGATGCGTTCGCAGAATTTGTCTGACAGCCATAACATGTTCTCTTGCTTGTGTGGAACGGTGTAGGGTCCTTTTGCCAGACATAGGGTCTTCCAGCAGACACCCTCTTGCCCTAGGGCAGCACTACCTCCTCAGAGCACTAGGTGTGGGCCTCTGTGTAGAGTCTGTGGCATTGGGGGAAGATGAAAGGTGTTATAACATCGCCATCACCAGTCACCAAATTGCTGACAGGATATGTCATCCAACTCTTCCCGAATCCTCTGCAATGTCATTGACACCCAAAGCGTTTGTTTCATGCTTGATCGAAATCATCATGTCAAGAAGATGATGGTCAAGTAACAGAGTATCGACAATCAGTTTTGACCTCAGTATCCAATTTTATATTTACATATACCCTAACATTGATATTGAGCACTTTTGCCGATAGATATAGCATTTCTTAAAATAAATCTATATTTTTATCGTATATAACTTTATATATATATATATATATATATATATATGAGGATCTGACAACTTAACCAATTGATTCAGTTATGAAAGTTTATGCGATAATCTTAAGTGGCATTTAAGACCCGCTAGTGATTTACAAAGGAGGCCAGATATGGAGCAAGTGTGAGGATTTTTCTAGGCTGATGAAAATTTTATAAAGCGACAGAATAATAAATATAATGATAATAATTATTGGATATTTTAGAGAATGAATGACGAGAATTATCATTTCCAGATGAGAAAAATATTAAATTCTTCGGACACGTCTTCATCCTTTCTCAATGGAAAAATAATATGTTCAAAGAATGTTTAAGCGGCCCGTGACTATTAGGTTTGTGCAAAAATAATGACGTAATAATGTCGTTTTTTGACGTTAAAAATACGTCAAAAAACGACCTTATTACGTCATTATTTTTGCACCAACCTAATATTATTCGATGATTGACTTTTAAATATGGATATAGTATTATTTATAAGTTGGTCTATATTAATTTAACATCACTAGGGGACGTAGGTCAATTTTTCTCTAATTCTCTAATATATATATATATATATATATATATATATATATATATATATATATATATATATATATATATATATATATAACCTATACAAAACTATGTATAAACTAAAAGATGTATATTCAAACTATACATATTAATAATTGTTGTTGGCAAATATAGTGTAGTGGATCCCCCTCTGCAGTTTGGAGTTTTAGACAATTGTACTTGTCCGATAGTGGTTGCAATCCAAGACTAAAGAACCCAATTTACACTACTATTTAACTCTTATAAATGTAGAAGAAATATATTCCGGATATTTCAAAAGGTCTGAAGTGAATTCAGACTCATTTCGAAAACGAATTAGGCTCGTTTACTTTCCGCCCCTTGTTGTTTTTATACAACGTTACTTTTTTCCATCCTTTCTTAGCCATTATTTTGTCCTCTTTTCACAAAAAGCTCATTTAACAGGTTGCACATTATTACTCAATTCTTCTCCTGTATTCACTTATGTACTGTGAATGTTAAATTCTCTCGGAAGTTTTTACTCATTTTTTTCTTTTTATGTGTCCCAGAAATTTAATCTGTCTATTTCCAAAAGTGAACAATTTATCACACACACACACACACACACACACACATATATATATATATATATATATATATATATATATATATATATATATATGAACATTGAAGTCAACATACATAAGTTCTAGCTTTGATATTTCAAAAGTATTGGAACGGCAAGGCTAATCACTTTGTTTTCGTTGTTCCCTGAAGAGATTTGTGTTAAAGATCAAAACATGAATATGAGACAAGAGTTTAGAATTTTAGCTTTTATTTCCTCCTGGTATTTACATTTAGATGCATTAAACAACTTAGGACATACCGCCTTTTGTTTGGAACCAGCAATTTTTTAAGTGAACAAAACTATTGGAACACGTGATTGACAGGTGTTTCTTGTTGCCCAGGTGTTGTTTAAATATTAAATATCTCAGAATGACTACTCTTAGTTTAACTTTGGGTTTCACCTGTGAACACTGCATTTCTTGCTAAAAAGGATAAACCAACATGAAGACGAAAGAGTTGCCTATGGGAGAAAAGCAAAGCCATTTTGAAGCTGAGAAAAGAAGGAAAACCAACCAGAGCCATTGGACAAACATTGAGTATGGCCAACACAGGAATTGGAAATGTCCTGAAAAAGATAAGCCAACATGAAGACGAGAGAGTTGTCTATGGGAGAAAAGCAAAGCCATTTTGAAGCTGAGAAAAGAAGGAAAATCAACCAGGGCTATTAGACAAACATTAGGCATAGACAAAACAACAATTTGGAATGTCCTAAAGAAGAAGGTAACTATTGGTGTAATGGTCAACAGACATATAACAAGCCGGCCAAGGAAAACAACAGCAGTTTAAGACAGAAACATTGTTAGAGCTGTGAAAAAAAAAAACAAAAAAAAACAACAGTCAGTGACATCAGTGTCAACCTCCAGAGTGCAAGTAAAAGTTTCACAATCCACCGTTCGGGGAACACTTGAAGTGCAGAAATATAGAGGCCCTACCACAAGATGCAAATAACTCATCAATAGTAAGAATCGGAAGGAGAGTTTTGAATTTGCAAGGAAGTAAAGAGATGAGCGATCAGATTTCTGGAAGAATGGGCTGATGACATCAAGATTAATCTCTACCAAGGTGATGGAAAGTTCAAACTGTAAAGAAAGAAATGATCCGCTTATGATCCAAAGCATACAAGCTCATCAGTGAAGCATCATAGAGGCAGTGTCTTGATTTGAACGTGCATGAAGCAGGCTCAGTCATATTTATTGATGATATAACATGATGGTAGCAGCAGAATGAATTCCGATGTTTACAGAAACATGTTGTCTTCCAATTTATAGAGAAATGCATCTAAACTGATCGCGGGGAAGTTTATCATGCAGAAGGACAATGACCCAATACATACTGCCAACACAATAAAGCACTTCATTAGAGGAAAAAGTGGACGGTTTTAGAGTAGCCAAGTTAATCACCGGACCTTAACTCAATAAAGTTTGCATTTCATCTCCTGAAGAGGAGACTTAAGGAAGAAACCATCCCAAGACAAACAAGAACTGAAAGAGGCTGCGTTAAAAGTCTGGAAAAGCATTGAAAATGAAGAATGCAACAGTTTGGTGATGTCAATGGGTCGCAGCCTTGTTGCAGTTATTTCAAGCAAGGGTTATGCAACCCAATATTAAACTCTAAGACTATCTGTTCATTTACTTCTACCCACCTAAAAATGGGGTGATCTGATACAACCGGTGGTATGTTCTAAGCTGTTTAACATATCTAAATGTAAATAAAATTTAAAACTGAAATTCTGAACTCTAGTCTCAGATTCATTTTTTGTTCTTGAACCCTGATAGTTTTCTCGTCTTTCCGATTGAACCGAACTGCTTTCAACTGCAGACGTATATAAATAATATATAATAACTCCCCATCCCAGAAATTCAGTGAAGAAATACATAAGCTAAACATATCAGTAATTTTTTTATGGCAATTCACCTCAAGCAAGGCGGGAGTGCTACTAGAACGCAAGGGGTTACAGAGGATTGAGATTAATTAGGCGTGTTTGAGGAAAGGATAGAGTGAAGGACAAGGAACAAGCACAGGGTGTCAGATGTCGATTGACATTGCACTTGAATACTTGAAGATTATAGTCATTTGGGAAGCAAGTAAGGGGAAGAGCGTTCCACAGACGGGAAGTGCGGGGGGAAAAAAGCTGCGTGAGTAGAAGACGCGGTTACATTTAACCGTTTTGACAGTGAAAGGGTGGGACGGAGATGCTAGCCTGGCAACTCGCTTAAATTCACGTAGTCCGGGAACCAGCGAAAGTAGCTCGCCGGAACACTTGCCGTAAGAATACTTGTAGAAGAGGCAGAGGGAGGCCACGGCAGGTCTGCGGGATAGCGATTGTAGACTAGATGCCAGATCAGGACGTATCATATTGCATATTCGTCTCTGGTTTTTGTCAAGGACCTCGAGACATACAATGGGAGCACCAGACCATATATGATAGCAATATACCATTCAATGACGGATGGTTGATTTATAAATTTGAAGGAGAAACTTTCTGTCGCGACACAGAGAACCACATTTCCTTGCTGTAGATGAACTATTGATTCAAAGTATTTATACAACCCCATGTCAGTGGACAGCGTGAAACCAAGCAGGCGTAACGAGGCATTGTCAAGGAGTTGGGAATCAGCCATTCTGATGGGAGACAGGGAGGGTTCTCTGTGGTGGGTGATGGTCAGCAGTTGAGGATCGTAAATAACATAAAGCACTAGCTCTAAAAATAAACTGGGAGTGACCAATTTCCTTCTTCGGCATTTTTCTTAATCCCCCAGTGACCCATATATATTGTCATGAAACCTGAATAGGGTCGTTTGGAGACCTTGTGCCAAACTATGTGCACCGGTTCTTTGTATTTGGTTCTTTTGGTAAATGTAGCTGGTTCTGCAACAGCCATATGTGCAGGGAGTATCTATGCGCTTAAAAGCGCTGAGTAGTTGGAACCTCATACGTTGAAGGCGACGGGAGAGTATTTATATATTAGGTTGGTGCAAAAATAATGTCGTTTTCTCACATGTGAGAAAACGACATTGTTTTTGCACCAACCTAATAGAACTTTAAAAATCAGGAGGTCAGTTGAATCTGCTATTGTGGTTTCAAACTTACGGTATCCTCAGGCAATTATTATCAAGTGACCTCTTAACGCTCTAATTTTTAAAAATAACTAATGAACGCTTTTTTTAAAATAAATAGACAAACGCGCAGCGTTGAGTGTAATAGAAAGGAAGAAGAAGAAGAAGAAGAAGAAGAAGAAGAAGAAGAAGAAGAAGAAGAAGAAGAAGAAGAAGAAGAAGAAGTAAATATTTTAGCTAGTTATTTAAACACGCACACAATAATTATTTTAGCTAGTTATAAAAACAGGCACAAAATAAAATAAATTTTAAAATCCATAGCCCATATACATAGTTTTAATACCCTACAAAAACTGATAACCCTTTATGAAGTCGTCAAATAACAAACGTTACGGCTTTTTTATATACACAAATCCCTTTCATAAAGAGATATAATAAAAGAATAAAATAAAAATAAATAGATTAATTTAACATTAAATATTAAATAACCGTAGACGCTCAAGCCAGACTATGCGAAAACTTCTTCCGTCGTAAATTTAGCCACCCCCACCTTACCCTGATCCGGCATCTGTGAAAATGACTCTATACTGATACAAATTATTAACACCCCTCCCCTGCCGATTCTAAACAATCCGCCCTTGATGTTACCATGGAAATTTTTGATTTCAATTCTGACCATACTATTAAAACTCGTAAATTTCAGAAATAAGTCATTCCCCAAAAAATTTCGCTTGAAGATGGAACAGAGCCTACTTTAACTCAAGTTAATTCAAATATTATTTTGAAGTTTTCGGCTCTTGTTTTGAAACATGAGACCTCTTATGTAGCGAGTTGGAATCATATTTTTAAATAAATAATTATATTTATGCTCTACTTTCGTATCGAGCACTATTTTTTAAAAATAATAACAAAAATACTAAGGAACTTTGGATTATTTACCAAACCAGTTTCTTTCCTATTTTCTACAATATTTTCACATATATATATATATATATATATATATATATATATATATATATATATATATATATATATATATATATGTATGTATATATGAACCACAATATATATATGATAGAAAGGTAGTGAGATTGGGATAATGAGATAAAAAGAGGGACAAATGCGAAAATACATGGAAGATAGAAAAAAAATCTTAGTAAATACATAAGAATTAGAATGGAAGGGCAGTGTCTTTCTTTTGATTAAAAACACTTGTGTTTTTGCCTTTTCTTGATTTTGATTAGTCCGCCATTGTAGCTGTGGTTCTTTGCTCGCGCCAACATACTGCGAAGAAAATGTTACCATGCCAACAGTGTTTTTGATTTACGCCGATGGTTTCAGCTACTGTTGGCTTCTTGGTCGGGAAATCATTGATTTTGCCTTCTGTAATCCGTCAAGAAATCACCATACACTTGTTATTATTTAACTCTTCCATAGCATTTATCCCAGCGTATTTCTGCTCGTATATATATATATATATATATATATATATATATATATATATATATATATATATATATATATATATATTTGTGTATTTAGGCAGCAATCCTTCTTTCGTGCACATTTCATTGAAAACGACAGACAAGGTGCTTTTACTTAGATTTTTATACAATTTCTCATGCGATCTAATAATTTTTTCTTTTCAGATGATAAATTATATAAAAACTGTCTGAATGTTCTTTTTATCTGAGCGTTTTCGGTTATACATTTAGCCATTTTCAAGGTTGAAATATTTTAAGTGTTAAATAAGAAATAGTTTGTTGCATGTATTTATTTATGTAATGTTTTCATTTTTTAAAACACGGTCAAGATATTGCGTCCATGTTCATAGTTGATATTGTTAAATGTTGTTTATATATATATATATATATATATATATATATATATATATATATATATATATATATTGATGGATGGATTCATGTGTATGTATGAGAGAAAGAGAGAGAGATAACGATATATAATTTGTTATATATCAAGAACAATATTGGGAGACAAAGATTTATCACAAAGTGGGAAAATATTTTCGTCTAACGTGTTTCGTCCTTTAGGACTTCATCAGGTTAAATTTGTTATGCGCATGAACCAGGGATGCTGGGATTTTAAATTTAATTTTTTTTTAACAGTTCACTAAGACAAAAATAGATAGTGCCTTGAACGCAAAGTCATTGAAAGTAAATTTGGTCACTGGCTCTTACAACATTTCACCATTCCGAGGAGAGCTTCACATTGTGGAATATCTACCGGAAAAAGTGATAAAGACAAAATGAATAAAACAATCTACAGGGTGAATGAAAATTAACTCCCCATTTTATGTATGATAGACTCTCCCGTCTAAGTATAATTTTTACAAGACGGGAGAGTCCATCATACATAAAATAGGGAGCTACTTTTGAATCATCCTGTAGATGATTTCGGTTAGATTATATACGAAAGCAAAGTGTGTTTCGAAGTGCAACTTGCTCATTGATGCTGTTCAAGAACCAATATCACAAGGGCAAAAATAACTCAATAACAAACACATGTAATGTCTTATCAACCAAAATAATAAACAGCTGACGATACCCAGATGGTACTTGGCCGAAACGTTGTGTCTATAATAACAGCTATATTAATTGAGATCAATAGTTCGATTAAGACAGAGTATATTTCCATGCTTCTTTAACACTTGAAACTTATCAATGTAAAGCCATTACATTTTACATCGTATTCGACGTTCTATAAAATATGTTGATGTGGCCGATTCATTCACGAGCATTAACGTCTGCGTATATAAAATAAATTTTCATTTGCTTATGTGTGTTTTCTTACTTGATGAATGGTGTGTTAATGTGCAAATAATGTTAATGTGCGAGTTTTTATTTGCTTCGATTATGTGTACTTCCGGATGCATGTGTAGTTGCCTTACCGAAGAGCTGGCAAAGTCTGTGCGTTTAGAAAGATGCCACTACGTTTTTGGTTGTTATGTGCTTACGATGACGTGTCGGTGTGGTAGGATGGATGAATGTATTTGGAGCTTCAAAGCGAAACGTCAAGAAATGTCAGAGGTAGATTAGCGTAACGAACGTTGGTCAGGAATAGAATCAGAAGAAGAAGAAGCAGAATAATAATAATAATAATAATAATAATAATAATAATAATAATAAGAAGAAGAAGAAGAAGAAGAAGAAGAAGAAGAAGAAGAAGAAGAAGAAGAAGAAGAAGGATGAGGAGGAAAAGAAGAAAGAGGAGGAGTACCATAGAGGAAGTAAAAAAAGACGAAATAAAAAGAAAGAAAGAAAGAAAGAAAGAAAGAAAGAAAGAAAAAATTGCATGAAAAAGAAAAAGGACGAGGAAAGACAGAATACGCAAAGAGTGGAAAACAAAAATAAATTGAATGAGAAAAGAGAGAAGGAGAGAAAAAGGGAGAAGTAGAGAAAGAAAGAAAGAAAACAAAAACGACAGTCAAACAAAAGCGAGAAAGACGGAATAAGAAAAGAATAGAAAAAAGGGAAGGCAAAAGAAAGAACGGAAGAAAGAAAATTATCGAAAAAGTGATAAAAACGGAATAAGCAAAGAAAGAAAGATAGAAAGAAACGAAGAAAAATAAAGAAAAGAAAACAGATGAAATAAGAGAGGAAAAAGGGAGAAGGAGGAAACAGAAAGAAAGAAAGAAAGAAAGAAAGAAAGAAAGAAAGAAAGAAAGAAGAAAAGAGCGGCAAAAGGGAGAAGCAAAAAAAGAAAAAAAGTATGAAATCAGAAAGTAAAAAAGAAAAAAAAAGGACGGAATTAGAAAAGAGAAGAAAAATGGAGAAGCAAAGAAAGATGAAATAAGAAAAAGTGCTTAAAACTGAGATGAAAGAAAATATTTCTGGATAAGTATGTGTTGATGTTTTCTAATCTACGTCGGTTTCCAAGCAAATACACTTGAAGTGGCTAATAGGAAGAACAGAAGATTTGCTCAAAGAGATCGTTTTCTACGATTACATCGACAAGAAAGTCGACAAAGTATAATGAACATCGACTGAAAATCCAGAAACACTCGATTTTCACGAGGGCAGTGAAACGTTTTTGTCATACAATTTGCATCCAGCTCCATTATTCATAGTTATTGAATATTCTTTTTATTCATATTTTACACAGGCTTACCAACAATCTTTACCTAATTTCAAAATATAACTAAAGATGAAATATGTAGGTCCATTGATAAGACTTAATAAGGGAAAAGTATTAATCTTAAACGATAAATATTTACTTTTAATATAACCTTCTTCCTTGTTAATGCACTTAATCCAATGCTACTTCATCGATTACGCAGACAAAATATAATGCAATGAAAATTTCAGATCCAGGCGATAAACTTATTAATTCAGTCTCTTATACATAACATCATTCTTCTTTCTCTATGAGGATGTTGGTGATTACATCTCTTCACAACTTCCGTTTTTATTGTTACTCTAAATAATCCTTGTTTCTTTTATCACCCCTCTTTTATATGGAGGCTGAGCATGACGCCAAACTCGTTCCAAAATATCTAAAATGTCTACTGTACACTATTGTTTTATCAGACCGATGATTAAAAATGTTTCAGCGTGGACCATACTTCATCGAACCTCATGGACTGCCACTACATGATCACAAACAAAGAGCTGTGCCAGATTACGGAAAACCACATAACATGAGGCCTTTCAACATTACAAAAAGACAACATATAACTTGTAGAGTGAATAATGACCTAATCAAGATGGTGACCTACCACACTAAAAAAGAAAGAAGAAAAAAAAGAGCTACTGGACTTTAGAAACCTATTATCTGGCAAATCGAAAGCAGCACTTGCTGTTCACTCAATGAATATCGACTGTTTCCTTATAAGGAAACGGATAATATTTCCATAACCATTAGAGATGAAGAGAACAGATACTACATTTTTAACCCAGTTCAGTGACTTGTGAGCAAAGAAAAACCTAACTCGAGTAGCACTGTCTACTCGGTCAATGAATGCTGAATATTTCCTTATAAGGAAATATTACCATTATCATTAGAAGTGAGGAGAACAGATAGTATTTACTCGTTTCTTCAATGTGACGCAATATGGCACAAAGGCAGTTTAAACTGGGAAGCCAAAGCGCGTTCACATGGGCCAAGTCCAGAAATTACCCGTCTTTACTGCAACGAAGGAGGTTGTGCCGCAGAATTGGAATCTCCGGGACCAGTCATCCCACTTTTATTTATTGTGTTCTTTTCAAGTACAAAAATTGGAAATAAAATGGTTTATCCGCCCGATGGCAGATACTTCACTATGATCCTAGTCCAATGGCGAGGGATGAAGAAAAACACTGGCTGCTCGGTTAAGGAATGCGAATGTTTAGTTATTATAAGGAAACGGATATTGTTACCATTGCCATTGATTTTAAGATTATCGTCCTTTTATCGATTAACACAGACTTCTCTTCCTACTTCTCTTGCATTCTGTATGCCTTATGAGTATTCTTTCCTCATTATATATAGTCCTGGGTATGGCAAGACACTACATCCAGCAGCAAGGACTCAGATCGGAAGATTGCAAATTTTTAGGAGTGTGGAAGCACCTCTTAATTACTGTTGTTCCCAGGACCATACTAACTCGGGGTGGTAGCACCTGTTAGGGTCCCAGCTATGGGTAAATAGTGAACTCGAACTAAAATCAACAGTACATTTTTATAATAAAAGGACCAAAAATACATTTTATAGAAAAATGACGATCAATTCAGCACTCAAAAATATAAAAAAATACATTTTTATAATAAAATTACTAAGAATAAATTTTATAATCTACAAACTATATGTCAAAAACACGTACCTTTACTCTGAAAGTAAAAAAAGTATAAAATTTTGTACAAAATATCTGTAGTTGAAAGCATAATATTACGTAAAAATATTTACATTTTGGCATTAAATAACCCATAGAGATGTTGATATGTCACAAAACAAAACCAACCAACAATACCTATTTATAGGAAAATTAGCAAAAATCCATATTTAAAGCAAAATTACAAACAATATATTTTATCTGCAGATGAAGGCATGCAACTGCGCTCTCAAAATATATTTAGTTGACGCCATAAAATTGTGTTCAAAATATGTAGATTTCGGCATTAAATGACCCATAGATGTGTTGATATACCGTTAAACAAAACCAACCAGTTGTCATTATGTGATACTATTTGTTGTTGAAGCGGGTAAAACGGAAGAAAGTTTTGTTAAGAAAGTGTTATGTGCTGAAAGACATTGAAACAAGAAGGGTTAATACCGAAAACCCGTGGGAAGAATTGAGGATTTAATTCACACATAAACGACTTGAATTGTATGTCGAACAGTTTGAACAATGGAAAAATGATTCAGACAGCTGAAAATGCAAACCGTAAAGAGAAAATTTCATTTTTCGTAAACAAAGAATTGGAGTTGATTCCCCTGGTCGAAAGTTGAATTGAAATATGAGGAGGGGATGGATAAGCCACCCACGCTCACTGAGGAGATTTAGTGAAATGTAATAATATGAGAGTGGAAGAAGGGAATTCCTCAGAATTATCGAATTCTCTTAGTTTGGGCGAATGTTCATAAATACGAAGTAGAAGAGAAAAGAGAGGCAGAAGTGATGGAGACGAGACCAGAGACAGGAGAGAGGCCCACGTGATTATCTGCCGACGGAAGCTTCCGACTTCAGCCTTGTGCCAACCTATACCAACAACAGCAAACCAGATTTTACCAAGTCAACAACGACAACATCATTTCCGATTTAGATGCAGTGTGGGCCGATAATTAATTGCATGAGAACTCTGATATAAACTAATTATTGTACAGAGGACTCATATAAACAGCATTTACTCTTGATTAATTTATCCAAGTGTTATTTTTTTCCTGCTTGGACCCGCCCAAAACGAAGATAGATGCTACGATTCTGTCGTGACCTCCTTATGATCAAACTTAAATCATAACGTGGGACAAGGGAGATCTGTGATGGAATCGATCTTCATCGATCAGCCGCAGTGTTGGATGTCTTGGACGACGAAGGTGGGTGTTGTACGATTACATGTCCCCAAAGGTGTTCTTATTTTCATTAAATTTGTTTCTCCAAGTCTCTTCTTCTGTGAGGAGATTGCCCAATATTCACTGTTATATGTTTATTTGTTTTTTACTAATGCTCATCGAATACAATACCCAGGAGTCACTCAAGGCAGAGGCTTACTGAATGAGGTTGTTGCATGATAATAAGATGTAGAGGTAAGAAGAACTGTTTATGAGGCTATGTAGGAAAGATGGCGGTTAACACTAGATTTGAAGTGGTCAAGAGTGTAGTGATCAGAAGTCGGGAGTCGATTCCACAAAAGAGATGTTCTTTGAAAAAGCTTTCCGGATGGAACATTCTTCTTACTAATGGAATACGAAGAAAATGTGAGTAGTGTACATAGTAGTGTGGGTCTTAGCTCTGTAGGTTAGAATTGGTGGAACTAAGGCATGTTACTCGTCGGGGCATTTACAGCCATGGAAAAACGATAGAGTTGGTAGGAAAAAGGTTTGGGGGCGGAAAGTGAATACATCACCTACAAGGCCTCGTAGACGTTTTGAAATATCAAGCCTGGAAAATGAGGACTAAGAACCTCTAGCCCACATATGACAGCAGTACGCCATTTTTGTAAAATATTAGTTTATTTTGTTTGTTTAACGGCATAGCAACATTTCTATGGCTTATTTAATGCCAAAATGTAAATATTTTGTACGCCATTTTATTTTATTATGTTTGAGATAATTATGGTTTAGTGATACAAGTCTTACTAATTAACCCATAGCTTGGAGGAGAAGAGGTGGATTCATACCTTCTACAAGGGTATTTGCGCGTAAGTGGATATGACGAACCCAACCGGAATTGGAACTCGACTATCCGATTAAAAATTCCGAGCCATTATTCATCAAACTACCGGCGCGTCTATGCTTACAGCACCTAGTATTTCCAAGCGGTCACCGATCTAGTTACTGACCAGGCTCGACGTTGCTTAAATTCGCTGATCGTAGGGGAGCCGGTGTTTCAATGTGATATTTACGTAATCCGTTTCTTGCAAAGATAGATCACTACTTGTTGGAACGGCACAGGGAACCGACCATATTGCCAGCTCCTTTAGCGACGGTTCGTATGTATGAGTTCCACATGAGGTCTGAGGTGAATTTCAATCCCAATAGGCATTCAAGACAAGCAGCCCTCGGAAAGAAAAGCCATTCATTATGATAGGATCATATAGGAGTTTAGATATTGCATAGCAGTTTATCCCTCTTTTCAATCTAAGGGCATTTTCCAATCCTTTGATACTTTGCTTAATTTCTAAGAAGCATCTTTCGCTATTCCTATGCACCTTCGCATTTCTTTATCAAATTTTCCGTAGTCTGTAGCTATACTACGCAAATATTAGGTTATTGCAAAAGTAATGTCGTTTTCTCACAGTTTGAGAAAACGACATTATTTTTGCACCAACATAATAGTTAAAAATTCGCACTTGCTTGATGTGCCCCCGGTTAATTGGGCGGTCGCTTTTGCTGAGAATTTTGCAGTCCCTCTTGGAGTTAATTGTTAGTCCCTTTCATATCAAGTAATCTGTTTTTAGCTGACTTTTGTAGGCCAGTGTTGTATGGAATGATTTCTGAACCAATCTATATCTATAATTCTCAATTGTGTGCATGTGTGCATGTGTGTATGTGTGTGTGCAATCAGATGTTGTTTATGCGTTTCCAGTTTTTATTCGATTTCGATGAATATTTTTTGGTCAGATAGATAATCTTCTGTGCCGGTTTTGAGTCCAAATTGTTGGCGACAATGGCTCTCCACTACTTCCTGTCTATTATAACTCTCAGAAACTTTTTACTATTTACTATCTATTCTTGGATATATATCTTTCATAAAAACTTTAATCAAAATAAATACTTTAAATTATTACAACAATATTATCTATATTTATCAAAATATGTGTGTGCGTGCCTTGATAGATAATTATTCAGTCCAATTACACGTTCCCCTTCTCTTCGCTAAAAATTCACTCTGACTCAAGTGAGGTTACCTTTTCCATTGCATAAATCCTACTACTATAGTTTTAAGGTGTTTCTTTCATTGTCGTTTATAGCCGTTCGCAATTTAATTTTTTTTATTGTCCTTCCAGTTTTTGCATTGCATTCACCATAATAATAAGGTTGCTTTTTTATTACTCAACATTTATTTTTCCGACCTTTCCTAAAGTTATTCGAGCTGAGTAATTCCTGCAGCTTTACAGCATTCCATTTGACAATTCATACTTGCCTAAGACATGCCACCAAAGAAAAGAACGTGCCTAGGTCGCAAAACCGCTGTCATCAGGTTCGCCATGCGAATAAGAGATGAATCATCTTCAAAAGGTTTGATTTGCCTGTCACAAAATGCCTTTCTGATGCTTCAATCAGAGCCACTGAATCCGATCAATGTAGCCATCGGCTTTCTAGGGGAGCATACCTGAACGCTTCTACGCGCGAGGCTGAAACTGCTGATCAAAGGACTCAACAGCTGAGGAGAAACGTCTCTTCAACTGCTGCTGTGCGTAAGGCTGAAACACGATTGAAAACGTAAAAACGGCCCTCTTCAGGGCCAACCTCCAATTCAAATTGTTACCCCCTGCCATTTGGGGATGTGCCTCAGTTGCACCCAATTGTTGTTACTAATATTGATTTTTGGGTGGGGATAACTTTAAACTTAAACTGCTCCAACTGAACGGTAAAAAGTCCCAGTAATGAAAGATCCGGTTATATTGCTGGTAACAGAATAACATGGGTTTAACCTAGCAAGACAGCGTCCTAAAATTCAGAAAAAATACTTTGAACAGGTGTTTTCTCAAAGAGTATTCTTGCTTTGAACGGCTATTGGGATTTAAGCTCCCCCTAACCCTAAATAGAACTTTTATATACGATTCATCACTAAAGATCCTGGAAAAATGGCTGTTTTCTTGTACCGCTCCTATAAGTAACAAACTCCTCCTGGTATGCTCTACCTTTTCAAGAGTCAAATCAAAACAACAATGGAAAACTACTGCCATATTTGGACTGGTGCTATCCACTTTTCACTTTCCAGTCTTGATAGTTGAGAAGCATCTCTATGGCCTTGTGGGCGAGGAGTTATTTTCCACCTTACAACTATTAGGTTGGTGAAAAAATAATGTCGTTTTCTAACATATGTTACTATGTGAGAAAACGACATTATTTTTGCACCAACCTAATACTTTAACACAAACGAAACATCGCAAGTCTCTGTCTACTCGCTCGCTATTTCCATGGAAATTGTTCGGACGAGATATATTCCCCCAATACTAAGCCACGTACATTAAGGCGAGCCATCATCACTCTCTTCGTATTCCATTAGTAAGTTCCCTCGAATAGCTTCTTCCCAAGAACTATTGCTTGGTGGAATAGAATCCCGACCACTACGACTGATGACCGCTGCAATCTTAAGCTCTCTATGTATAGCCTTAACCTTTATTTTTCCTAAACTGTGCCTTACCGCTTACACAACAACAGTCTTCAGTAACCTCTACCTTGAATGGCCATCGGGCCTTTTATAGGGAGACCATTAATTAACAACAAATTGTAATGAAAACATATAATATAAGCTGAAATTGACATGGCATATTTGTCATATAAATATAATTAGACCGCGAAAATGTTATCACGCTTTTATTTGTTATTCAAGGCGTGTCACTCAGGCTAGAGGATCACTGAAGGCGTTTGTTGCGTGAACGGTGAGAATAAAGGACGCAGTTTCAATGAACATGTAGGAAAAAATAACGGTTGACCCTAGACTTGAAAAGATTAAGATTGAATTTCTCGGGAAGGCTTTCTATAAGAATTCTGTTACACAAAGCAACAGAAGAAGCTACGTGGGTGGAACTTACTCCCTACATAAGATGTACGAAGGGAATGCCGCGTGAAGGGTCTTAGAGGAGAGCATTAGAGTTGGAAGTACTAAGGCATGTAGCTCGTTTAAACATTTTCTATGGAAATGACAGTAGAGTAGCGAGAGGTATGCAACGTTTCGTTTCTAGGAAACAGTTCATAACCCACAAAAACATCGTAGATGCTTTTAGACTCTTTCAAAAATGGAAAGTAAAAATTGGTGAGCTTCAGACCAGATAAGGTAGCTGTACTGAGTTTTCGACCTGACCTGGCTCTTGTAAAGAGTTTAGTAGGCAGAATCTGGTCCTTAATGAAGTGATATATAGAACTGAATATTTGAACAATGAGCACCAATTCATTGCAATAGAAATCTAGGGACTGCTCTGCGATGATGGAGCGTTACAAGTTTGGTTTTTCAGCTATTCAATGTAATCAGCCAGTTTTTCTCCCATTGAGTCGGTAAAACTCGCTCAGAGTTGCCAGGCTCTAGTAATCTAGATTTTTGGAGGTGCACATATATACAGTGATATCATATGCATAAATATTCATAAGAATTCGCTGCTTCTAATACAAAAAATGCAAGAAAAATCATTAATATAAACATCCTTTAAAAGATGTGAGTCTGTCTTTAAGAAATAAAATATTAAATAAAGCTTTACCCATTTTTAAAGATTAAAGAGCGTTTTGTGTTTTACAACGTTACAGTAATAAAAACTGCTCTTTTATACCTTTAGACTAATAACATCTCTTTAGTCCTCCTATATTCTATTTTATTGCTCCTTTATGGTATTATTAATTTACTGTTATTATTAAAACTTCCTTAATAGTAACATTTCTTCATTATACATTTGGAGGAATAAAACTCATTCAATCTAAACGTCTTTAAATACTCCATCATAGTAAGATTAATTAACTTAATTCCTTTAGAGTAATAAACTCCATTATTATTCCTTTAAACTAATAGAGCTCCTTTATTATTAATTTAAAGTAGGGATTACGCTCATATCACGTTGAAACATCGGTTCTCGTACGATTACCGAAGTTAAGCAACGTCGAGTTTGATCAGTACCGGGATGGGTGACTGCACCGCTTGAGAATATCTGCTGCTGTAAACTTGGGAGTACGGGTGATATGACGGAAAATGGATCAGAACTGGAAAGCAAAGAATAAAGTTCGAATCCCAGTCGGGTTCGTTATATTCATTTACGTGCAAATATACCTGGGAAAGGTATGAATCCGTCTATTCTTCCCCATGCTATGTGTTGATTAGTAAAACTTGTATCAGTAAATCATTATTCTCCCTCAAAACATTCTTAAAATCTAAAAATCTCATCTGGCTTTAAATAACCTTTGCAAAGTTGATATGTCGTAAAAAAAACAAAAACAAATAAAGATCTTTTGAATTAATAAAACTAAGCCTGTTTATCTCTGCCCTTTGTCTCTATCACTTCCAGAGTATTGCGATAATGGCCAACGAGCTAATCAGGTTAGCCATTACAGTTAAGTAGTCAATTCAATTTTCAGAAGGTATCCTATAATTTTTGCCTTGTACAAAACTTGCTAAATAACGTCCCAATCCATTTTTCCCGGCGCTTTTCTTTTCGTTTTCCTTACTTACTTCTCTACGGCGCAGGGCGTAAGCGAATATGACGCCACAGATTCCTCTTTCTTGGGAAACAAAGTGGAGTGATTAGTTAGGCATTCAGGGTTTTACTTTTCTTACACTAGTTGCTAACTAACGTTAAGGAGTTCAGTCTACCCTACTATTTAGCCTGTAGGTGGAGAGACAATTTTACGCAGTTGTAAGATGTGGTGACTAAAACACAAAGTCACTGCAAGTCTTAAGCGAATGAAGGATGTATTTGAGAAGAACAACAGACAACAGTCGTTAATTTTTAAATATTTAACAGACTCAATGAAAAGAGGTTCGCGCAGTTGAAATGAAAAGAAGACATAATAATCAAAACACAGAAATTAGGATAGAAAAAAGGTTGCAAATACGATGCGTATTCGCGCACTTAATTACGAAGATAAATGTCTAGTTAAAGAAAGATTGTTCTTATGTGGCGTCGTTTAGGACTGTAAGGTTGGATAAGGAAATATATCTGAAAGGAAAGAAAACGTTAAAGGTACTAGAAGTAGATTCACTTGTGTATTTTCTAGGATTTTTGGCTGAAAAAGACTTTTTTTTGTTTCAATCATCATGAGAGCGGTTTCGATTTGAAGACACCCTGCAACATCAGTGTGTTTTCTCGTTTTCAGCAACTTTGTAAATATCTCTAACTCACGAAAGTGCTACAGGTCTTCCAAACACTTTAAAGTTTCTGTTAAATAAGACGCAGTATGCTCGAACTGTGCACAGGTGTTCAAATTGCTTGCACACGGCGCACGCTGATTGGTTGCCAATCAGCCAATCCCCGAGCTGATGTCAAACCGTCACAAAACTGCAGATATTCACTGCAATAAAGAAAGAGACGGAATTGCACAAAAGGGAACAGAACTGGCTCACCCGAAATTTGAACTCAACTCACCCATTTCATTTTCTGTTATCCATTACACAATAACATTCTTCTCAGTTTCCAATCCTATTGTCTAGTGAAATGAATAGGTATATATATATATATATATATATATATATATATATATATATATATATATATATATATATATATAAGGTTGGTGCAAAAATAATGTCGGTTTTTTACGTATTTTTTACGTCAAAAACTGACATTATTTTTGCACCACCTAATATATATATATATATATATATATATATATATATATATATATATATATATATATGTATATGTGTGTATGCGTGGGTGCGTGTGTATGCATGAGAGAGAATGCGTATGTGTATGTGTGTGTGTGTGTGTGTGTGTGTAGGTAAGGGACGATTCGAAAGGAAAGCTTCCTATGCGTTTTCATGGAAACTGCACTCAATAGCGGGATCACAATAACACCATTGGATAAACAGAGCAAGTTTTCGCCTACAATTGACTAGTTTTCCCATCGTCCAACATCATTCGCTCTATCGTTTCGCCAGCAAAAGAAGCCTGTGTGCAACGCTTAAAAAGTGTCTTGTCATACTCATCGTTGTCACCACCGTTTGAAACGCATTGCTAGCTGCTTATCTATGCTCATATCCATTTTTTGATCTCTATAAATATCCAGTAAGCATCTAAAAATTAATAGATGCATATTTTTTTCTTTTTGCGGAGAGGAATTCAATAAGATACCTCTGCTTAGTATATCATTTTGTGAAACTCTCAAGCTTTTAAGCACTTGGTAAATTTTCTACAATGTAAACATTTATGTCAGATCGCCAAACACTATACTAGAGTTTTCTTGATAAACCAACCCTAATGATTCAGTATCCTTGCAGCCCCTAGGAACAGATATCGAACACCTAGGAGGTCCGAGCAACCCTGGTTAAAACCACTGCTATAGAGGAATATTTTCTGGTTTCAGGTTATATTTGAACCTGTCTTTGTATTAATAGCTTAGCCATAGTCTTTATATATTTCTTTTTTATAGTTGGCTAGACATGAGGACATTTTCAAATTTATTGTCACTCAGTGTGATGATATAAACGGGTTCCCGCCATTGGGATTATATAGAAAAGGATTCAATACAACCAATTTTACATTCTGAGAATAAATCAATATTCCAAATTCTATCGTGTAAGATATATTTAAGAATGATCCGGATATGTCGCTTTTGAAAGACATCAGACTGGTTAATATTTGATGAAAGGGAGAATGATTTCACTTTTCAGATGACAATCGAAGGGGCTAAAACTTGATATTATTTTTTGTGTGTGTGTTTGATGTTATTTCCCCTTCATGCCAAAGATAATTTAAGAAGTTTACTGAAAACATCTGTTATTTTGACGGCTATATGGTTGATTCTTTCCTCCTCAAGAGAAGCACTAATGCACTTTGTTCTCATATGTGAAGCTCTTTATATGCGTCTCTATATCTTTATATATATATATATATATATATATATATATATATATATATATATATATATATATATATATATATATATATATTTTGCCCTCCCCCCTCATTGAATAGTTTTTTGTTTTTAAGTTTATGAATAAATAATCCCAGTGTATCAAACCTGAGGAGGTTTGGGACGAAACCGGTTGTTTGTTTTAGTTCTTAGTTTTCATAATTATGTCCTTTCCATTCCGCTTATTCCTTGCTATAATAAAATTTTGTACCTGTAAGAATCTTTTCATATATATATATATATATATATATATATATATATATATATATATATATATATATATATATATATATATATATATATATCTGTGTGTGTGTGTTTATGTGTGTGCGTATGTGTGGGTGATATCCGCCGAAACTGTTTGTGTGCGAATTAGAAACCAGCTTCTATTTATCTACGCACACGGCATTCATTAGAGACGCTTCTCTCCCAAGTGAGAATTTATTCCAACACTTCTTTGTAAAACTCATCAAACATCTGCCAAAATTATTTTTCCATCTCCTTCTTATCATCACCGAACACTATTCTCTGTTGACTATAGATGCCTCTTAGCATCTCACCTTACCACTTCGTACAGGTTCTCTGTCAGAAATGACCAAACATCATTTTTTAAGGACACTCAAAGTCGTTTCGATCTCTTTTTAGCATGTCAATTGAACAACTATGTTTATAAATTTAACTTCGATTTATACACTGGTGTACAAAATATGAGTAAAATGTTCTGTCTTTCTGTCTCCAGGCGTAAAGCTTTTAGATAGATATATACAACTATTTCTTATTTTTATATGTACGTACTTGAAATATGCTATCTATCTCAGTATGTTCCTATCTATCTATGTATCTATGTATCTATTTATCTATCTATATATCTATCTATCTAAACGTGGTATATTTCAAAATGAATCTTTGAAGGTAGATTCTGGCTATTCGCAAAATACAGTTGGGTTTGCCGTCTTGGCTCCAATAGTGTTATTTTTCTAAATAAAACATTGAAAAAATTCATCCTGTTCTTGAAGATCTTTCCAACCAGCCTGTTAGGCTCTCGTCTAGGATCCAGTCGTGTTATTTCTCAAAATTAAACATTGTAGGTACGCTCTGACTATTATTGAAGTATCTTTCAGAAACACATATGTGCTTATACTTTTGGATCAAATCCTGATCTTTTTCCTTTCAGTCAGATTCCTGGCTATTCTTAAGATATCTTCCAAAAGCAAAGTTTGGTTGGAGGTATTGGTTTCATTATTGTTATTTTGTTAAATTAAACATTGCAGGCAAATTCTGGATATGCATATCTCCCCAAAACATAGATCGGTTTGTCGTCTTGGCCACAATCATATTATTTTTCAAAATTAAAAATTAAACGGCTTTTCATTATGTATCTTTTCCAAACACAGTTGGTGTCTTGTCTCCAATTGTTTTATTTTTAGACAATTAGTTTATGAAGGTTGTTCTCACCTTTGTTGAAGTTAGGTTTTCTGCCATGACTCCAATCATGGTATTTTTAGGAGAATGAATCTTAGAAGTGTCGTTTCTAAACAGAATAAAGTTTCACTTCATGGATACAATCAAGTTAATTAAATATTGTATGTAGAGCTATACTTGAAGTATCTTTCCAATATAGAAATGGTGCTCTAAATCTTAGCTCTAATTGTTATAGTTTTGAAAATGAATCTTTGAAAGTAGCTTTTCTACTTTGTTGAAGAGCCTTTCCAAAATACAGTTAGGTTTGCCGGTATGGCGCCAATAGTGTTATTTTTTTTTATTTTTTTATTTTCTTTTTCAAATTAAACATTGCTTGTAGATTCCGGTTGTTCTTTCCGTAATTTCCAAAACACGGATGGTGATGGCGTCTTGGCAACAGACGTTTTAGTTTTGAAAATAATTCTTTGACGTAATTTCACTCCATTGTTTAAGCGCATTTCCAAAAAAACAGGTTTCCCGTCATTAAACTTTGAATGTAGATACCAGCTATTCTTTAAGCAACTTTCAAAAACACAGTTGGTGTTGCCGTCTTAACTCCAAATGTTTTAGTTTTAATAATTAATCTTTGAAGGTAGATCTCCTCCTTCCTTGAAGTGTTTTTGCCAAACACAGTCACATTTTCTGTCAAGACTCGTTATATTTTTCAAAATTAAACCTTGAATGTAGATTCTGGTTATACTTGAAGTAACCTTACAAACGTAACTGGTGTTGTCGTTTTCGCATCAATAATTGTTTTTGAAAATTAATCTTTGAAGGTAAATTCTCTTCGTTTTCGAAGTGTCTTTCCAAAACACAGTGAGGTTTGCTGTTATGGCGCCAAACTAAATTAATCAAAGAATGTACATTCCAGCTGTTCTTTAAACATCTTCCCAAAATAGAGATGGCGCTGTTGTCTTGGATCTAATGGTTTTATTTTTAAAAATGAAATTTTTAAGGTAAGTTCTCTCAATTCTTGATGAATCATTCCAAATTTCAGTCAGATATGAGGTCATTGAGCCAATCCATTCGTGTTATTTTGTCCAAATGAAACTTTGAATGTAAATTCCATCATGTATATCTCAAAAAGCAACTTCGTTTTTGTCGTCTTGGCCCTAATCGTTATCGTATTGAAAATATTTGAAGGTAAATTCCATCCTTTTTAAAGTGTATTTCCAAAACAGAGTTAGGTTTTTGTTATTGTTCCGATAGAGTTATTTTTCAAAATTAATCATTGAATGTGAATTCCGAAAAACTCTTTATGTATCTTTCCAAAACATGTTCGCTTTAGTTTTAAAAAATAAATATTTTTAAAAATAAATCTTCGATTGTAAATACTCTTCTTTCCAAAACTGATGTAGGTATAGATTGATAGCTCGAAACGTGATATTTTTTATTTGAAAGTAAATTACGAATATAAATTAAAAACATTTCCAAAAGCATGTTGGGTTTGCAGTCTTGGTTCCAATCATTTTAGCTTTGAAAATAAATCTTTGAATGTAAATTCTCCCCTTTCTTGAAGTGTGTTCCCAAAACAGCATCAGGCTTTTCGTCATGGAACAATCGGTTATTTTGTCAAAATGAAACTTTGAAGGAAAATTCAGGTTATAGTTCAAGTACCTTTGCAAAAGCATGTTGCATTGGTAGTCTTGGAACCAACTGTTTTAGCTTTTAGAACAAATCTTTGAAGGTAAAATCTTTCTTTTCTTTGAAGTGTGTTTCTAAAACAGAGTGAGGCTTACCTTCATAAATCAAATCGTGTTATTTTATCAAAATGAAAAATGGAATACGAATTTATGTTATACTTCAAATATCTTTCTAAAAGCATCTTGCGTTTCAAACATGGCTCCAATCGTTTTAACTTTCATACAAATCTTTGAATGCAAATTCCATCCTTTTTAGAATTGTATTTCCAAAACAGAGACAGGATTTCCTACATAGTTCCAATCGTGTTATTTTGTCAAAAATGATATTTTGCATTTAACTTCCTGATATAATCCAAGTATATTTCCAAATACATGATGTATTTGTAGTCTTGGTTCCAATCATTTGAAATTTGAAAATAAATCTTTGAAGGTAAATTCTTTCCTTTGTTGAAGTGTGTTTCGAAAACAGAATCAATCGTGTTATTTTGGCAAAATGATATTTTGAATGTAAGCTCCGAATATGTTTCAAGTGACTTTCATAAAGTATCTTGTGTTTGCAGTCTTGGCACTAATTTACGTTCAAAGATTTATTATCAAAGCTAAAAAGCTTTGATAATAAATCTTTGGAGGTAAATTCTCTCATTTGTAGAAGTGCGTTTCCGAAACAGAGTCAAGGTTTCCTTCATGACTCCAATTGAATTATTTCGTTAAAAATGAACTTTGAATGTAAATTCAGATTATACATCAAGTATCTTTCCAAAAACATGTTGCATTTACTGTCTTGGCTCCTAATATTCCAGCCTTGAAAACAAATCTTTGTTGGTAAATTCTCACCTTTGTTGAAGTGTGTTTCTAAAACAGAGTCAGGGCTCCAACCATGATATTTTCTCAAAATGAATCTTTGAATTTTTAATTCCAGATATAACTCAAGTATCTTTCCAAAAGCATTTTCAGTTTGCAGTCTTGGCAACAATCGTTTATTTTTTTTTTAAAACTAAACCTTTCATAGTACATGGCCTTCTTTGTTGATGTGTGTTTACAAAAATAGTTTAGGTCTTCCTTCGTGTTATTTTTCCATGGCTCCAATCAATTGGCTTTGAAAAATAAATCTTTGATAACGCATTCTCTCTTTTGTTGAAGTCTGTTTCCCAAACAGATTTATTTTTTTCTTCATGGTTACAATCGTGCTATTTCTTCAAAATGAGTCTTTGTATGTAAATTCCGGATATACTTTAAGTATCTTTATGTTATGGTCCAGGTTAGGACCAAGGAAGAACAAAATTAACACAAGAGTAGAAATAACGAAGGTATATTACATGAAAATAATAATACAAAGATGTGGAAGGTGTTAGTATGACTGTCAGTTTGGTTTGGAGTGAACTACTATCGGCTGAACTCGATTCGGTATCTAGCCACCCTCCCACGAGGGTTGCATGTGGCACAAGGCCGAGTTTAACCTGGGTTTCCCGAGCCCGTTGGCTCGGCCAAAAAATGCCCGTAGAACCCGTATAAACGGGATCGGGTTGGTCAACCTCCCCGAACGAGACTCTGCCCTTCGGCGGAGCCTCGTCCGGGTTCCTCTCTGTCAAGCCGAGAAGCTCGACTCGATTCGACCCTCTCTCTTGAGAGGCATAGTATACATAGTGTTAGGAAGAGTTCATTCTGTAGTTATAGGGAAAGACCCATGACACTTTACAAATTCATGTTGAGTTTACAGTCTTCACTCCTATTGTTTTTCTTTTGAATATATAATTTTGAATTTAAATTCTCACTTTTGTTGAAATGTGTTTCCAAACAGTGTCAGGCTTTCTTTCATGACTCAAATCGTGTTATTTTGTCAAAATGAGCTTTTGAATGAAAATTCCAGATATACTTGACGTATCGGTCAAAAGGCATGTTTGGCTTGCAGTCTTAGCTCCAATCATTTTAGTTTTTTTAAATAAATATTTGATGGCACATTCTATTCTTTGATGAAGTATATTTCGAAAACAGCGATAGGTGACTACAATCGTGTTATTTTGTCAAAATGAGACTTTTAATCAAATTCCGGATATACTTGAAATATCCGTCCAAAAGCATATTGGTTTTGTGTTATTGGTGCTAATTGTTTTAGTTTTGAAAACATGTCTTTGATGGTAGATTCTCTACTTTGTTGAAGTATGTTTCAAAAACAGAGTCAGGCTTTCATACAAAGCTGTAATTGTGTTATTTTTGAAAATAAATTGTTCAGTATAAATTATGGATACATTTCAAAAGAATATTCTTTTCAATGTTGGCTCCAATTGTTTAATTTTGTAAATAAATCTTTATATGTACATTTTCTCCATTGTTGAAATGTGTTTCGAAAATTTAGTCAAACCTTACTTCCTAGCTCCAATCTTGTTATTTTCTCAAAACGAAACTTTGAATATAAATTCAGTTATACTTGAAGTATGTTTCCAAAATCATGTTGCATTTGTAGTTTTGGCTCCAGCCTTTTAAGCTTTGAAAATAAATCTTTCAAGATAAATTCTGTTCTTTGTTGAAGTCTGTTTCTCAGACAGAGTTAGGCTTTTATGGCTACAATGGTGTTATTTTCTCAAAATGAAATTTTGTAAATTCTGGATATACTTAAAGTTTATTTCCAAAAGCAATTTTCATTTACTGTTTTACTATTGAAAATTCTCTCTTTTGTTGAAGTGTGTTTCCAATTCATAGAGAGGTTTTCCTCGAGAGTTCTAATCCCATTTATTTATCAAAATGAAAATTAGAATATAAAATGCAGATATACTTCAAGTATCTTTACAAAAGCATGTTGTGTTCGCGGTCTTGGGTGCAATCGTTTTAGTTTTGAAAATATATCTTTGAAGGCAAATTCTCCTTATTGTTTAAGTATGTTTCCAAAACACAGTTAGATTTTCCGGAATGCCTCCAATCTTCTTTCTTTGAAAACATGTATCTTTGAATGTAAATTCTGAATATAAGTATATTTCCAAAAGTATGTTAATTTTACCGACTTCGCCCAATTGTTTTAGTCTTAAAAATAGATATTTCACAGGAGAAACTCTCATTTGTTGTAGTGTGTTTCCAAAACAAGATCAGGCTTTAGTTCTTGGATCCTATCGTGTTATTTGTCAAATTGTAACTATGAATGTAAATTCCGTCTATTACTCAAGTATCTTTCCAAAACAGTTGGATTTGCCGTCTTGGCTCCAATCGTTTTTCTTTTGAAAATCAATCTTTAAATGTAGCTTCTCTCCTTTGATGAAGTGACTTTCTAAATCAGTCTTAGGTTTGCTGCCATGGCTTCAATCTATTTTATTTTTCAAAATTAATCTTCGAATGTAGCTTCAGGTTGTCGTTTCATCTTTCCAAAATACAGTTGACGTCTTGACTCCAATACTTTTCTTTTGAAAGTAATAATTATACATTATATTCTCTTTGTTGAAGTATCTTTCCAAAACATATTTAGTTTTAATGTCATGGCTCCAATCGTATTATTTTCCCAAATTAAACACTGATTGTAAATTCATGCAATTGTTTAAGTATCTTCCCCAGTTGGTGTTGACTTCCTGGCTCTAACTCTTTAATTATGAAAAGGAATCTTTTAAGCTTCATGCTCTCCATTGTTGAAGTGTCTTTTTCAATCCCTGTTAGACTTGTCGTCATGGCCCCAATTTTTTTTATTTTTCAAAATTAATCTTCGAATGTAGATTAGGGCTATTCTTTAAGTATCTTTCCAAAACCCAGTTGGTTTTGCTGTTTGGGCTCCAAAGTTTTAGTTTTGAAAATGAATCTTTGATTGTAGATTCTCTCCTAAGTAGAAGAGTCTTTTCAAATCATTATTATGTATTCCATCATATCTACAATCGTGTTATTTTTTAAAAGAATTAATTTGTATGTAGATTCAGGCTATTCTTTATATAACTTTCCGTAACTCATTGCTTTTGCCTCCATGGCTCTACTCCTCTTCTTGCTCAAAAATTTCACATAGATTTTTTTACATTCTTGTCTCCATTTTTTATTTTTCAACATTAACCTTTTGATCCCTGACCACCGTTTTACCGGTGTTAGAGAAAAATGACTTTCCGGTTGAACGGTGGGTAAACACTTGCGTTGTGATTTGCTATTGGTTGTCTATATTCATTTGTTTGTAGGTCTTAAAGTTTGAGAGCTATTCTTTAAAGCTCTCATGAAATAAAAATTAGTACTTATGGGATTTTAAGGGTCTAATATTCTTTAATTATATATATATATATATATATATATATATATATATATATATATATATATATATATATATATATATTAAAAAGAAGAAAGAAACTGCAAACGTTTTTGGTTACAATGTGGATTTTCTTCTTTATACACCATATTTTTGCTACTCGTGTTTCTTCATCAGGCAAAAGTGGATATTTCCACATATTATTAAAAAGAATTAATTTTCCTTATGCTTTTCCATGTTTAACAATTGTCTTTTTTTTGTAGTAGTAACTCAAATGATTTCCTTGGACTGGTGGTAAATGTGTTCTTCTGCTTAAGGGGTAATAAAACAATTAGGAATAGTCAGAGAAAGAGCGAGGAAGGATATCTTCGTTCCTTTCTTTTTAGAACCCCTGTATCTTCTTAGATCTATATCAATTTTTGTGTATTGTATTTCTCAATATATATATATATATATATATATATATATATATATATTAAGAAATGGACAAAGTCCGACAATTTATTTATTAAAGACATTTTTATGTTTAACGTTCTTTTTATAGATACAAGTATTTAAGTAAATGCTCTGTTTATAATAAACAGTATTAAACGTCATTTGTTTACATTTGATACGCCATGAGCTTTTATGAATGTACGAGATTCATGGAAGATTGAAGTTTATAAGCAGTAAATTCGACCTTCACAATCGAACGATCCTTTGTGGCCGAGCGGTTAGGCGGGTCAAGTTAAATGATGGTTCCGTATAGGATGCAGGTTCGAATCCTGTCCAAGGACGAATATTTTCTATGAAAATTTCTCGGACATTCAGTTATTTAATACTGTTTATTATAAACAGAGCATTTACTTAAATACTTGTATCTATAAAAAGAACGTTAAACATAAAAATGTCTTTAATAAATATATAGATAGATATAGAAGTCAACACTTAGAGGCGACAGTCTGTTTCATGCTAAGTGTTGACTTCTATGTTCACTTTTATATCTATACACGCTCTGTGTCTGATATTGAGCACTTTAACCCATAAACATAGCATACCTTAAGACTATATTTCTTCATATATATATATATATATATATATATATATATATATATATATATATATATATATATATATATATATATATATATATATATATATATATATATATATATATATATATATATATATATATATATATATATATATATATATATATATATATATATATATATATATATATTGATCATTGCGCCCCAATAAGGCCACTAAGACGCAAAAGATTACTGGGTGCAAAAAATATGTAAAAAAAGAAAAACATTATTAAAGACAGAGAATGCTAAAAGAATCGGAATTAAGAAGATAGCGATTGACATTTCATTTAAAGTTTTGAAGATCAAAGTTGACTGAAAAATAGAAGGTCGAAAGACAATTTTTACAAGCGAGAGATGGAAATATTTCTTTTTTGCTGGATATGTTTCTTTAATCAGAAAATCGTAAAAGTTTCTCAGATTAGGGGTTTATTTACTGAAAGGGGGTGATTATTAATGAGAAACCTTCTTGTGGATATCCCTTATTCCCGGTAGACTCATATTCAAAGAAGGTTTTGCTTATTTGATGAAATATGGCCGAGTGTAAAAGGATTTCAACAGGACTTAGTTAATGTCCTTTGTATCTTAATGACAATGTTTTTAATACTTTCCATTATCTTCATTTTTATTCTATTTTATATAATAATCTACAAAAAAAAAAGGAAAAAATAATAATATTTAATTAGAAGAAAGAAGCGTTTGCAAAGAAAACAAACAGAAAAACAAATTGCGTGTTTGGAAATGACTTTAGTACTTCATGATGACGTCTTGGTCTGAAACAATTTTATGTTTCATTGCATCCCATTTTCAAATATATGAGCATTGGTTGAGCGTTCCCGGCGTTTTTCCTTATACCTGTTTATCAAATTCAGTCACACCTCGACAAAGGAGAGTAATAAGTATTTTGTTCAAAATTATCGAAACTAGCCAATTCTAGGACTTTTTAATCTGGTCTGTAATAGAAGGTGCAGCAGAAATATCTCCCAGATATATCTCCCAGAAATACCTTCCACATAAGGTAATACATTAGCAAGATGAAGACACCATTGTTACTAATGTCTTAGCATTATGTGGGAGGTATTTCTGGCTATAGACCTAAACAAAAACAAATCCTTTTCAACAGTTCAATCCAATGGAATCCTATACAGCTGCATGTACCTCCCATCTCATTTCATATAGTTTTTATATTATGGAAATGTTCTTCGTCGAATTATTGCATAGCCCAAAGAGAAGAGAGAAATAAGTACATCCCGTCTCCCCTCCGCTTGCAACAATCCATCACAATAAAATAAACGTTTTTTTAGCGTTAAAGCTGTTTTGTTAAAATAAATTTTCATAAACTTGGAGTTCTTATTATATTACAGTTCAGTTTTTCTATATAATCGCATGACAGAAGCCTGTTCCTCTTATAAGTAACAAAGCAGACAAATTTGATTAGAAAATTTTAATTCATTGCTAGCGGGAAATGAGTGCCATCTGGCAGAGGCCGGGTAGGTTTTATCATCTCTCAGTTGCGTTTCTGTCTTCGGACAGAGTGCTACTTAGTGGCGGCTCCGTCGGATGACAGAGACACGACTGAGGAAAATTATACTGTCAGGTAGCCAGCCCTGGAGAACAGATGCCCGAGATTGCACCCTCTCATTGCACCCTAGAGGGAGGGATTGGTGTTTGCACTGAGGTCAACGCAACCGACCGGGAATTTTTGTTCTTGGCTCGAGTGTATGCGCTCGGGTTCTTCACATTAAACCCGACTTTGTGTCACACCTAGTCTCAGTGGGGAGGCCAGGACAAATATGCTTAACTGAATACTGCTTCTTTTATGTGCTAAGTCGTCTTTAATTCGTAATAGCTGTAGAACTTATCCCGATATTTAATAAAAAATAATTAAAACCGCTATTTAAATTCTTAATTCTTGTCAGGCCAAAACGGAGTTTGGCGACATTGTGAATCTCTTTTGCCGTTAACATACATGAATCGTTTAGAAAATTAATAAAAGTCGTAAGTCAGATTTTGATGGATCTGTTTTCACTCTCGGCCGATATTGTTAAGATATTTGATTGTAATAAAAACCTTGAAGATTATGCCCTTCTTTTGTTGTCGTTCACAGAGGTAATCTGATTAAATAATCAACAAAAAAAAATAT
>OZ010585.1:82629020-82654020 GCA_963932145.1 Acanthosepion lycidas | reverse complement strand
TATATATATATATATATATATATATATATATATATATATATATATGTATGTATGTATGTGTGTCTGCGTGTGTGTGTATGTGTCTGCATATATGTGTGTTGAAAGAGGCAAGTTAAATTATTCACTAACGTTTTTATTATTTAAATATTGACAAACTTGCAATAATAAATAAATCTGTTTAAATCGTTTCTTTTATTTTATTTTATTTATTTTATTTTTTTTTGTTGATGTTTATTTCTTCCGTTGTTGTGGCTGCCAATGGATTAAGGCGATAATCCCGTTTACCGACTCTTTTGATCCCTGCTTTTCCCGATTGCCATAATCCGGATTGACCTTCACGTTTTTGAATATGATAACCACTGAACATCTGTCGACGCACCAAAAAACAAAACAACAACATCTTCTTCACGGGTGGGGTGTGGGGTGGTAAGGGTAAATAAGTAATCTTGATCATCCACCTTCTTTTAAAAAGCCAATGTCAGTTGTAGTTTGGCAGATTAGCCATGACATTGATACATTGTGTCGTCTGACTGATTTTTTTTTTCTTTTTCTATGTACCGTGTCACTTTTGGACGAGGGCGATCATGGCTGCCCACAATTTCCTTTCCTCCTAGTAAATATGGTCTTTTCACTGTCTTCCTTAATTCCTGTTCTCCTAACAATTTCCACGAGCTCGCTAGGTGAGTTACCCGCTGCTTTTCTCTGTCCCGCTTGCCTTCAGTATGTCCTGTGAGTGTCAAATTTTCTAAGCCCTTTTTCCTCATTATGTGTCCTCTTTTGGACACATAATGCGTGCACAATTGACATTCCTATTTCAACTCTCCCTTTCTGGTGATAAGTGTGCCTCCTTTTTGTTTCCATTTTTTTCTAAAACTCCGATATTTCTCACATGTGCCGACCGTGGTATTCTCAGCATCCTTCTGTAGAACCACTGGTTACCACATGTCTCTTCTTTTCAGTGAGGAGATTCAGCATTTCTTGTCTTAAGAGAGGACCGATATTTCATAACAGTTTCGTACTTTTTTCTTTTTGTTTCTGACGAGATTTTCCTGTTTATTAATACTTCGTTTAGCTTTTGGAAGGCATATTTCGCTAAACCAATTTAAAATCGGATTTTGATGTCGCCTTTTCCGCCCTATCTTATTTAAACACCTCGTGAAATACTGTGTTTACATTAAATTCTCAATATTTTAAATATTACACACAATAAAAAAAATATTACTTAAAGAAAATATTTCGAAATACTTTCTCTCAAACATTATCGCTCAAAATCCAAGAGGATAAAGTGTAGCTTTCAGTTCGCACTGAGAGTCGTAAAAATCGATCCCCTATGAGGAATTAATGGATCAAATTAATTTTATGGACGTATACATGGTAGAGTATATCTCTTGAATGAGCAAAACTTTACAAAATAAATAATTTAAATAATTTACAAAGGGAACTGCTAATAACCATCTACCGCTATTCTGTTGAGAGTGTTCTGGCGTACTGCATTACTCTGCAGCGGACAAGAGAGCCGTCCAAAGGATTATAGATGTTGTCCAGAAAATAATCAGATGTTTACATTTTATTCAGTCTCTGGACTTCATCAGTTATCGGTTGCCCACGCCCTCTCTGAAGAAGGTATTCTTGTATCACTGTAGGAGACACCCGTTTCCCTTCCTGGAAAGGTGTATGATTTACTTAGGTAAATCCACGAGATCGCTAAAAAAAAGAGCATAGCATGATGAAAAAGACGCCAAACTTGAGGAAAACAAAATTTTATCGTCTAAATGTTTATGTTATTATGAAGAGGGAAGAGGAAAGTTTTTTTAATTATTTTAAAAAATTTTTCCTTCTTTTTAGTACATTCTAAATTTTGATTAAAAAAACCTTGTTTCTCTTTGTATCACCGGAAATAACAAAACATAGACAATTTTTAGCACTATTTTTTGTGTGTGTGTGTGTAGGTGTGTGTATGTGTGTGTGTGTGTGTATGTGTGTGTATGTGTGTGTGTGTGTATGTGTGTGTGTGTGTGTGTGTGTGTGTGTGTGTGTGTGTGTGACACACATTAATTTGGAAAATTTTGCAAAAATAAAAATAATTGTCAGATGCTAATGAAACTTTCAGAAACTATTCACAGATGATCAAAATTATTATAAATATGTTTTCTTTAAGTCATGGCAGAAATATTTTTTTGTATTTATTACCCCCCGCCATAACTAATTTTATGAAAACGCTAGAAATTTGATCGTGTCTAGTTTAATGATTACAACAGTTAAAAGCACAAGGCTTTGAGGAATGCAAACATGTTTTTTTTTTTGTTTTTAATTGGGCCCCCCTACCTGAAAATCAGCTCTGAATTTTAACATACAAAACTCAATAAAATAAAGATATTATTTAATTTCAAATGCTTTTATTTGCTTTTAGTTGTTTTTATGAATATGGACAATATTTTCTGAAAGCAAAAAATTTTTTCGATGAAAAATGAATTTTTAATACAATTATTTGTTATTTCTTAATTATAATAGATTTTTACATTTAATTATTAAAATATTATAAAATTAGTTAAAAGCCGCATCAGGTTTCCTAAGTCTCCGTATGAGATAGATCTTTTTAAGCGCGTTGTAAATTGTATCATTTTTTGACTAATCAGAAGATCCGCAGTAATAAATGTAATTTTGTGTTTATAATCAGGCTGTAATTATAACGTACGGAAGACCAACCAGAATACAATTAAGTTGCGTTATTTGAGTTAAGCATTGTTCTCCGCTGTTAAGGCCTTTACTTTGCGAAGCACGTGTGGAGAAGTTAATTTGATTTTTCAATTTCAACTGAGAAGGGTACCTACAAGTATCAGTATCATCTTATGAAATTTATATGATCTTATTTTTATATTAATCTCAGTTATGACATTTTTCCATAAATTAAATATCAAAATTCATAATAAAATGAATGGAAATACAAATAACACTAATAACACAATAAATGTAATAAATGTACATAAAATTATAGTATTTTATGTACACTTCTGATAAAATTTCATAAGAAAGGTACCTATAAATTAATTAGATATCTTTCTTATGAAATATGAAATTTAATCTCACTCTTAACAGTCTTATTTTAATTTCTTTAGAATATATTTTCCATAAAGCATCGTAAACGTGAAGGTGAAAGCTAAGCACAAAAAATCTTAGAGCGCTGAAAGTTTTCCTTAAAAATAACGAGGTAAATAATTTGCTCACTTAAATCTAAATAACTTCACTTTTCGCCTTCCGTAGAACAAATTATGATTACGTAAATCCGTAAATACGTCATTCATCACCTGTCAAGTGACGCACAAGGTTATGACCTGCTTTGTTTTATTTTCAAACTACATCTTTTTGGCACTGAAACTAAGTAATGCTTGGTTCAAAATATTTTAAGTAAACATTATAATTTTTGATTTTCTTAAAATAAGTTTTGAAAAAAATGATAATTGATTTTTAAAAGAATTACAAACCGAGATTTTCACTTTTTTTATAAAATGCAAAAAAAATGGTTGCCATGATTGACTTTTAAGAAGAATTTTAACGAAAATTTCGGACGTGCTAGAAACGATTAAAAAATGTAAAAAAAAACTATCCCCAAAATACTTTGATCTTTCCTCTTAATAATATGAACATTTAGATGATAAAAATTAGTTTTCGTCAAGTTTGGCGTCTTTTTCATCTTTTTTAGCTATCTCATGGAGGTACCTAGATTTACCTGTCATATGATTTTTTGCCGCGCAACTGGGTCGATCACATGATTACATGTCAGTGGGGCAGCCATCCACATCAATATTTACCTATCTCCGAACCAAGTAATTACTGATAAACTCAAATATAAAGACCCAGTATTTACACATCCTTCAAACAATTAATTGTTTACGGATTCATATATAAACGTTCAATATTTCACCTATTCTCAAATCAAACAATAACCAACAGACTCAAATAGAAGCGATCAATATTTACGTATCTAAGAATCAAATAATTGCTTAACAAACTCATGTATAAACGACCTATCCTCGATCTAAGTAATTGCTAACAGACTCAAATATAACCAAAAAAAAATTGGTTTCAACATTAACTAAGCCAAAGGAGACATTGAATAGTTTCAAAAGGAAAGATCAGGAGCACAAGTAAAAAAAAAAAAAAAAATGTCGGGAAAGAAAGAAATCGTTTAAATCGAGAAGAGATTATTTTTTTGTTTGTTTTTATTTTGACTTGAGTGATGAGTTGCAACTGCTCTTTCTTCTTCACTTCTCACATTTTAATCGCCTGCAACAGTTACCAAAACACACCGTTGTCGACACAAACTGTAAATAAATAATCCGCCTTCATTAAGTAATTCCTTTTTCCCCCTCTAGGTGTAAAAAAGACAAAACTCGCCAGTAAGGTTGCCATTTTTCCTGTGTAACCAACAGAATATGTCAACAATAACAGTAAGAAGAAGAAGAAATAAATATAACGGAAGAAAAGGCTGCCCAGCAACGATATGAACAAAAAGAAAAAAAAAGGAAGCTGAAGACGTGAAGATGGGCGGGAATCTTGGCTTCAGCTTCCATATTTGAATGTTTCGGTTTCGGCGCCCTGTTAACGATAGGACAATGCTTTCTCTTCCTTTCTTGTCGAACTCTCTGCTAGACTAGGCTATTGTTTGGGGAGATAGGCAAACTCGACCCCGTCTATACGGGGTCTACAGGCAATTTTTGCCAGAGTCTACGAGCTCGGAATGCCCCAAATTAAAAACTGGCCTTGTGCCACATCTTGCTTTGTGGGGAGGTTGGTAAATAGAAACGATGGCAGTCACCAAGCGGAATCGAAGATAATAGACATTCATGAGTTTTCTGTCGGGGATTTAGATTCTAATCCCGTGGGAACAGACCAATATGTCTTTTATATTTTCGAATTATTATTTACAGTATTTGCTGGGGTTGATATTGGTTTTGTTTTGTTTTACGGCATATCAAATTAATGGGTTATTTAATGCCGCCAAGATTTTTATTGCTGGCAATATTTTTTCCCAAAATGCAGTAAAACTATTATTTAATGGTTATATTTTTTTCTTCAAAAACTAATTTCTTGTAATAATCTTTAAAAAAATGTACTGCTGGTATCAGTATATATATATATATATATATATATATATATATATATATATATATATATATATGCATGTGTGTGTGTGACTAATAGTGAAATCACTTCACTGACAACAATGTGGAATTTACAGTAAGTTAATGCCTCATTAAGCCCTGTTAGCGAAGTAATTTCGCCATTAATCACATTAACATTGCTAATTAATTCTTTGTATAAATTGCTTCTTTATGATATTATATATATATATATATATATATATATATATATGTGTGTGTGTGTGTGTGTGTGTGTGTGTGTGTGTGTGTATGTATGTATATTAATAAAAAGAAAGAACAGTAAGATATATAATCCGGTGTTCTTATAGATATTTTTATTTTTACAAAATAGTGCTCAATGTAAATTTACAGAGCATTAATTTTAAGTCTATTAACTTATAATATATATATATATATATATATATATATATATATATATATATATATATATATATATATACATAAACCGATCCTTACTTCATCATTTTGTGATACAAAATCACAAAGCATAGATAACAAAAATAATTACTTGAAAACTTGCAACAATAAAGATAAAAAGATGGAAGATAAAAAATTATATAAACAAACTTTTATTTATCCCATTTACAGTTCGAACTGTTGTCCTCATTTTTAACGTCATATTCACGACATTTCGGCCAATGTATGCTCTGGCCTTCTTCAGATGATATACGTTGGAATTTCGAAGCGAATCATTTATTTAGTCCACTGGGTTAGATTGCTCTAGTTCTACATGCCATGCCTCTTCCAGATATCTCGGTTTCACTCATTTCCCTTTCGTAACTTAACTCTCCAAGTTTTTGTTCACCTCTGCTATGGCCAGATATTGAACTCACAACTCTTTGAGGTCAAGTCACTGAATTCCTTAAACCAACGCTTTTATACAGTGTGCCATGTGTACTTGGGAATTCGATTTTGGGATTTATAAACCTAATTTCTCAGTAAACATCTTTTTTTTTTTTATTAAAGATCATTTTACAATTTTCTGTCATTGTTTTATTCTCTGGCATTCAAAGGACGAAACACGTCGTCTAAATAAATTTTCCTTTTGCCTTTATATATATATATATATGTTAGGTTGGTGCAAAAATAATGTCGTTTTTGACGTTACGTCAAAACACGACATTATTTTTGCACCAACCTTATATATATATATTAGGTTGGTGCAAAAATAATGTCGTTATATATATATATATATATATATCTACATAAGAACAGTCAGATTGAAAAGTTACCTAACCTCGCCTGATAATGGAACAAACTTCCGAAATATAGAAATTTTCGTGTCGCGATGTAAAATATTTTTTAAATAAAATATAATATATATATATATATATATATATATATATATATATATATATATATATATATATTAGCTACATTTTTTAAGCATTCATGGTTTTGATCTTTCTAAAGTCAATTAGAAATCTGGACGATGAATGACAAAAGAATAAACAGTTTTAGAATCAATCGGCAATGAATTTCTTTACATTTTATTTCAATGGTGCTGAAAAACGGTCTAAGGCTGTGAGCAAAAGTAACTGGATTAACATGAAAGATGTGACAAAATTTTATAAAGATATAAACGCACATTCACATGCACACGTGCGTTCACACACGTGTAGGTGCGCAGAGACATGCAGATATGCATGATGAAATAAAGCGAAACAAATTTGAACTATAGAAAGCACCCAACTACACAATCGTTTTAAAAAGTCACAAAGCAATATAAGCATAGGCAAAAAGTTAACGACACGTACCAAAATGTATAGTGAGCTCACAAAATGAACACACAGACACAGCCACTTAAGCATATTTTGATAAACATAACTGAAATGCCATTAAAATTGTTCATTCTTTTTAGAATCCCGAATCAAGTTAGTAGACCACTTCTTAAAATACAGTTCATATATATATATATATATATATATATATATATATATATATATATATATTCATACACGTTTCATTAAATAATATAGACAAGTGTTGTCTATTTATTTTATGTTAATTTCTTTCGTAACTTCTGATAAGTTTAATAACATTATCGTTAAGTTACGAAAAAAATTTACATAAAATAGACAACACTTGTCTATATTATTTAATGAAACGTGTATGAATGAAAAGATGCTGCCTAAATACATACAATATATATATATATATATATATATATGTATATAATTTCGATTATAGGTGCAGTTTAATTTATAATTACATGAATCATTCATACAAAAAACAAATATAGAAGTTAAGGATTTAAATGGCGAGAATACATCTTCGCCAACAATTTCAATGAGGTACATTAATCCCGAACCTGTAGATGAATGATATGATACCTGTTTATAAATTCCAGTTTCATAAGGTCTTTTTTAGTTTTTACAAGCTTTCGTCTGTTCCTACATCTTCAGGTATGGAAATAGATTTGTTCTTGATTTTTACTTCTCGGTAATAAGAGGACAACGAAAATAGAGATGTAATCCGAAAAATGCTATGAGAAATGTGTTATTATTTTGGAACGTGCGGTCGCAACGCTGACTTTGAATTTTAAATTTTAAGGTTGTGCGTTTTTGTACAAATATAGTAATAAGACAATTCTTTTGTACTGGTAGGTTTTCCGTCAATGTGGCATGAACTATATTGTTCAATAATTACAGGAATGTCACACTTATTATCCGAAAGTTGCCCGTTGGATCAGTTATTTTAATTTCTATTATAGGTGCAGTTCAATTTATAATTACATGAATCATTAATACAAAAAAACAAATATATATATATATATATATATATATATATGTGTGTGTGTGTGTGTGTGTGTATATGTATGTATGTAATGATACAATATGGTAATCTGTATGGAATTTCCAGGAGGATATAGATCCAGGTAGCGCTCTATGTCAAAAGACAGAGCAAAAATAATATTAATTAAAGAATATCAAACACTTAAAATCCTAGAGGTAATAATTTTTATTTCATGAGATCTCTAAAAAAGCAGCTCTCAATCTTCAAGTTTTTGTGATTTTGTTTGTAGTTCTTGAAGATTGAGCGCTGCTTTTTTAGAGATCTCATGAAATAAAAATTATTACCTCTAGGATTTTAAGTGTTTGATATTCTTTAATTAATAATATATATGTATGTATAAACAATAGCAAAAAGGAACTGAGGGACTTTATCAAGACAAATGTAAATATTTTTTTGGTAAAAAGTATTTATATAGAAGTGGAAAAATGTTATTGTTTTTGTTTTTTTTTTTAATTTACGGGGCGGTATAGGAATGCACATGAATATTCATCAGGTTAGTGAAGAAGTCAGGCAACTTCATGGACGTGAGGCGATACAGTTCAATGTCGAACAATCGATAGTGTGTAGGAGATATTTTTTATATGTGTAGATATGTAAAATATTATTTAAATTATTTTGGATTGGGATTGATTTATGTTTTGAATAATATGAGGTTATGATTTTTAGCGTTTAATGAAATTTTTCCACACACACGCACACACACATAATCAAGGTTTATTAAACTCTCAACTTTCAGCTATATGTCATACCTCAAATATACTCCAAACGACCATTAAAATTTTCAGTAATGCTTATTAACATTGTATTGAAAGATCTGAGCCTGAGTTTTTGCTTAAAATACGATTGATTTTGGTCTAATATGAGCTCATAAGCTCGAGTTAATCGCTAGTCTTTATCGCAAAATTTAATTCATCCACGATTAAATTTCCTTTAATCATATTTTCTTTTATCTTTTATTGATCATTTTTGTTTTATTCGCCCTTGGGTATAATTTCATTTGCCATTCATTTTCTATCATAAAAAAAAATTAACTCACTTGTTAAGAATTCAGTAAATGAGTGGGAATGTTACTTCACTAGGAACTGTGCAAACAATTGCATTTGAAGCATCAAGTCATATGCACAGACCAAATGTAATATATAAATGTCCAGTGACATATACCAACTTAAGTGTCTGTTAAGCAACAACACCTCTTTTCCTGGGTATGACGATAAACTACATATGGCAACAAGGCCTCTGATCGGGAGGTTTTGAGGCACGTGGAACCCCCACTTCATTACTGACCCAGAGCCGTAGCACCTGCTAGGCTCCCAGCTATGGGCAAATAGTTAACCCCCAAACTGGAGTCAAAACACTATGAAAGTATAAAAACACATTTTTATAGTAACAATACCAGCAATACGTTTTTTGGAAAAAATTTTACCAGGAGGGCATTTGACTCTCGACAAAAAAAAACCTCTTTACAAAAATACATCAATAAAATCTTATCTAGAAAGTAATTCCTTACAAAGAATACACATCCTGTTCATACGAACCTATACTAAAAATCTTGTCGGCATTAAATAACTCATTGAGATTGATATGCCGTTAAACAAAATAAACAAAAACAAACAACGTCTCCGGTCATAAAATAAAATCGGCTATATACATTGGTCTTAACACTACATCCTTTTCGCGTTGATTACTTTCTATATTTCTCGATAGAGTGCAAATTGACGTCCCATCACGCATAACCATAATGTCACGGACAATTTACGTCTCAGGAGTCAATACTAACATTTTAAACCGCTCAAATATTAGGAAATATTACAAATCATGGAAGATATATTTGTTTATATTAAAATGACAAGATTTGCATTAACAATGACGCCCACTTTCTCAAGTCAAGCATGAAACAATCGTCATTCATTGACCGAAGAGTTCTCTGAAGACAGTTTCTCAGGAAAAAAGGTTTCTCAAGTTCATTGAGTGTTATCGCTTTTTCTCATATTGATAGGGATTTCTTTCTTAACGTTTTGTTTGACTTAATGTGGAATGTCAGCATCTTAATCATGCCATTATGCCGGCCTAGTTACCTCTGAGAAACCAATATCTCTGGAAGATTACTGATTAAATTTATGAAGCCAAGCAGAATGGACAATGTGTTGAAATGTGGAGAAAAGCAAAAAAAAAAAACAAAAACAAAAAAAACAAAAAAAAAACTCACAATAACATCATACAGTCAACACCAATACAGAAGAAATGTCCTGGTCTCAAAACACTTTGAAACGCATTTCAACCCTGACCACACTAAACTTAACATGCCAGCAGAAGTAAATTATATACACTATACTGCATATACTTGAATATAGTGCGAGTTTTTATGATCAGATTTTTTTACGTAAAAAAATAGGGGTCGAATTATACACAGGTATTTTTTTATTTTTATTTATTTTTTTTTTTGGAGAGATTAAAAATTATGCATTGTCGGTGATCGGTTGCACTAGACAAAGGTAATTTTTTCTGGAGGGGTTAAAATTTATGCAAAAAATTCAGGGGTCGCACTATATATGAAGTCGACTTATACATGAGTATATACATTACTTCCAATCATTACAAAGTTCGTCCCCAAAGATAAACAATAATGAACTTACTGGTAAAGGAATTAAGAATGCTATTAAAAAAAAAACAAAAAAAAAACTAAATAATAAAAATGCATCGCTCGACATTAAGGCTGAACTTTTGAAAATAGCTGACTTTCTCCCCAAATTCTATAACAAGTTACGCTATTTTATGAAATACGGCTGGAATCAAAAATACATCACGACAGAGTAGAATTTATCTCTCGCTATTGCACCATGGAAAGAAAAATTAGCCTTCAAGAGCCTCACGCATAGGGAGGTATCTCACTTGGATCCATTATGGTGAAAGAATTAATGAACATTGTATTAATTAGGCTCTCATTGTTTTTATGAAAGTCAACTCCTCACGAACCAGTTTGGTTTTCGTTCTGATAAGGGATGTAATGATGGCATTTATGGCATCAATCAACTTCAGGAAATCGCCTATCTCTCGATTAGGAAACTGTATATGAACTCACAGCAGCATATGACCGCATCAATAGAGATTTCGTTTTCTTATCCATTAGAAACCACCTTTTTATATTCCAAATTCCACAGAATGCATTGATCTGAAAGAAGAATTTTATCAGACTACAAAATCTTGCATGTCTGGCAAGGATTTCAAGATGTAAACATTTCAGACATAACCAGGAGTACGACTAGGAGGAAATGAGCGTCACACTCATTTTTTTTTTTTTTTTAACTATGTGAAGAGATGAGTAGTGATCATTTAAGCATTCCATAACACATCCCAAACAAATCTACCAATAGAAGACAGCGATCCTGCTTTCCCTCCCAAGGCCAATGTACTGTTGATGGGTGTATGGAGGCTATGCCGATGACATAGTTATTCATAGTTGGATAAAGATGATCGGGAACAGAGAATCAACACCTTCTATAACAAGAGTTCCAAGAAATGTGACTCAAAATAGGTCCCAAAAGAAACATTACTAAAAGAGAAACTCTGACAAAGAATTGGAATGAAAGCAGTAATGACACGTATTCTGAATCTATCATAAAAATTCAGGATGTGAATTTAGTGAATACTAAACACTGCGTATGGATCAGTTATAATGGATTTAGTATAGGAGATTAGGAAACTGAACATAAAATAGGCTGCGCTTGGGCTAGTTTCACCCAACAAATGCAAATTGTTACAAAACTAAAACATTAACCTGAAAAATCGAATCATGTTTCGAAATAGCTTCATTATATCGAGACTTTCATGCCATGTTACCAAATCCGTTCAGAAATATCTAAATTATCAGCTGTATACAGCCATTTCCTCAGATCAGCGGTTAAAAATGGCTTTGAGTAAGTGAAGCCTGTTGATCTTGGTGAAGACCATACTTCTTCGAACATTTGGCGCTACACAAAGAACTGTAGGAAATAACAGAAACCACATCACGTGAGGACTACCAACAGCAGCAATAACTAAAATGGATAGCACATACGACTCGAAGAGAAAATAATAATAACATAATCAAAATTGATACTCAAATGCTGTACAAAGTGTCCCCGCGCTCTGTCTGTCTGTCTCTCTCTCTTTGCATTTGCCAACCTGATAACCATATTATTTTTTTTCTTTGTTTTTCAGAATAGGACAATGGAACTTATACTAAGTTAAAACTTAGTTTAGTGAAAGTGTAAATTACAAATAAAATAACATTCCTTTCCCCCAGTATATACGTATCCTAGTGTCAGCCTGGACACTTTGTGAACTACCCCCCCTCTGTTCTTTTTTGAAATTGTTGTTGGTGGTGGTGTCCTATGAAATAGGAGTAGGTAGGCTTTTTTACCGCCCGGTCAGTACTCCTCCCACTTCCCTTGGACAAGTTTAGAGGCTCACACCTTGTTTCTTGTTTAGGAAGGGGTTTCTGGAACTCTCTCTCCCCCTCTCTCTGTCTTCTGTACAAGTGCTAGCGTGTTTCTCCCGTGTTTTGATTGCATGGAAAGAGGCGGGGAGTTACTACTTTGTTTCAGTGAAAAAATGAAGGAAAAGAGGATAAAGGTGGGCCGAGAAGAACACATACTACACTTTGATCATGGCCAAAAGACCGAGAAGCGAATGTATTTTTCCACCCCACGCTGGCAAGATGTGACATGAGGTCAGTTTAATGTGGAAAGCCTGAGACACAACTGATCTGCTCTATGTCCGAAGACAGTCAATCACAACTGAGATATAAAATACAGTTTATCCCACCCCACGTTGGCAGGATGTGACATAAGCTCAGTTTAATGTGAAGAACCTTGGCGCGTACATCCGGGCCAGGCACCAAAATAGTCCAGACCCCGCAATCGTCGATGGCATTGTTACTGGTATTACTAGCGATCTACTCTCTTTAGTGCAATGAGGGAGGTACTGCTGTGGGCAGCTGATCCCCAGGAGCTCTTAATTATATTTCCAGAAGCGTTCTATCCACAGACAGAAACACAACTGAGATATGAAATACAGTTTATCCTCCTGAGGGCAGATACTACATTTTAATCCCAGGCAAAAGACCAAGAAGCAATTGTATTTTCTTGACGCTGAGAACTTTACATTGCAACATATTTGCGTGCGTAGGTATGTATGTGTGCGTATATGGGCGCGTGCGTGTATTTGTATGTTTGTGCGCGCGCGTTTGTGCAGATGAAATTCTTTATTTCTGATCATTTCAGAAAATGGTCATTTCGATAACAATAACTGACTGAAAGATATAACGCTAGTAACGTCTGATAGGATTACGAGACTAAATTCTAAGTTAGTAAAAAGAAAATGTTTATTTACTTCTGGTAACCTTTGGCAAATCACATATCAATACAGTAGTAGGTACCATTATTCAATCCGTGGGTAATAAGGTCACTTAAGGTAGTAGATTCCACAAGATCTTTTTTAAGAGAGAGAGAGAGAGAGAGAAAAAGAGAAAGAGAGAGAAAGAGAGAGAGAGAGAAAGAGAGAGAATGAGAGAGAGAGAAAGAGAGAGAGAGAGAGAAAGAGAGAGAGAAAGAGAGAGAGAGAGAGAAATGCAAATACCAGATGCTAGTGAATTAATCGTTGACATTGTGGAAAATGACATCTGAAAGTCGACCTTAAAGAATTACAGTTTAAATAACAGGGCAAACTAGGTTTCCAAGACGTTGGTTGGCAACCAGACGAGGAAAACGACCCCTCTGAATCTAAAAATAATTTTAAAAAAATTTGAAAAAAGCAATATGAAACGATTCCATTGTTTTTCTCAAGAATAATCATTTCAACGCATTGATGATAGATAATTAAGAAACTGAAGGTGTAGAGAGCCATGATCGTTATCTCCTGAAGGAATGGAAATTAAAATGGAAAAAAAAGACAAACATCGTACTACTACCGGAAATGCTAATTGAAATATGCTATATTTTTTCTTGCCTCATCAAAACATAATCTTGTTTCACCGCCGATTTCTTTACTTTTTTTAAATATTGCAATCATTGATCTTAGGAAAAAATGGCGGAGTAGATTAAACATAACTTTGTCCGTGGCTTCTGAATTAAGAGAATTTCCTTGTGGACGGCTTGTGAATCAAGTCTTGAAAACCCAAGCTATCCTGCTTTTTAACACATATTTGGCAAAGGGGAGAGACGAAGTTAAAGATGAATACATTTCCTAAGCGTATGAATACACAATCTGAATTTGAATACAGTAGGCGGTTTATTTTCTTCTGCACAGTTAACTGCAATGAAACATCTACGTGACAGCAATCACGGAAGAACTCTCTTTACGCCACTTCAACGTGTTGAGGTTATTTTATTTTATAATTATTTAAATAATTTTATTTTAAAGTTTCTTTTTTTACTTTTCTTTTACTTTTAATTTATTTTTATTTCTTGCATATTTCTTCTTTTTCTTTTTCTTGGCCATTTTTCGTTTTTTTTTTTTGTTTTTTTTTCTGGGATTGTCCGATAGAAAATCGGAAATTGTTACAAATTACGTTCATGCCTACGTGCTGTTTTTTTTTTTTTTTTTTTCTTATCTTTTATTTACAGCAATTCCTTGATGAACTATTTAATTTCAAGGTTACCTTTTCAACTCATTAATCACAGATATACGTTGGATCTTTTTTTTCTTCTGTTAATTCACTCCAAAATATTAATTCACCTCAAAATAAAAAGAATTTATATTCACTAAAATTCATCTGAAATTCTCCCAGATCGAGGCCTTTTCATTTCACTCCGGTTGAATTGACCTTTACAATCGACCCAAATTCCAACGACTCTGGTGCGTTATTTCGAAGTGTGAGGTCGAAATTCGCGCTCACTCCGATAAACTAACTACTTTTTTGATGTTCTTTGGTAATATATCAGCATCTATAAGTTATTTAATGCCGAAATTTAAATATTTTTATAAGTAATTTTATGCTTTCAGGGTGAAAGTGCGTTTTTAGATATATATTTTGTAGATCATATAATGTATTGTTCTTAAATTTACTATAAAAATGTATTTTTATATATTGCATTGATAGTCATTTTTCTATACAAAATGTATTGTTGGTCATTTTATTATAAAAAATGTACTATTGAGTTTTGTTTGAGGGTTCACTATTTGCCCATAGCTGGGATCCTTGCAGGTGCCACCACACCAGGTTAGGGTGGACCTAAAAATCATCTATTAAGAGATGATTCCACCCTCCTCAAAAACTCCAATCTCCCGATCAGAGGCCATGCTGCCGGATGTAGTTTATCGTCATACCCAGGATCCGTGGTGACATGATCAAAGAAAAGTAACAGTATCTCTAATTTCTATCCTAAGCAAATAGCTATTTACCATCACGTGGAATTTTCCCAACTGCTTTTAGCCAGTCGTTTAGATCTACATCTTTTAGATTTATTTATTTAGAAAAAAAAACAACAAAGGAGATATTTGAAAAAAAAACAAAAAAAACAAACAAGCATGTTTAAATAGGGATTAAAAAACAATGGTAATGATCCAAATTTGGATCCCCAAAGATGCTAATCGTCTAATTGTTTAGAAAATGTTAAAAGTAAAAAAAATCAAATATATTTGCATAAAAATAAAAAAATGGGAATATAAAACGTCTTTAGGGATTTATCCTTCTCCTAGACTTGCTGCCAACCAAGGCGAGGGCACCTAGTTTGTTCTGTTATTAAACTCTAGCTGATTGTAAGGGAAGAACGATTCATACCTTTCTACAGATATTTGTGCACATCCTTTGGAACTAATACAGCATCAATAAATGTATGAAAATAATTAGCATGTCGCAGTCTGCCAATAATAAAAGACTGTCAAGATGACTAGTACCTGATGCACTTAGTACCGTTTCTTGCTTATAGTACGCCTGTTATTAAATGTCTCGAAGACTCTGTGATATGCACTTGAAACAATTACAACAGTACATTTTATTTTCTTTGATCAGCAGGAAAATATTGAGATTTATTGATAATTGGAGTAAAAATTCAGTAAAAAAAAAAAAAAATAATCAGTGAAACTATGTTCCCGCTCTTGGGGCCACTAAGCTTACCTCATTCTGTTCCACTCTGAGGGTCATTAACCCTACCTCATTCTGTATTCAAGTTCATATAAAAAATGTTTGAATAACCCTGGTTTAAACAATCAAATCATGCGGTGGGCTGATTTTCAAACTAGATTAATTACTCTGGTCAACACGATTTTTGGTGTCAAGAAACAAAATATGTTTTTAGGCTAATTTGATGGTGCTGATCCCTAAAATAACCTTAGTTTTTTCATGGTTTCCTACCATTTTTGCTATACTGAAATTGCTCATTTTTGGAAATAAAATCAATTTACGATCTTGGCTGATCACAAAATTTAGTTAATAAAGGTCATAGAAACTCATCAATTTTCAGGTATGCTGAGCAATTGATGTCAGCTACCAATATATAATAAACTATTTTTATAAGAAAAATATTGTTTTCTTTTAGTCAAACCTTTTAAAATAGATGTACCAAATTTTTCCAATTTATTGCCAAAATTCATATTAACTGACAAATTTTATCAGTAATACACTTTAATAAACTTAATAATTAAGGTGACATAATAAAAAATGAAACCCTAAAATCTTCGTTTTGATATTCATAAATTTACCCCATCACTTTAACCCTTCACTACGGAAGGAAACCAAGTACATTGTGAGCATTTTGTTTTCATAGTTGGAAAGAAATACCAACTAAAGACATCCCAATTGAATGCACCGATTCCATTGTACATGATACTGCTGGTGTATCAAAAGGAGCTTAAATAACAATGAACATGAGAGACAATCAAGAAAGAGAAAAAATTTACCATAGTTCTTATGTTCACGAAGGTTTTATTTCTGCTCTTAGTTTATTAAATGATTTGATGAAAATACTTGTTGGTCTTGCTATATTCAATCGTGTTATTTTCAAAGACTGAGGGCCTGATTATTAATGCAAGAATAATATTTCTCAATAATTTGTTAGTTTAAATACGAACTGAGAGGTTTCTATGATTTTATTTGGAGAAATATCGCCATCGTTCAATATCATATATACAGAAAACAAATGAAAAAAATGCTTTTTCTTTTACAAAAATGAGGCATTTCTATACAGCAAAAACGGTAGCTAACCAAGAAAAAGTAAGGTAATTTTCAGATTTAGCGCCCCTCAAATTAGATAAAAAAGATGTTTGGTGTCTCGACACCATTTATATTTTTTTTTGTTAACCAGTGTTAACACTTTCTCGTTTAACATCAATTATAAAATTTGCGTATTCAGTATATAGAGAACAAGTTTTTGGTTTGGTTGCTTTTGTTTAGCGGCATATCAAGACTCGTGGGTTATTTAATGCCACATTGTAAGTTGTTTTCCTGTTGTGCTTTTTTAGTAATTGTCTTATGTTTTCGGTGCAACTGCAGCTGATTTTTTTTATTGTGTTTTTGTTGAATATCTTGTGGAGAGTGCTTGATGGGAAGAAGTGTTTCTGTATGAGCTTAATGTATATTTTTCCTACGTTTGTTTTTTACGCTTTTGTCGCATGGTGGATTGAAGCATATGATGTTTCTTTTCCTGCTGACTTTTGTCGTGTTTATGTGAGCGTTGTCTAAAATCCACTTTAGGTTAAATACGAGGGCGGGTTGAGGTCTTTAGTTTTGGTTGAGAACCAAGTCTAGAAGGACAACTCTGAAATGAAAACCTGCGGAGTGTCATTTTTGGACCTTATGGTATGATATGCCTCAGTTCTCTGTATTCGACTCTTACTAAATATGTGGTTGGTCAAGCACAAGACCTTCACCATTATAATCAGATCATATGTGTGGGTAGTCGAGCTGTTCGGTTCTAAGAACAGGACCCTCATCATATGTCAAAGACAACAGGAGAGTTCATTATTATTATTATTATAGGGAGGGATTCCTTTGGATCTTGCATTAGATTCGGGAGTAGTCGGTCGTTGTTTAGTGTTCACAGTGTATAAATGCAATTACAGGGCTTTCTTTGGTGCCGTAGCCGATAAAACAAATAAAAAACAATATAGTACATTGTAATGCTTTTTATTTATATGAATGCTAAATGTTTGCTAGGAAAGAGATTTAGGCTAGACATTCTGATTCAAGCGTAGTCGCATCTCGTCGGGCGTATTTAGTATCTACACTAGAAATTTTTAAATGCAACAACTGGTCTTTCTTGGTGTCATAGCAAATAATCCCCCCCCCAAAAAAAACGAATATGGGACACTGTCATGATTTTTAAGAAGATATATGATTGGCATGAAATAGATTTACGATAGACAGATTGCTTCAGGCGTACTCGCCTCTAGTTGGGCGTGGGCACTCGGTGTTTAAAATTCAAACATAGAAGCATATAAATGCAAATACAGGGATGTCTTTAGTGTCATAGCAAATAAAAGCAACGAACATAGAAACTTGCAATGATTCTTTAGTATACCTATATATATATATATATATATATATAGGTATGTATGTATGTATGTATATATATGATTGGCATGAAATAGATTTACAATAGGAAGATTGCTTCAAGCGTAGTCGTCTCTTCTCGGGCATAGTAGGTCAATGTTTAGTATTTAAACATAAAAGTATATAATTGCAAATACAGGTATTTCTTTTGTGCCGATAATCCAAATAAAACTAACGAATACATTATTATAATGATTCTCAAGTATATATATATATATATATATATATATATATATATATATATATATATATATATATATATATGTTTCTTGATAAGCATAAAATAGATTTACAACAGACCGATTAGTTCAGGCGTAGTCGACTCTAGTCGGATGTAGTCGACCGGAGATTAGCGATCTCACATAAAGGCATATAAATGCAACTACTGGGCATTCTTTGGTGTTATGGCAGATAATCCAAATAAAACCACCGAATATTGTACGTTGTAATGGTACTTAATTAGATATACAGTACATAATAGGCATAAAATAGATCTACGATAGACAGATCCTTCAGCCGTACTCCACTCTAGACGGGAGTACACTTTTGGTCTTTAGTGTTCAAATGAAACTACAAGGATTACTTGGTGCCATAGCTATAAATAAATAAATTAAAAAAAAAAATGAATATGAAATATTCTTATGTACATCTATGCTACATGATTAACATGAAATAGATTTAGGATAGAAAGATAGTTTCAGGCGTAGTCGCTTCTTGTCAGGCGTTGTTGGTCGGTGTCTCATGTTCCAACATAGAAGTAATATAAATGCAAATACATGGATTTATTTGGTGTCACAATAGATAATCCAAATAAAATGAACGAAGATATAATATTGTAATAATTCTTACATACACCCTTGTGCACATTAATTGAAACAAAACCTTTATTTTCCTTTCTTTACGGTCAGTTTTTGACCCACTGGAGTGACAGGGTGTAATCGATTTCTATTTTTTCATCAGATTTGCAGTGATGTGCAGTAATATGAATCTATTTTCGGGGTGTATGATGAAATTTGGCATTGAAAAATATTGCGTCGTCAGTGATTGCATCAGATCTCTATCACGCCCAGACACTATTGTCTCGACTGTTGATTAGTTGCCCTACGGCCATTGTCTGCGATGGATACTACTCCAAATTGTAACGTTGCACGAACACACTGGCAAGCCTTACCAGTGATCAAATCAAAGTAGTATGGTATTGGCCCAGAAACTCTACTGATTTAAATCCAATCGAGAATCTGTGGTCAATCTGCAAGGAAAGAAGTTCGTGGAATGGACATACGAAGTACTAACATGTCATGTTTCATTGGAAAATACGAAAAAAGGGTAAATAAGGACGGAATTACTCATTTCGTTTCAATTAATTTGCACAAGGGTGTATATATATGCCATATAAAATAAATTTCAGACAGACACATTGGTTCAAGCGTAGTTGAAATATGTCGGGCGTAGACGACTAGTGCTTTGTCATCTCAGATAGAAGTATATAAATATAAATAGTAGGATTTTTGCGTCATAGCAGATAATCCAACATTATTTACATTATTCTGACTATTGTCCTCATCTTTGTCGCCACATTCTTCAGCCATGTTTAATGGATGTCAGTTATCAGTTATCTCTTAATTTCCCCCTAAAAGTTCTCCACTGCCTTAGCCAGGTATTGAACTCACACACTTTGGGTCCTGTCAATGAATCTAACTAACGCCTTGTGTCCTTAAGGATATCTGTGTATGAATTTCTGGGTATTATAAACCTGATGTCTTCAGCAACCATTTTTAACCAGTGCCCATATTGCAGTTTTTGCTTTTATCATTTCATGTTTTTACCAGAATTCATATTGCAATTTTTGCCGTTATTATCCATTTTCTCTGGCACTCCTTATTACTGGTTCCAATATTGTATTCATTTCTATGTTTGGTCAGCTCAGTAGATTTTTGTGGCTTAGCATATGTGCTGATTCCTTAAGATTACGAATTTCCCAATGGTGTTCTTTGTCTATGATCTCAACATGATCCCACAGAGAGCGGTGATCTCCCTTCTCTCTCCATATGTGGTCAGCCACGTCTGATTTTTCTACTTCCCCTCGTGTTACAGCTTTCTGGTGTTCTTGAAGCCTTACCTTAAGGGGGCGGCCTATCTCCCCTTTATATTTCTTTCCGTAGCTGCACGGGATAGACATTAGGTTTATAATACCCAGAAATCCATACCCAGATGTCCTCAAGGACACATGGCACAGTGGATAAAGGCATTGGTTAGATCCAGTGACAGAACCCAAAGTGTGTGAGTTCAATACCCGGCTAAGGCAGTGGAGAACTTTCAGAGGGAAATTAACAGGAGATAACTGATAACTGACATCCATTAAACATGGGATGTGGAACTAGAACAGTCTATCCCAGTGAGCGAAATAAAGGGTACAATTCAACATTCCAACCACCTGAAGAAGGCCGGAGCGTACAACGGCCGAAACGTTGTAATAAATATGGCGAAAAAGATGAGGACAATAGTCCGAATAATGTAGATAATGTACATAATACCTCATCTCAGAAATATAGACAGGTCCAGATGATCCAAATAAAAACAACGAATGTAGAACATTATAATGATTCCTAAGTGTACACACACACACACACATATATATATATATATCTGTGTGTGTAGAGAGAGAGGGAGAGGGAGAGAGAGCATTCTGGCGTTTGTTTATATTCGTAAAAACTGTACGCTAGAATTCGTCTTTCTCTCTGTCGAAGCTTCAGACGTACTCGCCTTGATTTGGTCGGTGTTCAGAATTCAATCATAGATATATATAAAGGCAAATACAGGGATGAATTTAGCCGATGGCTTAGCGGTAGAAACTCTGACTGATACCAAATCGGTCGGGTTTCAATCCTGGCTTGAAGCATTCGGTTGACTCGTCGCACTGATGAGTCCTGATACAGGCCTCTATGCGAATGACATGATTTTTATTTTTATATATATATATATATATATATATATATATATATATATATATATATAATCATCCACAGATGGATTGTTTCGCTGTATCATAGCCCATCAGTGTGGCTAAACGTCTCATTGTCTCTAGCTAGGATCGAAACCCGGCTGAATTGGCGTCAGTCGGAGATTCTACTTCTAAGCCGTTGGCGCATGACAGGGATGTAGGTAAATTTAAGCGTATTTATTTGTAGATAATATATCTAATATTTGGTAACATTGCTTTGGTGTCGTAGCAGATAATTACCATAAAAACAATTATATAGAAAATTGTAATGATTGTAAAGTATATATATATGCTACACGATTTGCATGTATTAGATTTACCATAGACATATTACTTCAGGCGTAGTCGCCTGTTGTCGGCTGTAGTCGTCAGTGTTTAGTGTTCAAAGATAGATGTATATAAATGCAACACTTGGACTTTCTTTGGTGTCATAGCAGATAATTCTCATAAAAACAACGAATATAGACCATTGTAATGATTCCTAAGTATATATATGCTAAATGGTTGATATAGAATAGAATTACGCTAAACATATTGCTTCAGGCGTAGTTGCCTCAAGTCGGACATAGTCGGTCAATGTTTAGTTTTCACTGAGAGAAGAATATTAAGGCAACTCCTTTCTTTTCTTTCGTGTCATAGCAGATAATTCAAATAAAAACAACTAATATAGTACATTGTAATCAATCTTAAGTATATATATGCTACATTATAGACATATTGCTTCAGGCGTAGTTGCCTCTTGTTATGTAGAGTTGAAAGATAGAAATCTATAAATGCAACTCCTGGACTTTCTTTGGTGTTTTAGCTAATAACCCAAATAAAATCACCAGAAATAGAAAATTGTAATTTTTCTTAAGTATATATCCGGTACATGACTGACATGAAATAGGTTTATGATAGACTGCTTCACGTGATTCTATGTTCCTCAAAAGCTTTTGATCTGTGGTCTTGCTGCATGTTTCACTTTATCGACATACCCAGGACGAAGAGGGGAGGTCAAGTGGTTAATGTTATTTGGATTAACAAAATAGATAAAGCTGTGGAAAGTCCTGAAATATAGGTTTTAGAACATTTTTGTTAACTATTTTGAGCAGCTTGCTTGAATTTAGATTACGTTTATCGATGAGTTTGATTAATATTTTTGGTCTCTATCTGTAAGACATAATTTGTTGTATTTGAGGCTGAACAACAGGCCTTTGTCGATCGTATTTTTATTCGGTTTGGTTCGAATGTATTTAATGTCATTTCACAAGCCTTTTTCTACCTCGTTAATGTTTTTTATTCGACGATAATCTGTGATTGGTAGAGTTTAGGATTTGCCTGATTAGATATTTTTATTTTTATTTTTTTTTACTTATTTCACCCAAGGCAATAAAACCACTAAGACGTAAAAGCTTATTATGTGCGAAAGAATATTAGCAAAAGAAAATTTAAAAAAAAAAAACTTTAAGTCGAAAGAACAATAAATGAACAGGAATTAAGGAGACAAAAGATAACGATTGAGGTTCCATTTCAATTTTTGACAATTAAAATTGCCTAGAAAGCAAGACGTTGGAAGAGAAGTTCACAAACGTGAAGTGCGAGAGACGAAACCATTAGCATAAAATTTACGGTTATAACTAGCCATATTAAGGGTAAAATGATGAAACCTATCTGCTAATCTAGTGATACATTTAAATTTGTAAAGGCGAGGAACCAAAGAGAATAGCTCATCAGAAGAATTAATGATTATGGTTAGTGGATGGTTCAAAGATATGTGTATGTTGTCTTTTCAACGTAAAAACTGTCTCCTACTGATTTGGGTTTTCCTTTGATTGAGACCGAACATTATTTTTAATTGAGAATTAAGTTTTTCTATTTTAATTTTCCTTGTTTGACCTAAAACAATTTTCGTTGGATTTTTATTCTTCATTCTGTGCTATCTTTAAAGTTTTCACAGTCATCTTTTAATAAAATGAATGCTTTTTGTTTTCGAGGCAGTTTTTACGATCATTTCAGCTCTTTTTGTTTTCTTTAGTTTCGTGGTTATTTAACGGCGTTCTGTTTTCCTGGAGCGCTCATCTGTAGACTTTGTTAATGAGCTGCTCGGGTTTTCGCTTGAATATATTTCTAGCTTTATCGTCGGGAGGAAGACTTTGGAGGATTTTGTCTTAAATCCTGTTCATGTCCTCTTGTCCTTTTCTTTGGAATTAGTCCTGGCGGATATGAAATTTGATAGGCGTGATTAAATTTGTTAGGCTCATCTACAAATTATCTCTTTTGTTGGGTTGTACAGTAATGATCATGACGATGGGGTGAGAAGGTCTTTTCTTTGAAGCAAAATTTTTTCACGTCTATAAGTTGGCCTGATATTTTTCCGAAGCTGATTATAATTCTTTTTTTTTTTTTCAAAAATGGTAAATTTTATACATTTTATAAATTGCGGATATCCCTTGAAAAGTGGACGGTCAGAACCTACTACTAAAATCTGGAGTCGGAAGGCAACATCAATCAGCTAAGTGACAATCATTTATATATATACATACATATATATATATATATATATATATATATATATATATATATATATATATATATATATATATCGATAGATAGATAGATAGATAGATAGATAGATAGATAGATAGATAGATAGATAGAAAAGGACCTCCAATCGATTGTGAACTGGGGCAGGAATTGGCTGGTCAACTTTAATGCCTCAAAAACAAAACTGCTCTCTATTAATCACCACAGAGATCCTTCCCTGCCCTCCATTAGAATGTCTGACGCTCAACTTCTCGAGAGCAGCTCTCTGCGGATGCTCGGTCTCACGTTGACTGCTGACCTGAGATGGAACAAATACATTGAGTCAATTGCTTCATCCACCGCAAGGAAAGTTGGCTCCCTGCGCCGCGCCAGGAAATTTTTCTCCCCAGAATCGATCCTTCAGATCTACAAATCAACAATTCGTCCTTGCATGGAGTATTGCTGCCATATATGATCTGGAGCCCCTTCTGTTTGCCTCGGGGTTATTGATAGGCTCCAGAGGCGGATATACAATATTATTGGCCCTGTTCTGGCATCTCGTCTACAGTCACTCTCTCACAGACGCGCCGAGACTCTCACAGACTTCATGAGTTCGATCTCCCTACGAGGCTGGCATCCCGCTCTCACCCTTTCTGTCGAAACTCCTAAATGTAGCCGTCTCTTCTACTCCAATAGCTTCGTGTCTCGCACCTCTCGCCTGTGGAACTCCATTCCCTATTCCAGTTTCCCTGAGAGCTATAATCTCCAGCTATTCAAGTGTAATGTCAATCGACATCTCCAGTTGCCTTGATCTATCTACTACCCTTCTCCTCATCCTTTCCTCTATGACTCCTATCTGATCTTGCTCCAAATCTTCTGTAACCCCTTGCGTCCTAGTGGCTTCCCACCTTGCTTGGAGTGAAACGCTTAAAAAAAAAAAAAAAAAAAAAAAATGCACTGTTTTAATTAAACAGTTCAAATTACATTTTCTGCCATGAATATTCGAAT
>OZ010585.1:82604020-82626520 GCA_963932145.1 Acanthosepion lycidas | reverse complement strand
TTTACACATATGCATGTACAAATTTCCAGATAAACATATCATAACCACCATTTCGTTGTCGATAGAGTAAAAAGAGGTTGGTGACTTTCGTCTCTGGGAAAGTGGTTGTTGGATGAAAATAATTCATCACCCACAGGGTCACATAGACGCATTGGGAAACACATGTTTCTCTTGAAGCCAATTATATCCGATTGATAATCTTACAAAATAAAAAAAAATATTACCTAGTTACTTGACCAGGAACTCCAGTTTGTCAATGTGGATCACTTATGACAGGTTGAACTGAATCACCAAATCGAGTGCTATTTATACTTACAACTAATTGCTCAGCCGGACAGAAATAGCAGGAGGTGACGTCACATTAGTAGTCATCATTCGACTATCCAAAGTGAGTTATATCGTTAGAAACAAAGAGTACTGAACTGTTATATAATATCGGTCCTTGTCTATGGCAGTGAATACTTGAGACTTGAGGCAGCAAAGATGTAGTCCTACAGAAGGATGCTGAGAATACCATGGACTGAACACGTGAGCAATGACGAGATTTTAAAGAAAATGATAACAAAAAGGACACTTATACTTCGAATCAGAAAAAGACAATTAAAATTTCTAAGACACACAATCAGGAAAGTGGGCTTGGAGAATTTGACACTTACAGGACATATTGAAGGTTATTGGGCAGCGATTAATTTGCGTGATGAGCTTGTTTAAATAGTTGGAATAACAGGGATTAGGAGTGATAGCAAAAAGACAAACCTTACTTAGAGCTACAAAGGAGAAAATGTTGTGGAGAGCCATTATCGACAGACTCTTCTCAAGAACCCTAACATTGTGGAACATACTCCCAAGAGGTTGCTTCTCCGATTACTACAATCTTAACCATTTCAAATCTATGGTCAACCGTTATTTATTTTCACCTCATACAGTAACCCTGTACATTGAGTAACCCTTGAACCTTGTATTGGGTGAAAAACAATAAAACAAAGATGACTCTATTATCCTTATAAGTATTCTAATTAGTTTCACCCAACATAATAATTTCATTTTTTAAACCTCAATCGAGATAATAGAATCCACAAATCTTCATAACAGTTAATTGTGAATTTCCTTCTCTTCAGTGTTTGTAGAGAATGTGCCTAGCCAGGGCAAAACACCCAGAATTCAGAGTCGTTGGTCTTCTTCTAGACTGGTTTCCAACCACGGCTAGAGAGCTCCGCCTTACTGGCTAATCAACCCATAACCGGACGGAAGAGTATTTGTACAAATGTGAATCTAACGAAAACGGTCTGAAATCGAACTCGGCTTGCCAAACTCACTTTCCGAACGGTTTATACTACCTACGTACCCAACCGTTACACTAACCGCGTGTTTTACACTCTTTGTAAAAAATGCAACTAAATTGCTTTTATTTATCTCAATATTTAAACATATTTTGTTGAGTTTGCAACAGTGTCTTCATAACATCGTGATGTTTTCAAGATTTTGTGCTCCATTACGTGTTTCATTTTGGTCCCCTTCTTTTTGGTCTACTGCACGGATATGTGTGCATTTACATTGAGTTACCCGTCAATTTCATGGCGAAGCACTGTCTTTCCCACCCGCAGGGAGGATGATTGTTGAAAGTAGGCGCGAAGCGAACATTTTCTACTCATGACAACAATGTAATGTGTCAGTCGAATGGCGTGCAAGTTGTATTGCAAGTGAAACTGTTCTATATCAAATATTTGTACGACTACAGTTTTAGTGAACTGTATTCGTTTTCCTTGTAAATGCAGAGAAAACGATACAAAGATTAACAGACGAAAATAAAACCAGATGGTAGATAGATAGATATCAAAAGACGAAATAAGAAAAGACTGAGATAGACAGATCGATATGTACAGAGATAGATAAATATATAGATATATAAATAGATATGAACAGACATATATATATATATATATATATATATATATATATATATATATATATATACATATATATGTGTGTGTGTGTGTGTGCGTTTGTGTATATATATATATATATATATATATATATAGAGAGAGAGAGAGAGAGAAAGAGTGAGAGAGATATGAACATAGATATGAATAGACGGAAACAAATATGAATAAATCGAGATAGATATTAAAAGACTGGGATATATATATATATATATATATATATATATATATATATATATATATATATATATAGATAGATAGAGAGAGAGAGAGAGAGAGAGAGAGAGATTGAGGGGGAGTGAAGAAAGTAGAGAAAGATTAACAGATATTACCCTGACTTGACATCTATGAAAGTAACTCTATACTGATACAAATTATTAACACTCAACACCCCTAACTATTTTAAACAATTCGCCATGGCTGTTACCATGGAAATTTTGATTTCAATTATGAATATACTATTAAAACACGTAAATTTCAGAAATAAGTTATTCCCCAAAAAATGTCGCTTGAAGATGGAACAGAGCTTACTTTAACTGAATTTAATTCAAATAATTATATTGAAGTGTTCGGCTCTTGTTTTGAAACATGAGACCTCTTATGTAGCGTGTTGGAATCATATTTTTAAATAAATAATTATATATATACATACATATATATATATATATATATATATATATATATATATATATATATATATATATATATATATATATATATATATATATATGTAAAGTAAGTAACTCGTTTTCCAGTATTCTCGTCTGCCGTGTGTCTAGCTAATCCCTCGTACAGACACCGGTTCAAGAATATTTGTGTTTGTTCAACAGCCACAGACCCCCCGCAATTTACACTGCAGCTATGCTGAGAGGAGCTTAGTTAAAATTTCTAGGAGAAAGGGAGTAATCTGGCATAGCGAACTGTTTGAAAAGTGGATAATTTATTCAATTTGGACGCGGTTATTTTCAGTTACAGGCTGGACACCACCTCGAAGATTTTCACAACCCTTAATCTTGGCAGTCACTGCACATCTTGGCCACATCTACATCCCCAAAGAATCTTGACGACTTGACGGTATCCCTGAAAACATTCTAATGAAATATTTTCTTGAGTTGTCTCTTGTTTTCTCTCAACTCTAAATATAAAACTCTAAAAAGTAAATACCTCGTAGTTTCTTGTTTTTCAGCTTCTTGGAAACAGCTTCCAGTCTTTAAGAACACTAGTGAACCTTCTGATCTCTTCAATTACCATCCTATCAGTCCTTTACCGTTTTCTGGCAAAGTACAAGAGGCCTTAATCAACCCCGACTTGGTCAAAAAACCTCACTTTACATGGGCTTCTCTCAGATAAACAATATGGCGTTCGTTTCTGATGAGTTAACAATCATTACTGAATTTGTCTATTAGGCTTTAAATAAGACTTCGACTGTGTCTTTAAATATCTCGAAGGATTTTTACAGGGTCTGGCATACTGGACTCCTCCAAAAGCTCAGTGGCTTAATTGAATCATTCTTAAAATATTGTGTTGAATGGCAACTCATCTTGATAATTTCCGATTAATGCGGAGTCTCCATGAGTCTTTTTTTCAACGTTCGTTCTGTATTAACTTCATCGACGATCTTCTCGATGCTGTCTTAATACTTTACTTTTGTCTTAATAGCAAGTGCAATAGGTAAGACACAGTAAAATTGGCAACTGCTCTCAAAAATGACCTTTAGTTAGTTGTTAACTGGGACAAGAAATAGTTTGTAAATTTTAATACCCCCAAAACTAAACTGTTATCCTATCATAGAGAATCATTTTGCTCTCTATCAACATGGCTGATGCTAACCTCCAAGAAAGCAACACACTGTTACTTCTTGGTGTCACGCTTTCTATTATATAACAATTATATTAAACCAATTGCTAGTTATGCTGCTAAGAATTTTGGTTCACTGTCGTCCGAAACAATTTTTCTTGACAGAATTCATCTTGCATATTTATAAATCTACCATTCGTTCGTGCGTTGAATATTGCTACCATATCTGGTCTGGTACTTCGGCTATATATCTCGAGATTCTTAACAAAATCCAAAGAACGTATTGTAATAATGTTCTGACCTGGCATCACGCTATTTAAATTACTTTCCTACCGCTGTGACGTGACTTCTCTCTGGCTTTTCTATAAATATTTCCATAGCAGGTTTTCTAATAAGCTCTACTCCTTGGGGCTAGTTTTTAAATTGTTGTTTTATTCCCCCACCCCACACAGACAATGAATTTAACATATGGGGATTAGTTAGTGCTTTCATGGAGACAATGAGGTATTATGGTGGATATAGTAAGTATGGTAAGTAAGAATGCGTTTTGGTGTATGGAATATTGTTGTATATTTGGGTCAGTGTTTGAGGCTAGCGCAGTTTAATGTTAAGACAGAAGAAGACCATCCTTTTCCCTTTCCCCATTTTGGCCCTGTACCACATTTGCCTTTTTTACAAACACATATCGCTCTACTCTTTGACACCTGGACTGCATGAATTCCAGCATACTACTAGATTGGCTATTAGGTCTCATCAGTTTGCAGTTGAAATAGATATAACCTTAAGTTCTATTGCAATAGTTTCTTTTCTCGCATATGAAGATCTCTTCCTGTTTCTTATTTTCCAGCTGCCAACTTTCTTCACTGATTTAAATGCAATGACAATCGCCATCTTCTGTCTTCCTGTAACCTGTTTTTTATTGTTCTTTCTCGTCAATAAAGTCTCTTCTTCTTTCCACTCTCCTAGTGTAAACTCCTTGTGTGTTAGTGGTATTATCGCTTTGCCGCTTAATTATTGATCGACCATAGAAATGAATACAATATGGGAACCAGTAATAAGGAGTGCCAGAGAAAAGCAATAATAACAACGAAAATTGCAATATGAACACTGATAAAAATGGTTGCTGAAGACATTAAGTTTATAAGTGCCATAAATTCATATGCAGACGTGCTTAACAACACATGGCACAGTGCATAAAGGCATTGGTTAGTGGCAGGACCCAAAGATTTGTGAGTTCAATACCTGGTTAAGGCAGTGGAGAACTTGGAGCGGTGAATTAACAGGAGATAACTGACATCAATTAGACATGGCACGTAGAACTAGAACAGTCTGCCCCAGCGAGCGGAATAAATGGTTCAGTTCGACATTCCGTCCGCCTGAAGATGACCGGAGCGTACAACGGCCGAAACATTGTGATAAATATGGCAACAAAGATGAGGAGAATAGTCCGAATAATGTATGAAGATATATTTTATAAAAAAATAAAGCACACTCAATGCATTAGCTGCTTACCGTAACAAGTCTGACGATAATTTCGATTTTAAAAATTCTAATTTAATTAAAATAGAAAGCTATTTACTAAGATGAAAGTGTGCAGAAAATGTTTTAATTGCTAAATTTACGTCCAGGTTCTTACAAGATTTGAACCTTTCTTGGCAGATTTTCTTTTATCACAATGTGGGATACTTAATAACAAAACTGCTAAAAGCATAAACACAAAGAAACTAAATGAAAAAGGATAGACTCTATACCCAAAAACATAGTTTAAAAATAAATAATTAAATATAAAATTTCAGTGTCCCCTCTTCTTCAAGCGCATGTTTAATCACATCATTATAAAGGATGAAACGGGAAAATACTTTCACACTTTCTCATGGATTTTCCTAATATATATATATATATATATATATATATATATATATATATATATATATATATATATATATATATATGTTTATTTCCCTTTATTTCTATTTTAAATATATTAATAAATAAAATAATCATTTGTATTACTCGATAATAATTTTGTGTACAATATCTGTGGTGACATGTGAAATATTTCTATTTAAGTCTGTCCCTATCTATCTACTTCTGTCTTTCTGTCTATCTATCTATCTATCTATCTATCTATCTATCTGCTTGTACTTATGTAGAATAAGATAGATATGTTTATGTAGGATAACATAGAAAACTCAAAAAACATTTTCAAAAGATCTCCTACTCTTCTGCAATATCAGCGTAAAAATGCGCTATTTTACGGTGATTTTCTAAGCGAAGCTTGAAGGTGGCACAATGCTGAAAGTATGGGGTACCCAGTAGGGATCGAACTGATTCCTTTCAAATAAAGCAAGAGTCATACAAGGCGACACACTTGCTCGTTTTCTGTTTATTGTTTTCTCGATTATGTTGTGCGTATTTCTATCCCCAACATCCTTTTAAAACCTCGTTAGAGTTGTCTGTACCCTCCACAATACCCGACTAAACTTGAATTTGCCGAAGATCTTACATTAATTTCTCAATGTATCAAATATGCAGAATCCTTACTGCAATCTTTCGAGCAAGCAGCGTACCAGGTAGATTTCTATTGCAATGTGAGTAAGACAGAATATATCACAAACTCCCCTGAACCATCCGAGTTGAAGTCATTCAATAATGCATCCATCAAAAGAGTTGAGGACTTCAAATATCGTGGATCTCACATAATAGATTCCCAAAAAGACTTCATCATCCGTAAAGCGCTTGCATGCGATGCGTGTAACAAACTTCATAAGATTTGGCGCTCGAACCTCCATTCTCTTTAAATGTGCAAACCTCCCGAACACTGATTGAACCAGTCCCACTGCAGGGATCAGAAACTTGGACATTATTTGTTCGTCTTGAAAGACGACTAGATAGAATATATACAAATGTACTTTGAAAAATCCAGAACATCAGTTGGAGATCCCATGCAACACTTTACAAAATTTATTGGTAACTGAGACCAATGTCCCTTAAGCTCAAACAAAAACGATTACAGTTTGCCGGTCACTGCCACCGAGCGGACAGGAAGGTCGTCTCATTCTGGTGGTGTTTTCTCACGAAAGTTGATTTTCCCAGATACCATGGCTCAGGACTTAGTGTTGGACATTAGGGATCTAGGTACGTCAATGCAGGACCGAGCTGTGTGGAAAGGAATTATCAATAGAGTTCCGACCAACCACAGGAAGATCGAAGGATGATGATGATGATGATGAAGGATCGAACTTACTGCTCTGTCGTGACTGTTCTAGCGAGACAAGCTTGCTAAACATTACACGACTTCAAAGTGTCGAAAATGCTTTTCTAATCGTAGCACATGTGGCACAAAGCCGAAAGTATGGAGCACCCAGTGAGGCTCGTACTGACTATTTATTGATCTAGAACGACAAACATGCTAAGCATTGCATCACGTCGCCGTGCCCAAGTTTGCTCAGATTATGAAGTTTTTAGGATTTTGAAATAGTTAATTGCTTTCGTTTGCATTTTGCCATATTTAACGTGTTTATCGTCGATCTTAAACAATAAATATTATTTTCATACAATAAGTAAACATTTCTTATTAATAGTATGTAGTGAAAGAGATAATCAACTACCTCGAAAAAGAGTTCGTGTTTTGTGTGCGATCTGCCAAATTACCAAAAAGTAGTTAGCAAAAATCTACTTTAAGGGCCAGAATCTATGCTAATGTTCTTCCCTCTCCTGGATATTGTGACCAATCAGAAAAATCTCTCGGTGAAAAAGACGTTGTTTTTTGCTGATGTGAACAGATTTGATTTTCTGAGCTTTTTGGACGAACACGCGTTTTTGCTGGTGAGAAGTGAAGGTTGGATGTGTGACCCCATTTTGTCGTTTCTACGTTGCCTGTTGGACTGTTTCGACGGACTATCGTTTGAACTGTGATTTGGTTACAAGTGTTGCGGTCAAGACACAGAAGAAATCTACTGCAGACGTTTATTGCTACTATAAGATTAGTTTCTTTTTTTCTTTTCTTTTCAACTATTATTAAAAAAAAAGATTTTCATATTGTGAAATATGTATAATAATCAAGATAAAGTGGATTAGTTACTACATGAAAATTGATTTCTCAACAGTAACTTTTAATGATGAATATAGAGCTACATTGGATGGATGTAAAAGACGAGTCTAGAGTAGGTCCATTCATGTGGAACGGTTCGCAGATTATCAATTTAATAGTAAACTTATAGTCAGTCATTAAAACACACATATATACACACACACAGATATATATATATATATATATATATATATATATATATATATATATATATATGAATGTTCGTCTTTGTTTCGTCCTTTTAATCAAAATGCTGCTTGATGTTAGCCAACATGATCCTTGTTGACCCCTGTTAAATCTGTTATATACCACCACCAAGAAAATTTCGTTTACCCGAAAGTGCTTTCTTCAATTAGTTGTCCGCCTGGAAATTTCAAATTGAACTCATTATTTAATGCAGAGGTTGTCCATTTTAATTGTCAATAAATGTCCACCATTGCATGGCTACTGATACGTTTTTTAATATCAAGGCAGAAAGTATGGGCCACTCAGTAAGGATCGAATTGATTCCTTTGAAGTTAAAGCAAGAGATCTACAAACGGCACACTCGCCCCTTTAATTGTCATAGATCATTTATAACCTCAAAAAAGAAACAGGTTATGAAGTTGTTGAGTGATGGGGTCACAACGTTGGAAATTGCGAACAAGTTGAATAGAGAACAATAAAAAAAATTGGAAACATCGGATAAGATAAGCAAAGAAAAAATGACGTTAAGAATGTGAGAAAAAGAGATTTTTGAAAAATTGTATGTATAATAATCAAGACAAAGTGAATTAGTTACTACATGAAAATTGATTTCTCAACAGTAACCTTTAATGATGAATATAGAGCTACATTGGATGGATGTAAAAGACGAGTCTAGAGTAGGTCCATTCATGTGGAATGGTTCGCAGATTATCAATTCAATAGCAAACTTAGAGCCAGTCATTAAAACACACATATACACACAGGCACGCTTACACACACACACACAGATATATATATATATATATATATATATATATATATATATATATATATGAATGTTCGTGCTGTTGGTACTAATAACAGAGCAGACAACCAGCCAAAAGGTTTATCAAAAAGCAAAACCAAAAAAGACTTAGACACAAGAAATTCCAATCTAGGTTAGAAAAACAGGCCAAAAGGTTGTTTTGGAGCACTTTGTAGTACTGCATTTACATTTGTAAAGTTGAGGAAATCATTGTCACACACACACACACACACACACACACACACACACACACACACACACACACATACATACATATAATTATTATTATTATTATAAAAGACACGAACACTTAAAATTTCATGAGGTTATATTTCTTTCATTAGGGTCGTAAAAACGATCCCAATTCATCAGATCCAAAAACTTTTTTGTAGTACTGCATTTCATATATATATATATATATATATATATATATATATATATATATATATATATATATGTATATGAAATGCAGTACTACAGGGTGCTCCACAAAACCCCAGGAAATTTTAGATTTACTATATAATGAAAAAAGTGTAGTTGTCATCTAAAAAAATATAAATGAACTTTTCTATATGAATGAACTAAGAAAAATTACTATATGAATAAATTTGAAAAATAAACTAACATATATATATATATATATATATATATATTTTAACTACTTATTATTCCAGGATGCCGCAGTTATCAAATTTTCACCTCCATAATTCAACTCGAGTTAAAAAAAAGTTTAGAAACTTTGTCACACATTTATCTATATGCTTAAGAACTTTTGTCTCCAACTTATTTTGACAGACTTTATATAAATTTCTGGGAAATGGTTGATAGCCAGTAAATTACAACGAAGCGTGCAAAATCCATATTGATAATCATAGACAGGAGTAAATTTACGCACTAATATAAATAAATATACCCGCCCTTTTGTAGAGCCAAGTTTAAATTACATTCTATCCCCCTTCTTCACTTTCACTCTTCTCTCTTCCCCACCAGCTATGGGTTAAATAGCAAAGTAGACTGAGCTTTCTAGCCTTGGATAGCAATCAATCTAAATAAAGGAAAGGCTTTGAATTCCAAACCGTATAGAAAGCAACGGGAATGCACAACACACGATTGTATGGCAATTAACAGATTATAAATAAAGGCATCTGTGGAGAGCCATGATCCTAACGAGAAATGAGAGTTAGAAAGAAAATGCGCTCTTTGGAAATGGTTTCAGAATAAATAATCTGTAACGAGACATTGAAAATTGAATGATAACGACGGTCAAATTTCAGGAAGAATTGTATGCATGAACATTGATAGATAAATAGATGCACTCAAATTGCAGATAATAATATGTAGAAAATTCTTAAAGTAGATTTCGTATTTCTAATATCTGTGATATCGGAATGAGTATTTAGATCTCGCCTATTGTATCGATATGGAGGCACACACGCACCAAAAAGTTTGCACTTACTGCACCAGCTGAAGTTCAACTGAAACAGTAAAACAAACGATATCCATCGCACTTATTCCCCTCTTTTTCTCTCTCTTTGTCTCTCTCTCTCTCTCTCTTTGTCTCTGTCTCTCTTTGTCTCTCTTTGTCTCTCTGTCTCTTTGCAAATAATGTTCTTTCTTTCTCTCCTATTCTCCTTGCGTGTGCACACAGACAGAAGGCGGGCGTGCACATATATACATTATTTTGGCAAATTAAGCGTGGAAGCACTTAGTACTTTCGCTGCACACCTTACCCTCCCAGTCTTCTCATTCCACTGCCCTCATCTTTTTACCAGAAGTTGTCTGCTACTAGAAAATAAATGCAGACTCTCAGAAATTGACGTGCACATAGATAAAAAGATGCGTTTGTGTCAAGGATTCTGTCTTTCCGTCATTTTTTCCGAAAATATCTGCTGCTTAGGAATTTAAGTCTTGAACAGATTCTTTTCAAGACAAATAAATGCATAAAAAATAAATAAATAAATAAAAATAAAACGAAAAGGATAAAAAGAAGGAATTCCTAATCGCGGCTCAATGTGTAGACATGTCGATGTGTTCAAGCAAAACGTAAAAGACGAAGTTATCGATTTTACGTTAAAGATATTTGCTAATGTATCCGAAAACTCAATATATATTTTGTGGGTACCGAAGAGCTTTTAACTGTTCCAAGAAGCCCTCCACCCTAATATTCTGTTGTTTGGTCAACCTTTGTGCACGGGTGTGGGGAAATTTTAGCACTTATCATCCTGTAGACACATGGTGATTTTTTAAAGCCTGGCTTAGATGTAGCACAAGGCCAAAAATATGGAGCATAAAGTGTGAATCGAACTGACTACTCAGTCGTAATTGCTCTAGCGAGACAAGCTTGCTAACCATTGCATCCCGTCGTAGTGTCCACACGTACATAATTGTGTAAGCCTGATCTTATACTTCGTCTACAGTAAATTTCTCCAAGACATACTGTGTCCTCCCTCTATCTTTTCTATAATTATTTTCACGGCAACTGCTCGGACGAGCTACTTTCGCTGGTTCCCAATCTGCATGAATTTAAACGCGCTACTAGGTTGGCATCTCGGGTCCGCCCTTTCACTGTCGAAATGGCTAAATGTAGCCATCTCTTCTACTCCAACAGCTTCTTATCTTGCACTTCCCATCTGTGGAACTCCCTTCCTCTTACATGCTTCCCTCATAGCTATAATCTCCAGCTATTCAAATGAAATGTCCCTCGACATCTTCTGATGCCTTGACCTTGCTCCCCGTCCTTGTCTTTATCCTTTCGTCAAACAAACCACTTTACATTAGCTCTCACTAACTGTGATCTCTAGCGTGCTAGTGGTACTCCTGCCTTGCTTGGGATGAGATGCTTAAAAAAGGAGGCAGCCATCCCTCTTTTATACTTTTTTATTGGATATACTACAGCATGCCTAACAAGGAGACTCATGTTACATCTCTCTGACCATAGCTCAATTAGGTCTCATTTAAATACACATAGCGAACTACCAAACTCTATCCGCAACATACTCGTTGATAATATAATTTTAATAGCCTCATCGACATGTAAAAAAGGCTAAAAATAATGGAAGTATTATTAATAAAAAAAGAAAGAAAAAGCAAACGTTCAATAATATCAAGTATGAACACGGCCAGAATGTGCTGACCGTGTTTTGAAAATAATATTTTCCTATTATATTAGATGCATACATAAAACAATCCATGCATTCAACTAAAAGTAAAACAAAAATCATCCTTGATAATGGCTCGTGCATACAAGACATTTGGACAATTTCTACATAATTTACATCCAGAAATGAAGAAAATTACAAGAACACAAGAAAAATTAAATAAAATGTTAACCGCACTATATTCTTAGTCGTTTTTAATATATATATATATATATATATATATATATATATATATATATATATATATATATATATATATATATATATATAGTTAATGGTCAGAGTTGAATCAGGAGGTCAGTTTGATTCGCTACCTTGGTTTCAGCTTTACTGTATACGCAGACAATTTTTATCAGATGATCTCTTAACGCTTTTCTTATTAAAAAAACGCTACATTATTATTTTCAACAATAATAATGTAGCATTCTTTATTTTTTTTTAAAAATAGAAAAGCGTTAAGAGATCATTTGATAAAAATTGCCTGCGTATACAGTAAAGCTGAAACCAAGATAGCGGATTCAACTGACCTCCTGATTATTTAAGTATATATATATATATATATATATATATATATATATGAAATCATATCAGTTCTGGTTTTTAATAGAAACTATTGCTATTTTACTAGAAACTATTGCTGAACTGTCATATTTTATACACCCTCCTGTATGGTAGGACAATTTCCTTAAAGATGATAAAAAGTCTTGAAGCTACAAAGATATAGTTCTGTAGTGAGTATGAAATAATATTAATTCACTTTACCTACTTCCTTCAAATTCGGAGAACTGAGGGAAAATACAGAAAGGAATTCACGAGCCTATGTGAAATTTTCTTTGAACCAATGAAAACCTTGCTTCCACAGAGATTGACCGGTATGCTAGAAGAGGATGGAAATAAATTCGCGAGTCTATTTGAAATTGTTTAGGATCAACAATTAGTCGCTGAGTCCAAAAGAAGAAAGAAAAGAAAAGAGCCAGCCTATGCGAAATTTCTCGTCATATGAAAGGTTTCGTTTCTGTTCACCACGTCCAGCGTTGAAGTTCTTGACAATGTTAAAGTTATTCGCCAATTATATTACTGGTTTTTAACCAAACACGCGGTACTTCAAAACACTTTCTCTCAACAATTCAAGAAATCTAAATATTTCAAACTACCTCTCTTCGTCTACTTCTGAACATATGCAACTATATATCATTTTTGTGAGCAATGAAGTCTTCGTTTTAAACATTTTTAATACTATTTTGTGTCAGATCGTTGAATCTGTTGTATGAACATTTCCTCTTCATGTCAATTCGTTGAAACTACGGACTTAAATAATTCTGATTTATTTTTCTGAAATTAGTTAATGACACTACTTTAAGTGTCTAAATTCTTAAATAAATTCCTAATATTGTATTGTTAAAATTCACCCGTGTGTTTTCTCTTCATTACCATCGTCCATTAATCTTCTTGGCGTGTGTAAATCAACTGTTCATTTTAAGCCTCTAAGCTCCATGCCACTATAGTTTTACTTAGAAATGATGAGAAAGCAATGGAGAGGGTGTATAAACAACGTGGCAGTTCCAAGAAAACGAGAACAGGAAAGACATTTATAACTTATATTTAAAATCAGAAAGGGACAGATTTATGAAATCTGCAGGTCTTTGTGAGGACCATCCTTCTTTAAGGACTGGCGCTACAGAATCAAAGACTAAGAACTGTGTCAAATAATAAAATCCCCAATACATGAGGAATTTCGACAGCAGTAAGAGCTAAAAGGAATAGCATCAATAACACAAAGAGAACATAATGACATTGGATTTGACGTTCCACGGTTCTTTGAACAAAAAGTTAAGAAGGAAGCTTCATTCAATAGTTGAAAGTTGGAAAATAGTTACTGGACTTGAAAAATATTATTTTCTTGAAAATCTTTTCTTATTAGAAAGATTTTAAAAATGGATTTTTGAAAATATATGGCAGAGCAGGAAAAATGTCAATGCTAAAGAGTCAAACATTGCAGTTTGTAGAGACACATGATTGCCCACTACTTGAAGGGAACGGCATAAGAGAAGAAAACCCCTCTAGAAAACACCTCTGATTCTTTGAATCACCATATATATATATATATATATATATATAGATAGAGAGAGAGAGAGAGAGAGAGAGAGAGAGAGAGAGATTTATGTTTATACATTCTTTTTATAAATACAAATATTTAAGTAAATGCTCTGTTTTTAAACGGTATTAAACAATATTTACCGGCCTGAATGTCCGAGAAATTTTCCTAAAAAATATTCGTACAGGATTCGAACCTGTATCCTATACGGAACCGTCATTGAGCTTGACGTGCCTTTACCGATTTGGCCACAAAGGAGCGGTCGGTTAGCAAGCCCGAATTTACTGTATTTGAACTTCAATCTTCCATGAATCTCTGACGCACATTCATATCTGTTCATGCCGTATCAAATGTAAACAAATGACGTCACACTTTGTCCATTTCATATATATATATATACAATAGCAACATTCCTGTACACTTCACAATATAAAAAATTACTAATCGACAACACAACTATCCTACACAATAAAAACAACAAATTTAGATTACAAATACCAGAAGCAATTTATATTAAAAAAATTAAAACCGGCACTGGACAGAATCAACTATGAATACTGCAGTAATGTTCTGAAATGCCTGTAAAGGAACACTTTTTTTATGCTCTAATGCGCGCGTGGCCATCATATTATAACAGAGAGGAAAAAATTCCATAATGGGTAATTTTTTTTACGTTCTAATGAACGCTCAGGACATTGTTTACCGTTTTGCATTTAAAAGTATAATGAAAAAATTATGGTAATGAATAACAACGCACATCTTTGTATAAATATTTATACTAATGAACAACATTTGTACCACTTGCACCCCTGAAGATGATCTTGAAAGAACATCGAAAGTACTTAGGAAATTAAAATAAAAGACATTTAAACAGCTATAGTACATTTTTGTCATCCTTTAACATCAATACACGGAAAGTTATTCGTGAGTATGAACGGAATTTATTAAAAATTATATATAAAAATTATATATAAAAATTATATATATATATATATATATATATATATATATATATATATATATATATATATATATATATATATATATATATATTTACACGCACGTTGGTGGAGACATTTCTATACACCCGAGTGAAGTCTGTCCGGAAATTAGCTGACCATTTTACATACCTCAGAACCGGCCATGATGTAACTTGGTAATCAGTTAGAAGCATGATGCTTTGAGCATATGCATTCACAGGCGTTCCCTCATAGAGCTACTCAATCGGAAGGATGTCATTATTGTTTGAACATGAGTAAGGTGTGACTATCAAATTCAGAATAAACAGACTACAGATATTTCTTTGTGATATATATGTAAGGTCTGAAAGAGGATATTTTGAAGTGGAATAAGGTGTCATTGTCTTATGTAGAAGTTCCTTAATATTATATATTAGGTTGGTGCAAAAATAATGACGTAATAATGTCGTTTTTTGACGTAACGTCAAAAAACGACATTATTACGTCATTATTTTTGCACCAACCTAATAGTTAATATCCCTTAATATCCAAATTAGTGTAATTAATAAAAATCCTTAATATCCAAATACAATACAAATAACATCATCTTCGGTTGCCGGCCGAATTTTTGAGTTGTTAACGGTGAATCTTTTCACCTTCGAGATGATTTTTAATATTTTTAATTTTTTTTTTTTTTTGTTTGCTCCACATTAAATAAATTCTTTTTTTTTTTTTTTCACCACCTGTTATTGTTCATTTGAAAATGGATCGTTTTTCGCGTTGGAGAATCCGGCTCATTAAATTTTTCTCCATTAAATTGTGAGAGACTAGTACATAGTGGCGATTCCTGTATCCAATATTTTCAATTCATATGATATATATGGAGTATCTCTGCGATGTCCCGTATCGTGTAAACTGGATTATTTTTCAATACTGTTTCGATTTGGTCATCATCAACTACTGCAGGTCTACCCGGGTCTTGGTCTTTCAGGTCAAAATTTCCACTTTTCTGAACGAAGTGAACCACTTCGCGGAGAGTACTCTCAGCTACGGCACCATTTGCATAAATAGCACATATCTTTTTTTTTTTTTTTTTTTGCTGTTTATAAAGTATTCAGTTTTTCTTTTAGGGAAATACAATTGCATCAAAAGATGAAAATGCATTTTTCTTTTCTTTTTCTTCTTTTTTTTTCACTTCTTACATGAAAACATTTAAAACTGAGAATCCATCAACGAAAAATGCTTCAACATGTCGTTTTCAGAATAGTTATTTATCATAATTTTTAGTCTTGTGCAAAATGAAATCTCGTGTTCAAAGTCCACCTATTTGTTGTGTAGTAAATAGTATATGAACTAGTCCATTACTATAAAATGATTCAGGTCAGAGGTAATACGAGGTAGCCGTTTCGAGTCAGGCAGTTCGTTGCCAGGCAGTTCGTTGCCAGGCTTGCGACTGACAAGACCTCGGTCTTCGGGCAGAGGGTGACAGAGTCGGGGCTCTCTCTACAGATGGAGACTCGGCTGAGAAAAATATGACAAGAATTGTACTCGATCCCGCGGAGGCTGAGTAAATTTTGACCAATGGCTCGAGTGGAAATGCTCGGGTTCCCCACAGAAATCTCGACCTTGTGTTACATCTCATCTCAGTGGGGAAGTATGGGGACTGCGTAAATACTTAGCCGTTTGGAGTTAGTACATGCGCCACGGCATGTAGCCGAAGCATTACGTGTAGAGAATCCTTACACGAAGTTGGTTATATAAGTAAAAGAATGTTATGACAATAGCCATAAAATAGTTGCGTTATAATACTATTAAAAGACACTTCTGTTCCATCCAAATAATTAAATTAACTATAAATTTGTGATTTAAAAATTAATGAATTAAAATAGTTTTTAATTATTATATTTACGCAAAAACTATTTTTCTTTTGTACCAGTTAAACCTATGCTATATTCTTGCAATTGAAATCGAAACTTCAACGAATATATCTAAATTATTGAAATATATTTTAAAATTTAGATTAATGAATGCGTGGTCATAGCGGAAGTGAAGATAGAGGCTATAAGGACAAGACAAAAGAGTTACATGTACGAAATCATATATGCCTATCTGCTGAGGTCGAGTTGAAAAAGATTGCTGCATTATCAAAGAATATTTTTCCTCCACAGATTGTTGAAATCTAGAAATAAATGCACATTTGCCTATGAGCCCATCTTGTCCGTAGCCACTTGCGTGTGTGGAGAGGGGTATAATTGTGAAACTGTCCCAGTCCAAAATACATAGTTTTACTTGTGAGATTAGTAGAATATAGAACGACGGCCTTACCACGTTAGGGCCGCATCTCCACATTCGGTCACTAGACATTGTTACTGTGTTTTTTTTAACAGGTTGGCAAGCCAAGTGCCCAAAAAGTTTTGAATTCAGAGTTGTAGTTGTGAAATCAAAGGCAACGTCTTCGTCTGGAATTTGTTTTTTACTAATATTTAGCCAGTACAATTCCCAAGAGCCACTCAAGGTAGAGGAAATAAGAGATAAACCTTTACTCCTGTTGAAAATAACGGAGATAAGTGTGAACCGGACGAAAGGCAAACCTAACTACTCTATTGAATTTGAAATATATATATATATATATATATATATATATTATATATATATATATATATATAATGTGCAAATATGCAATCTTCAGTTGCAGAATACTGAGCAAAATTACCACCTGTAAATTATCAACCATAGCCTAATATCGATACACCTTGCTCTAGGTTGCATGTTGATACGCGAGACATTTAAATAGTAGGTATTACTTGATTGTCGTCGATAGTTTTTCGAAATGACCTGGAATATTTAAGTGTAGAAGACCTATTTCCACTGTAACTGTCCATTTTCTTCATGAACTGTTTTTGAGATCCAGAGTCCCAGGTACCATCTGCAATTTATTTCGAGTTATTTTCAAATTTTTTGCAAAATCTATGCAGTTGAACATATAACAACGCCGCCGTACCACCCAAGATCAAAAGCTTAGATTGAACATTTCGTTGATACGTTCAAAAAGGCATTAAAAATAAACTGAGGAGGAGACCGAAAAGTAATTTATAGACTAACCCCTAACCCTAATGCTGCATCGTGGATGTCACCAGCGGAACACATGCTTGCCAAGAAAATTAAATCGATGTTTGAGAAATTACTACCGGAAAGAAAAATAAAAAAAAAAGTTGTCATAGTACGAAATTATCTATAAAATCTTTCAAAGGTGGGGAGAAGGTTTTCGTCCGGATTTAAAAGGCAGGAAAGGAAAGTTGGGAAGAAGATGAAATAGTAAATCACATTGGCAGCACGATGGATATGGTTCAAAGTCGAACTTGACGAATAAAAGGCATTTAAATGGATTAAGATATGCTAAGGAAATAAAACCCCAACAAAGAGATTTACCTATGAAAGTGTTGTACGATATTTTTGACTTGCCAAATCTAGTTATAAATACTCGAACACACCGTTTTAATAAAAGAAAAATAAATCCAAGTTTGGGAATTGAACCTGAAAAGGAGAACATATGTGTTCATAAGAGAATGCGTATCTTAAAAAGGGTGGGATGTTGTGTAGAACTACGACCGACCTTCGTTACAATTCTTGAACATAGACTCTTCCATTCACTACGAGAGGAAACGTCAAGGAGTAGCAAAGTTGTCTCAAAGTGTGTCGTGCGCATTTGCCGCTCTAACTACAGTATTCGCTATTATTGTATTAATAACTAGCAGCATGGCACGGCGTTGCCCGTGCTTGATTCAAAAATCGTACGACTCATACAGCAATCGCTATCACTTGACTAAAAATTTTTTGCCCTTCCTTGACTTTAAAGGAGTTCCCTTTGCCGTGCTGATGTTGCTACATGCCTTACTTCTTGCCTATCTCGCACTGCGAATTTTTTTAAAACTCTACACAAAACATTAAATCTGTTACGAAAAAAGAACTAAACAAAATAAACACAAAACGATCAGCTTTAAAAAAGGACTCGTAACTGGAAAAACCGAATGAAAAAAGAATGTTAACAACAAATACTTTTTCACACACCCAACCCAGTTCTGCGGAATCAGAATCAATGTTGAGTTTAAGCAAGCAAATGAGCCAATTGAGGGTAAAGTGCCATGCAGATTTAAATTTTTCCCACTTGTGACGAATGCAGCTATCGATTTTTTTTGCATGCTAGCATGCTAGTTAACATTCGTGTCAGTCAGCTGTTGGCTCTCACGCTGGCCAATAGAATCTTCCTGCCTATTCGTGGCAGCCAGCTATAGGCTCTCACTGTGGCCAGTACAAAATGACCGCAAACTACATGAAAACTGCCGTAGAATCATGAAAAAAATCGATTATTTCCACTATCGATGGGAGTTGGGAAATGCAACGCCGGTCTTGCCCATCCCACTAACTTGGAGCATGAGCATGTAAATTTTGGTGCAAATCCGTCGAAAATTGCGGCCGTGCATTCGTTACACACACACACACACACACACACACACACACACACACACACACACACATATAGATAGAGATTCTTTTGATTAGGCCATTCATCACTAATATTTTGTTCCAGTCTTTCTTTGAAATATTATTAACCAGAACTACGACCTTGTACGAGCATTCTAACAATTTTGCAACAACTAATTATAAACAAAAGTAAAAATCTTATCAATTTTACAAAACTTTTAAATTTAAAAGCCGCTCGTAAACTGAAAAGTCTACATAAAGTATGGAAGATACTAAGTGACGTAATTTAATGTTTAATAAACGAAAGTGAGTAAATAATGTTATTGAAATATTTTATGTAAATAAATATTAAATTATTTTAGTATGAGATAAATTTATGTATTATATCCGTCTTAAATAAGATGAGGTTATTAATTTAACCGTTTTCTTTTGATTTCTTTTTATAATCATGTACGCGTTGTCTTCGGAAAAGAATAATTCTTTCAGGAATGGAGATATTTGAAAAAATCTGGGGCGCAGATTTATATTTTGATAACATTCAATAGCTGCACTCTCAAGAATTTTCCATCTAAGTTACTTTTTATTTTTAATTATAGATTTTAAGTAGACTTTTAGAACTTAGAAGGAACGGGAAACCCAATCTTGAATAAGCAACAAGAGATAAACCTCTACTTATCTTCAAACGACCTGGAAGGAGTGTCAACTAGACGATAGCCGAACCTATCTATATATATACTTAGATTACTGAGCTTTAGAATTAGGGGCTATAGCTGAGCGAATTAATCAAAGACCGGCATATTTTTGTAAGTTATTGAGATGAGGACAGAGGTGATCATGTTGACACGACAATTACCAAAGTCCTGTCACAAACCTCTTATCAATGCACGGTTCATCTGAAAGCAGGAGTAGGGATCTAAGTTTTAAAAAAAACATCAAGAAAAGAACAAATTAGGGATTCAGGAACAGAAAAAAGATTGTGAGTCGACGATCATCATCATCATAAGTTCCATGACTGCGTGTGGTCCTACGGTCGCTGCGCATCTGATCTCCTGAACAGTCCCCTCCATTCATCTGGGTTGAAAACCGGACATATATTCATTCATGCGTAGCGTGACTTTTTCAAGTAGACCTGGTGAAGATTTCTCTTGGCCAAACCATAATAGGCGTCCTCAAACTTGATGGTTTCGTTTGGTCACGAAGACGTTGCCGTTGATTCCTGTGCACCAGATGTTGACAGTCTATGAAGCCCTCCAACTAATGATGACATGTCATCACCATACTGACTTCATACACGCAGTCATCAAATCCAGTCTACCGACCCCCAGACTAGATAGCACAAGAAGGTTCATACGCCCCTTGACAAGTCTTGTTTTTAATCTTGCTTGGCGCATAGCTAACCTCCTCATCAGAAAAGTCTAGTGGCAGAATCGGTTTAATCACCGATGACCAAAAGATACAGCACGTCGTACTTGGTTACATGAAACCAGTAGCACTTGTAGAATGATCTATATCTATAAAAGGCAGGATGTGTGTGTGTGTGTGTGTGTAACAAATGCACGATCGCAATTTTCGACGGATTTGCACCAAAATTTACATGCACATGCTCCAAGTTAACGGGAAGGCCGAGACCGACTTTGCATTCCTCAACTCCCAACGATAGTGGAAATAATTGATTTTTTCATGCTTCTACGGAATTTTTCATGTAGTTTGCGGCCATTTTGTACTGACCACAGTGAGACCCTATAGCTGGCTGCCACGATTAGGCAGGAAGATTCTATTGGCCAGCGTGAGAGCCAACAGCTGACTGACACGAATGTTAACTAGCATGCTAGCATGCAAAAAAAAAAATCGATAGCTGCATTCTTCACAAGTGGGAAAAATTTAAATCTGCATGTCACTTTACCACCAATTGGCTCATTCCGTGCTTAAACTCAACGTTGATTCTGATTCCGCAGAACTGGGTTGGGGGTGAAAAAGTATTTGTTGTTAACATTCTTTTTTCATTCGGTTTTTCCAGTTACGAGTCCTTTTTTTAAAGCTGATCGTTTTGTGTTCATTTTGTTTAGTTCTTTTTTCGTAACAGATTAATGTTTAGTATAGAGCTTAGAAAAAAATCGCAGTGTGAGATAAGCAAGAAGTAAGACATGTAGCAACATCAGCACGGCAAAGGGCACTCCTTTAAAGTCAAGGAAGGGCAAAAATATTTTAAGTCAAATGATAGCGATTGCTGTATGAGTCGTACGATTTTTGAATCAAGCACGGGCAACGCGGGCAATGCTGCTACGCTGATATAAAGCTTTAGTGTACTATGAGTAAATAGCAAAATTTTCATATAAATCCTTTCATTATTTGATTTTTGATATATTTTTCAGTTTTAAGTGCGTTTTTTGAAGGACTATGATCGACCAAAGGGAAGGGACATGGCAAGATGAAGAAGAAGTGCATTTTTAGCAATGAATGTTTCAAGTGGTTTTCCGACATCTTTCACGAAACCCGGATAAACCACAGTAAAACACAAATTAAAAATCAATTGCGATACAAATAAAAGATCAAACAAAACAAATAACTATGTTTCTATATGGTGCAAGAAAACAGTTTTTTATATGATGTTTTTCTAATCCTTTTTCTTTTTAATGATATAAATGTAATCAAAATTAATCAAACCTTCCTATGAGATTGAATTTTTTTTTGTTGGTGACTAATTTGCGACAGGTGCAACTTCATAGCTACCCACCTCTCTCTCTCTCTCTCTCTCTCTCTCTCTCTCTCCTTCTTCTTCTTTGTCATCCTCATCAACACATTCTCACTTTCTTCCTTGCCTATCTTTTTAAAAAAGAACATTGCCTAAATTCGATACAATTTTGAATTTTTCTTTTTACAATTGCATAAAACCAACAACAACAACAAAAAAACCCACGTGCAATTCAGGTGCATGCAAGCAGACCTGCACCGTGAAATTCTAATGTTTACAAAATCAGTTGGGAG
>OZ010585.1:82504020-82599020 GCA_963932145.1 Acanthosepion lycidas | reverse complement strand
TATATTTATTTATATTTTATTTTCTTGTAATTTAGTCTCTGTTGCGGTCGCCTGCTCAGACATATTTGTGCTTCTTCAAGACCAATAGTCAACCTGTCATTTTTTTAATAAAGTTCTTACCAATACAAAGCTCAAGGGTCACTCAAGGTAGTGACTTACTGATTTAGGTATGTGATATGAACATCAGAGAAGGAAACAGTGGGTGAAAAGGATGAGTATGTTTAGAATATATTGCGATTAACCATAGATTTGAGGAGGTTACACCAGTGATAATATATGTAGGATAGATAACTTGAAAAGGTTACAGCAATCCACGCGGGAGCTGTTCCGCAAGGAATTGCTTCCTGTCTGAATGAAACGCCCTTCTTACCAATAGGATAAGGGTGGAATAAGAGTGATTCAACCCTGCGGACGTAGCAAGATAGGATTTATCTGTAAAGGTCTGAATTTGAAATACTAAATAATAGAGTAAAGTTTGCACATTTGCTTGCTGTAACCTAGAAAGGGTTATTGAATGAGGAATAACCAAAACGGGGGTTGGAAATGAAATGGTAATCTTTATAATATCAACAAAATACAATACTCGCCAGCGGCGTAAAATAGGTAAACCACAGTTACTGCTGAATTACTTATACAGCATATTACCGCCACTTACAGTAGTGTCTAACGTATTTATCAGGATTGGGACATACGTATTAGTGTTCATAGGTACGATATATAACATAGATATAGAGACTTTTACTGCAGCTATCCTGAGCGGGCATCGGACAGATTTTCTGGAAGAGAATCTTAATGGTAAATTTGGTCGGTTCGCTAAGGTCAAATTGGCAGCTGATCTCAAAAATTAACCTACAATTAATTGGGGCAAGAAATGTCAATTTGAACGCCTCCAAGACAAAACTGCTCTTTTTTAATCGTCTGAGCGAAGATTTTTTTTTACCTGACATGAGTATGGCTGAGTGGAAAGTTTATATTGAACCAATTGCTGGGTCTGCTTCTAGGAAAGTTGGCTCACTGTGTCGTGATAGAGATTTTTTCTTGACAGAATAGAGCTTACACATTTATAAGTTTACCATTCGTCCGTGCATTGAATGCAGTTGTCAAATCTGGTCTAGTGTTTGTGCTATGCATTTAGAAATTCTTGATAAAATATAAAGAAGAATGTGCAATGTTATTGATCCTGACCTGGCCTCTCGGCTTCAGTCCCTTTCCCACAGCAGTGGTGTAGCTTACCGGTGCCTTTTCTATAAATATTTTCATAGTTATTGTTCTGATGAGCTTTCCTCTTTGGTACCTAGACTTCATAAATTTAAGCACGGTACGAGATTGGAGTCATTTTACATTTTAAATTGTTAGATGTAACCGTAAGTTCTATGTTAGCAATTTCTTCTCTCACACTTTTCGCTTATGGAACTCTCTTCCGGCTTCTTGCTTTCCAGTCAACTTTGATCTTCAAAAATTTTAAAAGCAATGACAATCGTTATTTTCTGTCTTCTTAATTCCTCTTCTCACTTCTATAATGTCTTCTTTTTTTTCTTATGCCACATTAAGTAATCCTTTGTCTTAGTGGTTTTATTGCCTTGCTTTGAGTGAAATGATTAAAAAAAAGAGAGAGAGGGAAAAGAAGACAGACCGTACAACCCAGCATGATTTTCGCCTACCGAACGTCGTTTACACGTTCATTTATTTCACGAAGAACTATTTGCACTGACAAACATGCACCAAAACCTGCTGAATCTTTACAGAGACCAAACATTGGCTCTGAGTACAGCTAGGATGTGTCTAATGTGCTTCAGCAATAGCGAAAACGATGTTCGAGGCGATGAAATTTGGAATGCGCAGGAAGCATTTACATTCCCAGCTGACAAAAAGTAGGAAAGTACTTCTCTACTGATTTAAACTTGCTCAATCTCATGGTGTCATTGTGCTCCGAGCATCACTTGTAATTTGTATGAAAATAGACTAGAGGCAATGTTTTCAGTTTTTCGCTTATATTCCTTCTGTGACGCCTCCTTCTGATGATGATAATGATAGCCGCTTACTTGTTTCTAGTCTACCCATCTGCCAAAACGGTTAACCAGTGCCGGTTGCAAACCACAGAATTCCCACAGAATTCGCCCGCGGTTGATACTGCAGCTGTACTTTAGCACATAATCTAGCAGGATTAATAGTTTGAACAAGGTCAGTGCAATCAAAACCTCTGTCATCATAACTTGCAAATTCGTGCTAACACAATCATCAACAGCCTGTGAAAAATTTCTAATTTTACTCACAAGGCTTTGGTCAACCCGTGGGTATCATTTTCAGGCAATTTCCGCGTGTTTGCCTCCACAGGCCTATAAGATCGAAAATTCAATTTCTGAAAATCACCCGTAATGAAAATCGAACTCGTGTCTCATGGTCTGAATGCGATCGTTCTAACAAATATGGCTATAGCAGCAGAAAAAAAATCAAAACTAATAATAATAGTAAGAGGGATGACTTAATTTTGCAATATGCTACTTTACTGTTATTTCCATGACAGTTTTCAGTTGAGTTCTATTCCAGAAGGAACCTATCCTAAGCGTCCAAAAAGGCGACATGATGAACTCTTATATTCAATATGGATTTACATCCATCATGCTCGTCAATGGCGAAGAACGGCCTCAGTGTGTATTTTGTTGTAAAGCTTTGTCAAATGATTCTTGGAAACCAACAATGTTGGAACATTTGCAGAATGATCCTTTCATTTATTGAAGTATGCTTAACTTTATTTATTTTATAATTAATACTGAATCAAAACAAATTACTGTACACGTATTCAAGTTTAAAAATCCATCAACATTTTTTTATTGCTATTCAATTTGTAAAACTCATCTATAAAAATAATCTATGTACTAATATGGAAAAAATGACGATGTACAGATTATTTGGAATGCAGTTTTTGATTCGGACAATCTTGGAAAGCTGGTGGGGTGGGGATTAGATTCTTATGGCGAAAAGTGGCGATTGGACAAAAAATGAATGAAAAACACTGTTCTCAGTTTTTAGTTCCACCAGTATAGACTTTCATAGCTAGTACACACCATGCCACTTCCACGAGGTCGAATTATCCCCATTTCCTCTGTATTCCAATTGTAAGGCGCATGTACACTCAGTTCCCCACCCCCAATAATTTCTGCTTTATGACACAGACATTGATGCGGATGCTTCACTGGGTACTACAAGCTTACGGCCATAACACGTTGAAACACAGTTTATCGTAAATTCACCGAAGTTAAGCAACAATATCTAGATGGGTGACCGACTGGGAATAACAGGTGCTGTAAGCTTGGATGTACGGGTGGTGCAACAGACAACGTCTCGGAATTGGAAATCGGGAAGTCAAGTTCCAATTCCTGTCAGGTTGGTTATATTTACTTACACGCAAATACCCTTGAGAAAGGTATGAATCCACCTGTACTCTCCCATTTATGGGTTAAACAGTAGACCCTGTATCAGTAAATCATTATTATTTCCCAAGAATTCTTACAATCTAAACATTTTTCTAGCTTTAAATAACCTGAAAAAGGTTGATAATCCGTAAAATCAAACTCTGAAAACTACAATCTTAAACTCTTCAATCAAAAGTCAATCAGTATCTATCCTCCTTATCCTCCTCATCTTCACTTTATATCACGACCTCTTACACTAACATCACCCACCGCATTTATCATAAATGTGACTTTCTACATTCAGTGGCTACTGTGCCTTAAATTGGAAAATAAAAGTAATATTCGAGCTAGCCTTATAATCTTTAATTAGTAAATATTATGGTATCAACGTCTATGCGATGTATATAAAAATATTATCCGTGACATTATTTTTATGAGAGTCTGATGTTTATAAATCCTTTACTTTTTATAATTCTGATCATTTGAACGTGTACAGTAATATAAACGCTGCAAATAATTGGTAATTCTTGTAGCAGTAAGGATTATACTGCCGACAAATAACAATAAGACTGCTGCATATTTTTGATCGATTTTGCTGTTCGTGATGATGCCGACGATAATGATACTGGCGGTGATAGTTTTATTGATATGTTAATGTTGCTGCTGCTGATGCCGCTGATAGTGGTGATGATGTTCTACGTATCGACCGGTTCGATGGTGGAAGGAAGCGCCCGTGAGCGCACCATTTACCAATTGACACACTAAAGCCAAAACTATAGCAGCCGTAGTAAACAATGTCAGAACAGAACCGGCTGCGCACGAGGCAATGTCGCATGTACTTTTACAGCTTCACTCGGTAGAGACGCCATCTTGATCAGCTTTCGTCTTCTCTCTTAGACATTATTTTTTCTTTTACTCATTAGTTTGGGTCAGATTATATTTTGATGCGTTCTATTCTTTTATCAGAAGCATTATTTGAATGAAATCTTTTTTCTTTTTTTTTTTATTATGAATTCCTTTCACTTTAGAACTCATTCGGATTTAAACTTCTTTTTCTATTCACTTCGTCATAAGCCAACAACAGCGTTTTTTCTCAGTTCTTTATATATACATATAAAAAAATATTAATATAAAATTAGACACTGAGAGGCGATAGTCTGTTTCAGGGTTGAACGCAATTTGCACGCCATGTGTGTTGTGCTTACTACTCGACTATTTTTATATACTGGTTCATTATAAATAGCAACATCCATTGTATTATCCTAACGGTTATTAAGATCCACAATTATTCCTACCGAATAGCCTCTAGAATAATTTGAAACATAACTGTTACCGCCTACCCACTTATCGTTAGGCTAATAAAATAGACCTTACTACCCATAATGCACCACTGACCTAATGATTTAAGTTAAGCATGAAGCAGACTGTCTCCGCTCGCTTTTGATTTCAATGTCCACTTTTATATTTACATACTTTCTATCCATGGTACTGGCCACTTTAACCCATAAGTATAGCATACCTCAAAACTGTATATTTTTATCATATATATATATATATATATATATATATATATATATATATATTATAGAGTATTATATACATTATAGTGGAAGTTTCAGACGTCAGTGTTTTATATTTCTTTCTTTACTTGCCTTTCTTTTTTTTTTAAGTGAAATTATTTCTAGCAAGAAGCATCGAAAGTTAACGTACCTCTTGGCAAGGATTGAACCTGCATTTCCTTTGTACTTTAGGAACATCATCTTCTATTCAAGCGTGCTTTGACCGTTTCGGCAACGGAAGCACCTACAGCAAAGTACAGCTGTCTAAAAGGTGAAAAGGAAAGAAGATTCATTTTCCTAAATAATATACCTTCTATACTTCTGGACCGATAGATATGTACTTCGCCGTAAGAAAAATATATTTGAATATTTTCTCCCTCTTTCTGATTATTTGATCGAGAGACCAGAATTTAAAAAAAAATAATGCGTTCCATTGTTGTTGCCTGAGATGTCTCCTTGTGCGCATGCGTAAAGTTATGCGTGCAATTCATAACCTTTTCATTGATTATCCAAAATTTAATCACCGCAGACAAAGAAGCATGCCTCAGCTAATACCAATAACCCGCGAATCGATACCCTTGAATTATTTATTCAAAATCGGCCAGCAATTCGCTTACGTTGTTCTTGTCATAATATTCTTGTTCATGATTTGGAACGCTGTTCATATGTTATAATTTTATTTTCTTACATTTGTTCTGTATTTGCATGTTTATATTGAATGTCAGCCTGTGTGATTACATCGTAGAAGCATCTTGGCTGTTCTCTTAGCCTTGTGCCAGTTACTACTTTCATCATCTTATTATTGGAGAACTACTGGGTACTATTCTTGCTTGTATCTTGTAACGGCATTCACCCGGGGTGGGTTGAGCCGGCTCCAATATTGGAGTTTCATTGGAATTTGGAATTCACAAGCGGTCCCCAACCCGCATGCATAGCACATGAGATTTGATTATAGTGGTGAAGGATTCGTGCAGGACCATCCACACTTTTTGAAGGGCCGAACGCAGAGACCTGGTGCACTACGTGTCACAAGGTCCCCAAACGTCCCTCCGCAGATTTTGAATTCAGATTTGTCCTTCTCCTAGACCAGTTGCCAACCAAAGCTATAGAGCCCGGTCTGTCCTGCGATTTACCCATAGCTGGAGAGAAAAGAAGAGGATTCACACCTTTTCCAAGGGTATTAGCACGTAAGTGAATGTAATGGAATTCGAACTCGGCTCTCCGATTCCTCAATCCAAGCCGCTATCCATTACTCCACCGTTGATCCTGAGTACCATCCGTTTTGTGCAACTCCACATGCTCTATCATGGAGTCGGCAATCTGTGTACTGACTTTACATAAATCATTGAATAGGCAAGAAACTGCATTCAACTGGCTCCCCTAAAGACTTTCAAAGTATTTCACAATTAGTGATTCTTCTATCAGTTCTAATGAGAACATCGACACAGTAGCAGCTTTTCTGCCGCTGCGAGTCCCGTCACTAAGTTCATTCTCTCAAAGATAGTCACAAACTCTTAGAACTTATCTCCTTACAGTGCTTAAACTAAGTGGATCCTTTCTGTAAACATTCATTATCCCCCTGTAAATATATGCAGCAATTTCTCCTTTCCAAACAGAAATTATGTGATAGATTTTTGCTTGCGTGCGTCCAGACAGATAGCCATTTCGAAAGAGACTTATAGGTAGGAACATAGAAGATAACGAAATTCTTCTGTGATTCTGGATACATAATTTGTATTATCGTTTAGAGACAAAGCGTCGTGTCCATTTAGGTCGCTGGCATTAATAGTTCTCCACATTTTCCTGTCCTTTATATCTCTTACTAGATTTAGTCTTTTTGTTATCTTTACTATAACCTATTCTGCCGTCCATTACTCAAGTTCGATCGGTAGGTTAAGCGTTAAGAATCTTAATACATTTAAAATTACATTAGAACAAACATTACCTTTTCACTGATTCTCGTTTTCTTTAAAAGGTACCTTTTTTTTTTTTAGTTCAACACTTCTCCAGTAAGAAACGGCAAAATTGAAAAAGTGCATGTGGGGACATAAATAATGCGCCACGACTAAAATAAATTACTAAAACAGTAAATCAATGTTAAATAAGCTCCTAGTGAATAAAAATCAGAAAAAAAATGGTACTCATGACCCACTCATGAGCCATAGAGAACGAAGAAGTTTCTCCTTTTGCCTGCACAAAGTCGGTCGATAAAGCTAAATACAAGCAGCTTCGTAAAAACATAAATATTTGGTTGACCAAGCTTTGTGCAGTACCCTAAACGCTTCATCAGAATATTTCAAAGCGCAACCCGGGTTGTTCATCAGATATAGTCCAATCGCTGATACACAGACTGACTGAGTCAAGTGAATACTGTCGCTGACTCTACCCTGTCTTATATGAGTAGGTACATGCTGTCCACTCCGTGTCTCCAACCTCAAGTTGGTTGGTCCCACATAATCAGACTCACGCTGACATTTAACTTGGTAAATAAAAGAATTGCTTTGCATTTAGGGCAAACCATCCTTCGCGAAAGATGGGAACACTGGAATGATATCAAAGACGCATTTTGAGAAATGCTAGAAGTCACACACGCCAGCACCCTATTTGGAAGTGTCGGACTACTCCTACCCAACCATCTTTAGATAAGCTGTACAAAGACAAGGTCCAAAAATCATGTAAGCCTTTAAACTCCTAACCTAACGTTTAACAATATTCTCCAGGTAACCGTTATCCCGGAAAATATTATAAATGTTCACCAATCCCGCCCCAAAAGGGGAATTTTGAATTGAACCCATTATTTAGACACTCCGGGAGTAGATTGTTCTTCTTCCGAATACCATGCCTTGGGATATCTAGTTTAGTTCTTACACAATACTGTTACTTATTGCTCGCTCTGTTTCGATTGATTTCAGATCTGCGTTAACCGTTGCAGCTATGCCATCTCTAGTCCAATACTTAAACTCACTTGAAACAGAGCGAGTCATAACTGAACGTACTGTATAAGAACTAGACGAAATATCCTTAGACAATTACTCTGTCACTAAATTCACGAACCAACGTTTTAATCCTCTAAGCGATTGGGGAGGACGGCACAACAGCCGAAACGTTTTGACAATAACAACAAGGATAGGGATAACAGACCAAATGTAAATAATATAACTAATATCCTCATTATGTATCCGGACTCGGCGGAAACAGAACAATTAACCACGACGAGATTATCCCTAGAAAGGGATGAATGAGAACAAACAATCACCGTAGATTGACTAAAGGTTTCAGTTCCAAATTTCCGGGTGAACAAACACCTTATGAAGGCCGGCGAGTTCTACGATTGAAATCGTCTGATGATAGCAACAAAAATGTGAATAATAGTCCATGTGTACATAATAACGACCCATTCCAGAAATTCAAACAGAAATGAGGATATTAGTCCATAGTCCTTCCTTCTTTCCTTCCTGAGGTGTCACGCGTAATGAACGCTTAGTCAATAATACGTTTCGCTTCATTGTTGACTTGGCAGAAAAATCCTCGCAGTCCGGCTGTCGTTACTCTCTGAGATCGATTGCTTGCCAACAAAGGGTATTGGACCCCTTTTTGTCCTGCTATTTAACACATAGCTGGGAGGAAGAGATAGATTCATACCTTTCCTAAGGGTATTTGCGGCGAAATGAGTGTAACGATCCCGACTAGAATTTTAACTCAGCTATCTGATTTCTCATTAACCATCACACCACCCACACACTCCGAATATAAATCACGTAATATTTACGTGATTTATTCAGGCAAAAAATACATTTTCAGTCAAAGAATTTCAAAAGGTGGTGATTAATTATCACATTTTTTGGTAACGCAGAGAGGGGTGGGCTCCGACAGGTTTACTTGTCCAAACAACGCTACGCATGAATAAATATATCTCCCAAATTTCAACTCAGAAGTTGGCACCCAACCAAGACCTGTAGAGGGAATTGAGCAAGTTTATAAAGAAGTAAATAGATTTTTATTAATCCGACAGATTTTTTTTATTTCTTAAACATTATTTTTAGTGGATACTCGTATTTGAGTAGACGTTCCGTTTATTTATTAAACAGTATTTATTTTCGTCTACCAGCCTGAATGTTCGAGAAAATCTTATAAGAGAGAAATATGGGCTTTCCGGTAGGATTACGAACTTACTCCCCCGGGCAGAGGAAGCTGCCGTTAGCTCCGGCACGCTCTAAACAACAAAGCTACAAAGAACTTAGCAGGTTAAGCATAAAAGAAATGGTGTCTTTAAGCGACAATTCTCTCGTCATAGATCTCTCGAAATGTTTCTCAGTTTCATATCCAAACGTAAATAATATAATTTTATAAAGTAAATGGATTTTTATTAATTCGACAGATTTTTATTAATTTAAACATTATTTTTAGTGGGTAATCGTATTTGAGAGGGACTGATCGAGTGGTGATCCTACGAACACAACCGGCCATGGGAATGATGCTGCTGATGATGATGATGCTGACGAGATACAATTACAGTTGACGTTGAATTAGAACCGTTCTGTTTGTTTCAATTTGCCTGACAGTCGGCATTTGTTGTGTTACGATGGAAGCACAACATTTTGTAGAATTTGTTTGGTAAATATTCCCCATGATATAACGAGGTTACAGAAACAGCTACTATGATCGATAGTCGGCCATCGGAATATAGAAAGCGAAATTGATCAGATTATTGGTTTCAGCTGTTTATCACTTTAGCTATTTAATCTATAGCCGTATAAATCAGACAATCACGCATTGATCGATATATCACTTAGTTTTTCCATATGTTGGACATATTCAGGGTGTCCATAAATTGTCTTAACATTTTTTTCAAATCGTAAAAAATGAAAATAACATTAGAAGGTTTATTGGAAAACATCGGTAAACTTTTAAAACATTTTCTTAAAACACATCGGATGCTAACACGAATTGGTGTTTGTTTGTTTGTTTGTTTTTCATACTTTGTACTGTAATTCCGTTAGAAATGTGTGTCTGATTTGATCTCGATCAACCAGGACACACATGCCGTTTTCTCTTGTGTTGTTGTCATTTGCATTAACATTCAAGTATCAATAATAACTAATTTTAACATCTTCCTGAAAAAATAGACGAAAGTGAATTAGATTATTTACATTATTCGGACTATTGTCCTCATCTTTGTCGCCATATTTATCACAACGTTTCAGCCGTTGTACGCTCAGGCCTTCTTCAGGTGGTTGGAATTTCGAACTGAACCCTTTATTTCGCTCACTGGGGTAGACTGTCCTAGTTCCACGTGCCATGTTTGATGGATGTCAGTTATTAGTTATCTCCTGCTAATTTTCCTCTGGAATTCCAACCACCTGAAGAAGGCCTGAGCATACAACGGCCGAAACGTTGTGATAAATATGGCGACAAAGATGAGGACAATAGTCCGAATAATGTAAATAATGTACATAATACCTCATCTCAGAAATATAGACACTCTGAAAGTGAATTAAAAAAGAATAAACTATATATAAATCAAAACTTTAATATTTCTTTAACATGCAAAGACGTGTGCTGATGGATTTTGACTCTGGTGGATACAATAAACTGTGCAATCCATGATGAAAGTAGCACTAAAGTCGAAACTGTTTAAAAATGTTTAAAAATTGACCAACTTTTTTGAGTGTCAAGGATTTCATAATAACATGATAATAATATTTTTTCAGGTCTATGGAATGTGTTAATGCTTTTATTGACGATGTCTTTTGTGTTTATTTAAAATTAAAAGTTATATTGCATTCTGCTAAGATAATAAAACGTGACACCAACAAAACCAGTTATCAATATTTTAATGATGTACGCACAGGTTTTATTGCTTATGTAAATATATTATGAAAATTTTATCGACATTGTCAGTTAATAGCAATTTACTGTGAAAACTAACTTGCATAATAAAATCTAATATTGTATACATGACGTACTGCAATTATTAATCAACACTTGTACACACACACACACGCACGCACATACACACACACACTCACATATATATATATATATATATATATATATATATATAATAACGATATAGAAATTTTTATAGAAATTTTTATATATCAAGAAAAGTTTTGAAAGAAAAGATATATGACAAATTGGAAAAAATTCTGACGCATTTCATCCGTTAGGATATGGGTGAATAGGTTTTTTTTCTTATACACGTAGGCGACACCAAAATCTTATGAATGTTCACTCACATCATAGCAGCAGCAATTAGTCTTGTGTTCCCGGAGATAAAAGCATACTTGACATAAAATAAATCGTAGAAATATAATAGAAAAAGCATTGAACATTGTATGTTAATTTCATACAATTTATGCTTTTTTTTGTGTGTGTGTGTACTGGTGTGTATATTTTTTACGTTATAATTGTTTTATGGTACATGTGATAAAAGGGAGAATTTACTCCGTATTATGGCACGCCATATCACAGAGAGAAGTGGGACACGTGTTGCCCGTACCAGAGTTCGTGGTGAAGAGATTAAACTTAACGTGATATGGTTGTTCTTAAGACATACCAGTACATCCAGAAACGAAATAAATTTTGTGAAATATTCGAATGTGAAATTTATGGTGTCGTGGAAAATGTTAAGGTGTTTCTTTATAGTCTCTCCGTGTGTACATATAAAGATGACATAATCTATGTATGTGGGATAATCCGGAGGGGCTAGGTGGTAATTTCTCAACATATCTCGTTCCACAGCATCCATGAAAATGTTTGCATAGCTGAGAGTCATTTTCGTTCCCATCGCTGTGCCTTGAAGAAAATGGTGTCCGTTAAAATCGAAATTGATGTATGTGAGTATGGATTGTATAATGATATTTTTGTGGAGTGTTCCTGAAAGCTTCTGGCCCGTAAATAAATCTTGCAGGATAGAATTCCCTCCTCGTGTTGGATGCAGGGATGTCACATCCATAGTCACTCGGAGAGAATTGTTTGGTAATCTATGTCTTTCAGAATTCTTAAGAAATGCATGGTGTCTTTGATATAGCTTGGAATTGTGGGTAGCAGAGGTTTGGGGAATTTGATGAACGTAACCTAAAATGCGTTGTGTCAAGGTACCGATTCCCGAAACTATTGATCGGCCGGGTGACTGAATCTTGAGAAATTCTATCAGACCCCGCATCTTGCGTGGCTTTCTGTTCATGTTTTCTATCGAGGGGTTGGTGTTTGTACCTGAGACTTTTGGAAGTTTATGTAGTTTAGGGATAGTACAGAATGTGACCGGTTTTGGGTTTTTTTTTCTGGGACTAAAGCATTAACTATTGTCTATGTACTTTGGTCTAAATGGTTTATGGGAGGGTTGGGTTCTAACGTGAAATGGTTAGTGGGACCGTATGTGAATTTTTTCCTAAAAAACTTATCTTTCGGTTGATTTCCTGCTTCTACGACGTATTTTCTTTTGTCCATAATGATGATGAAAACTCCTTTGTCAGCCTGTTTGATGATTATGTCTTTGTTTGTTTGGGGAGATCTTATGGCATTTCGTTCTTGTCTGGTGATATTGTTGTTGCTATTTTGATTGAGCTTCTTCTGTATAAATTTGTCCAAGTTGGTCCTGACATTTTTAATAAACGAATCTATATGATGATTGTGTCTGTTTGGTAGACTCCAGAGTGAGGACCTGTGTTTTAGTATGTTTTTTTTTTTTTTTTTTTGTGGTGAAAGGTTGGTTGATGTTGCCGTTTGTAAAGAAGTTTTCCCGTAACTCTTTGAACTCTGACTACCGCTTTACCACTGGTAGAGAAAAATGACGTAATGACCAGTCACTGGTTGAACAGTGGTAGAGAGAAAATGATTCAATACCCAGCCACCGGTTGAACGGTGGGTAAACATACCAATTATTTGCGAATTCTGACTCAGGAGCTCAGGCAGAAGGGTGAAAAATTGTTCAGGGACGCAGGCCGCTTAATTTAATTTCTCGGAGAAAAGTTTCATGTAATACAAATCCAAAATATCTAATATTTCGAAATGGACAAAAAGACAGTCCTTTTGGATAGTACTGATTGTTTTTCTCTTGATCGTTTGTAATTGGATCTGTTGATGCAGTTGGTTTGTGGAGCCATAATGGTGTTGGGTTGGAGCTGCCGATGATGAAGTCTAAGTTTGTCTGGATGAATCACTGCGTTTGTTGAGAAGTTTTATGAACTGGTCATTTTTAATTAAATTGCTTATTTTATTTTTCTTGCACGTTAGGCATTTATCCAGATATTATTGTATATGATTTGTAGGGCATAAAACATTTTGGAGGAGTGGTTAATTTCTAGGGAGCCGTGCAGAATAGCACGTGTACTATTACATAATTTGGAAAGATCGTTTTGTTTTTGTTTTATTTATTTTTTAGAATAGGCCGCTTTAAGAGCATGGTAGAGCCGTTGATATGTTGAGCCTTGGATCTCTGTGAAGTCTTCGTGAAGTATTGGAAACTGTTCTTTAATTTCAGTCCTTTTGGGAGAATATCTAATTTTTTTTGCCTGTGGTTATGAAGAGAATGTCCGATCTTGTTTGTGTAAATTTCTTTAAGATACTTTCAAGTCGTCTTCTAGCGTCGAGTTGAGTGTTGTTAAGGTAAGGTCCAAAAATATAATTACCCTAAAAGGTGGACCACATGTGTAATATATAGTATAAATAATAACATTTGAAGGATAAAAAGCCAACAAAATGATACCAATGTTATCAATAAAATTGATATTTATTTTAATCATTATATATATATATATATATATATATATATATATATATATATATATATATATATATTTCAATAGTTAAACATTTTTTAGATATAGTTAAAAAAAAATTTATTTCTTATTTTATTTTTTTTATTTTTTAAACAACAACTAAGATATTATTACAGTTAGATTCACGGTAGGTATATTCGTTCCATATCCCGTGACGTCTGCATCTCGCGACGGACGCTACTTGTAGACAAACAGTTATATATGTTTATATATATATATATAATGATTAAAACAAATATAAATTATATATACATATAATTTTTTTTTTCATTATATATAAATTATATTTATTTTATTTCATTATATACATTATATATATATATATATATATATATATATATATATATATAGATAGATAGATAGATAGATAGATAGATAGATAGATAGATAGATAGATATTTTAATCATTACATATATATATGTGTAATTGTACGTAGTGTATATATATATATATATATATATATATATATATATATATATATATATATGTATGTATGTGTGTGTGTGTGTGCGTAGTATTTTTCAATGTCGTCTCTCTTTTTGGATGCATTTAATTTATTTAAGGACAAGTATGTATACATATATGTTTCAAAAATGTATGTATTTATGTATCAAAAATACTTTGACAAACCTTAGGGGCGGTTCCTCACACCAAAACGAGAACAGGGGCGTGTGCTGATACATGGATCGTCTCCGACAGTCTGTAGAATGTGTTCTTCGTCAGCAGGAGTATGAGCGGATCTAGGCTTTTTTCTATCCATAGTTTCTGGTGCCACAGATCCTTTCTCAGCAACGCGACGATAAACAGCAGCAAAGTTTCGATGACTCAGCTGCGTTCGGCCTGGAAACGCAGTCCGAAACAGCCGTGCACCTGATCGCGTCCATTACCTTTCACGCGACCATATGTAAAAATCATATCTGCCTGCTCTCGATATGAATATCATGCCATTGTTAAACTGAACACTTCTCAGTTAACTCACTGCTACACACGTTGAACTTTGAAGAGAGACTATCTACAAATGTATACGAATGACAAATGTAACCTAGTCTGCAGGGCAACAGCGCTATCTACCGTAAACTTTCTTTAAACTCAATAACTCAAAACGGATTTTTGCCCTTGTTTTGATGTGAGGAACTTGCCACAAATTTTTTACCCCGGCCTCTCTCTCTCTCTCTCTCTCTCTCTCTCTCTCTATATATATATATATATATATATATATATATATATATATATATATATATATATATTACCTATATATCATTGTCTGGGTTTATGTGGTGCCCTATATATTTTTAATCTTTTAATTTGTTTTAGCAGTCTTTTTTATGCGTTGGTATATGTGTACGTGGGTATGTATATAAAAAATGTTTTCCTATATAACTGATATAGTAAATCTGATAGTTTTCTGATATTTTTATATACGGAGGTTTATATGTAGACTTAATAGACGTAGACTCGTTAATCACTCCTTGTCTCTTTTTTCTTTTTCTTTTTCTTTTTCTTTTTCTTTTCCTGATAGTGTTAATGTTTTCTTCCGCATTAGTTTTTTTAAGTACAGACTAGTTTAATTTTAACCATCTATTTTTATATGTTAAATGTATATATGGATGGCTGTGTGTGTGTGTTTACTTTTTATTTTTGTATGTGCATTTGTATATATATATATATATATATATATATATACATACACACACACGTTGTATACTTGTATATATCAGTGTGTATTTGTATATGTATGCATGTGTTTATGGTTATATGTATAATACTGAGTAAGTACTCTCGAGGGTTTAAAGAATTTGACACACTCTTTATCCAGCGATATTTCTATTAATGGAACCATTGCTGGAACTCCTTTTTGGGTATAGCAAGCAGCTACGAGATTTGATTTTAGAAGAAGAAAAAGTTGCAAGGTCCGAAGTTTGTGAAATATCTTCGTTGTCGGACTTGGCCTATATCGTGTTTGTCTAAAAACTGCTGTACAAGCCATGATAACAGATCGAATCTGTGTGGTGTGCTGAGACGACTACACTCTACACACTTGCCTTCCAAGCATTATTATAAACAAACGAAGTGAAAGGCAACATTATAAATTGGTGTGTATGCGCGATAGAGTTCAAGGTCAATCTGTACTAAATGGCTTCACTTTGCGTATTTTAGGTCCGTTACCATAGCTACACTCCCGATAATTTTAACTATATAGAGGTGCTGAAAATCTCTCGCCTTGAAGTCCTTCAAAAGAATTGATGAAACATCTGAATATTTTTCAAGGGCTCTTTGGCCAGACCGAGAACATTTCAGCGCTCCTCCCTATTCATCAGAGACAAGCAGAGAAATAGAGAGACAGACCAACATCCGATGATATCCGCTTTTCGGATGAACAGGAGATAAGAGGCTTGTGGTAAGGATCAGGAAAAGCCTAAATAGTGCGATTCGGATTAAATGACAGGGAAGTAATGCTAACGGTGGAATAGAGGTTATTGTTGATTCTATCTCATAGCCTGAAAGATTCCATGAGGGAGCAACTGCTCTCTTTTCATGAAGATTATGCATGCAATCATCTTGGGATATTTTGAAGGAGACGAAGAAGCAACAGAAACGAAAGGGACAAAAGAAAAGAGATTATATATATATATATATATATATATATATATATATATATAAAATAGGCTGCTGATTTTGAAACTCGTCCCATATTTCCAACAGAAATCAATTTAAAACGTTCATTGCTATGTCACCATATTTCGGTGACATATTTCAGTTTATGCCGTGACTCCAGGTACTGGCGCCCGTTATATTTTCATTTTAAGCTGCTTCGCTAAATATTGGAGATATTCTATGTATATCGAAATAAATAAACGGCAAATTTTGTCTGTCCGTCCGTGTGCCTGATGCACCTCTAACTTTGGCCACACTTGCACATAGACATATTATACATTTTTGAAATCAAGATGAACCAGGATTGAAAATCTGCCCTTCATCTGGTTCTTGAACATCCAGAATTGGGATTTGTGTCTGGATGAGGAGGGAACAGTTAAAAATTCAAATTTTAAAATACCTTTAAAAAGTTATTGATTTTGAAAGATTTTAATTTATATTGAGTTTAAAGTAGCACAAAAACTTTAGGAACTTACAAAGTTTTGTTTCAAATTCAGTTTAAAATATCTCCAAAACTTTGTTAATTGAGGAAATCAATTCTATTTCTTTAAAATGCCAAGCAATCAGAATTAAAGTGAGAGGTTTCATGACGTGAGGATTTGAAGTTCTGCATTGTTTGTGATTTGGAGAATTCAACTCAAGTCCCACGGAGTTTGTGATTTGAAAAACTCAATTTTCGACCTGAATTAGAATTTCGCTCCAAATCGGACTTTCAGCTCAAATCGGAGTTTCAGCCCAAATCAAACTTCGTCCCAAATCGGAGTTTCAGCCCAAATCGGTCTTTTGGCCGGAATAGGACTTAGAATCCGGATCAGAGTTAAAGTGAGGTTTTGAAGTTCCATTGGGTGAATTGAGCAGAGAAGATCAGAAGAAACGCGAGGAGGTACAAGCTAAGTGCCAAGCAGATGGTCAAACCCTAGAAGACGAGGAGAATCTGAAACCTCAGAAGAGGTACAAGTCAGGAAAGAAGCAAATGGTACAAGACAGATAAGATCAAGAGCATCTCAAACATCAGTGGAGGTGCAAGCAAGGAGAGAAGCAGATTCCGCAAGGAAAACAAGGTCAAGATTAGCAGAGGATGACAGACTTTATCTAGGAGGGAAATAAATACTGCAAACGACAGAAGTTCAAGATCTTTGGAAATATCTGATGAAAGACACGCCAGACAGGTTAGTGATAATCACAATCATCATAAAAGGTGTGCTGCTTCTTTTTAGTCTGTCCAAGCTGGCTTTTTAATACAGCTGTGACTGAGTATTTAAATCGTCTAAAGATATCTGTTTGATCAATGATCATTCAGTGTAAGCATTGAGATTCAACGATTAACCAAATGGGGTGTGCTGTAACAAAGAATAAATACAGCTGGAAGATCTACCAGTTCCTCCGGAGCCTTTGCTATCGCTTCTGGATGAGAACTTAGCAAAATAAAAAAAATTCATGCAGCACATCAGAAGCTGCAATAACTTTTTTGCAAATGATTTAGAGCCAAAGTTGCTACCTTGAAAGGATGGAAAACAGCGCAGGAGCTAGAGGCTTTTAAGCAAGTTTCTATATAAAGTAATGTTTGGCTTCCTGCGAAATTTTGAGCAAATCTAAATTGCTCTCAGCATATCATAACTTTTTGTTATTAGGCTTATCAGCAGAATACAGCGGCCACTCTTATTTTTCTTTGGGGCGGACAGGCCCTACTAACATTTTGTTTTAGTTTGAATATTAGTCATCCTCCCAACCTTCATTACATGATACGCATTTATTATATTTTTGTAAAAAAAAAAAAAAAAAATAGAATTTAAAAAAAAATATATATAATTTTTTACATTATGTGCTTTTAGTAGTCTCCCCTGTGAGTATGTGGTATTTTGGTAAATGTAGGATTGGGTGAAGAGGGATGTGTTCTTGTGATGAATAAGTAAATTGTAATGAATGAATCAGATAAGCTAGGTTTAGGATAGTCAGCAACGACTAGCCTCACCTCATTTCCCTTTCGGCCTTGTGCCAAAATTGTATCTAAATGTAAAATCTTTATTTATTATTATATCTAAATTGTATCTAAATGTACAATCTTTATTTATTATGAAGCAGCTAATTGTTAGAAAATAATTTATTAGGAAAATCTGAAAAGAGTATTATGCATAAAAGAAAATTGGTGATATATCTTCTGCGGTTATGATAAATCTTGGCGGCCATTTTGTCAAAAGATATTAGCGCGAAAAAATTCAATGATACACGTTCTCTAACAAAATATTAAAAAAATATATTTTTTTAATATTTGTTTAGAGAACGTGGCCCTCCATGATCTTATATTGATATTGGGTTGGTAGTCAACGTGTAAAAATCTAAGCGAAGACATATTTTTTTCGTCGTTAAATTCAAGCTTCGTGTATATTTTGGAGCTGATACTTCCTTTCGAAGGTGATACGCAGGGGGAGCTATGAACAAAAATTGGGAAATGCAATGTTCTGAAAGATGGATGGAAAGCAAATAGGTTGATGTTCGGTTGTCGAATGAGGTGCTCTGCTTTTGCTGGAAAAAAATTAGCTCAGAGGAATCAATTAGAAAAAAATGCGATAAAGTGTGTATTACACATAAACACGCGTATAAATGCACACAATCACACATACATAAAATCACACATATCTACACACACGAGTGTGCACACACGCAAACACACGCACATATAGTTGAAATATGCTATATTTATAGGGAGATAGTGTTAAGTGTTGAAGGTAGCGAATTTATCGACATAGACAGTGTAGACATAGGGATCAACATTGCATGGGGACTATAAGTTTAACGCTTCAATCCACTCTGAACATCAAATCTGAACATCGTAGAGGAAACTGTCACTATCACATCAGCCTGCTCATTTGTCTATCACTCTATACATATACACACACATATATACACGCGCACCTATATATATATATATATATATATATATATATATATATATATATATATATATATATATATAAGAATATACTTGTATTTTGATTGGTCATTTCAGCTCATGTGACAACGTTTCCCCTTACAAGGGGTGGCTAATAATTTTGAACCTTTTAAAACCTTACATTCAACATCATCACTTGATAAGACACCAGAGGTGTTGAAACAAAATGGCTATTTTTGTATTGATTTTATAACATATTTATTTTATAATTTTTAAATAAATAATTATATATATATATATATATATATATATATATATATATATATATATATATATATATATATATATGAGAGAGAGAGAGAGAGAGAGAAAGCGCGAGGGAGAAAGAGATGACGCCTGCGACTTTTGTAGCATTTTTTACATTAATATTTTAGTGAACTTTGAAAGATCGTTTTAGTTCACCAACTTTTGCACATTATACACTCAGCAAGTCAAAATGCCGCATAATGTGTCGTAAATGGCTTCCCTCTGTCCCTGTTCTGTTCAGTGTTCTTTGACGCTTGCCCTACTCAGGCAGGCGTGATCATATTCATGGCACCATTAGATCAAATTCTGTAACAACTTTTACATGGAAAATGACATCAGTATAAGTACGGACATTTTGCTTAAGACAGATAGATAGATAGATAATATATAGATAGACAGACAGACAGATAGATAGATAGATAGATAGATAGATAGATAGATAGATAGATAGATAGTGTTGTGGCCTTGTTAGGGCCAGATATAAAGACACAAAGAGAGGAATTGAGTTAAACAAATATATTAAAAGAAACAGTAATACAAACATATACAAACGAGAGTGTTACAGCAAGAATGTTCAGTCCGACTGTCAGAGCTGACTGCTGGAAACTTCTCTCCAAAAGGCAGTACCTGCTCCTATTTATAGATGGGAGAGTCCATGCGTGCGTGATTAAATTACCATGATAGATAGATAGATAGATAGATAGATAGATAGATAGATATAATCAGTCACAGACATACAAATGCAATTATAACTCTTTATTCTATATGCTGCATTTCATTGTGTTTCTCACTCTGTCTATGTCTCACTGTCTTTGTCTTTCCCCCTCTGTATTATCATTTTATATACTTTTTGTTATGGTCCGGTTCCTTGTTTCACGGTGATAGTCCAAGGTAGAACCAATGAAGAATAACTCGAACACAGGTATGGAATAACACAGATATATTGCAAACAGGAATATATACAGAGAAGTAGAAGTGTTAGTATGAACAATCAGGTTTAGTAGAGAGAACAATGTAGTCTCGACCAGTATCACTATTCCAATGATAACAATCAAGCAACCTATTCCAATGTCTTGCAGTAATTGTCTGAACGCGACTCTGTTTCGGACTGCCTCTGACTCGACTCTTGACTCGACTTGAACTACTGACTCCGAACTACTGACTGACTATATTTAGTCACCCACCCCCACGTGGGCATCATGTGGCACAAGGCCGGTTTAACGTGGGATCTTCGAGCCCGTGGGATCTTCGAGCCCGTGGGCTCGGCCCCAAAATGTGCCCATTGAACCCGTATAAACGGATTCATGGTCGGGTTACCTCCCCGAAACAGACTCCGCCCTTCGGCGTAGCCTCGTTCGGGTTCCTCCCCGCCCGACGTCAGAGAGTTCAACCGATCAGCCGGTCGAGAGTTGAACGACTGACTAACTATATTTAGTTACCCCCCACGTGGGCATCATGTGACACAAGGCCGGTTTAACGTGGAATTTCCGAGCCCGTGGGATCTCCGAGCCCGTGGGATCTCCGAGCCCGTGGGATCTCCGAGCCCGTGGGCTCGGCCAAAAATATGCCCATTGAACGGCGCAGTATTTATTAAGTATGGAATAGTCCATTATTATTATTATGGGTAAGATCCCATAACACTTTTTAATTACAAATGCACGCACACACTCACATATATAAATATATGGATAGATATATATGTATGGCAAATTGGAAAAAATGTTTTCTGGCGCGTTCCCAATTTTTTTTCCAATTTGACATACAGCTTTCAAAACTTTTCTATATATATAAAAAAAAACTATAAAATATGTACCCACACACACTGAGTGGAAACAGTCTGTTTCATGTTTGAATGCAATCTTCAGTTTTCTTTGAATATATATATATATATATATATATATATATATGCTAATCCACTGCACGACAAGATCCCTTCCCAAATCATTCCATGACGACACTGTCATTCTCTATCACGTCTTACCAGTAAACACCTCTAAGTTATCTTTCACTTTCTGTATAACAATCAAGCAACCTTTTCCTCCATCTGTTATCGTTTCTTTTTTGCTATTGTCTTCTTATTTTTGTTGTTTAATCACTTCTATAATGCATCTTAATCTCTTTTCTGATCTATGTTGATCTCATTCTGTCTGTTAGATGTATACCAAGCATTGCGTTTTCCATTGACATTTGTGTATTTCTGGATTGTTTTCGAGAGCTTTTGTTAATTTTCAAGTACCTGCTTCATACAACAATGTTATCATTATGCATTATTCACTTTACGTTTTGAGCAAGTCTTTTAAGCATGTCTTTTTTTATTTTATCTATATTTTATAAAGTGCCCTCTTCCTTTCGTTATGCGTTGTTTTATTGCCTTCCTTTCGTATTTTACCACCCCCGCCTCATCAACCCCGTATTTGAGCACCTCACAAAATGATTTTCTTTAATATTTAAAAAATGGCCAGTCAAAATTTCCTGTTTATTCAGGCTGCTTTCTGAATACCTATGTCAAGTAACTACAATATGTTTCTGGTTTTAATCATAGTATTTGTAAGAATATAAGGGACGACTAGATATAAAAAGGGGGTCTATTTTCTATTGTTATTACGTAATAAAATGATTCCCAGAAGTATTACATACTGATATAATAATTGGAATATATTTTTAACCTGCTGGTTTATTTATCCTATAAGAACAAGAAAGAACACCCAAGACATTTATAAGTATTTTCCCAAATAGATTTATTGAAACATTTCACTGTTTGCCAATCTTTTACTATTTTTGGCTAATCATCTTTTCGTATTCCTCCCATTTAGTACCTATTTTGCATATTTTAATTTTTTTTTTATTTACAAATTCACTTTTATAATATTGATTTTTCAAAAGAGATCTTTTTTAAAATTTTTATTTATCTTATAAAACCCAGAAAGAACACCCAAGAAAATATATAACAAGAAAATTAATTACTATTTATAACGTTGGCTTTTGAAAACTCCATGTTCCTAATCTTGTGATCATGCTCCATGATATTAATCTTGTGATCATGTTCCATGATACTAACTACCCTGCTGTCGTAAATATTTTAGGACATTTTCAAGTTCTTTCTCTTGAGTTATTAGGAGGTTTTTGAAAGGTTTCAATTTAATAATACATTTTTGAAACATTTATTCATTTTTAATCCTACATTTTGGGAGTTTCTTCTTGAAATCATTCAATTATGTCTTTTCATTAGTCCTATTATTTTGATATCAATAAAATCTTGTCAGCAAATCGTAAATGGTTGGCATTATTATTCGTTTACGTTCGTTTACTCCCATCCATTGTTAGTTAATTTCCCAAGACACTTTAAAGTCGCACATCAAATATTTTAAACAATATTATATATACTCATATATTTGTGTTGGTGAAATGCTGCTGTTTTATCATCGTATATGTTATCAGCAAGATTTATATAACTTTCGTTAATACGATACTCTTTTTAAGTGTTAAAAACTGCTGTCCATCTTACTGAATCAAATGCCTTTTCATCATCAATAAAACCTATACAATATGATTGGTTATACTGTTTTATCAGTTTACCATGCAGATGGTAAACAGTTGAACAGTCCTGCAGGACTCATCACTATGTTAGGAGGCGTGGGTATATCACAATAAACATTTAAGGGCTTCTGGTACAGAAGATACGTCTAGTCGCTAGCAAAGTCAAAGAGGAAAGATAGAGAAGCTTTTAAATCTCGAACCGCCCGTGATTATCATCATGGCTTATTTTCATCTGGGATATTTGTTTGTATGTAAGTAATTTGTATATATCCCATGATAGAACGAGATTCGATAATGTTTTATTATTTCTTTTTTAATATGATTACTATTATTTGACTGGAATTGTGAGTTAGCTTTGTTTTATCTATGTAATAGGTACATCTTTCTGTTAATTCTTTGTAAAATTCTTTTCCGGCATCTGTCAAAAGATCTGTTACTATGCCATCTTCGATTGATACTTTCTAGCATTGAAACGCAAATAAAATTCAACTCTTTTTAATCTCAGGAGTATCACTAGTACCTCCCTGGGTTTGCCTACTACTTCTCGGTTAATCTTAACGTCTTGCCTCTTCATCTGTAATCTTCCCAGTTTCTGTCTAGAAATGAAAACAAGTATTCTGTTGTTTTATCATTTTTCCATTTCCTGATAGAATTCTTGTATCATGTCTAAATTCATCTTTTTCTTTTTTTTTTTTTTCCTGTATTTTTTTTTGGTTGATTATCTTGTCGCATTCCATGTCACCATATATTGGTTATATCATATTACAGTTTACTCCGTGTCTCCAGATACCAGCGACGCTTATATTTTCATTTTAAGTTGCTTTGCTAAATATTGTAGATACTCTATGCCTACTTTTATACAAAGCAAGCTCTAGCTTCCTGTGAAGTTTTCGGAAAATGCATATGGCACTCTGCTTCTCTTAATTTTTGCTTCAATGCTTTATAAATGTATAATAGGTATAAAAAAAAACTTATAATAGGTATAAAAAAACAAAACTTAAGCAAAAACAATCATCTTTTCGACTACAATATTAGTAATATTTGCAGAATTAATGTGGTCAACATATGCTGACGCGGCCGTTATTATAAAATAATTGTAATTTACATTTAAATCACGTAATATTTAATTACTATAAAGCGTCTCATTGTTAGAAAATGACGTATATTATATAGATCATTTGGAAACTCCGAAAAAGAATATTATGTACACAAGAAAGTAGCCGTCACGACGTGACATGATTTCTGGGGTTAGGCAAAAAAATCTTTGGTAGACATTTTCTCAAACAATATTAGCACTAAAAACTTTCATCAATACCAAGTATATTATTAAAAAAATTAATTTTTTTTTTAAATTAAAAAATAAATAATACCCCAATCCACACGTGGTCTTATAATGATTGGGAGTTGGATGTCAACGTGTTTATTTTAGATATTAGATTTCCTTGTATTTACGATGTCTCTCTTTTCTTCATCAGTTCTTGATTTTGAGATTTTCCCTTTTGATATTGTTCTTTCCGTTTATTTTGTCCTTTTTATCTCGGAACCACCACAGAAAACGCGATACCCAAGGTTTAAATTAAATTTTTAAAATATAAAAAAATGTTTTTTGAAGCTTTTATTTTAGCTTTAATTTTAATCTAACAGATTAAATTTAAAATTTCCAATAAGCAAAATACTCTTCTCTATTTCAAAAACTAATTTAAATTGACAGGAAGGAGTATTTTTTCGCTAAAGTAACCGACTAGCGCCATTCTTTAGTCATCTTGCATCGCAATGTAATTCTTCTTTATTAAAAAATCTTCCAAAAATAAGATATATTTTTCTGAAAATTCATTTAATGAATATTAGCTGATTTAAAGTATAATTAATTTTATTTGAAGCAAATATTATTTCCTTTAAGTTTAAAATATCGTAGAAATGAATTTTAATGCAGCGATAGCCGTTTATTTAAACTGTTGACATGTTTTACAGCTTGATGATAGATTTCTTTTCATCTAATGTTGTACTATGGAAGCTTTAAACGTAAAATAATTGAATATAAAGTGAGCGCCTTATATATATATAATTTTAAGATTTTAAGATATATATGTATATATATATATATATATATATATATAATTTTAATTTAAGAATATATTCTCTTTAATGTTTCATTGAACTTTAGATACGTTCTGCCGTTAAATTTACTATAATTATCGCTACAAAAATCGCTACGTTTATATGCATACAAAAAAAATTCAAAATTCTTTTTTAAAATATTGGTGTTTGATGATTTGCACTAAGCTTTTATAAGTATAGTTTTTACTTAAAATTGTATCATTTAAAAGGATGAAATTAATATAAAATTTTCAAAGATTTAGCACTTAATAAATCTTTCAAATTAAAATAAAAAACAAAAACAATTCCTGTAAAAATTCATTATTCATCGAAAAACATTTGTTTCTTAAGAAAATATTACCCTTAAAATATCCTCTTTATAAAAGCAATTTAAAAGCTTTTCTAATTAAATAATGTTATAGTTTTATTGCATTTTTTATGTTACCATTCAGTACCGATTTTCGGTGAATGGTAATCCAGCACAACAAAACCAAAGTGATTATTAAAGTCTCCAAGAAGTCCCGCTTTAAATAATATAAATATGAAAAGGTTGAAATGTTCATTTCACGAAATTTCCTAAAATTAAGTGGCGGTAACAAATATAAAAACATTTTTTATACTAAGATTTTCTTAAGAATTTTAAAAATAATTTAATTCATTTGTGAATATGAACAAAAAATGTCATTAAAATTCGACAATTATTTGATTTTTTTTTCCAAAACAATGACTTTTTACCACAAAAAAAGACGCCGAATTTCCCATATGAATCTTTTTTATCAAAATTTCGAATATGCTAGAAAGGATTAAAAAAAAAAAAAATGTTGGTCTTTCTTCTTAATAATAACACATATTTTGACGTTAAAATTTTGTTTTATATCAATTTAGGACCTTTTTTCATAATGGTGTCATTCCTCCTACCCCTTGTCATTCGCACAAGCTGCTCAGGTAGGTGACCAGATATTTCAGTTTGTCTCTTTTACTTGATGTGTGTTCTTTTTCGTCATTGTGTGTCCTAGAGATTTCAACTATCCTTATCTTTCTGGCTATATGTGGGTTTTTGTTTCCATTTTTTTAAAGATTTCTTTGTTGCTTACAAACTCTATTCATACTATTCCCAGCATCCTTCTGTAGAAATACATTCCCGTTTATCTTTGAGCAAATGACCGGAATTAAATAAATTGCCGTGTTATATATGATATATTTAGTTTCGCGTTTATTCTTTCTTTTGTAATACTTCGTTATTCTGTGACTGATTCTTATATTAACCTAATAATTATTACAAAGGGGGTTTCGGTGGATTTAACTCTAGTGGTACTGGGGTCGTCAACAATGAGTGGAATGTTTTTTCGTTTTGTTCTTCAGTTTTGGGATTTTCTTATTCATTTTACGACTCCTCTTGCTTTTAAAAATGTATACAGAAGGCGGCGGGTAAATTGTCGCCATTTTATATTTGAATTTCGCGCATGCGCATTGTTTGTCTTTTTATTTTATTTTGTGGACTGTAGAGTATAATAGGGTCATCTGGGCACCGTCTGTGAGAAAAAGATCACCATGACGCAATTCACGTCGGCAGAAATTTGGAAACGACATACTGTACTGCTTTGCATTCGCACCGGAAGCTCCAATACGAACGTTTCAGAGTGTCAATCTGGGGACAGTGCAGAGAATTCAGAAAGAGTTGAAGGAGTCTAATGGTGATTACGAGCGTGTTTAGAGTGATCACTAGTGATGGCAACGTTATGACTCCATTCATCTTTCGATAGGGCCTCAAAACGGTGGCCTACATCAAGTGCCTTGAGGAGGTAGTGCTATTCTGGGTCAAGTAGTTGGCTGCTGGCAACAGGACTCTGCACCATGCTGCACAAGCAGAAGAACCCAGTCATGGCTGTTAGACAATTTCAGCGGCTACATCACCACTTACATCTGGCCACCTAACTCCCCAGACAGCACCCACCTTGATTATTATATGTGGGGTGCAGTTGATCGAGAGACCAACAAAACTCCTTGCAGCATCAAAGATGAACTGAAGGCAAGGATTATGGCAGTATTCACCAACTTAAACAAGGAGATAGTCCAGAAGAGTTGCAGGAGATACTGAAGTTGTCTGAAGGCCGTGGCTGAAGCTAAATATGATTTTATTGAATAAAATTACTCTTTTAGTATTTCAAAATATTTTTGTGCAATTTTGGTAAATATGTCTGTTAAAATGAGGTGCCAGTGTTATTTTCATTTTTGAACAATTTAGACGACAATTTATCCATTGCACGTTGTAGATACTTGTCATTTGAAGTCTCTTTGAGAAGACAGCATTACTCTTGACATTTCAACCCAAGCAAGGAGATAATGCCATTAAGACGCAAAGGGCTACTGGGAATGATAGAGAATGAGAAGACTTTAATGAGGAGAAAGGTCAACAAAAGAACAGGTTTCAGGAAGACATAAGATGGCGATTGGCGTTGCATTTAAATTTTTGAAGAGCGTAGGCGGTAGAGAAGAAAGAAACTGAAAATGTGTTCCACGGGCGAGAAATACAAGAAAAGAAACTATTAGAGTAGAACATATGGTTGCATCTTACTAGTTCAATAGTAAAACTGTGAGAGTTAGTTACCAATCTAGTGGTACGCTTAAATTCATGCAGTCGGGTCACCAAGGAGGAAAGTTCATCAAAATAATTGACATGAAAATATTTATAGAAAAGACAGAGGAAAGCCACGTTAGAGTGGTGGAAAAAGTGACTGAAGCCGAGATGCCATGTCAGTATCGATTACATCACAAACCCTGCTTTGGATTTTGTCGTGGACCTAGAGATATATAGCAAGAACACCAGACCAGATATAGCAGCTGTATTCAATTCACGGTTGAATGGTAGATTGATAAACGTAAAAGATGGATTCTAACGATAAACATTGTCTGGAACGACGCAATTAACCAACTTTCCTAGCAGTAGACTTTGCGGCTGATTCAATATAATCACTTCACTTCATGTAAGGGGAAAATGTGAGCCCAACAACCCCCAAAGAACTGCTCTGCCATGATGATGAAAGACAGTGATGGTTCTCTATGGTGATAAAATAAAAGCGCTTTTGTTTTAGAGACGTTCAAATTTACAAGCCATTCCTTGCCCCAGTTAACAACTGATTCGATGTCCTTTTCAAGAAAAGCTGCTAGTTTTACTTTTTTAAGCCTCTCGCTCTTGCTTTCGTAAAACAGAAGTAAATAGTTGGGTTATCAGCATAAATATCTAGCTGGAAATTAATAACATAAGGAAGGTCGTTGATGAAGATAAGAAATATCGTAGGTCCAGGGATAGAAAACTGGGGGACAGCACCCACCGCCCGGTATTGATGTGAAATGAATTAGAAGCGTGTCCGTTCAACATCTTTTTAAGCGTTTCACCCCCAGCAAGGCGAGAGTGCCACTAATACGCAAGGGGCTATAGAAATTGTAAGTAAAGGAAAAAGCTAGGTATAGGGGAGGATAAAAAGATGAATGAAATAGAATAAAAATGATATTCATTACACGATTTGTTAAGAACGATTAAAAGGATTAAAACAAATATTCCTTCAAAGATACTATAGCTTGTGCACAAGGTTAGTATGCTTAACACAATCAAACGCCATTGAGATATCTAAAGCCAGAGCCAGAGCCTCTCCCTTCTTATCTAAAAAAAATGATAGTTAAATTCAATAATAACCATTATCACTTTGACGTAAAGAAACGAAATCCATACTGTTTATGTGAAAGAAGGCTGTATGAAGTGAGTTGATTAGAGCTACTTTGCCGAATGAGGTAAAAACTTCTTTATTTGCCGTGTCCTTTCAAGACGTAGCGATCATGTCTCTCCACAATTTCCTTTCCTTTGTAGCTCTTAATAAACTTTGTGTTTTTGTTATCTCTCTGAAACCCTGTTCCGCCATCCATTTACTCAAGCTCATTAAGTAGGTTATGTGTTGTTTTTCTTTCTTCTACTTGCTTTCGATCTGTCCTGTGAGTATCAGATTTTCCAAGCCCTCTTTCCTCATTATGTGCCCTAGAAATTTCAACTGCCTCTTCCTAATGTTAAGTATGCGTTTCCTTTTTGTTTCCATTTTCTCTAAATCTTCGTCGTTGCTCACATGCTCAGTCCATGGTATTCTCAACATCCTTCTATAGAACCACATTTACATTGGTAAAAGTTTCCTCTTCATCTTTGAGAAGATTGTCGAGCATCCACTATCATATAGAGGGATAGATACCACGTAATAATTCAGAACTATTTTCTTTGTTTCTAACGAAGTTTTTCTGTCTCTTAATACTCTGCTTAGTTTTAGTAATGCATCTTTGTGCCTACAATGCACCTTCGGGTTTCAGTGTCACATTTCCCTTCCACTGTTAAAACACTTCCCAGATATTTAAACTTTTGTACTGGTCAGATTTTGGTATCTCCAATTTATAATTTGTATGTTTGGCCATTCCTTTTGCTAACAGCCATACATTTTGTCTTCTTGCAATGTTAGTGCTTCCTTCAATACTTTCTGTAGAAGAATTTGTAGCTTTCTTTCTTTGTCTGCTATTAAGATTGTGTCCTCTGCATATCTTATTCTGTTAAGATCATGGCCGCCAATAATGAATCCTGGTAGGACTCCTAATTTTCTTAGAATGGCTTCACTGTATAAGCTGAATAAGTCCGGTGAGAAGACACATCCTTGTCTTACACCCCTTTCTATTTTTGTATATCTGCTGAAGTCATTTTTATCCGCATGCAGGCGGTTTGAAAACAGGAACTACATACCTCTTTCTTGTCCCAAATCTTCCTAAATAAGATTGTCTCTCTTTTCATTTTTTTTTTTACTTTTACATTGAAGTCGGCCATGAAATTATATTCGTCTTCAACGCACTTGATATTTTCGTCAAGCCCTTCAGTTTCCCCATTTGAACAGGTTTTAATTCTCATTGTCATGTGAAAATACAAGACTTTAAACACGAGACTTTACACAATTAATAAAGTCTTTCATAATTTTTTCTATTGAAATTGCTTTAAATTGAAATTCTCACGGGAAACAGAGCCTAAATATCTTAGAATATGACAACCTGATATATTTTAAATGCTGATTAAATAAATCTATATTTACAGGTTTAATATATCACCTTCCGAGTTTTTCTGTCAATCTCTCTCTCTCTCTCTCTCTCTCTCTCTCAATCGCACACTATCTCTCGCTGTCACACACGAACGCATACAGACATAGAAGCACGCACTCATTTTAAACATAATATTTTATGCAAACATTAATGTTGTTGTTTCGATTGAAAGTGCTTTAAATTTAATCTAATTCTAACGACCAACAAATCCATAACGATTTGGAATCTGTCGACTTGTTTCCTATTGAAAATTGAGCAAAACTGTACTAAAGTTGTACCACCCAATTTCAAATTTCACCCCACGTCAGTTTCCCACAGACTCTGTCTCTCTTTCTCTTCCTCTCTCTTCCTCTCTCTCTCTCTCTCTCTCTCTCTCTGTCTCTTTCTTCAGTCTTTCTCTCACATAGACACACTGTCTCCTCTCTCCCTTTATTTATAATGGTTTACCCAAATATTAAAATGTCCTCAAATCGTTCCATTGAAAATACTGTAAAATGCTCCAGGCGTTACCTAAGTGATTATGGCTCCGTTGCACGTGAGAATTTGTTTGAATTTAAAGCACTTTTAATAGAAGAGTGACATGTAAAGGTTTTTATAGTTGTATAAATAATGTTTATATATATAAATATGTATTTTAAGACATTATTATGTTTATACATTCTTTTTATAGATACAAATATTTTGAGAAAATGTTCTGTTTATAATAAACAGTATTAAACAACATTCAAGCCGGTAAATGTTGTTTAATACTGTTTATTATAAATAGACCATTTAAAGATTTCTATCTATAAAAAGAATGTATAAACATAAAAATGTCTTAAAATAATTGTCGGACTTTGTCCATTTCATAATATGTATGTATGTAGGTATATGTACATATATATATATATATATATATATATATATATATATATATATATATATATATATATATATATATATATATATATATATGTATATATATATACATATATATATATATATATATATATATATATATATGTGTGTGTGTGTGTGTGTGTGTGTGCGTGCGTGTGTGTGTATGTGTGCGCGTGTGTATGTGTGCGTGCGTGTGTATTTAGACAGCATATCTTCATTCAAGCATGTTTGGTTGAATAATCTAGACACTGTCAGGATTCAAATAAAATTAAATAGACATAGTATGTCTATATTATCCAGCCAAACACACACACACACACACATATATATATATATATATATATGACGCGTTCTGGGGAGGGGGGTGCGTATTCAACATTTGATCATTTTGTGACAATACTAGCTTTAATGTTTTAGGCAGTTTTGATCAACATTTCTTTTCATGGTTAGCTGTAAGAAATTGTAAACATAGGATTACCTTACACTTAAATAAAGTAATAATAATAATAATAATATTTATTATAAATTTATTACAAGAAATATCAAGTTTTACGGAAACATTGATGACAATTATTGATTTAGTTGCATAACAAATAAATAAAAATTTTGATGCTATATTCGATTTAAGTATTTTTCATTTTCTCCTATTAGCATTTTAGAATTCTGTTATGCTAAGTGTCCTAAGTTGAATAAACTGGGGCTATTTCGTTTACGCTTTGTTAGCCTCTCTTTGCCATTGTTGTTTTAGATCGCTTTCTTCCTGTCATTTTAATGAGCAAAATTCTAAAATTTAAAATGATCATATTCCATTTAAAAAATGATCCTTGTAAAAAGGAATATGTTTAATTAATATACAGCCAAAAATATAATGCTTTTGACACAAAAAATCTTAATGATTTCACTATAATTATGTAACAATAATGTAGTGATATTCTGCAGACAAATCTACATTTTATGTTAACTCATCTTATTGTAGGGTTATGAACTATAAACCTAAATTGAGCTTGAAATATTGTGTAATTGGCTCTCATTTTTTGTAAAATATGATATCTTACTTATTATAAAACGCAGATTGTGTGTGTGTGTGTCTGTACGTTTATATATTGGATCGGATTTCCTACATTTTTCAACCGATTTCAACAAAACTTCACAGGACTACGTAAAATTGCCTTGCGGTGGTTCTGACAGCGTCAAAAATTGGAAAAACACAATTGTTTTTGCACGAAATCAATTTTAAAACACGATTAAGGTGCATTACGAGAATGAAAGGGGGACAACTCATACCGAGTTATACTTATTATAAAACCCAGGTTGTTTGTGTGTGTGTGTGTGTGTGTTCGTTTATATATGGGATCGGATTTCCTACATTTTGCAACCGATTTCAACAAAACTTCCCTTTTTTTTGGGGGTGGGGCAGGTATTGTTTCTTATTGTCTAGCACACTTTTCTCTTTATTTTTACATTCAGAATGCTTTAAAAATTCCATTTACAAGACAATTGTTTATAATAAAATTCTATTCAATCGGTAGACTCATAACGATTGAAAACAATGTTTTTGTTTGAGTTTCAGTTTGGGTTTGACCAAATCGTAAAAAAAAAAAAAAAAAAAAACTAATTATGACATGCGTGTCCATCAACCTTAAACAATAATCTTTGTCAATTTTATTTTTTAGTCTTTATGATGGTCGATACTTGATCTATCTCTTACTGTTACATCCCCGGGCAACGCCGGGCTCTACTGCTAGTAATGAATAATTTGCAGTGAAAAAAGCAATTTTTGATTTTTTTTCTTGAATACATCCTTCCTCCACCGAACACGTCATATGTACAAAGAGAGAGAGAGAGAGTATTTTAAATATTGCATAAATATTTATAACTTAAATATATCCTATTCTTACTGCTTTCTTTCTATGTCTCTCTCTTACTCTCTCTTTCTCTCTCTCTCTCTCTCTCACACACACACACATACAAGCATACGTCTCTTTCTTTCTCTCTGTGTTTAATCATATTCCATTTTAAATATTTCATCAGAATTGGCAAGTAGGTTTTCCGTCATTTTCTTTTCTACTCCTTATATTCAATGAGCCATGTGAGTATTATATTCTCCAAACATTCTCTACTGATATTGTTGTCATTAAAATTTCAACTTTCTTTTCTGATTACTAACGAAATTGTTTTTGGCAATTTCTATTCTTTTTAAAACATCCCTATTTATCTGTTGATATGTCGAACGAACTCTACAGTCGGCGACAAAAAAAAAAAAAAAAACATATCACCGTCGCTTCATCTGCACGGAGGGAAACAGTCATTACATAAAAGTGTACCACTATCTTCTTTGTTTCCAACGACTTTTTTCCTGTATGTTGAAACTTACTTTAGTCAGTTTCTGAAATGTATATATTTCCTTTTATAACATCAGACAATTTTAGGCTAGACTGGTAAAGCTTTGCCAAATTCTCAATTTTAATACGTATTCCATGCTAGAATAGAAATATATTAAACCAAAAAGAATCTGGAAAGTAGAGTCATGTTTTTTAAATATCCTCGTCAGATCGAGGCTCTCATATTATACAATGTCTTCCTGATGACTCTTTTCAGTTCCCGCTGATTATTAATGTTTCTGTTCTTAATTCTTTCCCACCGAATAACCGCTTGTGTCGTAATAGATTTGCTACTTTGCATCGATTAAAAAAATTAAGTTAGCAGATATATAAAAACATTTTCTCAGATTAATGATTAAAAATGGCTTCAACCGTCGAATGAATCCGTCACGCTTAAAGAAGTTACTGAGTGTTATAGAATATGAAAAAACTAAACGAAGAAGAGAAAACAATAAAAGAAGAGAAATGAAGAAGACAGAAGATAACAACATTTGCATTTAAATCTTTGAAGTTCAAAATTGACCGGGAAGCAATAAGCTAGAAGATATTTCTATAAGTGAGAAATAACATAGAAGAATCTGTTATCATAGAACGCGCGGTTATATCTAAACATTTAATTGTTAATTGGTATTCGGATCGGCTGAGATTCAACCTGACAAAACTGAATTGTTTAAGTAAAAGAAGACCTTATAAAACCAGTGAATAGCCCAGACTGATAGTATTCACTACTATAAATCCGGATAATAATAATAATAATAATAATAATAATAATAATAATAATAATAATAATAATAATGGATTATCACCGGGTGTGGTCTGAAGGTGACTTGGCTTACGAGAAGCTGACTATTTCCCTCCACATATTTGAGTTGAAAACCGTAGAAGTATTCATTCATGCGTAGCATGTTTTAGCTTAGTTGACCTGGCGAAGCCTCTCCCTCTCTATTTCAAACAACAGTCGATGTCCTTCAGCATGGAGGCCCGCCTCGATAATGGAAACGTTGCAGTTGATTCCCTCGAGGGAATTCTTCCCCACCCACTGGTCGTTGATTTCAGTCTTGTTATCCCTCCGCCTAGCCATACCATGCCATCCTGACACTGGCTGCATGCACAGCTATCGAACTCAGCCTAACCTAGATGGATGTTGACCCTAAAAGAGGGTTCATCTGTCCTTTTTAAAGGTTTTCGTTTTTAATTCCGCTCATTGTCTACCGACACTAATCTAGAGTGGAGGGGAGAAGCAATTCAGTAGCCAATGAGACACAGCCATGCGGTATTACTAAGTTACATAGTATCTGTAGCGATCGTTACATTTGACACGTATAAGCATTCATTTTTTAAACCAAAACTATTTTTTCTGAAAGAGTAAATTACTAAAGTTTCATTTCCATAATTTGTTATTGCTGCGCGTGTAAACTTATCATGAATCAAGATGGAAACCGGGACAAAAGAATTTCTTGAACTCTGGAACTCTATAAAATATTTATGACAGGCGAGTTCTATGAACATTTATATTAAATTATTAATTAATTGCTCCTTTTATCTGATCGACTAACAGCAAATTTCTAGTTGGGCACAATCTCCCATCATGTTACGCAAACTGACTGAATTTCCTTCGCTTTGTCGCATTGATTACCAGCACAAGAGCTTTTCTTAAGACAAGCGACGTTTGTACAAAGACTTGCTTTTTAAAAAAACTATTATTATACTTGTATGCAATTTTTAAACATAACTTGAAGTCAGGCATACTGTTGAAATATTGTGAAATATTGTTAAATAATGTATATTTGTTTTCTTTTCTTAAATCATGCTCTTTTCTAAGTGTTCAAAACATCATCATCATCATCATCATCATTAATAATAATAATAATAATAATAATAATAATAATAATAATAATAATAATAATGTCATTTGACTAAATAATATTCGCATAGAGTTTTAGTGTCAGGTCTGGTAGAAGTGACCGACCGAGGTAAAATTTAGTGTTTACCCTGTAGCGGACCGTGGCGGTAATGAGTATGTATTTATAGCCAGGGAGAGAGATAGACCCCTGGTGAAGGGTTAAGGATCTGAGGAAGAGCTAACTCCGATAACCTTTTAGCTAAAATTAAATTAGAATACGAAATCTCTCATATTTATTTCCACTCAATTTATTAGAAAGTAGTCACTTTGTCCACACTTCGTAAACAAATTAAATTAATAAAATTATATTTTAAGCCAAGCAGTAAGTCTTTATTAATTGCAACGCCTTTTCAACAAAGTCATCACAATTCTGCTCGTATGCTTGTGGTAAAAATTAAGCACCAAAATGACCAGAATTATGTTGTAAGTAGAAGATATCTATCAGTGTATCTGTTTCCCAATCTTTCGACCTCGGCCTGTTCATTATTAAATATATAATTGCCATTTCTATACCCCCACTCTCTCTATTTGTTTGTCCTTCTTTCTATCGCTCTCCCTGTCTCTCGCCTCATATCCACTGAATAAATCTCTTTGTTGAGATTTTATTACTCAAACGCTGAGGACAAGTGTGCCTACGGTCGACATCCATTGCAAATGGCGTCATATTAGCAACTGTTGCGAAATGGAAACTATGAATATAAAATCAAGGAAGTCTCAGAGGTGAGGTGGAGGCTAAAGTAAATAGCAATACTAAAACTGTAGACATGCATAACATTTCATATCAAACAATTATGTTTGCGCAAAATACAAAAGAAAAACAAAGAAATATTTCATTAGAAACAAAGAAACGATTGAACTCTTATGTAATATCGGTCCTCTTATAGGATTGGATAATCTCCTCACAGATAAAGATGAGACTTGACGTAACAGAAATGTGGTTCTACAGAAGGATTCTGCTGGACTCGAGAAACCCGTTTTATTAAAAAATTATTTTGGAGAAGAGATTTTGTAAATTTCAAGCGACAGCAGTACCGTTTGCTCCGTCAATGAATACCAAATATTTCCTCTTAGGGAAACGACTAATAACAACATTATCATCTCTGGTTAAAGATATGAAAACTTATATGCCCATTCTTCAGGAGAAAAAAAAAAGATGAAGTCATTGGGAAGAAGTAACACTGTGCAGCAAAGGTTTTCTTGATTGAAAAAGAAAACTGATGATTGGGAAAAATGAATTAAAATAAAAATAAGAGGCAATGATGTCCGTCTCGTTAAAAATCAGCTGTCAACAACTGAAGATACAAATTTGCTTGAAATAACAGCTTAAAATGAAACACTTCGGTCTGCTTAGCGGAACCGTTCGTGTCGCTATTCTGATGGTGTCACGTGTCTGACTAATCAAAATGACTCTGACAGATAGTCAAGAAAAAGAAATCTTATGTCAATATGAACGCAATGGTTGCAAATGAATAATAAAAAGAGTGCAAATAAGTGACTGAGTGTTTGTTTACGCAGGAATATCTTCATTATATGTCAGCAGAATATGTATTGACAGATCTGCACCGATAAATGAATGATGTAACTGTATGAGTTATGCACACACTAGCCTAACGTCAACTTTTTCTATATACCATATTTCTTTTTTGCATTTATTCTTGCTTTTTTTTCTTTCTTTGTCTCGTTCCACGCTGACACAGAATAGGCAAGCCGAGTTCAAATTCCATCTGGAACAGTTGGTTAATTGATTGTTTTTTATGGTTTATCAACCTTTTGCATATTCTCTAAAGCCAGAAAATATTTTTAGAGTTTATGAATTTTTTTTAACATAATAATAATTTACTAATACGAGTCCTAATTTTTAACCCATAGCTCGAGAATAAGTAGATTAATATAATTCCCAAGTGAATATATGTTCGTAAGTGAATATAATGAATTCAACTGGAATTGGAACTCTGCTCTCCGATTTCCAATTCAGAGCTGTTATCCATTCCACCATCCTCATATCCTAGCTTACAACATCTGGGATTTTCAAGCTGCCATCCATCTAGATACTGACAAAGCTCAGCCGGTGTTTCAAAGTGATATGACCGTAAGCCAGAACAGTTTGTGTTCTCTTCGCCCTCATGTGCTTGTGAAAGGCATAAACCCATCTCTTCTGTTATAAGATATGGGTTAAATAGTAAAATCGAGAAGTATCTGTTGCTTTGATTAGACAACCAGTCTAGTGAAATTAAAACCCTGAATTCTAAATCTCTTGCTAACATTTTTCATCAACAATGTTTCTGATGTTATCAGTTCTCGACTCGGAATCGATGCGGATTACTCAAAGATTTAGTAATTTTTTTTAATCGATGCAAGGTAGCAAATCCATTACGACACAAGCGGTTATTCGGTGGGAAAGAATTAAGAACAGAAATATTAATAATCAGCGGGAACTGAAAAGAGTCATCAGGAAGACAGTAGATAGCGATTGACACTGCATTTAAATTTTCACAGATTAATTGGAAAGCATGGGGGGGGAAGGGTGTTCCATAATCAAGAAGTGTCAGAAAAGATACTGTTAGCATAGAAGTTACGTCTACATCTATCCACCTTAACTGTAAACTGATAAAATCTCGACATCAGTCCAGTACTGCGCTTAAATTCAAGTCTTGCGTATCATAGCAAAGAACTCATCTGAACACTTACCATTTATAGAAAAGACACAGAGATGCCAGATCAAGACCGATAAAATTGCTGATTCTTTGGATTTTCCTAATGAGCTCAAGGTAAATAGTAGAGGTACCATACCATATGTGGCAACAATATTCTAAGCATGAATGGTAGACTTACAGATCCGTATGATAGATTCTGGAGAGAAAAAGTGTTTCACACCACACAATGAACCAAATTTCTTCGCAGTTCACCTAGCAATGGATTCAATAGAGTCTTTCTATTTCATGTCAGCTGAGAATGTTAGCCAGAGAAGATGCAATCAGTCATTTTCCTCGAGGCTAGCATATTACACCAGTCGACATTTTTTCGACCCAAATGTTGTTGGGCAATGGCCACATATTTCTGGGCTATTTTTTTCACGCTGAATCTGAAAATCAAGTTCATTTTACCCATGACTACACGGTTTCTCAGTTCAGATAATTTCTATTTTTCGTAAAATATGTCAAAATGCCTAATTCCGTGATTTTCCAATTTTAAAATTCTAACAAATCTTAATTCTTCAAGTAATGTTTGAGTAGGTTTATGGGGAGTTCTAACACAATAAAATATCTGTAGAAATTATCCTAACGCATCGTTAAATGTTTAGACTTAAAAACTTTAACAAAATATGGCAATAAGAATCATAAATATGAATGTTTGTCGATATTTTAAAAATGGATAAAAATTCAAAAGGGAATAGTTAATTATTTATGGAGTATTGACAGGACGTAATGGTTGTGCGAACTAATGAAGGGATAGCAAAGCAGAAATATAATATTAATAAGATAGCCGGTCATTTTATTGAAATAATTTTGGATACATAAAACATGTAAAATAAATACATACAGAAAAAAAAATAGAATGAAGGAACAAAAAGGAGTTAAAATTACTTCAAATGTAATTACCATAAAAATATTGAAGGATTATTTTTGTACGTATTTTCAACATTTTTGTGGGTTATTTAAGGCCGAAACTTAGTTTTGATTGTAAGGATAATTCTTTTTTGCTTTAACAATATTTTCGGAGATAATAATTTTTTCCCGATACAAGTTCTATTATTAGGTTGGTGCAAAAATAATGACGTAATAATGTCGTTTTTTGACGTTAAAAATGCGTCAAAAAACGACATTATTACGTCATTATTTTTGCACCAACCTAATATTTAACTCATTTATTTGGGACGAAGAGATAGATTCATACATCGGTTTGCTTAGCGGAACCGTTCATGTCTCTATACCGATGGCGTCATGTGTCTGAATGATCAAAATGACGCTGACAGATAGTCAAGAAAAACAAATCCTATGTCAATATGATCGGAATGGTTGTAAATGAATGAATAAAGAGAATGCAAATAAGTAACCATGTGTTTGCGTACGAATAGATTTATTAATGCCAGGACATTTGTACATAAGTAGATGTAATGCACTCGACTGAAATTCGAACTCGGCTATCCTATTTCTCATTGTGAGTCATAGCGAGTCGTGTATATATATATATATATATATATATATATGAGACAATGTGGTTAATTTTTTACTTTGTGATGCTTCCATAATGATACGTCTTTTTCATACAAATAATTTTATTTTATTTCAGTTCTAAAGTCGACATAAACGTGAAGCACGTCCGAAGTCTATTTCTAATTTTAAGTGTGTATGGCTGGTGTAATGTGCCAGCCACACACACTTAAAAGTAAAAATAGAAAAGTCTTCGGGTGTGAATCACGTTTTATCTCGTTTATGTCGATTTTAGAATTGAAATAAAATTAGTTGTATGAAAAAGACACATCATTATGGAAACATCTCAAAGTAAAAAATATTCACACACACATATATATATATATATATATATATATATATATATATATATATATATATATATATATATAGCTTCATCATTTCAGCATAATTCAAAGAGAAAAAGCGTCTTTGAGTAAGAATTTTCTACTTTATCTCATCAGTCTGTTTCGAATACAATTATACATCCTACCAACACACACAGATACACACACAGATACACACACACACACACACATATATATATATATATATATATATATATATATATATATATATACATTATTCAATGAAACATATATATATACATATGTATATGTATGTATATATGTATATATATATATACTTATATGTATCATATATATATATATATATATATATATATATATCTCGTTGAATAATGTAGATATATTGCTAATCAATCTCTTGATGTTACGGTGAAATTAGATCAAGGAAAGCGCCGTAATTTTTTCTACCCAAGTACTTTCGATCTTCTCCAAGATTATTCTCTTTAAATTACAGATACCAACTTATTGTAGTGATTTTCCAAGCGTAGCTTAGATGTGGCACAAGGCCGAATGTATGGGGCACTCATTATGGATCGAACTCACTACTTAGTCGTAATTGTTCTAGCGAGACAAGCTTGCTAACCATTACATCGCAACTTATTGTAACTGTGACAAAATCTGCATTTCGTTGTGATGGTGATTTAAAAAAAAAAGAAGTGAGTGAACCCGCTTTGTCATCATTATTTTAAAATAATGAAATGCAGTTACATTGTTTGTTTTTGTAATTTACCGGCTGAGGATAATCTTGGAGGAGATTGAAAGTACTTGGCTAGGAAAAAACTACGAATTATTGGATGTACCTAGACTTTTAAGAGATGAATACATCAATTCCTAGGCTGAAAGATATTCAAAATTGTTTTTTATCATTTTTATAATTATGGCTTATCAGAATAAAGAAATATGTGTATGTATTGATTATCATAGATATACACTGAGAAAATATTTGGTAATATAATGAAAATGTAACGGATATGTTTTCTTAATATAGATGTAACGTAATATTAGGTAATATAAGACAAATGTAAAATATAGTTGATCATATAAAGTAAATGTGACGTATATTAGCAATCATAGCGTATTTATTTACATCTGGTAATGAAAACATTACGTACATCTGGTAATATAATGTTAATGCAATGTATACCAGATAACATGTTGCAAATGTAGCGTATTTAAGAAAATGCAAATATGACTGAGATCAATAATTTCATGTAAATAATCAGCTTATACAGAGTGAGGAAGAAATAACTCACATATATGCCTCCCAGAAATACCCCCCTACGTATTGGTAATACATTAGCAACTATAGTGTCTTCATCTAGCCGCTGTCTTACCATTATATGGGAGGTATTTCTGGGAGGTATATGAGGGAGGTATTAGGTTGGTGCAAAAATAATGTCGTTTTCTGACGTTAAAAAATACGTCAAAAAACGATATTATTTTTGCACCAACCTAATATTTCTGGGAGGCATATGAGGGAGGTATTCTGTCGCAAACTGTCTAATGCAAATGTAGTGGACATTAGTTAATAAAATTCAGATGTTGCGTACATCTGATAATATAAAAATATAAAGGTGATCATATAATGAAACTGTAACGCATATATTTTCATAATAAAATGTAATTTAACTGGTAACATATGACGATACCCTAACCTATACGAGGTTTGATCAAAAAGTATCGGGACTGTTGCTTAACTACGCAGAGTGAAGCCGCCTGTCATCAGTGACCATGAATTGTGCCGCAGTTTTGAGTCAAGGACAACATTCCACAGGTTCTACAACCACTATATTATCAATATTTTGCATTTTGCAACTTTTTCCTCTTCCAAAATCCCACTTGAAAGGAATAAAATTTCAAGATTTTGCGGAAATCCAAGAGAATGCGTCGAAGCAGCTGTTTGCCATCCAATAAAAAGGAGTTTCAGGAATGCTTTCATCAATGGTAACGAAACTTGGTAATGTGTGCGGCTTCAGAAGGGAACTACTTTGGAGGAGATTAAATGCCGAATTGATATGTGCTATAGTTTTCTTTTTATAGCAGCAGTCCAGATATTTTTGATCCCAACTCTTATTTAGTGATATAATACAAATGAGCTTTTTTTTATTTGACTACGCTGAATTTGCTCATATCCTACTTGACTTTGTTTTCTTGTCTCATTTCGAACAAAAGTCCTTTTCATTCACCCAGCTTTTCAGAATCCCATTTTCATTATATATACTCTCTTTCTATCTCTCTCTCTTTCTATCTCTCTCTATTTCTCTTTCTCTCCCCTCTCTCTCTCTCTCTCTCTCTCACTCTCTTTCTGCCTCTCTTTCACAAAAGACGAATTAATATTTTTACAGCCGTACAGACATCGAATTAATTTTTTTCAAATCATTTCACCCCCAAGTAAAGTCATAATGCCACTAAGACGTAAGGAGTTACTGGGGTTTGAAAGAAAAGGAGAAGACTTCGGCAGGAACCGGAAGCTCCTGTTCAAAAACAGAAAAGGAGTGTGAACTGTGCGATAGGCGAATATATCTAATCCTATTGAAAAAAAATAATAATAAAATTCAAAAATTAAAAAGAAATAAGTTAGTAAATAAACTGTTAGAGTGTATTTATGTTCCGGAAGAACAGACATTCCCAAGCTAAGTTCGCGCATGTGCACTCGCGTCTTGCATGCAAACTTAGACCAAATGCAAGAAAATGAGCGCTTGAAGTTCCAGTCTAGAATTTTCGATTAAATACTTTGCTTTTGGCTTGTTGCTTGCATTCAGATCGTTATATTCTACGACCGCTTTTAAATAAGAAACATAGATTGAAAAAAAAGGAGTGACACAGCATATCAGTTTACATTAGAATGAGTAGGTTTAAGTCTCACTGAAGGCGGTGTATTTGTGGGGGGGCGACCACTTAAAATAATACTTGTAAATTATTTACGTAGAAATATCACGTATAACTTGCATTTGCTTAATCTTTTTTCAACATCAACAGAAATCTTTAACATACACACAGTGAGCGAAAAAGACAGCGATAGTCAAGAGAGAGAGAGAGAGAGAGAGGGGGGAGATATAGGAAGAGGGGGAGAGATAGACAGGGACAAAGCAAGAGACAAGAGAACAAAAGGAATAATAATAAAAAAAAGATATACCGCGATAGAAAGAAAAGAGAGGCAAAAAAATGAAATTGTCTAGACTTAGAAAAGCCCTGTCATTTCGGAATCACATCCAATTCATCTTGTGTTAAACTAACATTCAGGAAATGTCTTACTTGGGGAGTAAAATATGGCGGTTCTGATCTCAGTGAGGAATTGCAGACACCCCGAGTGCTTTTCTCTGCTTTTGTTAAACAAGCCATTCATGGAAAATAGTCACGTAATAATTTAGTGAATACTTGAGATAATGCCAAGTGAAAGACAATAAAAAGATTTTAGAAAGAACTGAAAACCCAATTCTAAACAATGAACAAGGATCAACCTCTACTCCTGTTCAAAAGACCAAGAAGGAATGTCAACCGAAAGATAGGCCAACCTATCTATTGGTATTATTTTTTAAACCAAAAGTTATTTCCTGTACACAAGTCCTTTTCATTCACCCAGCTTTTCAGCATCTCACTTTCATTATATATACTCTCTCTCTCCATATATATATATATATATATATATATATATATATATATATATATATATATAAAATGAACATTGAAGCCAACACTCAGAGGCGACTGCCTGTTTCATGCTAGACGCAATCGTCAAGCCGCGAGTTTTGGATTTTTTCTCGACTATTTATATATATATAGGTTAGTGGTGCATTGTGTGTAATCCATTCTGGCGGTTATTTTGGCGGGAGTGGCTTGTTTATTTATTTGGGTTAATTTATTTTAATCGTTTTTATTTTCATTTTTTATTTATATATTTGTTTATTCTTTTCAGTTTTCGATGTTTTATTAAGGTAGTAAAAAATGGGTGGGGATTGGCGTAGGTCGCCTATTTAATACTTTGTTTTGGCCTGGGAAGAATATTTAAGCTATTTATTCGCCCAATTTTTTAATTGATAATTGTAGTTTATTCTGCTATTTTGGCGGGGACAGTTTTAATTTATTTATTTGGCTTGATTATTTTAGATGTTTTCTATGCATTTATATTTATTTATTCGTCTATTCTAACGGGATTGGCTTGCTAATTTGTTTATTATTTGTTTGGGTTAATTTATTTTACCAGTTTTATTTTATATTATTTTGTCTATTTTTATTTATTCATTTCAGTTTTTGATTTTTAAGTAATGTAGTAAAAATTCGTATTCATGTCTGCATTTTGAGATGAGCCCGGATTGTTTATTTAGTAATTTATTTTGGTCTGGGAAAGTAATAATAGCTATTATTTTCGTCTAAGCAAAGTTTGCAGGTTCTGGATTGATTGCTGTAGGCTGAGGATCTTTTCCTTATTTTCCATTATATTTTTGGTGTGATTTCTGTTTTGTTTTTAATTCCCCAGATATACTTAGAAAGCATTGTGCTGTTCGCGTATTTACTATTTGTGAAAGATGGTTTGTGTGCATAGTTTCTTTGTTTCCAGGGTCCTTCAGTTACTCCTATGCATACTTTTTCTCTATTATCTGGTGATTTTACCGTGGTTTGATATATTACGTTTTTTGGTAAGCAATTACCCTTTAAGGGATATTCATTCTTTATTCTATAGTTACACGTGGGTTTAATTTGTTTGTGTGATTTGTTTTTTCTTGTTGTGCTTTTCTATTATTTATGCCATGTTCTCGGTGCAACTGTAGCTGATTTTTACAGTGTTGGTATTCAATATTTTGTGTAGAGTGCTTGATTCCGGGAAGTGTTTGTTTAAATGTTTGAAGAATATTTTACCTACGTTTGTTTTTACGTTTTTGCTGTACGGTGGGTTGGCCTTTTTGTGCTCTGTGGTAAGTATGTGGGTGTTGCCAGAAATCCACTATCTTTTAGGTCAGTTTCGTAGTCTTTCTTAGCTTCTTTTAAATATGGTTTTAGGGCTGTTTTCTTAGCTTCGTTAAATATCCCGTCAAAACAACTGGCTGAATGGATTACGCACAATGCACGTATATATAAATAGCCGAGAAAAAATCTAGTACTGATTTCAGTGTTCACTTTTATATTTATATTTACATACGCTCTATCTCTGATATTGAGCACTTTATTTCATAAATATAGCACATCTTAAAACTATATTTCTTGATATATATATATATATATATATATATATATATATATCATTTTTTATGTCTATACGTTCTTTTTCTAGAAACAAATATTTAAGTAAATGCTCTGTTAATAATAAATAGTATTAACAACATTTTCCGGCCTGAATGTCCGAGAAATTTTCATAGAAAATATGCGTCCTCCGACAGGAATCGAACCTGTATCCTATACGGAAGCGTCATATAGCGTTACATGCTTTCACCGATTGAGCCACAGAGAAGCGTTTCGGAGGACGCATATTTTCTATGAAAATTTCTCGGACATATATATATATATATATTTTAAGCATTTCACCCCAAGCAAGGCGGGAAGCCACTAGGACGCAAGGGATTACAGACAATTTAGAGCAAGATCAGATAAGTGTGATAGAAGAAAGGATGAGGGTAGTGGATAGATCAAGGCAACTGGAGATGTCGATTGACATTACACTTGAATAGCTGGATATTATCGCTCACAGGGAAACAGGAAAAGGGAAGGGAGTTCCACGGGCGAGAGGTGCGAGACAGGAAGCTATTAGAGTAAGTCCTCTTCGATCGTTCCTGTCTTCAAGAACTCCGGCGACCCCTCTGAACCTTCCAACTACCGTCCTATCAGTCTCCTTCCCCTCTTCGGCAAAGTCTTCGAAGCCCTAATCAACACCGGGGTGGTTAACCCCCTCACATCCCATAATCTGCTCTCAGACAAGCAATATGGTTTCCGCTTTGCCCGATCTACAGACGATGTGCTTACGGCCATCGCTGAAACAGTCTACCGAGCTCTTCAAAATAACGAGGAAGCCCGAGCCGTGGCACTAGACATCTCCAAAGCATTTGATAGGGTTTGGCATGCCGGCCTTCTTCGCACGCTCTAGGGTTGTGGCATTACGGGTCTATTATATAACCTAATACGATAATTCCTGTCAAACCGTAAATTGAAGGTCGTTCTCCATGGATTCTCCTCCAGTTCTCCTCCAGTTCCTATCCCACGAACGCAGGCCTAGGCCCCACTCTATTCCTTATCTACATAAATGACCTTCCTGACGCAATAACTTCCCAAGTTGGCATCTACGCGGATGACACCACAATTTATTTCTGCCTCAAAAACAAATCGCTGACAAAACTCGCTTGGCCGTGCGTCTCGAAAAGGACCTCCAATCGATTGTGAACTGGGGCGTGAATTGGCTGGTCAACTTCAACGCTTCCAAGACAAAACTGCTCTCTATTAATCACCACAGAGATCCTTCCCTTCCCTCCATTAGAATGTCTGACGCTCAACTTCTCGAGAGCAACTCTCTGCGGCTTCTCGGTCTCATGTTGACTGCTGACCTGAGATGGAATAAATACATTGAATCAATTGCCTCGTCCACTGCAAGGAAAGTTGGCTCCCTTAGCCGCGCCAGGAAGATTTTCTCCCCGGAGTCGATCGTCCAGATCTACAAATCAACAATTCGCCCTTGCATGGAGTATTGCTGCCATATATGGTCTGGTGCCCCTTCTGTTTGCCTCGGGGTTCTGGATAGGCTCCAGAGGCGGATATGCAATGTAGTTGGCCCTGCCCTGGCGTTTCGTCTACAGTCACTTTCTCACAGACGCGCGGTCGCCTCCCTCTGTCTGTTCTACAAATACTTTCATTGAAATTGCTCCAAGGAGCTGCATTCGCTGGTTCCCAGACGCCATGAGTTATATATATATATATATATATATATATATATATATATATATATATATTGTAAAGGCTATAAATTCATTGGTATGTAATCCAAGTGGAACCTAGTAATATAAAATATCAAAACTGATCCACAAAAACAGCTCAATGTATTTATTATTAGAGAGTAAAAAGATAATACACATTAAATCTAAAATCACCTCATATGTAATAAATTTATTGGCATATAATCCAAGTGGATCAGTTTCAATATTTGGATTCTATACCAATGGATTTATTATTGATTTTTGATTTTATTATGTATTAATATCTATAGCCATTATGCTTAATCTCAAAGCCGCTGAAACTGTTTCACAGTTTTTAGGAAGTGCAAGAAAATGAAATATTATCTGACCGTACTTCCTAAAACTGTATTGTTTTAGGGATGATGGCTTATGCAGATGTCAGGGTTGACAGCAGAAAACAAATAAAATTACAGGAACTTCCACAGAAGGTGACAATGGAAAGCGAAAAAAAAGACAGAATCTATGGTTGTCAGCAAAAGGGGAAGCTCGTGATTCAAATTACAAATTGGCGATGTCGAAATCAAGCTAGTATAAACATTTAAATATCTAAGAAATATTTTAACAGAGGACGGAAAATTCAACGCCTAAATTCAAAGGCGTATTGAAAGATTTCTTCAAAAAAAGGACGAAATGATTTAGAAATAGGAAAATGCCTTTTGGATACAAAGAAAAAAGCAATGAACTGTAATGTAATATCGGTATTCCAATATGGAAGTTGATACTGAATAATCTCCTCAACAGATGAAAAAGAGACTTGAGGTAACAGAAATGTGGTTCTACAGAAGGATGCTGAGAATAACATGGGAACAAAGACGAAGTTTTAGAGAAAATGGAAACAAAAGGAACACTTATACGTCACCTCAGAAAGTGAGAGTTGAAATTTCTTGGGTACATAATGAGGAAAGATGATTTGGCAAATTTGACATGCACGCGACATACTGAAGGCAAGATAGACAGAGGAAAACAGCGCATCACCTACGTAACAAGATTATGTAAACAGTTGAAAGAACAGGAATTAGAAGATACAGCAAAAAAAAAAAAATCACTAAGGGCTACAAAGGACAGGAAATTGTGGAGAGCCATGATCGGCCACGTCTAGAAGACGAAGAAGAAAATTCGTTCATAGAATTAATATTGAAAAGTGAGCGACAATCGATTTTCGATTATGATGCTATAAAATACTTGATAGCAGGGAACTTGGCCACCAGCACTCGACAATCTCTAGAAGAGCAAAGGTCATCGAAAAAGATACTGTACGTACAATATGTTTGCTCTATAAAAGGTCCTAAGGTCACTCAGCGTAACGTGTTACTTAAGGCGGTTGTTGTTTGAGGGGTTTGAGTAAGGGGTGCAGGTTATGCGAATAGGTGGGAAAGATAACGGTTATATCTAGATTTGAAGAGATTTAGATTGCTGTGATTGGGAAAGCACCCTTTTGTGATTCTGTTCCACAAAGCAACAATTCTTGATAAGAAGCTATCCGGCTGAGGACTTCCTTCTTACTAATGGAATGCAAAGGGAATAGGGGATGATTCGTCTCAGTGTACGTGGCAGGTCTTAGTTCTGAAGGCTTGAACTGGTGAAATGAGGGCACATCAGAAATTTCGCCATAGAAATAAGGATAGAGTAACGAGAGGCTTTCGACTTTTCGTCTATGATAATCAGTTCAAAACTTCACAAGGCCGCGTAAACGGTTTTGGACTTTATCAAGACTAGAAAGTGAAGACTGAGTAGAACCTGCCCATATATGGCAGTAGTACTCCATTTTCGGCCTGATATGGTTCTTGAAAAGGTAGAGCATAGCAGAAAGAGTCAGATACATACTGGGCGGTACAGGGAACTGACTACTTCTTATAACCTCGCCCTCATCAAAACCTTTGTCGGTGCTTTATCGATAGAGCGTTTATATGAGCTAGATAAGGGGCCTCCTTGAGAGAACACCCGTTCATTGTGATAGACGGACATTCAGCAGCTGCTCGGTGGGTGATGCTACATTACAATTTTACCTCCGTTGAGCTGTTAGAGCTTGGACGGAGGAAAGATCGGCTGCCAGAGTCTAGTCATCTAGATTTTTAAAGGTGCATAGGAATTCACAAGATACTGGAGTATGATCTTAAGCAGATCATTAATATGAGACAGAAAAAAGAGAGTTGAACCGAGAAGCGGTCTTTGAAGGACGCCTGTATTGATGGGCCTCGGGGGACTGATCACTAATAGTTACCTTCACTGGACATACTTTTTAGTAAGGACTTGATAATTGAGAAAACACTCCCAGTGATTCCCTAGCTGGAGAGCTTGTGTAGCAACCTCCTATAAAACACCTTGTCAAAGACCTTTGATAAAACTAATGCGTTCGTTCTTGTAATGTGTATAATGTCTAGAGTATTTTGTGAGTAATGACAGGATATCAGCAGTGGACCGAGCAGATCGAAACCGTACTGTTTGTCGCTCAAGATTCTGTTTCTGTAAATGTATTTTAAAATATGTGTATCTGTTGCTTGCAGTAGAATCTGTACAGCCACCATAATTTTCTTTTATTTATTTTTTCTTATATCAAATCAGCATATTTATATTTTATTTGAACATATTTCCTATTTTCAAACCTCGTTCTATGTACAAACCTCACTGAACCGTTATTTTAAAAATTTGTCACGTCTTAATTTTTTTCAAATTGACCTTAGCGCTCTTGGGCGTGAAATGTTAACAAGGACATAAAATACAGTATTTATATTATGCGGACCATTGTCCTCATCTTTGTCGCCATATTTGTCACAACGTTTCGGCCGTTGTACGCTCCGGACTTCTTGTTGGAATTTCGAACAACCCTTTATTTCGATCCCTGGGGTAGACTGTTCTAGTTCCACGTCTGTCAGTTATCAGTTATCTCCTGCTAATTTTCCCTCTGGAAGTTCTCCACTGCCTTAACCGGGTATTGAACTCACACTCTTTGGGTTTGTCACTGGATATAACCCACGCCTTTATCCACTGTGCCATGTGTCCTTGAGGACATCTGGGTATGAATTTATGGGTATTATAAACCTAATGTTTTCAGCAACCATTTTTACCAGTGCTCATATTGCAACTTTGTTATCATTGCTTTTCTCTGGCACTCCTTATTACTGGTTCCAATATTGTATTTATTTCTATGCTTGGTCGGCTCAGGCATATGTGCTGATTCCTTAAGTTTACGAATTTTCCAATGGTGTTCCCTATCTATGATCTCAACATGATCCCACAGGGGGCGGTGATCTCCCTTCTCTCTCCATATGTGGTCAGCCACGCCTGATTTTTCTACTTCCCCTCGCGTTACAGCTTTCTGGTGTTCTTGAAGACATATTTAATCTTGCATAATTTGTACAGATATTCTTAGCAATCATTTATCAGAATAGCTGCTATTATAAGAGAAAGAAAAACGAGTTAAATCTTTTAAACGAAAGGAAATGGAAGAAAAGTAGGCGAAGAGGCATTCAGGTTGAGATAATCGTTATGAAAAGAGAAATATTTGCTTAGAAGCGTAATGACGATGAAAAGTCAAAGGGCGTTTGAAATCAGTTACGGAAAAATTGCCAGGGAATGCCAAAAGGAAATCCTTAATATTGTTTTTTTTAATAGACTTGAATTTTTTTCTGCTTTTCTTTTTTCTCTATCTTAGTTACATGTGTTGTTCCACGTCGTCAATTCAAGGATCAGCTCAAAAACACCTTGCTCGATCCGGTCAATTGGGAGACGGAAGCTGTAAAAAGAACCAATTGGAGATGAGCAGTCCACGACAAAACAACATCCTTTGAAAAACGCCAAAAGACAAATAGAAGAGACGAAGAGGATCCAAAGAAAAGACAGAGCTCTCCATCCCCTGTAAAACCCTACCGTGCGGTGGATGCGGACGTCTCTTCAGATTCAACATAGGACACGTTTCACACAGAAGGAAATGTCGATGAGCATACCCAATACTCGGCAATGAGTCCCGCTAGGACGACGACGACATGTGTCGTCAATGGTAAGTACAATATAATAATAATTTAATAATTAAAGTTTCATAATTAATTAACTCCTACTAAGCTAGGATGCTGAAACTATTTAACCTATTAGTGAATAGTGTCCAGTTTTTCAGAGACAGGGTTTGCTAAATATTAAAATCAGCCAGCGCTAAGATTAACATTAGTATTGAAACTTGACTAATGCATGGAATAATAATGCAACACAAAATGTACTTAGAACAAAATGTATTGAAACAAGAAAGTGTACACAATATTTACATATAGTCTTTTGTATATTCCTGGGAATACCGTTCCTGGAATGTGTGTTGAATTAGATTCTACTTTCGAAATAATTCCCATTTTTCCAACCTATCAAGTTCTTCGTTAATTTTCTCTACACTTGCGAAAGGCACGTTACGTTTCTTTTCAAAAATTGGCATAGCATTTTCCTTTAATTCAAATTTAGCTTCAAACTTTTTACATCTTCCAAGACCAGGTGTGAAGGTTTCCGGAAACTTTTTCTTTAATTCATCTTTAATGTCCTGTCTTGTTTGCGTATTACTTTCTACTTTTCTGCAGAATGAGTTTAACGGTTTATCCCACAATTCAATGTTTCAATAAAATCTGTACCCATTAAGTTTTCTCCATTTTTCAGAATGAAAACCTTTATTTTTTTAACGATCCCGTTCAATTTCATGGGAAGTACAACCTCGCCTTCGAATTTAATTTCCTTTCCAGTTACCGTTCGAGCGCGTTTCGTTGACTTCATTATTGTAGGCCTTTTTAAAATTTTCCATGTTTTATAGTTCATTATTGTTAAATCTGAACCCGAATCGAGTTGAAATTTGATATTCTTTTTAAATATTTCAATCGTCACATATTTCCTCAAATCTCTATCTGATTTGATATTCGAATTTGTTTGTCTAATTCGGCTATTGAATTTTTTCGTTTTACAACACGATCCTTTGTGTCCCTTCTTGTGGCACACGAAACATTTCTTATTTCTATATGGGCAATTTACCTCCCAGTGTCTTTCGTTGCAGCGTCAGCAATTATATGGTGGAACCTTTTTTTCTCCTCGTTCTTATTTAATTTTTCTTGTCTATTTTTAAAATACGCCGAATTTTTACTCCAATTTTTTTCTGATGGGTAATGTGACTGTTCTTTTATTTTTTTAATAAAAGCAATGCCAGCTTCTTCGATTTTTTGAGACTCTTTCTTTAAACTTACGGCCTGTTGACACTCCTCTGCTAACTTTTTCAGGGTAAGGTTTTGTTCAGATTCGAGTTTAGACAAAACTCTACGTCTTATTTCGACACTCTTACTGGATACCAGTCCTTGAGCAAAAATTAAACACTTAAATTCTTCCACCGTAATCTCTGCCAATCTGAAATTGTCACAATGTCTATTCACTATAGATGCATATGTTAAATAATCCTGATCGTCGGATTTAGTGACATTCATGCATAACCATCGCTTATGCCAAAGCGACATATTTGCTCCAAACAGCTCTTTTAGCAATTTCACTGTTTCCGAGAATTCCAATTCAATCGTTCTTCTCGGTAGAATAAAATCTACAAATTTGCTATTTTCTGCTGTACCTAGCTTTCTTAGTAATAGACTGACTTTTCTTGAATTCGACCAGTTTTCACAGACTGTGTAGAAAATATCTTCATATCGTTTAAAATACGCTTCAAACGTTTTTTCTTCGTCTAGCACATAGTTGAAAGTTTCCAGTGAATTAAATATGGTGTTATTAGAATATGAAGAATTTCCCTCATTTGCCTGATTGTTGTTTAATTTCTCCAGTATTAACTTTTGAATTTCTAAAAGTCTTTCCTCTTGCTTTTCTTGATATTTTTGCTGGGATTTGAATAATTCAGCCTGACTCAACTGCTGGGATTTGAATAATTCAGATATGACTTTGGATAATTCATCCATCTTTAGCTGATAGTGTTCATGCAACAAAGAATATACCTTTAATTTGTGTATCTATGGATATAATATAAGCTGACCAAAAAAATCGAAACAACTTACGACTTTTTTATTTTATGTCTTGCTTTTACATTCAAGCCCGTGATAATCAACTTTGGTATTTTCTTTTTTTTTTTACTTCTGTTCGCGTATTTCAATGACAAACCTCTGATTTTTATTATCAGCGGTAAATACGTCACTATAAAATATTGTTGAGTAAACAAAACAAAACAAAAAATAATTTTTTAAAAGTTCGTTACCTTTCAAAATCGACACGGTGTATTTGTGCGCCTTTTAATTCCATGCATGTTTTTGTAGTCGGCCAGTTTTTTTTTAACGGGTGTCTCGTTGTAGATAACTTTTTCAATTTAAAATCACTGTTATTCGTTTACGACACCTTTCAAATTTTTCTGAGTGAACGTTCCTTATGCTTAGTCGTCCTTTAACGATTTCTAAATATCCAGAAATTCAGAATCCTTCGCCGTTCCGTTAGATGTTGGACTTTTAATTAATAATTTTTTCCTTCAGCCTGGGTTCTTCAATGACTTGTCCCACTTGTTGAAAGCTATCAATTATTAATTTTTTTTTTTTTTTTCGTATGGTTCTTTCTACCTCGTCGCCATTGTTGAAACTTGACTAATGCATGAAATAATAATGCAACACAAAATGTACTTAGAACAAAATGTATTGAAACAAGAAAGTGTACACAATATTTACATATAGTCTTTTGTATATTCCTGGGAAGACCGTTCCTGGAATGTGTGTTGACTGAGTCGCAGTCGGGCAGAGTCTCTTGTTGGATCTCTCCGATTCCTACTCTCTCTTCCCGGTACCAACCATATTTATATGGTCGGTACTCCACTATGCAAATTAGGTGGATCCTACCACAACAATTAGCCAGAAAGGTAGATTAGGCAAAAAGAGCTAAAACTTTAAGGTAACTTTATCAAGTAATGGACTAATTCTGTTTTATCATTATTATCGAGGAGAGGGAAAAGAAAGTCCCTTTGGCTTGAAGAAGGCAGGCAACCTTCGTTGTTTAATTTAAGCGGTTCTTTGGAATACCGGAAGTGGCCTCAAGATATTTACTGTGCATGGCTTAATTTTGATACAAAGCCATAAGTATGGGTACCCAATGGAATTGTCCTCTCATTGTACCATTCTAGAAAGTATCTGACTGTTTCTACCATGTTTTATCTTTAAATGAGACAGATTCGACCAGAAATAGAATATTGCTGTCATATCTGGTGTAAAGCTTTCCAATGCTTATTGTTTTGTTTTTCATTGGTTAATCAGGGTTCACGCACATTCGACTTGTTAAGCAAACATTAGTTTGATAACTTGTTTAACAGGTGGAATGCATGCGAAACCGGATTAACCAATAAAAATCAAACAACGCAAAAGTAAAAATACCAGAATTTCTTTCTTCTTTTTTGTCTATATTTCATTCTTTGATGAACCTTTAATAAAAATGAAACATTTTAGATTGATAAACATTTCCTATTGTTATCATTCTGTCGGATTCTGGTAGATATTTGATCTGTATTTGATTCCAATTCACACACACACACACACACACACACACACACATACATACATACATACATACACACACATATATATATATATATATATATATATATATATATATATATATATATTATAATATTTTTATTTAAAAAATATTTTATATCGCGACACGGAAATTTCTATATTTCGGAACTTAAATCTGTTCTATTATCAAGCAATGTTGGGTATCTTTTTTTTTTTTTTCATTAAAAGTTACCCAACATCGGTTGATAATGGAACAGATTTTTTAAAATAAAAATATTATAATATTATGCTCTACGTTGTACCGAGCAATTAAAAAAATGCCACAGAACAGTGGATTCTAAACCTGGCTGTTCTTTCCTTTTATTTGGACATATATATATATATATATATATATATATATATATATATATATATATATATATATATATATATATATAGTGTGTGTGTGTGTTGAGGCAGCACATCAATATTCAAATATATATCATTAAATATAACAGGCAATGAATGTCTATTATTGATGTGGGGCCAAAGTCGGGACCAAAGAAGGAAAACACGGAACACGGATTAGATGTAAGAAAGATATATTAACAACAGGTTACAGAGATAGTGTAAGCGGAGCTTACTATATATTAGTGCCCAATACTGGTAGTCGTACGCGGCTCTCACTGTCTCTATGTCTCTCTCTGTGTCTCTCTGTCTAGATTGTTGTGTCGCATACTTAATATAGACCTGGAAGAGTCTATTGTGTAGGTAGTTCCGGTCTCACAATACCCCCCTTCCAATAGTTTTCTTTTTGAAAAGGAGAGAAAAAAATAAAACTGTTAATACTTTTTCCTCTTCGGATTTACGTCCAGCGGTTGAGTAAATTTCCTTTTCCTTCCTGAGCGTGGCACTTCAGGAGAGACTTGGGGCATGTCGAGATCGAAGTGATCGAAAATTACGTCGATCGGCTCTTCACAGTTATTTTGTAGTGTAGACTGGCAGACCTTTTTTAGAACCAAACATTGTAATTAGAGGTTTATGGTCTGTCCGCAGTATGAACCGTCTACCATGTAGATATCTGTGAAACTTTGTCACAGCGAATATTAACCCTAGAGACTCTTTCTCTATTTTGGAATATTGTTTCTCAGCTGGAAGTAGAGATCTTGATGCGTGAGCCACAGCTTTTCGCGAACCATCTGGCAGTTTAAGCAGAATGCAAGCACCTACGCCGTACGAGCTTGCATCACTTGCGACTATGATGTCGAGACTAGGGTCATAATGGGTGAGGGAGAGGTCTGAAGTAAAAGTTTTCTTGATCTCTTCGAATGCGTCTTGGCATTCCGGGGTCCATGACCATGGTTTGTCCTTTTTTAAAAGTTGGTTGAGAGGCCCTCTCAAATTTTGCATGTTCTTAATGAACCCTTGGTAAAAGTTAGCTAGGCCGAGGAAGCTTTGTAACGCTTGAATGTTATCTGGGCCCGGCATGTTTCTGATCGGTTTGGCTCTTTCTGGATCCGGCTGACGACCGATTTTATTTATAATATGCCCTAAGTATTTAATCTCTGGTAAGAAAAAGTCACACTTTGCCTCGTAAACCTTAAATCTGTATTCTTGTATCTTTTCGAATACGTTTATTATATGGTTCCGGTGCTCTGCCGTAGTTTTACTAGTAACCAGTATATCACCCAAATAGGCTGTTGCATAGTCAAGGTCGCCCAGCATGGCGTCCATGACCTGCTGGAAAATTGCAGGCGCAACCTTTACTCCAAAAGCCAGTCTATTGTATTTGTACAATCCTCTATGGGTGTTTATGCAGAGCAATTTGGAACTTTCTTCTTCCACCTCTATCTAAAGGTGTGCGTCCGAGAGGTCGATTTTAGAAAAAAATTTACAGCGACAGCGATTTTTTGTTGCTTTGAAAACCGTGTACTAAGGGGAGGTACACAAAAAAAATCTTGAATTTTTTTCTTTTTTTTTTCTTTTACAAAAAAAAAATATCGACAGACAATTAGTTAAATAAACTAATTATGTGTTTAGCTCGTTTGCAATTCCGTGGTTCCGTTAATTTTAACGTGATTGTATAAATTTTCACCACACTTCTGTATATATTTTTTCTTTTTTTATAGAGGTACAAAAAGTGAAAACTCACCTCAGTGAATTTGAGGGGAGAATAATTTTATGCACGTGTTCAACTCAGTTACATAAAAAAAATTTTAGATAGTTTTTTTCGAAAACTTGAGTACAATGGTAGTACTTCTGCTCTTGTGTTGTCAGTTTTGTTTTATGAACAAACTTTTTTTTTCTTTTGTGTGTGGGTGTGTAAGAAATCATTCTCGTAATGTTATTTGGGCAGACTTTAATATTCCGTAGATGTCGAATCGCTAGTTCGTCACTGATGTTTGGTATTGGAATATATATTTTTTTATATGTAGACGCTGGGTGTTGCGTTTAAATCGCTAATGTAGTAATACCAGCTTAATTTCTCATTCAACACTGCTGTGGGAACGCGTAGAGTTTCTGTGTATTTTTCGAATACTGTCGCTATTGATATGGTGAGAACGAAATTCTCGAATCTTTCTGTCGCCACTGATGTGGGACTGGCAAAGTATTGCGGTTTTCGACGGGAATGCGTTTGTCGAATTCTTCGTCGACACAGATGTGGAACTGGTAAGGTATTGTGGTTTCGCCGTGAGTACGTTTCTCAAATCCTCGTCGCCACTGATGTGGGGCCAAAGTCGGGACCACAGAAGGAAAACACGGAACACGGATTAGATGTAAGAAAGATATATTAACAACAGGTTATAGAGATAGTGTAAGCGGAGCTTACTATATGTTAGTGTCCAATACTGGTAGTCGTACGCGGCTCTCTCTGTCTCTCTGTCTAGAGTGTTGTGTCGCATACTTAATATAGACCTGGAAGAGTCTATTGTGTAGGTAGTTCCGGTCTCACAATAATTATTTTTGATCATGAGCCATTCTAAACTTCGTATGATTGCTTTAATTTCGGTTGAAATTATGTCAAAATAACAGAATATCATCTTTGATTGTTAATATCTTTGTTTAAAAGTTCGTATAACCCAGTAGTTTCCAATCTATTTTGGGCCATGCACCACTGGTATTTCTAAAATTCTCGCGCACACCCCCTGTAATTCTCACTAAATGCTCACACGCGCTGACTGGCCGACAAAACATGGCCTCTTCCAGTGACATGTATCAAGCCCCCTCCTTTGTTGAGCGAGACATGCGAGTGTGGCGAGGTGAGAAATAACCTGTATGCCAATTACACATGTACGTATATAAACGCAAAATATTTTTACGTATGTATACGGTATATGTATCGTATGTATTAACACGCATTAACATTAACATTCTCACTCAGACTCACTATAAAACAATTCACTGTTAATAACTCATTCTTGAATTGCCCCCTTATACCATTGGTATAGTAAGCGGAAGGGTGCACATCCTTCGCAGACCTCACCAAAATATTACCATGCTCCTCTGGTGGGGCATGCGCCCAATGTTGGAAATCATTCGTATAACCACTCTGACTATGGCTCATGTAAGCCGAAACAGCATAATAAAAAAATATCCAATTTTGTCTTTATTTTCACCCGAAAACCATACGAAGTTTGGAAAGGCTCATGATCAAGCATAACAAACATTCATTGTCTGTTATATTTTAAAATACATACATACATACATACATATATATATATATATATATATATATATATATATATATATATATATATATATATATATATAGTTTATGAAAAACTACGTAATCCGTATGGGTAAACCCAAGTAGGATAAAATCCAGAGAGCTCAATGTAAATCCAGAGCAAATAATAAAAATAAAAACAGACCACATTAAGGTTCCATGTAATAAATTATTTCATCACAACCCTTTTAAAGGACTGCGGATCATCAGACTTTACTACCAAACAATATATATATATATATATATATATATATATATATATATAAAGAAATATAGTCTTAAGGTGTGCTATATATATGGAATAAAGTGCTCAATATCAGAGATAGAGCGTGTGTAAATATAAAAGTGAACATAGAAGTCAACACTTAGAGGCGACAGTCTGTTTCATGCTATATGCAATCGTCAGGCCATATATATATATATATATATATATATATATATATATATATATATTCAAAAGGGTAAATTAAAAGCGCCTCATAATATGAGAGACAGTGTATATCGTTTGCTTAATTCTGGGTTTTGCCATTTCTATAACTAGTTATCGTTATTTCTTAATGAATGGATAAACACAAGCACGAATAAATATATTTAAAGACAATAAATTATATAAAAGAAAATAAAAAATCTAAAAACGAAGTAAAGAAAAACAAGTCTCACGTAATCCTTAGCTTCTGCACTTACCACGTAACCCATTTAAAATTGTGCTTCTTGTAGCCTCCGCCCTTACGAAAACCTTTGTCGGTGCTTCTCGACCAAATCCAGCTACACGGCTCATATTCTAAAGAACTTAGCTGGCGTTTAATGTCTGCAATGCAAAAGAAACAGGCAACAAAAATGAAGTATTTACCTATATTTGTTCGTTTTAAGGAACTTGGTAAACGGCCATTTAAAAATGGCCGCTTCCAAAAGTGATTGTTGTACATTATTACGATATGAGCAAATCTCTGTATTTAAATAAAATGAGGGGATGTTATTGCGGTATATATGGAAATTATTTTGTGACTCACTCAAGATTACCAATTTGCTTCAAATCGGCTGCGTTAAAGGATTCTCCAGCTAAGACCAAATCTGGATAGCCGATATAGATTAGATTTAGATTATTTCCTAATTTCAATTTTATTAATTTCGTTTCAGTGTTATGCTTTTGATTTCAGTATTAATAATTCTCATTTCAATTTTTTGCATTTGCTTCCAATACTATCCGTCTGATTTCAATTTATTCGTTTGATTTCAATAGCAAAATTCAAAGAAACTACCCTTCCTGTTAAATACTCAGCCCTCTCTTCCATGTAAGTCTGTTGGTTCATTTTCAGAATATTTTGTTATGGTTTTCATGCCCATTACACAGATAAGACGCCTACTTAGTTCCTACGCTACAACTCGAAGTAATGTTTGATTCTTTACTGTCTCTTCCAGCTCATGTTCGGCCATTCATTACAAAAGTGTTTGGTAACTTACCCGCTATTTATCTTTTTACCTGCTCCTATACCTTCAATATACTTTGTAAGTATCTCAAAGTCTTCTTTCTTCATTATGTGATCATCTTTATTCACTTTACATCATAAATACGGATATCCTTTAGGTTTGCATTTTTCTTTAGAACCTCTTCGTTGCACACATGTCCTGGCGAAGTATTCTTCTGCAAATTCTCTTCTTCGCATGTGAATAAAATCTCCTCATCGTATGTGATTCAACTCCCTTTGCGTGTGAATGAATTCTCTTAGTATGTGAGTCAAATATCTTCTTCATATGTGAATCAAATCTTCTCTTCGTGCGTGAGTCAAATTCTTCTTCGTATGTGAGTCAATTCTCCTCTGCGTATGTAAGTCAACTCTCCTCTTTATATGTGAATCAAATATCCACTTCGTATGTGAATCAACTCTCTTTGTAAGTGAATCAAATCTCCTCTTAGTATGTGGATCAAATCTCCTCTTCATATGTGAAACAAATCTCCTCGTCGTATATGAATCAGGTCTCCTCTTCGTATGTAAGCCTCTCCTTCATATGTGAGTTAAATCTCCTTTTCGTATGTGAATCAAATCTCTTCGTATGTGAATCATATCTCCTCTTCGTATGGGAATCCAATCTCCTCTTCATATGTGAGTCAAATCTCCTCTTCGGATGTAAATCAAATCTCCTCTTCGTATCTGAGTCAATTCCCCTCTTCGTATGTGAATCAAATCTCTTCTTCGTATGTGAGGAAACTGTCTAGTATTCACTGTCATCGTTACAAATGTCTTTCTGTTTTTCATTGTGGTGGCTCAAACTAGGATAAAAGAGAGAATTTCAAAACAAACCAGATAATCTTTGGCCGTTTAAAAGGCCGAAGTATACCAGGTGGCACTGTAAAATTATCAACATCGTGTAAAATAAAAATTGTCCATTTGTTAGATTAAGCTTTGAACCGTTGTACGTTGGAAGTGATTAAATATATCTTACTGGAATTCTCCGGTGTTTTTATACCACTATTGGACTCTACTTTAAAGTTGGACTCTACTTGAAAGTTTAATTATTCTCCAAGCTTAACAGAAGAATCGTGATGAAATCGATAAACAAAAAAAAACATGTTCATCATTAATTAATCAGAGCTAAGGACTAGAAGCTCATCTTAAGTTCAAATATATATATATATATATATATATATATATATATATATATATATATATATATATTATTCCAGGATAATTTTTCAACTTTCAAGATGCCCCTCGCCCTCTCTAACCTTCTAAATTTCTGTCCTGCAGGAACAAAGTTTTTCACACGTTTCACGTCACGTACGATTTCATTTTCAAGTCTTTTTTTCACTGTTCATTGGACTGTCATAGCTGAAACTTCTTTAGCATGTGTCAAACGTCTTATGGATTGAGTTGGATCTTTTCTAATTGTTCTCCTTAGCTCCTAAGTTGAAATGTTGATCCCTCTTCCCGTTGTGACCTCCTGGTCCATTTTCCTCTTTACTGTTCCCTCTTTTTTAAACTTATTCACCGTTAGCTTGATGGTTCTTGAATGGACGTCCAAGATGAAAGCCAGAGTATGGAAGTTGGTACCATTACTGAAGGTGTGAATGAACTTTTTCCTCTCACCATTGCTTAGTTGGGAAGACAGTGGAGCTGGTACAAAACGATTTTTAACTTTTCTCTTTCTAGCTGAATAACTCGAAGAGTTTTTCAGTGATTCTTACGACAAATGATGTCAAGATGGCTAAACGTCTTATCTGAAAATCTGGAAAAAGGAAATTCAATTAATTTAGTGGTTTTTTAGATATTAAACATTTTGTGGGATGGACAATTATGCTGTTACACGATTTGGACAATTTTGCTCTTACATGTGGCATATAATCTTCCTACCAAGCAAATCGCGCTGATCCGGCCTTGTCCCGGACTAGGCTAAACTTTGTAACTATCTTTAACATGTCTGAATAGACTTGCTCTATATACGTCAAGCGTGGGTGAGACGCCTAAGCAACTCTGGCGAGGCGCGCCAAAGTACCATGCGCAGAATTGGAAGTTATCCAGATTTACTGTCAACCTGACCCGAAAATTCAACAGCCTACGCACATGTAAATAATGAACTGGTATCAGTGGTTCAATTTCGCAATTTGCCCTCTCTTTTATGTCACTCTTATCTGCACTAAGCGATTGCATGTTGGGCTCAACAGCACAGGGTCTGTTTATATGTCGCACCCAAGGGTATATGTGTGAATGTGTTTTAACGAATTCTTTGCCTGCATACACACGCACCCTTCACGCATACACATAAACACACACACCTGACAGAAAGTAAGCGTGAGAGACTGACAGACAGACAAACAGAAAGAAATCATAAATAAATAATGTGATATATTCACAAATGTGCGTTATCAACTTACATGATAAATGATATATATTCACACAAACACACCAAGATATATATATATATATATATATATATATATATATATATATATATATATATATATATATATGAAGAAATATAGTTTTAAGGTGTGCTATATTTATGGGATAAAGTGCTCAGTATCAGAGATACAATATATATTATATAAATATAAAAATATAAAAGTAAACATTGACGTCAACACTCAGAGGCGACAGGCTGTTTCATGCTAGATGCAATCGTCAGGCCGCCTGTCGCCTCTGAGTGTTGATTTCAATGTCCACTTATATATATATATATATATTTTGAACAATAAAAAAATATTAAAAAATTAAAATCTTCAGACACACTGAGTTGTAGATTAATATTCTTTCGTTTTTTTTTTTTTTTGTATTATTATTGTTTCATTTAGATTCCTCGACTAGTTTCGGCCAAAATGGCCATCATCAGGAGAAGAAATATTTCTGCCTGCTGCTAGCACTAAACTACAGAAATTAATGTCTTGATGGAGAAAATGAACTTTTGTCTGTAGTTTTAATTTGTTTTTTTTTAATTTTTTTTATCTTTTTAACATGAATCTTTTAACATTCCTTGTGTTGGTCAAACAGTCTCTTTTAAGTTGTTATTTGTGATAAGAGCTGGATGGATCTATGCTTCTCTGAATTCCCATGGTCATTTTGACAGTTTTATTGGTCCTGGAGAGGGGATGTGTCTCTGTTTAGTGTTTGTGTGTGTGTGTTATTTGGTTCTTAGGGAGTGAGTGAGTATGATATGTGTAAGCGTGTGTATTGCTGTGGGTGTGTGTTATCATTTGGCTCATTAGGGAGTGAGTGAGTATGATGTGTGTAAGTGTGTATATTCGTGTGGGTGTGTGTATAAGTGTGAGGCCTCAACACCTGCGTAAGCATGCTTGTCTTGTCTGGGTGAGAAATGTGAGTAAGTTTTGATTTGTAGGGTTATATATTAATACTATCTATATTGTTAAATTTATGGTTTAGCCCGGCTTGATATTATGTTTTTAGACGTTGTATCCACTTATTTTCATGGAACTCTAAAATCTTTCTAATGTTATCTGCTCTGAATTTTTCTATTCTCTCAATTATAGTGAATTTGGCATGGGTTTTGAAATCGTGTTTTTCCATGCGGAAATGTTGTTCTACATGTAATAATTTTTCATGGGGAGTCGACTTAATTCGATTGCGATAATTATTAATTCTGTAGTGAAGGGCCATTCAGATTTTCCTACATATTGTTTCTGGCATAGTGTGCATTCTAGGAGGTAAATTATGTTATGACTTCTACAGTTAGAATCGTGGTAGATTTTGAAAGTAGATTTAGTGATTGAGCTAGTGAATGAATTCGTGTGTTTAATATGGTTGCAGCATAAACTTCTTTTGTTGTTGCATGGTTGGGAAAATCCTGTTGTTTTTGTTCTTATTTTATTACGGATTACCTTGTCCCCTGAAATGTGGTTACTACCTATGATTTCTTTTAGGTTCTTAGGTCTTGTTTGAGATGTAGTATTTCCCAGCGACGTTTGATTATTTGGGATAGTGCAGGCAGAGTGGGATTGAAAGTGGTTACTAGAGGAATGCGGCTAGATTTATTTTTAATCTTGTACATTAGGGTATCTTCTCTAGGTGAGGAAATTGCTTTATTTCTTTGTTCCCTGATTAGGTGTTGTTTATAGCCACGTGTTGTGAATTGATGCTCCAGATTTTCAATGTGTTTATTTAATTCTTCATTGTTGGAACATATCCTTCTGAGTCTAAGTGCTTGTGAATAGGGAAGGTTCTCTTTGAGATGTTTAGGGTGTGAAGACTTAAAGTGTAGATAGTTGTGGATGTCGGTGATTTTGGTGTGTAGTGTCGTTTGTAGTTTTGTAAATGCGGGTGCCTAAAAATGTTACTGATGTGGATTTTTCATAGTCAAACTTAATTGAGTCGTGTTTAGGGTCATAAGGAATTGGATAAGTTTGTCATCACTACCCGTGTATACAAAGAATATATCATCGATATATCTTGCATAGAATACGCAGTCGCTACCAATGATTGGATAGATATGGGTCTCCTCAAATTTTCCCATGAATATTGTAGCATGATGGAGCTGCAGTGGTGCCCATGGCACAACCACTTTCTTGAAGGTAGTGTGCTCCATTGAAGTAGAAAGTATTCAATGTAAGGACATGCTCCATGAGTTTTATGATAACTTCTGTGGGGGGGGGGTCTTGTTTTCTTCTTTTAGTAAGTGCTTCCTGAAGGGCGGTTAGCCCTTCGATGTGTTTAATGTTTGAATAGAGTGACCTAACGTCCATCGTCACTAGAATAGTGACGATGGACGTTAGGTCACTCTGGAACTGTTTGTATGTGATTAATTTTGTTTAGTAGATCTGCTGTGTCTCTGATGTAGGATTTTACTTCCTTAGCTAGCTGTTGTATGTAATGGTCTATGTATTTGGGAATTTTTGTCGTGTGGCAGTTGAACGGTGAAATAACCGGCCTTCTTGGGTTGTTGCTTTTGTGTATTTTATGAAGGAGATAGAAACGAGCAGATGTAATGTTTGTGGGTGTAAGTGTTGTGCATGTTTCCTTATCGATTAGATTATTGCAAAGCATTATGTTTAGTGAGCTAGTTAATTCATTTTTGGTATTCAGGAAGGGGATCTGTAGGTATGCTTTTATAGGTTTCTTTGTCGGCTAGCTGTTTGTTGGCCTCTTTAATGTATTCTTCGATTCCCCAGATCACTGTCGCACCCCCTTTGTCAGCCTGTGTTATGATTAGGTCATCTCTATGGGTCAGCGTGTCGAGGGCTATATGTTCCCCTTCAGTAATATTGCCACGTGGCGGCTTACGTGCTATTGTTTTCTTTATGTCATTTGCTACGGCTAGTTCAAATGTCTGTATAGTAATGTCTGTGTTTTTTGGGGTGTAGGTAGTGTCCTTCTCTTTTAATGTCTCAAGTATGGAAGGTGTATGATCATTTTCCCCGTAGTGGTCTTTTAATCGTATTCTTCTGAAGAAGGATTTCAGGTCCTTTGCCAAGGTGTCTTTATCAAACCTTGCGGGACTAGGGCAAAAGCTTAGTCCTTTATTTAATGCCCTAAATGTATTAAGTGAAAATTTATTGATACTTAAATTTATAACTCGCCCGTATGGGTCAAGTTTGTATTTACAAGCATGGAGAAGTTATTTCGTAAAAGCTCGAAAGCTTGCATCATATGTCCTATTAGGGATGCTATACCCCCATCCAGATCCCTGGTTGGGGGCTTATTCCATTTTTTTAAGGTTGAGTGTGTTTGCTGTTGATTGTCTACTAGGAGCTAATCTAGGTGGTCTGGGATGTCTAATGGGGTTATGCGTTCTGTAGAAGGGCTGCTGTGTTTTGATTTGTGTATGTTTGTACGGCACCCTAAGGATGTCCGCGTAAGTTAGTGGTTTGTTTTGTCTGTGTGTTTGTTTTGAGGTTCTAGCTATTGTTGATGGTGGCGGTGTTGTTATTGTTGGTTGTGGTGCTGCTGCTTGTCTGTTGGTGTATTTATTTGGTCTGTTTTGAGTTTGCATTGGTTGTGTGGTGGTCAGTGTAGTTGCGGTGTTTTGTTGTTTTCTTTTGGGGTATGGTCGTTCACTTTTTTCAGAGTTTGGCTTCATTTCTCTTTTGTTCCTCTGTCTAGAGGAAATATTCCATTTTAATTTTCTTTGTTTTTCAGTTTTTGTTTTTTGTAGTTTCCTCACTGTTTGGTCTGTGTGAAATTTTATGACATTCTTTATTTTGGTATATTCTTCCGTGTCTGTTTGTTTTTTTTTATTTTCTCATCGAGCAGGTTAATTTCTGCTGTTGATGCCGTTATGCTTTCCTGGCAGAATTGCATGGTGTCCTTCATGAGTTCCCTGGAGAAGTCTTCTAATTTACGGTACCATGATGCTAGAAACGCATCATTATGGTTATATATATATATATATATATATATATATATATATATATATATATATATATATATATATAAGCCTCAAACGCTAATATTTCATGGTTATATTTTATTACATTGGAATCGCAATCACGATCCAATTCATCGGACCTACAAATTCAAAAAAGCATATATATATATATATATATATATATATATATATATATATATACTCACTCGTATACACCGATAAATAAAATCCTAGCTACTAAACAAAAATGAAACATTATATAAATGATAACACATAAACAAATATTTAATTTGCTACCTAACATTATTCATATATATACATATATATATACATACACACACACACACACACATATATATATATATACACACACACACACACATATATATATATATATATATATGCTTGTGTGTATATACATGTATGTAAATGCATTTATATATATATATATATATATATATATATATATATGTACATACCTGTATATATGTCTGTACGCGTGAATTTATGTATGTAAGCATATGCATACATTTTCAAACAACAATAAATAAAAAAATAATTATAAACATAACTATAGTTAACACTCTAATGTTTAAGATAATACCAAACCAAATAAGAAAAACGAAATAATGGACAAGTGAAGACATATAAATCTTTACCTTATCATTTAGCCATTAATAAAAATGAATAATTTATTTATGTAAAAAATGAAATACAATTTTCCTAATTCAAGAAAACACGTGAGCGCTCAAGAATTAACAAGGACAGCAAATGTCTGAAAAACCGCATGTCAAAATTGCTACAACTGAAAGAAAGCAAAAAGTGCATAATACCAATAAGAAGAGTAAAAATGGACAAGAAAAAACGGTGAAAAGTAGAAATATCCACGACATTCGACACGTACGCGAAGGCGGACGCATGAGCGTTCGCACGTGTACACACACGCACACACACTCACACACACACACACACACATACACACACACAGAGTTAAAGGAAACATATCAACCTTACATCAATGAAAAGTACATATATAAAAGAAAAAACGTGAAATATAAATTGTCAATGGCTGATACCTCCTAACGAGTGGACGGAGTGATTGAAGGAGGGTCCTTTGGATTTGGGACACTGAAGGTAATACCAATCAGCTATGTGACAAATCTGTATTATATATATATATATATATATATATATATATATATATATATATATATATATATATCGGCTTACGGCCATAAGACGTTGAAAAATCAGTTCTCGTACGATCACCGATACAATGAACAAAGTTAAGCAACGTCGAGCCTTGTCATTATTTAGATGTGTGGCCGCTTGTTAATATCAGGCGCTGTAAGCGTAAATGGACGTCAGGGGTAATGGATAAAGGTTCGGAGTTAGAAATCTACGAGCCGAGTTCCAATTCTATTTGTGTACGTTATATTCACTTACGTCTAAATAGCGTTGGAATTAATCCACATCTCCCCTCAGATATGGGTTAATTAGTAGGATTTATGTCACTAAATCATTATTACCCCCCTCCCCCAAAACATTCTTACAATAGAAAAATATTCCCTGGCTCTAAAAGTTCTTCAAAAAGTTGATAAACCTTAGAAAACAATAAATAAATCAATCATTGCATATATATATATATATATATATATATATATATATATATATATATATATATATATATATATATATACACACACTGCGTGCCAAATTATTATCGAGTTAACTTTTTTTATAATATTTCAAAAACTGTCCAATCAATTCACACAAAATTTTCACACAATATTGGCAACACTGACCTGCAAACAAACTGGCAGATCAGTACAAAAATTTCAGTGATTGCGCAGGTCAGTGTTGCCAATATTGTGTGAAAATTTTGTGTGAATTGATTGGACGGTTTTTGAAATATTATAAAAAAAGTTATATCGATAATAATTTGGCACGCATTCATACAAAAAACAAATATAGAGGTTAATGATTTAAATGGCGAGAATACATCTTCGCAAACAATTTCAATCAGGTACACTAACCCCGAACCTGTATATGAATGATATGATCGCTGTTTATAAATTCCATGTAATTATAAATTGAAATTTCTGAAATGCTACAGACATCTTGAAGACCTGGATTTTGGATGTTTTTTGAAGGTGTTAATGATTATTTTAAACATCAACCCACTTTGAATTTAGATATACAGTGGTAAGCACAAAAAATGAGGTAGTAAGCCAAATAGATAATTTGCTTAATTTTTAGTGAAAAGTTTTAAATATTTGATAATGTACTTCCAGGGTTAGTATCCGTGCTCATTTCAAACTGCAATGCAAATTCTCACATTCATATGCATTTGGTATGTGGAAAAGTACAAACCTAAACCGAATGTGATACTGGAAATATGACTGTAAACTTATGAGCCATCAGAATTAACTGTTTTTATTGATGGGAGAAAAACTAAAAATGCACAAAATTGCATCTATATATATTAGGGTCATTAAAAGTCGTAATCAGTATGGCTACTTGAAATAGTTTAGTTTAAAGAGAATGGGATTAGTTTTGAAAATGATAGTGAATAAATCATTGGTGAGCAAAAGAAACGAGTAGCTACATCAAAAAGAAACAATTTATTAAAATTTTACTACGTTTTAAATATTCGACAATGTAGCACAAGTGACGTCTCTGTGGTCATTCAGTTGAACCCAGTAAAACGAGGAATACAAACCTGAACAAATTAGGATACTGGAAATAAGCATGTCAAAGTTATGAGCCACTAGAGGAAACAATTGTTTATTGATGGAAGAAAACCTAAGAAAAATGAATCTATATATTTTGGAACATTAATCCTTTGAGTCCCGACCACCGCTTTACCGGTGGTCGAGAAAAATGACGTAATGCTCAATTACCGGTTGAACGGTGGTCGAGAAAAATGACTTAATGCCCAGTCACAGGTTGAACGATGGGTAAACATTTGTAACTATTTTTATATCTACCTTGAAACATTACATACCAGTTATTTTCGAATTTTGACTCAGGAGCTCAGGGTTAAAATTGTTCAGGAAGACACGGCTCAAAGGGTGAAAAGTCATAATCATTATTTTGTATGATATAAACTATAAACTCAACCCTATATGGAATGGAGGAATACATCTTAAAAATGTTCTGCCATTCCTGTTGACAATAAGTCTTGAAAGTTCATTCCACATGCATTCGATAATATTAAGGACTTTTTGGCAATCGAAACTTGTAATAGCGCAATGTCTTCATCCGTGTAAAATGTCCATGTTAAACCTTATGTATAGCAAGGTGACCCTTCATTTTGAAATATTTTACCTTCTGCTATATCTGGTAACAAATGAAAAGTAGCATATTTTATGTATCGTTTAGCGTTCCATTGTTTTTTTTTTTTGTTTTTTTTTAACTTTCTTGTGCATTAATCCACAAAATATTTTGGATTGTTTACTGTACGTATTAGTCTTTGGACATAATCTCTTGCATCAGAATTCAGTTACATTTTGATTTCACCATTTACATATTGCTTTTGCTCATTTTTATATATCTTAAAGCAAAAGCACTTTTGTCTAATTTTTTCGTCTTAGTTTTTTTTTTTTTTTGTTGTTAATGGCGATGTCTTCTTTTTGGCTTTTTGATGACATTTTTACATACTGTCTTTCTCACTGTATGAATTGACATTTCACTAGCAATGTTGCTTCCATCCATTACTCGACGAGCTGCTAATTTGGGGTTGGATACTGATAACCTTACCAGCTTTCTTTGATCTCTTTTGTCTAATTTCGATGTCTCCTTTTTCATGTCTAACCACTCCTTCCCGCCCAACATCAACACGCGTTTCTTCAGGATCTCACTTGGATAGCGCATGCCACGAAGTTCCAAGAGGTCTTTAGTGGTTTCCCGTTGACTCATTGTTTGCGAAATTCCATTTCAATCATTTTCGTCCTCTTCTCCAAACTCAATTTTCCTATTTTGAAACGAGAATAAACTACACGAAAAAGACGAGCTGAAATCTCCAGACTCTATGCAAATCTCTGTTTGATCATTTAACATGAGAAATTTTAATGTATATTTTAAAATGAAATGATGTCAAATTTGACAGCTGTCAAACTGCTCATAATTTTTGCAAAACTTATTTTCAGTAGCACGATACGTTCATGTCTGTCTGTCTGTCTGTCTGTCTGTCTGTCCCATTGTACGGTGTTTATGTGAATGCAACAACTTATATTCTAGTCATTAAAAAAATAGATAAGATACATGAAACTAAATTGTCGAATATCTTGTTAGTAAAAATTAAGCATTTATTCATTTTTTTAACCTAGGTAGTTAATTTATTTTATTCGGTACTGTATATATTATACATGTCTGAAAACTAAGATAGATAGATAGATAGATAGATAGATAGATAGATAGCACAAACATATAGCTTTGTAAGGTCAATGACCAGGATTACACACTTTCTCTCTTTCCCTCGCTCTTTCCATAAATGCACGCATGTCTGTCGAACTAAATATAATACCACCCCCATATATATATTATCTCTTCTCTCTCTCTTTTGAGCCCCCCTCCACTTTGAGTTTCTTCTTAGATGTGTGGGTAGAGTCAGTTGTAGTTAAGCAACCGCGTAAAATAACGATATGCAGTTTCTTTTAAAAGAATGCCTACCACGAAATAATGAGATAAAAACATTTATAAATGCATGTAAAAAGGCAAACAAAAAACAATCAAAATATCTATGCTGCATAATTTGCCAAACATAGGATGCATTTCTACAGCCTGGCAATCTCTAATATACTCGTCTGTCAAAAACTTTTGGAACTTCTTATTTCGATGAATACTGATGTTTTAAAAGAATTAATTTTTTAAATCTTAATTATAAGAATTTATATTAGATTTTATTAGAAATCGTTTAAAATTCTGCGCTACTTCAATCCGGTTTGATGATATTGCTATTAAGTGAAAATTATATTTATGAATCAATAACTGAAAAGCTCACTAAAAGTTTTTTTCGCCCAACATTTTAAAAAAATTAAAAAAATTTATGTATATAAAATATTGCGTAATTTGCCCGTTTGAAAATATGGCCAACCATATACGACATAATCAGAAAATAAGAGCGTTGACTATAGTAAATTTAAATTCAGCATACCTAAAATTAGATTACGTAGAATATTTTCCAACATTTTTAAGATTACGGAGTACTTAAAAATTATATAAAAAGTTGCTCACCCAACATTTTCTTAAATCATATTTTAACAGATAAAGACTCCGTGGAATAACAATAAAGGTGTTGACAGATTTTATCACCACTTGATAATCGCGGAATCATCGTTACCATTTGTTTCAAAGTGAATAATATTTTTTCAAATTACATTAATTATGTAATCAGGTAATATTCCTGAAATAAAATTTCAGAAAATATATTTAAAACCAAGAATTAACTGTTGTTTCTAAATTTGTCAAAAATGGCCGATTTTGTGAAAGCGACTAAAATGTTGAGATTCCAGATTCTATTTGAAATACAGTAGAATATTTTGATTACGGGAAATAGTAAGTTTAATCATTTAGCTTTCAATTAAAGCTAAAATGAAAGATTCAAGAATATTTTAATTTAAAAAAATCATTTTAAACCTTAGATATCGAAAATTTAGTGGCGGTACCTACTTTATATACAGTCAGCCAAAAAATGTACACAGTTCAGGAAAGAAAAAATTTATCTTTCGTAGTTTCATCAAATTGCGATACCAGTATTTACTGCAGTATGATATTTTCTCGATAAATGGCATTACACTGACAGCCCTTAAACAAGAAATTGAAAATGTATGTGCAGGAATCCCAGTGGAGATTTGGCCAACGTTGACCAAGCAGTAGTTCGCCGTACTAATCAATGGCTGGAAGCTAAAGGCCACAATTTTGTGAGCATCTCTTGTGATTGCAGAGTCCAATATATATATATATATTAGGTTGGTGCAAAAATAATGTCGTTTTCTCACATATGTTACTATGTGAGAAAACGACATTATTTTTGCACCAACCTAATATATATATATATATATATATATATATATATATATATATATATATATTAGCCGTTTTTATATGTTTATGAGGCTATTATATTTGTATTACGAATTATGTTGCGGAAAGAATTAGTAGGTCTCCATGTGCGTTTAAATGAGTCAAAGAGATACAATATATTTGTGGTTTAGTCAAAGAGAGACAATATATTTGTGGTTTAGTCCAAGAGATATAATATATTTGTGGTTTAGTCAAAGAGATACAATATATTTGTGGTTTAGTACAAGAGTTGGAACAGGAATGCTGTTCCTTAAGAGACATGTGAAATCATATATAATCATATATGATAATGTTTCTCTATTTCTCACATATTTCCTTCAGGTCAGAATAACAGACAAATCTCTAAAATCTAACAGATACTAACGGCTCTCATGTATATATATATATATATATATATATATATATATATATATATATATATATATATATATATGTGTGTGTGTGTGTGTGTGTGTGTGTATGTGAAAATATATAGGAAAGAACTGGTTAGGTAAATAATCCAAAGTTCTGTATTTTTGATATTATTTTTTAAAAATAGACCTCTTATGTATCGTGTTGGAATCATATTTTTAATAATAATATAATATATATATATATATATATATATATATATATATATATATATATATAGAGAGAGAGAGAGAGAGAGAGAGGGGAGAGAGAGAGATTTTAATAACTTTTATGCATAATGTATATTAAAGAGAATATAGATGTTGAAAGGATATCCCTAGTCGTAACTTGAGTTTCATACACAAATGATCTTCACACAACTTGAGTGGAAATGAAATGAGAGGGGGACATTTTAATATAACTCATCATCAGAAACTGCATATGTCTCTACATACTATAATTGTCTGAAGATCGCATGACCGTGACGCTCGGGTTATGACTAGAGCCATCTTTTCATAGGAATTAACGTCGTTAAGCGTTTTGCTCTAGGCATTGATCACTTTACTTTACTGAGTAGGTAGGTGTTTCTTTTATATATATATATATATATATATATATATATATATATATATATATATGTGTGTGTGTGTGTGTGTGTGTGTGTGTGTGTGAGAGAGAGAGAGAGAGAGAGAGAGATAGAGCGTGCGTGCGTGTGTGTGAAGATGATGAGACAAAGTGAAAAATTATTAACGACGCGTTTCGCCGAGAGCATTTACTCTTTTTGGCTTCCTCAGGTTAGAATTAAAGAAAGAGAAACTGCATGTGAGGGTAAATGCTCATATTTACTGAGCTTAGCTTTGTTTGGCACGTGGTCATGACAGAGCAGCCAGTATGGATTGAATTGTAGTGGGGCGCCTTGCGTAAATTATCTGCCAATTATCGTTCTAGACGAGCCCCTCAGTCTGGAAGGGAGTCAAAATATTACAGAGTTTATTGATCGTAGTTTAGCATAACATGCATCGTATGCAACCCCAGCCACTCAATATACTCACCCCCGCTGCCCCTTGATATACAAAAATGCTGCTAATGTACACAAAGATTGTTATACCTACCGAGACTGCTCTGTATAAGCTATATCGGAATTATGCTATAAAATATTTTTATATGGCAGCACGCCACAATACAGCACGATTTTACCGGAGCACTTCGACAATCTCCTGGTGATCAGCCTTTGAAGTTTAGCTTTTACGCGAACTCGAGCAGTGACTAAACGTTAAGTACAAGAGGAAATCGGATACTTATATTTTGATGTAGATATATTTTGAACGTGATAAAAGATGAAAACAATGTATTTGATTTATATAAAGCAGTCGGTCGTTCACCTGTCACTGTTTCTAGAATTACTCAAAACTTCTTTTTCTTTTTATGTGCCGTGTCCTCTCATGGCTCTCCACTTCTTCCTATCTCTCAATAAGTTTCGTCCCTCTGTCACCTCCCCCAGATCACGTACTGTCATCCACTTTATTAAGCCAGTCAGAAATGTCACGTGCTACTTTCTTTTGTCTCTCTTACACTCTATTGGACTGTGAGTATCAAATTCTCCAGGCCCTCCTTTCTCATTACGTGTCCCAGAAACTTCAGCTACCTCTTCCTGATGTTAAGTATAAGCCTTCTCCTTGTTTGAATCCTCTCTGGAACATCATCGTTTCTCACACGCTTGGTCTATGATATCCTCAGCATCCTTCTGCAGAACATCTCTGTTGCCTGGAGTCTCTTCTTCAACCTTGAGGACAACGTCCAACATTCGCTGCCGTAAAGGAGGACAGATGTCACGTAGAAGCTCAGTACTCTTTTCTTTGTTATCAAAGAAATCCTCCTGTCTCGCAATACTCTGCCCAGTTTTTGGTATGCATCCTTGGCCATCCCACTATGTCTACGGATCTCAGTGTCGAACTTACCGTCGTCCGTCAAAACACTTCCCAGACACTGAATCCATTTTCATGCCGTTAGCCGAAAAGAGAGCTCAGGATACCTTACCATTTGAACGACAGCTCAGGAAAGATAGATTCATGCCTTTTCCAAGGGCAAGGTGAACGATTCAGAACTGACCGGAATTTGAATTCGGTTTGGCTTTCGTACCCATATCATTTATGCTACTTGTACATTCACATTAATACTTACCTTAGACTTAACCATAATTTGAGGAATTGGTAAGTTCCTCTTTTTAGCTTTCATCCCAAACAAGGCGATAATACCCCTAAGACGGAAAACATTACTGAGAGTAAAAGAGAACGAGAAGGCTTTAGTGAGAAGAAAGGACAATAAAAGAACAGAGTTCAAGGAGACAGAAGATGGTGATTGGCGTTACATTTAATTTTATGAAGGTTGTAGGTGACAGTGCAGCTAGAGATCGGCAGAGAGTTCCACAGATAAAAAGTGCGAGAAAAGAAACAGACTTGATCTTACATTTACATTTAGCCAATGCAACAGTAAAACGATAAGATCTAGTTTCCAATCGAGAAGTACGCTTAATTTCAATGCCGTCTATTTAGCATGGAGGAAAGCTGATTAAAACAATTGCTATGAAAATATTTCTAAAGAAGATAGGGAGAAACTGCGTCACGGTGGTGGACGGGAAAGTAAGTGAAGTCGAAATGCCAGGTCATGGCTAATAACATTGCAGATCCTTCTTTGGATGATATCGATAATCCAAAGACATATAATTGGGGCACCAGATGGGAACACAATTCATTGCAAAGACGATTGCTAGACTTATAAATATGCAAGATGTTTTCTAACGAGACAAATTTCTCGAAAATTCAGAATGATTATCTGACTTTATTTTGATATCATCATCAATTCTTACTAGACCTCTACTTTAGTGCCTACAATACGAACCCAAAACATTACCCGCCTCCCATATCTGCATTCAAAAATGTGTTGTCTGATTGTTTCAGTAAATGGCTGAGATGTTGAGTGTTTCCGTGTGCGTGTATTGAAATAAGGACAAACACATACGTAGGGAAAAATACTGGTATATTCGAAGAGGTATTTACAACAGAGAGATTAGTAGTCAAACGAACGCAGGTTAGTCAGTCACAATAAGAAAGAGTATAAAGTCCAAATGTATCTTCCGGTAGAGACGGAAGTGTGATGGTCACCTGATCTCCAGAACTCTACAGAACCGTCCTATGAGTAGTAGAGAGATCAGTCCATTCTGATGAGAAGGTGGGTGCGCCCCAACAATGACACATAGGTTCATCAAATATAGCGCTTCATTCAATAGTGATAATTAACATTGAGTAAACAATTACCATGTATTTATTCGCTTAATTTACTTAAAGTTCTCGTTTTCATATATTCCTCTCTGTTTACGTTCGCAACACCAACTTTGTCAAAATTTGTTTACTGCTCAGTTCATCTTCTTTTTTTAAATACTTTTATTTTAAAATGAAGCAAATCTACCATTCATCTGTGCATTGAATATTGCTGCCATATCTGGCCTGGTACGCCTACTACGTATCTCAAGATTCTTAACAAAATTCAAACAATAGTCTGCAATGTAATCGATCCTGACCTGGCATCTCGACTTCAATCACTTCCTCAACGATGTAACGTGTCTTCTCTCTGTCTTTTCTATAAATATTTTCGTGTCAAATATTCTGATGAACAATACTTAGCATATCGACTGTATGAAGTATTTGCTACTAGACTGGCAACAATGTCTCACGGTTCTAGAGGCAACCCTATGGTTAAATTTTGCTTCCCTACCACCTAAAATTTTCGAAACTTCAAATGTAACGCCAGTCGCCATCTTCTGAATCCCGTTTCTTTTATTGTCCTATCTCATCACAAAAATATTCTCATTCTCTTACACTCGCATAACCCCTTGCGTCTTAGTAACATTATCGCCTTGCTTGGGATGAAATGATTTAAAAAATCGAAAAATGAAATATCAATCTAGTGTTTTTAACAATATAATATATATATATATATAACACTAAAAGGCTTACTGGAATAGAAAACGAAGCTTTCCAAGAGCTAAAAATATTAAGAAAAATATGAAGAAACAGTAAAATTTCATTAGAAACAAAGAAAAGAATAGTGAACAATTTTGTAATGTTGGTCCTCCATATGTTGATCTAATGATGGACAATCCTGAGAATACCATGCATTGAATATTGTTGTGAGACCGTAACATACCTACAACATGGACTCTTCAAGGACTATATAAAGTATGCGACATAACACTCTTGGAGAGAGAAAAAGAGGAGGAGAGAGAGTATTCTAATACCGTAGTATCAGCCGCGTACGACTACCAATATTGGACACTAGCACATAGTAAGCTCCGCTTACACTGACACTATCTTTGTAACCGTTTTGTTTAATATATCTTTCTTACCTCTTACGTGTTTTCCTTCCGTGGTCCCGACTTTGGGCCCACATCAAATATGTAGACAAAAACGAAGTTTTAATGAATATTTAAACAAAAAGGACACTTCTAATTAGAATCAGAAGGAGACAATTTAAATTTCTTGTGCACATAATGAGGAAAGAGGGCTTAGAGAATTTGATAGTCACGGAGTATTGAAGGCAAATGAAAAGTAACGAATCTACTTAACAAACTTGTGTAAATGGTTGACAGAACAGTGAATGGGTGGATAACAAAGACAAATGTTACTAAGAGCTACAACAAACTGGAAGTTGTGGAGAGCCATGGTCAACCCACGTTTTGAGGGGACACAGCACCTAAAACCAGAAGAAGAAAAAATCTTTTGTCTCATATTTTTTCCTACTTGTTCATATCTCTTGCCAACCTTTGCAATTTATTTCTCGATTATTCTAAGAACTCTGTTCAAATCTTTACTATATTAAATAGATTCTCTTTGTTTTAGATATTTCACATTGTCCATACCAATTTTTGAAATATCTGAAACTTAAAAGCAAATATCAATAATTATATTACTGTATATATATTTATTTACAATGTTTTCAGTTGCTTAATAAAATATGAATACTAAGTTACTGTAATATTTCTTTTAAAAACGGAATCTTCACACGAAGATCAGTTTCTACAGAAGGATGATGACAATACTATGAATGAAACATGTGAGAAGCTTTAAGGAAAACGCAAACAAAAAAGACAACTTTACACAGACTCAGAAAGAGATAATTAAAATTTCTGGGTTGCTTTGGTTTATTTTGTTTGGGTAGTATCAACCTCAATGGGATATTTAATGATGACAATATTTTTTATAGGTATGAACAGAACATGGTTATTTTCTAAGCGTAGCTTAGACATGGCACAAAGTCAAAAGTAAGGGGCATTTAGTGTGGACAGAACTCACTTTTCAGTCGTTACTGATCTAGCGAGACAAGCTTGCTAACCATTACACCACGTCGATGTGCCCTCGTATGAATAGAATATGCATTCTCTGTACGAAATTAATTTGTAGATCAGCTTTCATTGATGTGTGTTTATAAAGAGGGTTTTTGTCGAGTGTCAAATGTATTGCTGGTAATATTTCTTTTTCAAAATTGTATTGCTGGTGATATATATATATATATATATATATATATATATATATATATATATATATATATATATTCCTGGTATTTTTATTAGGTTGGTGCAAAAATAATGACGTAATAATGTCGTTTTTTTACGTTAAAAAATACGTCAAAAAACGACATTATTATGTCATTATTTTTGCACCAACCTAATATTATAAAAATCTATTTTTATACTTTCATAGTGTTTTGACCCCAGTTTGGGGATTAACTATTTGCCCATAGCTGGGACCCTAACAGGTGCTACCATCCCGGGTCAGTGTGAACCTGGGGACAACAGCAATTAGGAGGTGGATCCACGCTCCTCGAAACCGGCCGATTCTAAACCTTACTGCCGGGTGTAGTTTGTCGCTATATCCAAGACCCTGAAATTTCTTGGACACATAACAAGAAAAGAGATAATTTGACACTCATAGGAAGGTAAGAGGGACAGAGAAAAACGTTTGTAATTTATTTAACGACCTTGTATAAATGGGTACCAGAACAGGGAAAGAGAAGGGTTATAAAGAGACAAAAATTACTTAGAGGTACAAATGGTAGGAAGTTGGGGAGAGCTATGATCGTCCTTGTCCTGAAAAACCACGACATATGAAAGGAGAAAAATATTTATCATATATCTTGAAAATACTTTTTTGATCATTTCATTCCAAGCAAGGCAAGAAAGCCACTAAGACTCAAGAGGTTACTGAGTGTTGTAAAAATTGTGCTATGCATGAAATGACAAAAAAAGAACCAGAATTAAGAAGACAAAAGATAACGATTGACATTCCATTTAAATTTTTGAAGATCAAATTTGACTGGGAAGCAAGAAACCGGAATTGAATTCCACAAGCGAGAAATGCGACAAAAGAAACTGTTAGCATACAACTGACGCTTACATCTATCCAATTCAACCATAAAAAGATGAGACCTTGCCGCTAATCTAGTACTGCGCTTATATTCATAGAGTCTATTCTAGGTACTATAGCGAAGAGGTCATCCGAACAATTACTATGGAAGTATTTATAGAAAAGCACAGGGAAAGTGAGTGAAGCCGAGATGCCAGGTAAGGACCAATAACATTGCAGATTCTTGTTTGGGTAGTATCAAGAATCTCTAAATATATAGCAGGAGCACCAGATCAGATGTGGCAGCAATATTCAGAGCAAGGATGAATGGTAGACTTATAAATATTTAAGATAGATTCTGGAGAGAAAAATTGTTCGTCCTTGACACAGTGAAGCAACTTAACAACTGTTCAATATACTCTTTCCACTTCATGTGATTTGAAAACGTTTGTCCGAAAAAACGCAATGAGTCACTCTTTTCTAATTCTGATGTCTAAGTTGGTCCATATCAATTTAATTGTGAAAAAATTTGGCAAGCATAAACTAATCTGAGGTAGGATCGGTCGAACAGTGGTGGTGGTGGTGGTGGTGGAGGTGGTGGTGGTGGTGATGTAAGTTACAACAATCTGCTTATGTAAAATTTTATAGAAGTCTCTCTGATTCCTGTGGTTGACTGGGGCAAGAAATGGCTTGTAAACTTTAATGCCTCCAAAACGAAACTGATTTTTTTTTTATCCACAGGACTCTCCCTGCCTCCCATCAGTTGTGCCTGCTTGGTCTCACGTAGTCCACCGATATGAGGTGGAACAAATGCATAGACTCAATAGCTTCATCTACCGCAACGAAAGTTGGTTCTCTGTGTCGTGCCAAAGAGTTTTTATCGTCCATCCTTCAAATCTATAAATCAACCATCCGTCCTTGCATGGAATATTATTACTGTCATGTATCGCCTGGTGCCCCCGCTGTAAGTCTCGGGGTTCGCCACAAAATCCAGAGATGGACATGCAATGTGATAGGTCCTAATCTGGCACCTAGTCTACAGTCCCTTTCTCACATATATTCCATGACTTTCCTCTGTCTCTTCTATAGATATTTTCACGGCAACTGTTCTAACGAGTTGCTTTCTCTGGTTCTCAGACTGCATGAATTTAAGCGAGCTACTAGGCTGGCATCTCGGTCCCAACCTTTCACTGTCGAAACGGTTAAATGTAACCGTCTCTTCTACTCAAACAGTTTCTTCTCTCGCACTTCCTGTTTGTGGAATTCTCTTCCTCTTACTTGCTTCCCTGATAATTTTGTCTTCAAATATTCAAGTGTAATGTCAATCGACATTTTCTGATACCTTGATCCCCTATCTCCAAACACACCTCTTTAGTCTTGTTCTCTACACTCTGTATAACCCCTTGCATGCTAGTGGTACTCCCGCCTTGCTTGGCGTAAAATCCTTTTATATATATATATATATATATATATATATATATATATATATATATGTGGGGGGGTGAGTATGTGTGTGTGTGTCTGTGTGTAAAAATATATAGAAAATAGGAAAGAACTCGATAGGTAAATAATCCAAAGTTCTTTAGTATTTTTGTTATTATTTTTAAAAAACAGTTCTCGATACAAAAATAAATTTTAATTTTAATAATGAATATTCTTATAAAACGCGTAAATTTCAGGAATTAGTTATTCCAAAATAATTTCGCTTGAAGATGGAACAGAGGTTGGTACTTTAATTCAACTTAATTCAAATAATTGTATTGAAGTTTTCGGCTCTTGTTTTGAAACATGAGAACTCTTATGTAGCGATGGAATCATATTTTTAAATAAATAATTTTATATATATATATATATATATATATATATATATATATATGAGGCAGTTACCGACATTATCCGGAGTAAATATGCGGTGATTGTACTATTCAACAAAAAGCTAATGCTACCCAGCCTACCGAGTAAGTCTGCCAAAATCTGCATGTGTTAAGTTGTTTTACGTTTTAAGGCGTTGCGTTGAAACGGTTCTGACAACTTAAAACTGGCTGAAAACAAATATATCTAAATCATGTTTTGCTGCAGTTTGGCAAATCTGCTTTAGAGACCCTCTAAATTCTTCGCCAGGCTTTTGGTGAGCATTTTAAGAGTAGAATGAAAGTCTTTGTGTGACGTGTGCGTTTCAAGGCCGGTCGAGTGTCGGTTTAAGATTGTAAGCGTTTGGGACAAACAACCACCAGCAAAATGACTGAAAAAGTAGAAGGAGTTCGGGGAGTCATAGATGAGGACCATTTCCAAGTTCTTCAACAGACTTCTCACCATTAATTATGGAAACTACTAAGAGATACCCGTTCGGGAAATTTGCCATAGCAAATAAACAGCTTCCTTCTTTTTTTTTCAGAATGCTTTCTTTTTTAGAATACTTGCATAAATATGAAATGATTGTGTTAGTATATAACTATGTACATAGTGAGTCTGCGTGATTTTATATAGATATCTAAAGTTATATTATACGCCAAAAGCTTTATCTTATGGGATATAAAACAAATATGTCAAGCACAAATAAGTAAGACATGTCTGAATAGAATGAGAATCACTAAAACAAAAACTTTTGTACAAATCTGTAAAAAATATATGATCCAAAATTAAATAAGTGGTTTCTGGAATTTGATTCGACAGTACAGTCACGTGATGTGTTTCCGACTACGTCCGTACGTTTGAACTCCAAATGAACTGATCGCTGGATGCTATCCCGCGTAAAAAAAAGAAAAGCTTTTGTTTGAAGCCAATCATGTGATCAGGATAACTATATATACACCGATTTCAGGAGAAATAAAACACGCAAAGTCAGCAACAGGCGTTCAACTCTTGACTGGCTGTTTCTGTTGAACTCTCTGCCTTCGGGCGGGGAGGAACCCGAAGGAGGCTACGCCGAAGGGTGGATTCTCTTTCGGGGAGGTAAACCGACCCTGAACCCGTTTATACGTGTTCAATGGCATATTTTTGGCCGAGCCCACGGGCTCGAAGATCCCACGTTAAAAAGGCCTTGTGCCACATGACGCCCTCGTGGTGGTGGTGGGGGGGTGACTGAATATCGTCAGCAACTGGACGTGGATCACCCATCGATGACAAGCGGTGGAATCTGCAAATATCCGACCAGAATTCTCTCGTCACCATGGCAACATTCCAGTCAGCGACGGCTACAGTCCATTCAAAAGAATATTCACGCAACTCAAAGAAATATTCATAGCTGTGAAAAAAGTAAGTCTGATCATCTATTTGTATGTCCATTTTCTTTTGGAACTACCGTAATCAAATCAACGTTTCTACTAACACACACATTCAGTCAGCAGCCACGCATACACTCCGGTAAAATGTGTTTCAGAAACACGTACATATATACACATTTTATATTGACCAAGGCATATGACTTTACGCACTACCCTTTAACAAACGAAAGATTTGTCGAACATGTGAACTTTTATTTTTACGACTAAAACAAACACAATGCTTACCATATAAAAACAAAGGTTAATGTGTATATAAAAATATGATTATTTCAACATGGTTTTCCTTTTTGCCTATGCAATAATAATAATAATAATAATAATAATAATAAAATCGTTTCTTTGCGTTATGTTGTATTTGTGGGCACGGCACTCGTATTTTGATTTTTCACCTTTAATCCGGGTAGACTGACCTTATAATCTTTAAGAGTTGCAAAGTTTTTTTTTATTTATTTCTTCCAGGTATCATCACTCCAGCCTACAACTGTAGATAATCAGCAACAAAAAGAAGATTAAAAAAAAAAAGATTATTTTTAATTACAGGAAGATATTTATATTTTACTTCCCTTCAAATCAGTTTAAGTATATATATATAAGCATTTAAGTATATATATATATGTGTATATATATATATATATATATATATATATATATATATATATATATATATATATATATATAGTATTTATATTATGCGGACCATTGTCCTCATCTTTGTCGCCATATTTGTCACAACGTTTCGGCCGATGAGGACAATGGTCCGTATAATGTAAATACTGTACATAATACCTCATCTCAGAAATATAGACATATATATATATATATATATATATATATATATATATATATACAGGGTGCTGCAGAAATACCTCCCACATTTGAAATTGTCAGCTCTATAGTGCTAGTGAACTTAGGCAAGTGACAATAATGTCTTCATCTAGTTAATATTTTACCATTTTTTCAGATACAAACAGTTACCATTATGACCTGGACCAGTGCACACCGTTAGCTGTTGAAACGTTTTTTTTAAAGACTGATGAACCTGTAGTTGCAACATTGAGTGATTTTCGTGCTCAATTCACGTCAAAATAATACAGTTTCGAATAGAAAATCTATACTGCTATAGAGCCACAAGTTCAGCGCTTAAAAGAAAGCTATTATACCTAGAAGACCTCGAAGCCATCGAACTCGGGAAAATTTTCAGACTATAAGTCTGTTCTGCAATCTACTACACGTTCAGTTCGTAGCCCTGCTTTTGGGATTGTCTTATTGAGCAGTTAGAAGAATTTTCTATACCGTTCCAACTAATATAAATTAATGATTGTTCAGTAACTGCAAGAACATGCCTAAGACGATATCCTTCAAAATGCTCCTGCAAATCTTGTTCTTTTCGCAAATGATGAAGCTCACTTTCATCTCTGTGGCTGCATTAATAAGCAGTATTTTCGCTACTGGGTCGAAAATAAACCTAGACAGCTTCATGAAAGACCTCTACACAGCGCATAAGTGACTGTGTGGTGTAAAGTTGCGAGATTAAGTGTATGGGGCCCTTATTTTTTTGAGGGTGGTGACAATTTGGTTACAGTAAGATCTGACCGATATATAGAAATGCTGCGGACTTTTCTGGATCCAAAACTCAGGGAACTTGGAAGTCCAGGTGTCTAGTTTCTACAGGATAAAGCCATCTTACACACAGTGAGAAGATCAATGGAAGCTTTGAGAGAAATGTTTCCAGGACATTTGATTTCCTTACGCGGTGACATTGGTAGGCCTGCACGCTTGCTCGATCTCACACTGCGATTACTTTCTCGGGGGTTACTAGAAAGGTCTCGACTAATAACCGTTGAAAAGTTAAAAGATGCTATTCGCCAAAACGTGGCAGAAATACAAACGGAAATTACTCTTCGGATAATGGAAAACTCCAGAAATCTTCTACAACAGTGTATGACGAACTCAGGACACATTTATTGTTCAAGTTGTGTTTTTTTTTTTTTTTCAAGTACATTCGATTGTCTCAGTTATTTTCAAGAACTAATGAGCCATCAGTGTGGTAGGTAGAATTCTTTTCTCTACATCCTGGTATTCTTTGGAAAATTAAAAGAAAATATTTTTTAATATATCATACACGGGTAAAAATACATACCACGCCATAACCACGAATATCTCTATCTCGAAGCAACTTTTGAAAATCACAGAATAATGAAACCTCTAACTTTACTCTAAGTACATATGCTTAAAGACGTTTTTTCCTATCTATCTAACTATCTATCTATCTATCTATCTATCTATCTATCTATCTATCTAATATATATTAGCGAAACACATTTTGATAAACAGATAAATCACGCCATTCTGTAGTCGACTGTAGTCGAAAATACTCGGAGAAAAAATGAACTTTGGAAGCAAGAAAAAATGCTTAAAAAAAGTCCTTGACTATTACAATAGCTAGAGCTATTTATAAACGCCATATATATATATATATATATATATATATATATATATATATATATATATATATATAGCTTTGTGCTGTATTTATAGTATAAAGTGCTCAATATCAGGGATATAGCGTATGTAAATATAAGAGTGGACATTGAAGTCAATGTTCCATTGACCCGTATATATAAATAATCGAGAAAAACCCAACACATGTGGCCTGACGATTGCGTCTTGCATGAAAGTCTGTCGCTTCTTAGTGTTGACTTCAATGTCCACATTTATACTTATATAAGTGGTTTGTTAATTTGCTTATTATTTACTTAATTTATTTATTTATTTAGATTGATTATTTTTACTTGTTTTTTCTTATTTCTTTTTATTTATTCTTTTTCGTCTATTCCAATGGTTGTTATGGCGGAAGTAGTTTCTTCATTTGTTTATTATTCGCTTGGATTAATTTATTTTACTTTATTTATTCAATTCAGTTTTCGATTTTTAAGTAACGTAGTAAAAATTTGTTTTCATGTCTGCATTTTGAGATGAGCTCAGATCGTTTATTTAGTAATTTATTTTGGTCTGGGAAGATAATTATAGCTTTTTTTTTCCTCCAAGCAAAGTTTGCAAGTTTTTGATTGATTGTTGTAGGCTGATGATCTTTTCTTTATTTTCCATGATATTTTTGGTTTGATTTATCTTTTGTTTTTAATTTTCCAGATATATTTAGAAAGCATTGTGCTGTTCGCGTATTTACTATTTGTGAAAGATGTTTTGTCTGCATAGTTTCTTTGTTTCGAGGGTACCTCAGTTACGCCTATGTATATTTTTCTTCATTATCTGGTGGCTTGCTATATTACGCTGTTTTATAAGTAATTAATCAAAGCAAGCAAATAAATAATAAACAAATTAACAAACAACTCCCGCCAAAATAACTGTTAGAATAGACTATAACAACCAATCTAAAAACTGGACGAAAAAATAGCTATAACTACGCTCCCAGACCATAAAGCTATATAAACGATCACTACTTATCTCAAAAATTTTTTACAACGTTACTAAAAATCGAAAACCGAAAAGAATAAATAAAAATATATAAAATAAAAATAAATAAGAAAAAACAAGTAAAATGAATTAATCCAAATAAACAAACCAATTAATAAACCGCTCCTGCCAAAATAACCGTTAGAATAAGTAAAAATAAAAATAAATAAGCAAAAACAAGTAAAAATAATCAATTCAAATAAATAAATAAAATAGAACAGTCTAACCCCCTAGATTAAATAAAGTGTTCAGTTTGAAATTCTCTGAAGGTTACCCAGATCGACAACAACCCGGACAGAGGTCGGAGGACATAATGGACGAAACGTTGTGATAACGACAACAAAGATGAGGATAATAGTTGGCGTATAAATAATGATAACTCCTCATCCCAGAAATTCAAACAGAAGTTATTGTAAGTTGAATACTTTCCGATCGAAGTTATGTTATACTGAGTCATTGCCTAATGTAGAGGAGATGTGTTTCTTTGTGTGTGAGTCGAAGGAAGGGGCACACAACAGCAAATGTTTCGTCTGATAAAATATTGTTATATACCGTACCTATAAACACTAATGGGCATGGTCCAACCTCATAAATACGTTGGACACTATTGTAAGTGGAGGTAATATGCTCTCTAAGTAGTCCACCACAAACAGTGGTTTACCTACTTCACGTCGCTGGCGAGTATTTTGTTGATGTTTTAAAGATTACCATTTCATTTCCAACCTCCGTTTTGGTTATTCCTGATTCAGTAACCTTTTCCAAATATAATCTGTAACTGGCTCAAAATCCAGAAAAAAAAAAACAATACTGAAGCAGAATTTCCAGGGAGGGTCAGGGAGTCATAGAGCCAACGTGGATGTTTTTCATATAAACACAAACCCTCTTTAATTAGATTCAATTTTCTTCTCAGGTAATGTAAGGGAATAAAATAATAAGGCAATCAATTTTCTTTATTCTGACAGGAGTCGGCTACACATTTCCCCCCCTTTTCGCTTACTGACCCTTCTAAAACCGATTATCTAGGGTTGGAAGTGGGATCATTACGTCGTCGCTATCAAAAAAAAAAAAATATTAAGAAGGGCATCAGTTTTAATCGTCATTTTTTGAATATCTTCTCACTAGTATTGGTGGCATTTATACATTTTAACCGATATCAAAGTGGGAAGCCTTCAAGCCACAAAAATGCGCAAGGATCTGAAATGTTAAAATCTTAAATCAGAATTGCGCCAAAAAATTAACTGCAGGACCAAATGCGATTTTAATGGAGATGCTAGCAGACTCAGAGAATTTCGGCATTGTAAAGATTACGATAAAAAATAAATTCAATATACAACAGTGGTGATATATCGGAAGATCTAAGTAGCGAACAATTTCATAGCGTACCTCAGAAGCCAGGTGAATAAGAATGCGAGCTCCATCAGACAATCAACCTTAATGAACAACATAACGAACCTTATGATCCTAATAATGCGGTTTCATTCAAGACACTGGAACAAGGAATGCAATATTTACGCCCAAGAATGCAGAAGGGTGTCTATTTATGTTTTATAGATGATGCAAAGACTTTTGATAAGGTACGACACAAAGAACTTTTCAATTGCTAGGTAGATTTATTATTTGAATAATAGAATAATCCAGAACTTATATTGGAAGGAAAACGCCTGCATGCGGATGGAAAATTAATTCAGTTAATACACAAAAATAGAAAAGGGCGTCTGAGAAAGATGTGTCTTCTCCTCAGATTTATTTCAGTCTTTACAGTGATGTAATCCTGAAATAACTGGATTTATTATTGATCAACTCGATTTTAACAATATGACATGCAGATGACACAGTATTGTAACTGCTGGAATTCCTTAGGAAGAAAGCATGAAGAAAGGACGAAGTATCAAACGTTGCTTAGTGAATTTTGTGACATAGTAATTGTGAGTTCAATCCCTGGGCCGGGCAGTGCAGATATGGACTCATTTGAAACGGGGGGAAAATAAATGTGCAGTACTATATAAGAACTAGACAATATAACTCTAGACATTATCAATAGACCGTAGATTAAATAAAAGGTTTAAACTTAAAATCTCTTGAAGATTTCTCTGTTCTTCAAGCATCTGATGAAGGCCGGAGTGCACAACGGGCATAATGTCATGATAATAGAATAACAATGAAGACAACTCTATGCATGTAAACGATATACAGTGTGTTTCAAAAAGAATACGCCAAAATCATTACGCTGTTTTTTCATGTCTATAGCATTGTAGTGGACTGAATCAGTGGTTATTTGATAGAGTAGTTATCAAAGTTTGATTGGGTGTCACTTTCACCGCTTCTGGTGCAGCTGAATTGTGGGAAGATCAATCAAAATGGCGACTCCTCGGCAGAAGGCATTATGCGTGCTTGAGTTCGCGAAACCAAACACCATTGTCACGGTGCAGCGTCCTTTCAGAACAGAATTCGGCATTGATCCGCCCCATCGTGAGAGCATTCGACGGTGGGTTAAACAGTTTAAAGAGAGTGGGTGCCTGTGCAAAGGAAAGAGTCCTGGAAGACCACGTGTTACAGAGGAGCAAGTGGAGAGGATTCATGATGCATTTGAGAGCAGCCCACTTAAGTCCGTACGTCGAGCAAGTCTTCAGCTTGCCATCCCTCATACCACTGTCTGGCGTGTGTTAAAGAGACGATTACACATGAAACCATACAAACTAAGCCTCGTCCAAGCACTTACTAATTATGACAAGGTGATGCGGAGGACATTCTGTGAGTCAATGCTGGAGATGGAGGAAGGTGATGAAACTCTCTTTTCACGTTTAGTTTTTAGTGACGAAGCGAATTTCCATTTGAGAGGCACAGTCAATCGTCACAATGTGTGCATTTGGGGAACAGAGCACCCAAAACTGGCTATTCACTTTACTGCAAGCAGATTCGAATGACTTCATTTTTCAGCAAGATGGAGCACCACCGCATTGGCATCTCGGGGTTAGAGCTTATCTGAATGAAAACGTGCCTCAGCGATGGATTGGGAGGAGAGGTGCTAAAGACCTTGCTCTCTGTGCTTAGCCTGCCAGATCCCCGGACCTCACTGTGTGTGACTTTTTCTTGTGGGGGTATGTTAAAGACCAAGTTTATGTTCCATCACTTCCAGCAAGTATCGATGACTTGAAAGATCAAATAACAGCTGCAATCAACACGGTGGACCGTGACATGGTGAGGCGCATTTGGGAGGAATTCTCATATCGGCTTGATGTTGTCCGCGCTGCCGGTGGTGGCCACAGTGAGCACTTATAAAACATGAAATGAAACTTGAATGTATATACAACACATGTGTTCATGCTAGAGGTTTGTAATTTTTTTCGTTTTTGACACATCACGTGATGATTTTGGCGTATTCTTTTTGAAACACCCTGTATATAGTAATAACACATAATTCAGAAAAGAAGAGAAACATATATATGTATGTTATTAGCAGTATTAGTAGTGTGTGTGTGTGTGAGAGAGAGAGAGAGAGAGTGTGTGTGTGTGATAGTGATGCGCCATGTGGTTCCGTGAAGACTATAATGTCGTTTCTGCAGGGAACTAAATCCCTTTGGAGGGAAAACAAGTCACGCCTTGTTACTTTGGTATCCTGTGGTTGAAGAGATATATAAAAAGATTAATTGAATTTGAACCCTTGTCTTTTATACTGTTTGCAACACCGCCTAACGTGTATTTAAGGGAAGTGTAAATTAGTATTATTCCAATTTATCTTGCGAATTCTCTTGCCTGTTTACTTAAAACTGCCTGCATAACGCATTCTACTGCACTTAAAAGATATCTCGATAAGTTTTGTTTACCAACTTCCTAGATCTATCAACAGTAATCACTGGTCTCAATCTGACAGCAATTTCACCGACGACGTATTAGGTGATTTCATTGAGAATTTTAGAAGGCAAGTGACGTGTATTCGAAGAAGCAAAGTACAATCCATAAAAATGATTATATTACAGTATTTTAAAATAACCTTATTCGTTTTAATCCGTCATTTCTGTTGTATCACACACCACATTGGTGGGACTTTTGGTGAATTTTCTGATATACCATCATCACTGTCATTAGTGCTATGACCTGGTATGGCTGTAGCGTCGTTGGGTAGCTGAGCAACCAATCAGTAACCTCCACAAATCTGGGTTGAAAGTCGGGGAACTATTCATTCATACATAGCGTAATATAGGCAAGTAAACCTAACGGAGCTCATCCTTTTACATATCATATCACAGCATATGCGTTCTAATTTGATGGCTTGCCTTGGTCACAGACACGTGACTATTAATTCTATTCAGGGATCACTCTGGTTATTGACTTCAGTCTGGGAAGTTCTCCTCCTGACGACGCCGTATCAATACTCAAGTGGCTGCATATGTATTTATGGATTTCAGGCTACTCCATTGTGTTGCATGGCTGTTAGCCTAACAAGAAAATTCACCCGCCTTTTGATAGGTCTTGTTTTAAATCTTATTTAATATCGAGCCACCCTCCTGGCTTTGATCTAAACATGTGGTAAGTAGTACTGGATTAAATTTAAGTTGTAACACTTGCAAAGTAACCTCACATAAACTACGGACACGCAAAATACAATTTGCAGTAATATCTTTCCACAATCGAACGATGAGGAGGCACGGTGGAGTAATTGAGGATTGAGGAATCGGAGAGCCGAGTTCGAATTCCAGTCGAATCCATTACATTCACTTACCTTGGGAAAGGTGTGAATCCTCTTCTTCTCCCTCCAGCTATGGGTAAATATCAGGACAGACTGAGTTCTATAGCCTTGGATGGAAACTGGTGTAGGAGAAGGAAAACTCTGAATTCAAAACATGCGGATGTCGTTTGGGGACATTGTAGCACGTAGTGCACCAGGTCTCTGTATTCGTCCCTTCAAAAAGTGTGGCTGGTCCTGCACGAAGCCTTCACCACTATAATCAAATCTCATATGCTATAAATGCGGGTTGGGGACCGCTTGTGAATTCCAAATTCCCATGAAACTCCAATATTGGAGCCGGCTCAACCCACCTCGAGTGAATGCCGTTGCAGGTACAGGTACAATCGAATGTTATAAAACTACCATCAGATCCTAAAGAACGCAACATATAGAAGAAAGTTGAAAATTATTTAAATCAATAAAGTTGTGGAGAGAACATTATTATCTTGATGGTATATAGCACGCAAAAGAGTTTCCGGATAAACAGGGTTAATGCTTAAATTTTCAATATTTGTTCATGAAGCAAAAATTGCGATTTCGTTCCAGTGCGAATGGAGAAAATATGCCCGAAATTCAAAAATGTCCTCGGGATAAAAAATGTCGTCGAGATACAAAAATATCTTACAGAAAGAAAATAATCCTAGGGATGAAAAAAAAAATGTCCTCAGAATAAAAAAAAAAAAAAAAAAAAAAAAAAGTCGGGATACAAAAATGTTCTAAAGAAAAAAGAAATCCTAGAGTTAAAAAAAATATGTCCGATGTTTACAAAAATCTCCTCTGGATACAAAAGTGTCCTTGTGATGCAAAAATGTTCAAGAGATAAAAAAAAAAAATTCCTAGGGATAAAAAAAAATGTCTGAAGCTTGCAAAAAATTCCCTAGGGATACAAAAATGTCCTAGGATACAAAAATGCCCTAGGGATACAAAAATGTTTAAGAGATAAAAAAAAAAAATTCTTAGGGATAAAAAAAAATATCCGAAGCTTGCAAACATTTCCTAGGGATACAGAAATGTCCTCGAGATACAAAAATGACCTAGAGATAAAAAAAAAAAAAAAACCCCAAAAAACGTCCTATGGATATAAAATGTCCTAGGGATAAAAATATCCATAGGGATACAAAAATCCCCAAGGGATAAAAATAGTTTGACGGATGCAAAATTGTTTTTTCTCTCTTTCTGCTAAAATGCCGAAAAACAACAAACGCCATAGCGAACGTCGACAGTGTATTAATTATTTATTCCAGTTATTAGGGAATCCGCAATCGGCTAAAACAGTGGAGATTAACGCTATAAATAAGAATAAATCTTTACACCGTCTTGTGTCTCAGTTGAACAATAGATCTAAAACCAAAGACTTTCCTTAACTCGTGGTGGATTAACCTTTTGAGCCCTGATCACTGCTTTACTAGTTGTAGAGAAAAATGACATAATGCCTAGCCACCAGTTGAACAGTGTGTAAACACTTGTAACTATTTTTATATCTACCATGAAAAATTACATACCAATTATTTGCGAATTTTGACTCGGGGACTCGAGCAGAAGGATTAAAATTGCTCAGGAACGCAGGGCTCAAGGTGTTAAAGGTTTATGTGATAAACATTCGGAGATGTGGACAATAGTTCCTTGAACAGATATTCTTTAACAAAGAATCTACCTATGGGATCTTTGTAAGTCTCCACCAGGAAGAAGTCGGCTGTTCCCATGTTTCCTTATTTCTATGATAAAAGCATGTTGTTATTTAACAAAGATATCAGCGTTTAAGAAACGAAATTATATTCTGTTGTGCAATAAATTTGAATAGAGAATGGCTGACCAAAGGCTGTTTCAGGTGTGTACTAGACTTCAATTAGTTTGGCTTCCCCAATCGGATATCGCTGTCATGGTTCAATATCAAACGAAGAGTTATTCTCTCTTTCTAACGAGTTCACTACAGTGGCATTTCAATTGGACAGACGAAACCCAGTCGTACCCAGACATTTGATTTGGAAGGTGATATTACATTTACTTTGCTTCATACACCAGATCAGCCAGATATTTTTAAAAAGATTAATATTATTTGAATAAATTATTATTCCCATGAAATAATTCTAAAATAAATTGGATAACAATAATTTCAAGAAAAAATATACAATAACAAATAATTAAGATCTCCGACCCCGTGGCATCGCTAATAGTGTGAAGAAAAACATGTTTAAGCACAGTATTTGTTCATATATAAAATCCTGTTCAAACTATGGTAAGTTCGCTGTGTGATGATATTTGAGACAGTGGACTGAAAAAACTCTTAGATTAGATAGTAAACAAAAGCGATAAGAAAAGACTAACAGTAAACAATAAGAAGAGACAATATACGACCAACAGCCAAAGATTTGAACTTCGAATTGGAGACTTGATCAGTACGAGAATCTAACTGCCTGGGTCGTCTAGGAACAGACGATGAAAAATGTGAACGAGAAATTCGGAGGCCTATCGAAATAGGAAAAAAGACTCATTTCATAAAATAAGGAAAGTATTAAAACAGGAAAATATGTATGGCATTGAATGCTGAACAAACTCCTTGAAAATGTTTTGTAATGCCCGTGTCTAGGAGAGACTTTGTAAATCACAGATACAACAATAGTAACACCTTTGAACAATACGATATTTATGTGTATAAATTATACAAAATGTGGTAGATGGCCAAAAGAGGGAATGGGAAAAAGGGGGCTGTCTTCATCTGTCTTAACGTTATACTTAGCTAATCACAAACACTGACCCAAACAGATAACAGTATTCCTTACAGCAAAACAACGCGTTCTGACGTACCTTTCTTACTACATCCACCATAATACCTCATTATCTCTATGAAAGTCCTAAGTCGACTCCCTATGTACAATTTATTGTCTGTGTGGGTAGAGGAATATAACAACAAATTTAAAATTTTGCCCCAATGATTATTTACAAAGATGTACAAAACTCTGTCTATATTTCTGAGATGAGGTATTATGTACAGTATTTACATTATACGGACCATTGTCCCAATAGGGACAGAAATAGGGACAGAAATAGGGACAGAAACATCCGTTCAGTGGACGATATCAAAGCGGGACTTTAATAATATAAAACATTCATTTATCCATTCACTCACTCAAATATGCACTCATTAAGACACAACAACAAATACGAAAAAAACACCCGAAACGAAAGGCGCCACGCACCCACCAGAGAACCGACGTCACTGACCCCCTAACGACGGAGGGGATGGGGAATTAAACCAAAGATAGGACAGAAACAAAAAGGTCTAATCAGCAAATATTATCTAGCTAAGTTAATATAAAGCGAGGAAAATAAGGACAAAAAACGAAAATCTAAACTAACCTAAATCTGGGCGGGGTTAGCCTATGTTTAACACGGGGAGAACAATATCCTGATGCCTAACTGGCATGAAAGTGCCACTGCAAGTCACCCCTTTCACTCGACACAGACGTGCAAGATTCACCCACCTTTTGCCAAATTCTGATGAAGTAAGCCACCGCTTTTCCTTTTTAATCTTGACTTTAAGCATATGCTTAAAGTACAAGACTAGTTGAGAAGAAATGAACTTCTCGCCTCCATAGAACCCCTTCTGACGCGTCGTCCAAATCACGAGTCTCATAACACCTAGCAAGCGCAAGAACACATTGTTCAGCCTTCACCATCGTCAGTACTACATTGCTACAAACAGAACTGGCCTCAAGGATAAAACATTTCCATGCAGAATGAGAAACATGAGGCCTTCAACAAACTAGCACAACGGTGCTACGGCCCTTGCAATGAAAGAAGACTGGACCAAGGGTCTCGACCTCTCGATCACAACGTCGGCAGTTTGGAGATTTTCTCCAATTTCGCAGGCGGCCGACCTTCTCCTCGCACGAGTGCACACTTCTCAGGGTAGGGAAATTCATACGGGCGTCTTCTTTCCAGAAGGCACCCTCTTCATCCGAATCGCGACACATTCGATATAGGAACGCGATGCGAAGCATATATTGACGAATCTTAATGATAGGCATACCCAGACCGCCTTCAGAAGGGTGCAAGCAACAGATCTTCCGAGGTACCATAGCGGACTTGCCTCGCCACAAGAAAGAGAAAAAGAACCTTACTAATGAAATTAGTGTGACAGACAGAAGAGAAAGTACAGAGAGTCGGTAAAGGAGAATCGAGTAGATGTGCGAAACACGCACTTTTCTCTCTTCTTTAAGGAAAGCTTCCTCCGAGACCACAGACGAAATGCAATCTCGGCCTTCCCTTTTACCTCCAACTAATTCATTTCCAACTGGATATCGGGACTGGACTAGACGCCGAGTATCTTGATCGGCCTGTCCGTCCCGAGGAAAGGTCCGTGAAAGGAGGCTCCCTTCTACGCACCCAACCGCAATCCAACAGACATCGCGGTTGATCTTGGTCCCTGTCACCATCTCGTGCCCAATGATTTATTTGCTGACTTCGTCAATCTCGGCCCTGCTCGACACGTAAACCGAAACCTCGTCAGCATAGGCAGAATACCTGACCGAGGTGGTAGTAGCAGGTAGAGAAATTCCGCGTAGGACCGGATTCGCCTTTAACTTGCGAAGGAAAGTTTCCA
>OZ010585.1:82376520-82499020 GCA_963932145.1 Acanthosepion lycidas | reverse complement strand
TCAGCATAATTGCAGTATAAACCATTGATTGGCTCTGGGGGTGTTAAAGAAACACAAATGTGCCTGAGCGAGCGTCTGCAATAGATTGGCTAACCGCCATAATAGACGAGTATCCTCAAATACGAGTGACCAGCTATTATTATGCATACGATATTGCACATAAAAAACTCTTTGATAATGGATTATGAAAATTGAAAGTACTTAGACATTGGACAGTTTATAGTGAAATATGTATCGGAAACCATGAAAATGATCCGAAATAAAGGAAAATAAATTAAACTTTTTAACAAAGTACTCCCGTTGTTTTTTAACAAAATAGAGAGAGAGAAGAGGGAGAATAGGAGAAGAGAGAGAAAGTTCGGACCGCTGAAATTTAACGCCACCGAGTTCATCATGTAACCTAAACGACTTCAGTCATGGTCCCAACTCTCTCTCTCTCTCTTTCTTTGGCAACCTGACCGGTCGGTTTCTGTTCGTTTTATCACTACATATATATATATATATATATATATATATATATATATATATATATATATATATATATATATATATCACTACATTATATATATATATATATATATATATATATATATATATATATCACTACATTATATATATATATATATATATATATATATATATATATATATATATATATCACTACATTATATATATATATATATATATATATATATATATATATATATATATATCACTACATTATATATATATATATATATATATATATATATACACGTTTCATTAAATAATATAGACAAATGTTGTCTATTTATTTTATGTAAATTTTTTTCGTAACGTCTTATAAGTTTAATAACATTATCGTTGAACGAAGAGAGAAATTGACAATATTGATCAATATTTTTTTTTAATACAATCTAAGCTTTCGGCTTATTTAAGCCATTATCAAAGATGTCAATTACAACATATTAAACAATATACGGACAAGACAGTGATGATAGTCTGTCAATGTCTACATAGATGATTTCTAAGCAACAATAAACACGTGCATATAAGACGCTATATATATATATATATATATATATATATATATATATATATATATATATATATATATATATATATATATATATATATATATATATATAGTAAGAATAAAAGCTAAAGAGTAAGATATAAAATAAACTGAGGGCTCAATGCCAAAGTTGTCAGTGCCTAAATATGATATATTATAATATTAATAATGCAATAATATCAAGAACCGCTGCTCAGAATTTTATACAATAACAAACATCAGGTGGAAATAATCTCATTATTATTCCCCTGATGATGGTTATTGGGTAGCAGATCTTAATATTACTGTATTAATAATATCATCATTATAATATATATATATATATATATAATGTCATCCACAGACAGACTGTTTCGCTGTATCACAGCTCATCAGTGCGGCTAGACATCCGGTTGCCTCTAGCTAGGATCGAAACCCGACTGAATTGGTATCAGGCGGATATTCTACCACTAAGCTGTCGGCGCACAGTTGGGATGAAGGTGGATTTATGGCGTATTTATTTTAGGAAACATGCCCAGTGACACACACACACGCATATATATATATATATATATATATATATATATATATATATATATATATATATATATATATATATATATATATATATATATATATATATATATATATATGCGTGTGTGTGTGTGTGTGTGTGTGCTTGTTATATAGACCATTACCAATGATCATCTCTCGTTGAGAACCGTGATGTCTGGCTTCTTATCACCAACTATGCTGTTTCTTCCTTTGAAATTAGCTAGATGGCCGCTGTCAACGACAAGAGGCCGAAGATGAAATACTTCAACGCTATGCCATCAAACCCGGGTCAAATGTTCAGCTGCAACTGCTGCAAGCCGTGTATGCCTGTCTCGCATTGACCTTATCAGTCACAAACGTACCTGCAATCGACGTTTTACGAAGTCAAGTCATGATAATGATATATATATATATATATATATATATATATATATATATATATATATATACGAGGTCCGGTTGAAAAGTAACAATTTAATTCAATTGTAAACAACAAACTAAATGGTTTTCACTTCAAAGTAACCCCTTCGAGTCTAATGCCCTTTTTCATCCTTCTTTGCTACGCTTGTATGCACTGTTTGAAGGAATTCTCCTTCGATGCCTCTTGGCCCCATCATTACGGCACTTTTGATTGCCTCCACGTGTCCCCTTGATGATCCACTTGAGCTTGGGGAAAAGAAAAAAGTCACATGGAACAAGATCAGGTGTTTAGGGATGGGTGTTCCTGTGCGGCGATGTTCCTCTCGACCCTAAACTGCCGGATTCTCAAGGGGAGTTCTTTTGCTGAAGCAGCCACCATTTGTTCTGCCACAACTCTCGTCTCTTCTCGCGCACTTGTGGCGCGAGACAAAAAGTTATTTCCCCTTGGTTAAGCCAAAAATAGCAATAAATATTAATTATAAATATAAATTAATTATAAATATTAATTATGAATAGTCACGTTTTCTGACGAGACGCACACGAGACATCGTTAGGCGGGAAAGTCAGTATTTCTCTTTGAATTTAGAGTAACAAGACGCACAATTTTAGGCTTTTAACAACCAGACAGATAAGTACTAAAATTATATTTTATTTGTGGTACCCAGTCGTTGGAAATACATATATGCAAAACTTATATTAATAATTTCAAATAATATATATATATATATATATATATATATTACAAAGAGTTAATAATACCTTGAATCAATTAGCAATATTAATGCAATTATTGGCAAAATCCCTTCGCTAGTAGGCATAATTATAAGCATTATACTACTAATAATCCACTGAATGATGAGATCCTTATGTATAAAATTGATATGGTGTATTTTTTATTCAGCTAGTACTTTCGAGTGCTTCACACATTCATCATCGGGCTGTATTTTATGTAGTGTTGGAACGTGCAGGTCGCAACGCTAAAGTTCAAATATTTCAAGAGAGAATTTTTATGAGTTTTGTAATTTGGTAAATCCACGAATTATTATTAGTATAATGCTTTGTAATATAAAATATATGCTGCCTATTTTATTATATATATATATATATATATATATATATATATATATATAAAATTTATATATATATATATATATATATATATATATATAAATTTTATATACAACACAACACAATATACAAGGCCAAGGTAAGTGCAAACAACAACATAATGCACTACATCGGTGCCACCGAAGGTCCATTCAAGATGAGGAATAACAATCACAACCTTTCAATCATCAACAGGAAATATTCGAACAGCACAACACTTTCTACATACATATGGCAGCAAAAAGACAAAAATATCACACCAACAATAAGTTGGGAAATATTGAAAAAAGCCCCTGCCTACAGCAACATTACAAAAAAATGCCTACTTTGCCTACACGAAAAAGTAGCAATAATATCACACAAACCGCAAAAACAAAACCGCATCTAAACAAAAAATCAGAGATAATCTCCAAATGTAGGCATGAGAACAAGTATCTATTATCCGAATTCATACCAAACGGATAAAATATACAAACCACCAACAATCACAATTTAATTTCAAGATACCATCAAAATAATTGAATCTATCATTATTATCATTGCACCACCATTAGTAATCACTTTTACCACTTTACAATAACTATTATCTAATAATATTATCATTACCACCAACACCCAGCACCATCACTTACACATCACACCTACTATTATAAATCCACTACAATCTTTAACGCATATTACCCCCCAGCATATTTAACACCTTAAAACAATAAGATCAGATATAATTTCCATATATAACCATGAGAATAAACACCCATTACCAGGATTCATAATAAATAAAGATAAACAAATAAATATAGAATATAAAATAAAATAAAACACCAACAACCACTCTTTAGTTCAAGCTAGCACCACAATAATTGCATTTATAGGTTTTATTATTCTCCCACCAACATTACTAATCACTACTAACAATTTACAATAAATATTAACCACTTATATTATTATTGCCACCAACCACCTTACATATTACTATCACACCATATCTACCATTACCATATAATCCTGCCATAATTATTAACGTAACCTACCCACTCTCCCAGCATATTTAATACCACCATAAAAATAACCAATAAGGATTACAAACTGAAATTTCTACCAGCCACATATACACAGTCACAAATAAACAAGGAAATAACGAGCTTTAATATAATAACAATAATATTTTTGTAAATTAAAAAATTATAGCAATCTTCAACTATCATAATTTTACACAGAATACCTATTATCAGGATTTATACCAAAATAAATTAATACATATAACAAAATAAAATAAAATAAAAGACCAACAACCACTCTTTAGCTACCACCACTATAACTACATTCATGGTTTCATCATTCTCCCACCACCGTTACTAATCATTTCTACCAATTTACAATAACTATTAGCTAATTATATTATCATTGTCTCCAATCCCTTGCAACATTACTATCACATCATATCACATAGACCCGTTATTAAATCAAACTACCCTCTCACCCAGCATATTAAATATTAAACATCACCATATAAATAACCAATAAGGATTATAAATTTCTACCTGTAACATATACACAGTCAAAAACAAATAACCAGCTTTAAATATAACAAATAAACCCCCATTTTTTTTTCAAAAACTTAGAAATAAATATAAATAATAATAATTTTTACCTATCATAATTTTTCACAAACCCCACCACACGTATATACATACATGCGAGGAAATATTATTCAGCAGAAAAAAAAAAATATATGACATCTATACATTCACGAGACATTTCCGCCACACTTCCAATCTTTAAATTTCAACATACAAATGCGTATGTATAGACACAACACCACCCGTATACACACACATGTCATATCCGAAACTGCCCACATATGTTTATATATGTATGAGTCCCGACGGACGACCAAGTATGTATATGTGTCTGCATACATCGATGTTTGCGTTAGTACGATGACAAAACAACGAAGTTTCCCCCATCACTTCCACAATAACACCAATACACGCAATCTACATAAACCCAAATTTTTAAAAAAAGTAATCAGTTTGTCTGACGATCGCTAAAGCGTGAAACCCAGGGTCACAAACTCACATCAATCCAACCAAATATGTTAGCTCTATCTCTGATATTGAGCGCTTTCTAATAAGTACCGCGCATATAATATATAAATAATTATACATATATATATGTATTTATATTTATATACACACACTTTTCACACACACACACACACACACACACACACACACACACACACACACACACATATATATATATATATATATATATATATATATATATATATATATATATATATACACACACAAGTATTTTTCTACGAAGACTTTTGTGTTTTGTTTGAACTTTATAATGTATTTATGTTGTCTTATGTTCCATACACTTTAGACTAGGTGTATGTTATATATATATATATGAAAAATTGCTGATTTATCGTATAACCCTGTTATCTGTATGTATGCAGATATGAAGAGAACGAATAGAGTACAATTCCAACATTCATAATATATAATTTAAAAGAGGGCTCAATACCGAGTAGGGCAATATTATTTATTTTAACATTATTGTTGTGAGGGAGAAAGGCATAAAAATAGACCTACATCAAGAGGAATAGCAGGGGGAGCAGTAGATTTTGTTGAAAACAGTCATTCACGGCTAAGCATTCTCTTCTTCCCTAGTTTCTATTCCACGTTGTTTCCCTGTACCAAAACATAATAAACATTTTTTTTTAAACCAATTCCGGTTTTCTTTTTTGATAACCCAGTTACAACACACACACACACACACACACACACACATACATATATATATATGATGGTAAGTAAGTGGTGATTGAATGATTTTTAAGGAAATTTAAAAACAATTTGTTACCTCTTTTCCGAAAGTAAAAGCGTGGAGCCATAAGGCCAGAATTAAAATTATGAAAATCTATGACAAAGTGGAAAAGAATTTTTGTGTAACACGTTTCATCCTTTAGAACTTCATCTAAGTTGATGTTTATGTTTACATATGTGCCTGAAGGAGAGGAGAAAGATCGATGAAATTGGAATTTTTTAAAAACTTGTGTTTGGCTATATCTATTTTGACCTCACGAATGTCCTAACCTGGCCTTGCTGTTTTGTTTGCTGTTTTTAAAAAATAAAAATATCATTTTATTTTCAGGTTATAAAAATGTGTCAATAATCATACGCTCCGGAATAATCATTTTAATATGTTATTGTTGAATTTTTATGTTTCTTTTTTTCATAATAAATATTGTTTAAAAACGCCTGATAATTATGCACCAATCTAATAATTTCATTAGAAAGGAAAGTGTTATTTCAAAACAGAAAGCCAGTTTCAAAGGATATTGTTGCGTATTCGGTTCCTACTCGGTGTTTTACATTTATGAATGTGTACAGAACTCAGCCAGATGAACAAACGTGTTTATTTTTTAGCAAAATAATTTGATTTTAGCTTTCGAAATCGAAATTATATTATTTGATGATGTTTTTTTTACATTTTATATTTCAAGAATATCGTTATTTGGTTTTTACTTATTTCATAGTATTTTTTTCACCACAACATTCAAAGTTCATTCCGTCTGTTCTTAATAGTTGCCATAAAATGAACACAGAGGCCATTGAAGTGAACATGTATCCGCAAAACAAGATGTTAAGATGTTTAGCAAATACAAAGTTACAGTAGGTTACCCTGAGATCTTTAAACAACAAAATATTACATGAAAGGAAAACAAGCAACCTCCATGTTATCGTTATTTTCCATCATATTAGACACGGTTCATTCACGAGATACCATGTTAATCACTAAATTAGACGCACAAGGTGTTTAAAACAATTAGAAAGTGTAAGTGCTTATCAGCTAGTGGTGCCTAGCCAGCAAGTCATGCAAAGACATCGCTGGATCTGTGGATGTAATCTTCATTGAGTATATCAATATTATATCCCTGCCGGGGCCGTCTAGCGGTGAATCTTCTAAATAATTATATTCATTCGCCATTAACCCTTTGAGCCCTGCGTTCCTGAACAATTTGAACCCTTCTTCCTGAGCTCCTGAGTCAAAATTCGCAAATAATTGGTATGTAATGTTTCTCGATAGATATAAAAAATAGTTACAAATGCTTACCCACCGTTCAACCAGTGGCTGGATATTAAGTCATTTTTCTCTACTGCTGTTCAACTGGTGGTTAGGCATTACGTCATTTTTCTCTACCACCGGTAAAGCGGTGGTCAGGGCTCAAAGGTTTAAAACGGTCATTTCCATGTCAAAATTGCAAGGCATAAAGCATTATACCCCCTCACACACACGTACACTGCTGGTCAATAATCCTAAGGCCAAAGAAAATAAAGTCAAAATATACCTTTTGCATTGTTTGCCTCTTGCTTATTTAAATAAAGCTTCAAAAAATGGAAATAAGGTTTGGTTTGGTTTACGGCATATCAACACCTCAATGGGTTATTCCGACAAAATTTTTATTGCTTCTAATATTTTTTCAAAAATGTATTGCTGGTAATATCTTTTAAATGTATTGCTGGTAATATTTTTTTAAAATGTAATGCTGGAAATAATGTATTGCTGGCAATAAATTTTTTACAAATTATTTCTGGTATTAAAACCTATTTTGAAACTTTCATAGTGTTTTGACTCCAGTTTGGGGTTTAACTATTTGTTCATAGCTGGAACCCTAACAGGTACTACCACCCCAGGTCAGGGTGGACCTGGGAACACCAGCAATTAAGAGGTAGTTCCACGATCCTCAAAACATCCAGGACGCGGATGTAGTTTATCCTCATACCCAGGACGGTGAAAATAAGGAAGGGGAAAATAATTAATTTGTTTTTTATCATTTCATAGGGAAATTAAGCTAAATGTTCGAAGGTCAAAACTTTTAGCCATAAAACATTAATTGGTAAACACATAACGAAATTTAGTCCTTTGTCTTCAAGTACTAGCGCACTCAACATTTCCCTGTAGTATCTTCTGCATTACATTAAGTAAAAACATGGCAAACGCTAAAAGGTTGGCAGAGTTTGAGCGTGAAGGAATACATGAGCTGCAAAAGTAAGATCTCTCCCAACGTGCCATTGCTGATGACATTGGACGTAGTAAAACTGCTGTTGCAAATTTCTGCAAAGAACCTGAAGCTGATGCTAACCATTCATGAAAGTGACACGTGGTGCTTTCTTCATCTAACGTTCTTAGTTGTTGAAGTGAAAAGACTTTATTAAATCTATTGGTAAGTCTTCTGCCAAGAAAGTCTGTTTGTTCGTTGTGTCGTAATAGACAATGTTTCTTTCCAGAATCTAACTATTACGTTGGTGCAAAAATAATGTCGTTTTTCTTTTGAAGTTGAACGTCAAAAAACGACATTATTTTTGCACCAAGATAATACCATTCGCCCATGCTTTGAATATTGCTACCACATATGGTCCGGTGATCCTGCTCTATATTTAGAGATTCTTGACTGAGTCTAAAGAAGAATCTGCAATATTATTGGTCTTTATCTGGCGTTTCGGTTTCAGTCATTTTTCCACTGCTGTAATGTAGCTTCCCTCTGCCTTTTCTATAAATACTTTTCTGGTAATTGTTCGGAAGAACTCTTCGCTATGGTACATAGACTTTATGAATTTAAGCGCAGTACTAGTTTGGCGATGAAATCTCATCAATTAACAGTTGAAATGGCGAGATGTAACCATAAGTTTTATGCTAACAGTTTCTTCTCTTGCACTTTTCGCTTGTGTAACTCTCTTCCAGCCTATTGTTTTGTAATTAAGAATGATCTTAAAAATTTTAAATGCAATTTCAATCGCTAGCTACTGTCTTCTTGGTTACTTTTCTTTTGTTCTCGCTCCTTAATAATGTTTCTCTTCGTTTCTTGTACTTCTACACTCATGTTTTAGTGGCTTTACTGCCTTGCATGGGGTGATATGATTCATCTTTGGTGTTACAGGGAGTTTTGCTGGTCTCTCGCTCAACTATGTCTCTCACATAATAATGAACGGGGTTGCAGTCTGGGGAGTTAGGCGGCCAGATGTAAGGGGTGATGTGATCGCAGAAATTGTCTGACAGCGATGACTGGGCTCTCATGTTTGTGTGGCATGGTACATAGTCCTGTTGCCAGGCTTAGGATCTTCCAGTAGCAGACCTCTTGATACCAGGGCAGCACTACCTCCTCAAGGCAATTGATGTAAGCATCCATGTTGTGTGTAAGGCTCTTGCCAACAAATTTGGGAGTTCTTTTTTTTTTATCCAAATGAGTTTTAAGAGCTAAGGTATTTTTAGACACATCCAACTCTACACTGCCCTCCGATTGACGCTCAAACACTCTGAATTGTTCGTATTGGAGCTTCCGGTGCTCTGCCGGGCAGTACAGCATGCCGTTTCTGTATTTCCTGCGGTGTAAATTGCGTCATAGTGCTCTTTTTCTCAGAGACCCTATTATGTGCAGTCGACAAAATCCAAAACCAACGGAGAACATCCGCGAAATTAAAAGTATAAAATGGCGATAATTTACCCATCACACCTTTATATATATATATATATATATATATATATATATATGTGAGTGGAAACTGAGGTCAACATTTTTGTTTTGTTTTTTCAAACAGGATTTCATTGAATGTCTTTCTTTCGGGGGACATCTCTGCCTAAGTTGGTTAACGTTAATTTCACTGTTTAAAAAACAAGAATGTCAACACAGACACTAAAATAGCGTTTATGGCAATAACGAACACACACACACATACACACACACAAACACATACACACATACACACACATATATATATATATATATATATATATATATATATATATCTTTATATGTAGTTGTGCATTTGGAAGCAACCCCTCTTTGATACATGTTTCGTTGGACAAGACTGACAAAGTACTTTTCTTCAGGTTTTATTTTTATTTTTTTTTTTTTTTGTATAGAGATAAGTGTTTTCTTATCCGGTCTTGAAATATCCAATTGGTTCCGACCGCTTTCGCTTAAACAATCTATACTATTAGTATAGTCATAATTAGATTAACTGAAAAGCACTCGGAACAAACAGTCAGTTCGAAGATTTCTACACATGCTAAGTTCAAAAAAAGGAATCTCTTGTTCGCACACAATTATTGTGTGAATATATTTTCAATTTAATGCATCTAATACAAAAAATATCAACTTTATTTTGATTTATTATTGGATATATTAAAATTTTGAAGTCAGTTTTTTACGCAAGAATCTGCAGGAATTCGGTATTTCTGTCCATTTTTCAGACGATACTTAAAACTAAATGCTCAAAAACTGGTAAAAGTTATGAATGTAATATTTGGTGTCAATATTTATCATCAAACCCCAACCTTTCGCACTGAGTGCAATGTCGATTTTCTAAAAACAGTGAAAAACCAACCTGCCCTATTGTAACGTAATATTAACAAATAATAAATAATAAATTCAAAGAAAATACGACTATTCATCATTTAAATTGGTAATTTTCAATTAAAAAGAAATACAAGAAGAATTTTTATGCCATTTACACGTACTGTTAAGTGAAGGAAATGTATTCTGTTATAATTGACCAGTGATTTGTTAGCAAATGTATTCTTAAATTTAAATGCCCCACAGCGAATTGCTTTCCTAACGAAAACAAATTCACTAATAATTGTGCCTGACACACCACCATTTGCCTCTGAAGACGATTGGCCCTACACTGGTGAAACCAGGGCACAATCAGAGTGCAGTTAAGCCAACATGATAATATAACCAGATCGATATGCAACATACTTGGGATGCACAAATGGAATGCACACCTCCAACTGTAACGAGTGTCTAAAAATAATTGAAACAGCATAAAAGGCAAACGTCAACCCATAACAACATCGACTATAAACACGGCCACAATGTAATGGCAGTGTTCGGGAATAAAAATATTTCAACCATTCAGCAACTTGTAACTATTTACAATAACAAACCAAAATACTTGAAAATGGTTAACAGATCAGCCGAAAGCGCTCGGAAAGAAAGATTAGCTGAACGATTTCTACAGACTTCTTATTTATGTGCCGTTTCCCCTCAGGACATATGCGATTATGGCTCTCCACTATTTCCTGTCCTTTGTATCTCTTAATAAATATTGTCCTTTTATTATTTCTCCCAAACACTGTTCTGCCATCCATTTACCCAAGCTCATCAAGTATGTCATTCGCTGTTTTCCTCTGTCCCTCTTGCCCTTAACCTGTCCTGTGAGTATCAGACTTTCCAATCCCACCTCCCTCGTTACATGCTCCAGAAATTTCAATTGTCTCTTCTTGGTGTATAAGTTGATCATATGTTCGGTCCATGTTACCTCAGCATCCTTCTGTAGAACCACATTTCTGTTGCTTTAAGTCTCTTCTTCATCTTTAAGGAGATACTAAGTCCCAAAAATTAATCTTATGTTCGCACACAAGTAAAACGTATCATTAGAGTATTAGTGAGTGATTGCTGCAGAAATGCACAACTATATATAAAGCAGTAAAGCAAGTCTTTCTGTCCACTCGCGGAAACAAGAATTGATCCTCACCCACACGAGGAAAATGGAAACACCATATCTCACCTGTTTGCAAAAACTTGCAGACCTTGGGATATACCTGCATGTCCATAAAAAATGAGCTTTCATTTATCGTCTGTGTTGAGAGTGTCCACTATATATATATATATATATATATATATATATATATATATATATATATATATATATATATATATTTAAATCGCGACACAGAAAATTATTGTTTCGAAACCGAAAATGAAATCCTAAAGTTCAATTTCAAAATTAAACTTAAAATTTAGAGCACGGTTTCATTCTAAAGCGATGTTAAGAATAACATACGGAGAAATCCTAATTAATTAATCTAATTAATTTAATTTTTAAATTGAACTTTACGACTTGAGTTTCCGTTTCCAAACATAGTAATTTCTTTGTCGTGATAGGGACATTTTTTTTTTTTTAAATAATTATAATCATATGCTCTATTTTGTATTGAGCACTTTTTTTTTTTAATAAAACAAAAATACTAAAAGAACTTTGGATTATAAATTTGTTCTTTCCTATTACTTGGATACACACACACACACATACTTATATATATATATATATATATATATATATATATATATATATATATATATATATATATATATATGTATGTGTGTGAGTATATGTATGTATGTATTTATAAGCGTGGATATAAACCAAACAATTAGATATTAACAACTGTGTATACGTGCGTTAGTGCGTTCAAAGATAAGCGAATAAATATTTACTTAATTTAATACAAGAGGCAGACCAAAGAGTTCTCAATGTAGTTAGACAAATCTAAGAAGTATATATTAACAAATATAAATATACTTATGTTTGTAGTGCATATAGTTTCATGGTGAGTCTTCCATCGACACATTAATGTGAGAGCAGAAGATTCATCTAGTGTCGCAGAACGACCTGCACCTGAAATTTATTTAAGAGAGAAAGCTTTGTGCATTACCAGTCCCACTCTCTTGTCCAATGACCGCCTTCTGCTATCTAGTGCAAAGGCTGCCATCAGATAAACGATGTTTTCAATGTTGCCTGTTATACTTCGGAGTGACTTTTGGTATAATATCTTAACATCTATCTATCTATCTATCTATCTATCTATATATATATATATATATATATATATATATATATATATATATATATATATATATATATGCGTGGCACTTATTGGAAAGCGCTCAATAGATAGAGCTAACATATCCAATGGATATGAGTTTGTAACCCTGGGTTTCACGCTTATGAGATCATCAAACTAAAAAAAAATGCCTGATAATCGCAAAAATGTGAAACCCAGGGTAACAAACTCATATCTCTCTCTCTCTCTCTCTCTCTCTCTCTCTCTCTCTCTATATATATATATATATATATATATATATATATATATATATATATATATATATATAGTGCACAAAGATTGCTGGTAGTAATAAAACAGTGCTCGATGTAAAATATCAGATTTCTATGAATAATAAATATATATTTGTTCTTCAACGTTTGGTTAAACTTTGAGTTCCATTCACGTGTCGTTCATTAGGTACAAACTGAAAACTGACCGTTGTAATGTTTCGAATTGTCTAATCTACTGTTAATATAGGGGAACAGTTTATTTGTTAATGAGAAAAAGATTTTTGTTTTATATATAAATATGTATATATGAATATATATTTCTTATTATTAGGTTGGTGCAAAAATAATGACGTGATAATGTCGTTTTTTGACGTATTTTTTAACGTCAAAAACGACATTATTACGTCATTATTTTTGCACCAACCTAATATTATTATAAACGTTATTTTTAGTGGGTATACGTGTTTCTCTTAATATCACGCTTTTTTTTCTTTTTTTTTTTTTATTTTATTAATGTGAAAGTAATAACAGCCGAGAAGTCTTAGTAAAGAAAAATTGTGCTCCCCGTCAGGATTCGTAACTACATAAATTTTTTTCCATGAGGGGAAAACAGTCGAAGTATGTCGGGATATTATTATTATTATTATCATCATCATCATCATCATTATTATTATTATTATTATTATTATTATTATTATTATAAATAAATAAGAATAAAATATAAAATAACAATAATGAAAATTATAAATAAAATAACATAAAACACTAACATAAAAACACAATAAATTAAATAAAAATTAAAAATAATACGAATACTCCCAGCATGCAACAAAATTTGTTCCTGTCGGAAATACAGACATCCCGCCAAAAGACGTTGAATTCAATGTCTTCACCACGAACATATGTCCAACTTCTCACTGTGATATGGCTTGTAATACTACGGAGTAACTTCTCCCTGTTATCACATGTACCATAAACAACTGTAACCTAAAAAAATACACGCACCAATGCACACAAAAAATAGATTGCATGAAATGAACATACAATTTACCATGCTTTTCCTGTTATTTGTGTACGTTTTTATTTCCTGTCAAGTATGCTTTTATCTTCATGAATACGAGGTCAGTTTCTGCTGCTGCCAATTCGGTAACGTTTCCTACTTAACAGAGCAAGGTTAGAATTGCCTATTTAAGGGTGGCACGTTTTTCTCTTTGAGACTTCTACTAACTTTAGTCTCGTACCCGACATGTAAACAGTATATTTTTTTTAAAGCCGACATCATTTATTATTAATATAAATGCTATTTTTAGGGGTTACACGGGTTTAAGCTACTATCCGTGTCTTTTATTAACAAGGAAATTAATAACCCACCTGAATTAAGAAGACCTACTAAAGAAAAATTCTCTAGAACTGTTGCAATATGGAACGAACCGATATCTATCCTACATATCCTCATAATAACACAACCCTTACTGTCAACACTTTATGCCATTAAAACATCTCCATTTATTAACCTTCTTTGATGAGTGGCCCTTAGTCCCTGTATTAAATGAAAATTATTTAAAAAATGTTACTTATTAGTATTGGACCCCTATTTTTTCAATATTACTCGCTAACAAAATGACATTACTGCCACGTTTTGTAACATAGGAAGGATATCAAATTTTGCTTTGTTTTCCCTGGAAACTACCTGCAAAGAGCCTGCAAAGTTACAAGGTAACGTTGCAAATACATTGCATTGTAACGTTACATTAACAAAAAACGTTACAACATAAAATTGCAAATACGTTATCTTTTAACATTTCATTAACAGAAAAAGTAACTTACCGTGTAGCGTTACAATAACAGAAGACGTTACAAGGTAACATTTCAAATACTTTTCCTTGTAATGTATATTAACAGAAGACGTTACAAGGTAACATTTCAAATACTTTGCCTTGTAATGTATATTAACAGAAGACGTTACAAGGTAACATTTCAAATACTTTGCCTTGTAACGCTACATTAACAGAAGACGTTACAAGGTAACATTTCAAATACTTTGCCTTGTAATGTATATTAACAGAAGACGTTACAACGTAACATTTCAAATACGTTGCCTTGTAATGTATATTAACAGAAGACGTTACAAGGTAACATTTCAAATACTTTGCCTTGTAACGCTACATTAACAGAAGACGTTACAAGGTAACATTTCAAATACTTTGCCTTGTAATGTATATTAACAGAAGACGTTACAACGTAACATTTCAAATACTTTGCCTTGTAATGTATATTAACAGAAGACGTTACAAGGTAACATTTCAAATACTTTTCCTTGTAATGTATATTAACAGAAGACGTTACAAGGTAACATTTCCAATACTTTGCCTTGTAACGCTACATTAACAGAAGACGGATAATAAATACCAGGTAGATATAAAAACGGACATTCATCATTTAAATTAGTAATTTTCAATTAAAAATAAAATATGAAAAAAAATATCCTTTTCTGCTTTTCATCTGCATGGCTGATGCTATCCTCCAAGAAAGTGACTCCTTGCGCCTTCTCGGGCTAACGTTTTCAGCTGACATGAAAATGGAAAGACTACACTGAATCCATTGCTAGATCAGCTGCTAAGAAAGTCGGTTTATTGTGTCGAGCGAGACAATTCTTCTCCGTTGAATCTATCTTTTATATCTATAAGTCTACCATTCGCCCAAGCTTAGAATATTGCAGCCACATATGGTCCGGTGCCCATGCAATTTACCTGGGGCTCCTTGATAAGATCCAAAGAAGAATCAGCAATATTATTGGTCCTGATCTGGCGGCTCGGCATCGGTTACTTGCCCACCACCGTAAGGTTGCCTTTCTGTGCCTTTTCTATATATATTTCTATGGCAATTGTTCGGATGACCTCTTCGCTTTGGTACCTAGACAGGCGACGAGATCGCATCAGTTTACAGTTGAGCTAGCTAGATGTAGCCGTAGCTTCTACGCTGTTTCTTTTCTCGCTACTCTTGCTTGGGGATCTCCCTTCCGGTTCCAAGCTTTCCATAGCTGAAATCGAGGGAAGACTAAATATAAAAACATGAGAAGCATGTTATAAAATAAAGGTGGAAAGATCAGATGGAAATCATGTCAAGCCCTAATAGGCATTCCCTCTGTTTACAGAGGGAGAGCTGCCTGGACCTGACATAGATCGTTTCCAATGCCTTTAAGTGTAACAAAGAAAGAGCTTGAGTAAGGATGGAAAATGAGTCAGTGATGAAATTTGTGGCATAATTTAGATTGTTTATAAAGTGCTCAGCAATGGCGGAGCCGTATGTGTTCCTGATATTGTCACCAGACTGGAACGTACCATTCCTAATTATTCCGGGTACTTGCTGGTTAATCCGTGCGTCTAATCGTATGTAGTTCTACCTGTGTAGTCGGCTCCGAACCTACATCCAAAACGGTATATTATATTACTGATATGGTGGGAAGGCAGAACGTCCTTCCGAGCAGACACCCAAGGAGACCTGGTAGAAAAAACAACACGCACATTGGCGGAAAAATAGCAATTTTTAACCGTTGAGTTGATTTATTTGACAATTTACCACTTATTGAACCCAACCAGGGCAAACACAAATACTCAGGGCATTTAGGGGCTGTACTCGGTCTAGGTTTAGAGAAATTTAAGAATTTCTTTTTCATAACCGACTTAATAATATCTAAATGGTACCCATTATTAGCTAGAGCCTTAGTAATTGCTTTCAGCTCTTCATCTAGTTTACATTCTGAGCAGATTATCAAAGCTCTATGTGTAATGGAACTAATACAGTTTTCTTTGCGTTTGTTAGGGCAAAATGCATCCCATCGAATGTATAGTCCGGTAAAAATTGATTTACGATAGACTGATGTATGTAACCAGATGGTGTTTTAGTTACTAAAACATCCAAAAAAGATAGAGTGGAATTAGTTTCAATTACCTTTGTCTACCTTAATACCGGATGCATGCCATTAAGAACATTTTTGCCTCCGTTATATTTTCAAAGAGGCAAAATGTGTCATCAACATATCGATGGTATATTAGTGGTTTGGCAGTTTCAGAAAATAAACGATTTTCATAGAAGCCAACAAAAATATTCGCCAATGTAGGCCCCAGGACTGAACCCACAGAAACTCCCTCGATCTGTACATTGTGTTATTGAAACTGAATTCAACAGACCTCACAGTAAATTTTAGCAACTCAACAAAAATGTTTTCAGATATCCGGCTACGATATAGCAAATATGTGCAGATATCTATTGTCTCTGAAAGAGGGACACAGATAAATAGGTTGTTGATATCGAACGAACACATAAATTTATTAGTCGAATTACACTTTCGAAGATCTCTTACAAAAGAAAAAGAATCTTTTATGCAATGACAACAGTAATATTCTAACACTGTTTGTAATAATAGTGTGTCAATACATTTGTCAACCTTCTGTTGAGCTGACCCCCACCATAGACAGAATTGGTTTAAGTGGGGTACTTGCCTTATGGGTTTTAGGCAAACCGTATAAACGGGAATGAATTGAGCCCGATATATATATATATATATATATAGTTTCGATCCAGGATTGACGCAATCGGATGTCTATCCACACTGATGAGCTGTGAAATGTTAATAGATGGCCATTTGTATGCGAGGATACCCGTCTACTAGGGCGACTAGCCAATCATTATTGCGTTTGTTCAACACCCACGTTTATACTGCAACTATGCTGAGCAGACCTTAGTTACAGTTTCTGGGAGAGAGCGTGTTGTCTAGCGTGATCAACAATCTGAAGAACGCCAGCACACTCAAATCCTCGGTCACGATGACTTGTGACATCGGGCTAGCACAGCTATCGACGGCACCCAAGGGTTCCACATACCCAATTTCCTTCCTAACAAATCAACCGTGGTGATATTCGAACTCGGGTCTCATGGTTAGAAATCCAACACATATATATATATATATATATATATATATATATATATATATATATATATATATATAAGGAAAATGCAATTATAAAGTTTTTTTTGGGTAAACGCCGAAAATTATTTTACTGAGAAAATGTATTGCAAGCGAGAAGAAGATTATTATCAGTTGTCTGGACTTCATGCAGTGGCTGCCAAGCTGGTCGATACCGGCTGCTAGTGGGCGATTTAATCTTTTTAAGTGGTCACTAGACCGATTAATTGGTTGCAAGGTCGAAAATTATGTCAGCCTTACTCAAAACAGATCTGCTTTGACATCTTGAAAACCACTCGTTTTAGACCTGCTTTCATCTTAATATTAGCGGGTGATTCGCAAATTTTACCCTTACAGAAATCGCAAAAATAGTCGATAGGAAAAAAAAAAAAATAAAACAAAACAAAAAAAAAAATAAAACAAAACAAAAAAAACAACAACCACTGGATTAAACCGAGATTTACAGACAAGAAAAACAGCGATCGAGTAAAATAAGAAAAAAAAATAGGTGCTCAATAGAGCTAAGTAGAGAAGAGTGTAAAAATATCTGAGTGAGCCAGAAACCTTAAATGAAAAACTTTCCTTGAAGATTCATTTAGGTGAAACCTAGGTAGGTAGTTTCTGGCTGACTAGGTTTATATATATATATATATATATATATATATATATATATATATATGTGTGTGTGTGTGTGTGTGTGTATGTGTGTCTGTGCGTGTGTGTATATATATATGTGTGTGTGTGTGTGTATGTGCGTGTATATATATATATATATGTGTGTGTGTATGTGTGTGTATGTCTGTTAGTGTATATATATATGTGTGTGTGTATATATATATATGTGTGTGTGTGTGTGCGCGTGTGTATATATATGTGTGTGTGTATGTGTGCGTGTGTGTGTATATATATATATATATATATATATGTGTGTGTGTGTGTTGGTGTGTGTGTGTGTATATATATATATATATAAATATATATTCATATTTATGATTGTTCATTTATTTATTTATTTATTTATTTTGTGTTTTGTTTGAAGTACCCCAGGAGCAGAGATTGAATTCACTATTACTATGTCAACAAATTTATGAACTAATTCTTTAATTCTCAAGGTTATTGTCCCGTGGGACAATCCTTAGTCTAGTTCTATAATCTGTTGCTAATATTACTGCTGTTACGCTTGACTGGATTCATCGTTGCTATCTTTATCTTTTTTGTTGTTGAACCTTTGCTAGCATGCTGTTATTTTTTTTTTTTTATTTATTTATTTCGGTGACTAAGAAAGCGAAAAGCAACAAACCAACATTTTCTTAACAAAAACCACTGATGTAACTGTGTCGGATATTTACAAACAACATAGATTAACACAAAATGAATAAGAAACTAAATGAATTCGTCTAGGCTGTGTATCTAGACAAACTGAAAACCCAAAATTTAAATTTAAACTTAAGCGTTCTTGCACCTTCAGAGTTTCTCTCAATGTTTTATTATAACCGACAATTGTTTATATTTTCTTTCCGATCCGCCACATATATACGATTCCATAAAAAAAAAATTATGTTTTTGAAATGTTGAAACGCGTTACATAGGATCTTTCCATTTTGTCATTCAATTCCCCACCTATATGAATTTATATATGCTCAGTCTATTTAATCTCTTCCAAGTCTATACTCTGCGTATATACAAACACTGATGTGAAGAGAGAGATGCTGTTCATTTAAGCATTCCATACCAAATTTCAAACGAATCTACTAATAGAAAACTGCGTTCCTGCTTTCCCTCCCGATGCCAGTATACTGATGATAAAGTGTGGTAATCAACATTCTCTACCAAGTGTTCCAACAATAGAACTCAAGAAACTCTGGAATTGGAATAAAAGCAGTGATGACACTGATATCCCGAATCCATTATAAAATTTCAGGATGTAGAATTAGCAAATACTAACACTTCAAATAGCTTGGTGTATGGATCTGTTATAACAAATTTAGTATCGAAGATAAGGAAATTTAACGTAGAATAGGCTGCGCTAGAGGTAGTTTCATCCAATACCGCAAATTGGTACAAAACTAAAACATTAACCTAAAAATTCGAATCAAGTTCTTAAATAGTCTCTCAAAATCGAAACTTTCATATGGACTGGTGCTATAAAAAGAAAACTATAATACATATCAATTCGGTATTTAATCTCCTTCGAAGTAGAACCCTTCTGAAGCCACACACTTTGGAAGCATTCCTGGAACTTTTTTTCGGTGGGGTGGGGTATAGCAAGCAGCTGCCGCGTCGCGTTCTCTTGGATTTCCTCGACGTCTTGAGATCTTGTTCCTTTCAAGTGGGATTTGATTTTTGAAGAGTTGCAAGGGATCTTGGGAATATAATGGTTGTCGGAGCTGGGGAATGTGAACAATGACCCAATACTTCTGAACAAGACATGGTCATTGATGGAACCTCTGTGGTGTGGTGTGACGACCAGTGCGGTCGTCTCATCACACCACAGATATTCCTTCCAAGCACTGTTATAAACAACGGAAATGACTGAGAAAGTTATAACTTTGTGCGCATGCGGGACAGATTTCAAGATTAATCCGTGCCAAGCGACTTGATTCTGCGTACTTTAGCTTTGTTACCATAGCAACAGTCCCGATACTTTTTGATCAGATCTTATATATATATGGTGGACAAGAAAACACCGATCGAGTAAAATAAGAGGGTCAAGCAGCTCAGTTCCTAGGAACCGACAGCCCAGGCACCACCACATATGATTTGATTATAGTGGGGAAGGCTTTGTCCAGAACCAACCACATTTTTTAAGGGCCGAACACAGAGACCTGGTGCACTGCGTGACCCAAGGTCCCCAAACGACCCTCCGCAGGTTTTGAATTCAGAGTTGTCCTTCTAGACCAGTTGCCATCCAAGGCTATAGAACCTAGTCTGTCTTGTTATTTACACATAGCTGGAAGGAGAAGAAGACGATTAATACCTTTCCTAAGGTTATTAGCACGTAGGTGAATGTAATGGATTCGACTGGAAAAAAAAAATATATATATATATATATATATATATATATATATATATATTCGTGCGTTAATATAAGCTAATGTTCAACTGACCTGCCCATTAAAAGTTTAATCTGACTTGCCAATTAAACGGTTACTCTTATCTACTCATTAAAAGGTTAATATGACCTGCCCATTAAAAGGTTACGCTGACAATTAAAAGGCTACTCTGACCTGACAATTAAAAGGTTATTCTGACCTCCTCATTAAAAGGTTACTCTGACCGGCTCTTGTTTACTGCATTAGCTCCTCGTCTCAATTTAACCAATCCCATAGAAACAATTATTATTACAAATGAATGCATCACTCACTGTCAATGTTCCCGTGGCTTGATATGGTCATGGCTTCCTGCTGTACACACTACCGAATGTCTACTTCTGGCGGTCGTGAGCGAGGACTTCAATTTCGGCATAGCTATACTTTGTCCCATTCAGCCATATTGTCCCCCAACATCTTTCGTTGTCTTCTTCATCTCATAGTTTTCTGATTTTTTCATTTGTTATCTGGTTTTTGTAGGAGATGCTACGAGGTCTTCGGAAGCGATCTTCTCATAGGATCAGGAAGAAACTTTGGATCGCCAGAAATTTGGTTCTGTCTACAAATGATGAGAACATTATGAACAGAACTCGTGAGAAATGTGTAAGTTTTACGGAGAATTAGAACTACAGGGAAGCTGATACTTTCAATCAGAAAAAACAGCGGAAATGGCTGGAACACATTAAAGAAGGCTTAGAAAATTTAACACCCACACGGGACATATTTAAAGTAAGAGAAATAGTTGGTAACCTACTTTCTTTCAATTCTTTTCCCTTCAGATCTCCATTCATTATTTTTACTTTTCTTTCTTTCACTTCATCTTTGATCTTTCTTCTTCATCGTCATCTTTTTTTTCTCTCAGTCTAGCTCTCCCTCATCTCCTATTGAGCAACTTAAGTGTCAATCAATCGAACAACGAATATATTTTCGCTCTGTCTCAACATCTTTTCAGGATCTGTCTATATTTCTGAGATGTGGTATTATGTACATTATTTACATTACTCGGACTATTGTCCTCATCTTTGTCGCCATATTTATCACAACGTTTCGGCCGTTGTAAACTTAAGGCATCAGCACATATGTTAGGCCACAAAAATATCCTAAGCCGACCAAGCATAGAAATAAATACAATATGGGAACCAGTAATAAGGAGTGCCAGAGAAAAGCAATGATAACAACAAAGCTGCAATATGAGCTCTGGTAAAAACATGAAATTATAACAGCAAAATTGCAATATGAGTACTGGTAAAAAAGATAGCTGAAGACATTAGGTTTATAATACCCAGAAATTCATACCCAGATGTCCTCAAGGATAAACGATAAAGGCGTTGGTTAGATCGAGTGACAGGACCCAAAGAGTGTGAGTTCAATACCCGGTTATAGCAGTAGAGAACTTTCAGAGGGGAATTAGCAGGAGATAATTGATAACTGACATCCATCAAACATGGCACGTGGAACTAGAACAGTCTACCTCTGGGATCGAAATAAAGGGTTCAGTTCGAAATTCCAACCACATGGCACATTTGTTTCATTTGTTATCTGGTTTTTGTAGGAGATGCTACGAAGTCTTCGGAAGCGATCTTCTCATAGGATCAGGAAGAGACTTTGGATCGCCAGAAATTCCTTTGATGTAGTTCTTATTTATTTCCGAACGTAAAAACATTTCGAAACTCGACCGGAAGAAGGCGAAAGAGAGAAGACGCACAAGAGTGTATTAATTGACACCTTCGCCCAAGAGAAACCCAGAAGCGTAGGAGTAGGAAACATTATTACATTTCGTCTACTGTTTTATTCAAGTCGATGTCTACCTCTAGGACCGTTTATTTTAACAGGTACTCTTCAGGCCTTAAGAGAAGCGTACAACGGCCGAAACGTTGTGTTAAATATGGCGACAAAGATAAGCCCGAGTAATGTAAATAGCCCGAGTAATGTAAATAATTTATCTTTTCAGGACTTAATTTGCTATGACATTAAAAAGGTAAATGGCAACCACTCGAAACTGAGGATGCTCAGGCACATTTGTGTTGGCTCAACACCCACAGAGCCCACGGGATGCGGAATTAATTTCAACATCACCTACTGCGACGCGAATGAGTCTGAACTTTTATTGTCGATAACTCCAAAACGGTAGATATTATCAAAATTTATTTATTTTCGAATTAAGCCTAAATGGAACTATTAGGGACATTTTCATTAGAAACTGAGCGCAGGTCTTGAAATGCAAATTACCCTCTTGAGGTTCCGAGTTGAAATTAGTTCTGTCACCCGAGCCCACCTGTGGTTTATATTACAAGTATGTTGAGTGGGATTTCGTTACAGTTTCTGGGAAAGCGCTCATTATCTCGTGTGATCAACAGTCTGAACAAGGCCGGCACGCTCAAAGCCTCGGTCACGATGTCTTGTGACTTCATGCTAGCACAACCACCGACGGCTCCCAAGGGTTCTATCTATTCACTTTCGCTCACAAGGCTTAGGTCAACACGTGGTATGGTTTTCCGGCACTTTTCAATGGTACTGCACATTCCAACATTACTCGTATATAAAATACACGCAATACGTATTAATAAACTCTCGGCTGAACGACTAGAATTCATAAAGTGTCCTTTTTAGTCACTTTAACAAAATATGTAACCAGCGTCTTTCGAAACACGCCTTCTTAGAGTTGTTTAGTCAAGGCCATTTTTTAAAAAATGACACCCGAATGATTGAAAAATTTTCCCCAGAAATGAACTCAGAAAAATTTGTTTTGTGGCACTTGAGACAGAACTTCACATTTTCACTTCAGTCCTTTCCTCTACCGCTGTAAATTTGAATGTAATTTGTGGCGATAACGCTTACCACTTCAACCTTTTTAGCACGAACTCAACCCGAGAGGTAGGTGTTATTTTTGTTATGTTAAATCCAGTGTGGGTTGCAGTCTAAATTTTGTCAGGTGCAAAAAGGGGAGTTTCGAAAGACACCCGTTACATATTGTTAAAGCATTCAGTTGTTCAATGAGGCATGACGTGTACGTTTCCAAATATTGTGATGGGATTACAACACTATTTCAGTCAGCCAGGCTTATTGTTTAAATAATAGTCTAGCAGATTAGCAGAACTGTATTCTGCTTTGACTTCCTCATTTTGACCTTTGAGGTCAGATACAAAGGAAGCTGATCGTGATTGGCTGTAACTAGCGTGGGAATGTTACAAATAGAAAAGGATTTCAGTTAGTTAAGTTTTACACGTTGAACAATGTAGACGTGTTATATCGCATCTGGAAACTGCTTGCTACCCAGTGGGGTGAGATAGCAACCCCACTAGCTTTTTAGAATATGTACCCGTTCGCGTGGTTAATAAAATAATAGTTAAGTTAAAATTCCTTTGATGTAGTTCTCATTTATTTCCGAACGTAAAAACATTTCGAAACTCGACCGGAAGAAGCCGAAAGAGAGAAGACGCACAAGAGTGTATTAATTGACACCTTCGCCCAAGAGAAACCTAGAAGCGTAGGAGTAGGAAACATTATTACATTTCGTCTACTGTTTTATTCAAGTCGATGTCTACCTCAGGACCGTTTATTTTAACAGGTACTCTTCAGGTGTTATTGAACAATCACATCACCATAGTTGAACTATTGTTACTACCATTAATTGCAATTAGGTTGAATATAATAACTTATTGAAGGCGGATCTAGCACAATAAAAAGCTTGGTTATCTTATTTAAATTATTAGGTGGTATTCTTAAGTTTTCTTTGAATTCATTGTTCGTTGCCGTAATTAAGGATGCAATGGACCGAACATGTGAGGAACGAGGAAGTTTTGGAGAAAATGGAAACAAAAAGGAAACTAATACTTAGCATCAAGAAGAGGCAGTTGATGTTTCTAGAGTAAATAATGAGGAAAGAGGGCTTGGAAAATTTTATACTCACGTGACAGATAGAGTGTAAGAAAATATTAGGTTGGTGCAAAAATAATGTCGTTTTTTGACGTTCAACTTCAAAAGAAAAACGACATTATTTTTGCACCAACCTAATAGTGAGCTGGAGTAAATGAACCGCGGAACAGGGTTCAGGAGAAATACCAAAAAGTTTATTAAGAGAGCGAGGAAGTTGTAGAGAGCCATGATCAGCTACGTCCTGAGGGGACGGGACTCATAAAGAAGATGCGTATTTTTCAATTCACTTTAGTCAACAGTTTCTTCAGGACCGAGATTCCGTTAAGCGGTAGACAAGGTCATAAAATGTTCAAACAAGTAACAGATAATGCAACAAAGACGTCAAAAGTTTGATAAATGTCGGGTAGGTGAGCTTCGTTTCTATATAATCACCCAAAATAAAGAAATTATCATTAAGAAGTTGACAAAAGAAAACAAACAAATAAGGCAGGAAAGCCGCTACGACACAAAGGGGTTACTGAGTGTGAAAGAATAAGAAAAAAAGAGAAACCTTATTAAGGAGTGGGAAGAATAGAAGAGTATTCAGAAAGTAAATAACGATTGACATTGCATTTAAATTTTTGAAGGTCAAAGTTTACTGGAAATGAAAAGCCCTGAAGAGAATTTCATAAGTATGAAGCGCTATAAAGGAAACTGTTAGCATAGAACTTATGGTTACATCTAGCGGCCAATTCAACTGTAAATTGATGAGGCCTTGCCGCGAATCTAGTACTGCGCTTAAATTCATATAGTCTAAGTGGAAAGTTCATCCGAACATATATCATGAAAGTATTTATAGGAAGACACAAAGAACTTACATTACAGCGGCAGGAAAATGACCGAAGCCGAGATGAAAGATCAGGACCAATAACATTGCTGATTCTTATTTTTGTACTGCTAGCTGAATACATAAAAACACTTATATATCAATGAATTGCTTAATTATTTAAGTACCACTTCAAATATTACATTAGCTTATATAACTTACATTCCCGAGATAAGACGATGGGTAAAATAACGTAAAAACAGCGTATATGGAGAGTTTGAGTCATATTTATTTGTTTCCAAGAACATGAGAGGAAAAATGACCCAATATGTCTCGACTAGAATTCGAACCTTTTTCGTCGATTTGATTCTCTTAACAAACAGTCCTAATGCCACTTCCTGTTGACTGAAAGAATTTCCATAACAGACAAATCTGTTTAACAAGCTTTTTTAAAGAAAATATACGTAAAATTGTTTTTATTCAATCACATAAGCCTAAAAAAAAATAGTCATTTTTTTATAATCACGTGTCCGTCTAGAACATAACGCATTCATTGCTCTCCACAGCTTCTTTTTCATTGTTAATGTATTCTTGGTACAAATAGGGGACTGGTTTCCTATTGCCTTCCTTAGGGATTTGTATACAGAATTGTCTTTCTCCTAGGAGTGTTGCTATCCAATGTTACTACTATCACATATCTGGTGATCGGAGAGAAGAGGCGTATTTATAATTTTTTCGAAGGCAAACGTGCAAAAGTTAAAGCAACAGACTAGACTAGAATTTGAACTTAGCACACCGATTCCACTTTTCCACCCCGATAACCGTTACGCAACCTCCACATAAAACTTTAATAAATGTCCATATGTCGATCGAAGAGAATGTGACTGTCATTGGCTGTAGCTGACGAGACGAAATGTCAGATCTCTCGTGTGAAATGAGTCAAAAATGCTCTGGTCCTCTTCTATTGAAGGAGTGTTATGTCTAGTCGAGGGAGGTCCGTGAATCCTGGTGCTATGTCTATGGTAATGATGGAACCAAGGCTGGAGGTTAATGACGGTCTTCGAGTGAGATAAGCTCTAAAAATAACAACAGGTCAGAGAATCAGTGCGACCTTTAAATGGTAAGAGGCCATTTGAACATTAGCTTCAGTTAATAAACAAAAAGAAAAATATAAAAAGGCAAGTAGAGTTTTTTTTTACTTACATTACTTCTTATATACACGTGTACAGATCTACTTGCATACTCAAAAATATATAGATGTATATAGATGCACATATACACACGCGCATGCACATATTGGCGATGAAACCTTATTACGCCAGTAAACCACATGATATTTTATGTATGCCTCATTATATAAATATAAGATTATATAAATATAAGATTATATATATATATATATATATATATATATATATATATATATATATATGAAGAAAGAAAGAACAGTAAGATATATAATCCGTTGATAGATATTTTTATTTTTACAAAATAGTGCTCAATTTAAATTTACAGAGCATTAATATTATAAATTAACTGATTTAAAATGTGTTTTTTCGCTACACAGTTCTAACCATGTTTCAAAAATTGAAGCTAAAAGCTTCGAATTTAATTTTGTAAAAATGTAACCCTTTTTTCAAACGAAAATGGACACGCAACCACCCCTTGTCTGGATGAATGGATTTCTCTGTATCCTTGGAAACTGTAAATTATGATTTTTGCCGTGCCTTCAAAACCCAGTAAATTTAAAAATAAGTTACTCCAAAATTCACTTGAGGATGAAATGAACTAATGCGTTTAATTTATTTACAAAATTAAATATATATATATATATACACTGCTTATACGTTATTTTTTTAGATATAATATATTTAAGTAAATGCTCTGTAAACAGTATTAATTATATTTATTGGTCTGAATGTAGGAATTTCGTAGAAAATAAGCGCTCTCCGACAGGAGTCGAACCTGTAACCCTGATGGGAACCGTCATTTGATCTGCTGGTAACCATTCAGCCAGGGAAGGTGCCTTGTTAGCAAAGTCCTAATTACTGCTTATAAACATACACACCAACGATTTTTCTCGATCGATCATTTCTAATCACGAAACATATCTTAGCGAAAATCATGATAGCACATTATTACGTCATTATTTTTGCACCAACCTAATATTATGAAATGGATTAAGTCCAAGAATTATAAACAAAAAAAAAAATAACGTATAAACAGAAAATATATTAAATAATTGTAAGGGAGTTAATCTATTTCATTATATATATATATATATATATATATATATATATATATATATATATATATATATATATATATATATATATATATATATAATGTATATTTGGGCAGAAACATTTCTTTCACACATGTTTCTTTGAATATGACAGAAAAGAAAATTTGATGACTTTTTATTTAGTTTTCCTAATATTCATTTTTATTTAGTTTTATTAATATTCTTATATTTTTTCGTTTGGTGGAAGTAAGGGAGTACAAAAAATGTCTGTAGTGTCTATTGTCTCAAGCCCTTTCCTCTACTTCTTTAGCTATTTTCAAGGGGTTTGTTATTTAAGTGTCGTTAATTACTTTTCACGTTTGTCTGTTTATTTTATGATGGCTAAAGAGTAGTAGCGTTTATTCCGAGCTGCACGAAATAAACGTGGCTGGAATTGGTCTTGCTTTTATGTCCATCGTCTTTTTCATGTTGCATTTAATATGGTCTAATGCTAATTACGTTTTATGAATATGTCCTGAAGATGGTCTATTAGACCGAAACGTCTGACGTTGACATTATATTCACATTAAAACAGCATAATTGCATATTAGGATTTTTGTTTGTTTTTTCCGTATATTTTTCTTCATACTGTCGGATCTATATCCATATATTTGCTTATATATATATATATATATATATATATATATATATATATATTATCACTTTAAACATTATTTTTACTGGATACTCATATTTGAGGAGACTCACCATTTATTTATTAAACAGCACATTTAGTTAATCTCGTCTACCGGCCAGAATATCCAAAAAATCTCATTAAAAAAACATGCTCTCTTCGGCAGGGTTCGAACAAGCGTGTCACTCGGCAGAAGGAAACCGTCATAAGATCCGACGTGCCTTAACTGATTCGGCCGCGAAGAAAATTTGCCAATGAAGCAAGGTCTGAACAGTGTCCTATCAAATTCCTCGAAATTTTCATATCTGCTCAGTTTTGTATCCGAAGTTTTTTTTTTCAAAAGTTTAAATGCACTATCATCAATCGTTATCTTCTGTCTTCTTAATTGTTGTTGTTTTTTAATTGTCCTCTCTCCTAAATGTATTTTTATCATATTATCTAACACTCAGTAACTCCTGGAGTCTTAGTATCTTTATTGGAATGTCTGGAGTTATTTTATTATTCATTCTTTTTCTACAGCTTACCAATTCTTTAAAGGTGATCTAAAACCAGAAAATATTTTTAAATTGTAAGATTCCTTTTTTAGAAATGATGATTTAGTGATACAAGTTTTACGAATTAACCCATGCATTGCTTAGTTTGAAATGATTAATATATATATATATATATATATATATATATATATATATATATATATATATATAATTATTGCTGAAAATCTTCGACTCGATAAAGAAGCCCTTTTCCTCAAAAATATCAGATATTTAATCAGAGTTTGATAAGTGGATGCGGCCAAGATATTTTCAGCGCCTCCTTGTATAGACAAGATGTTGAAAATGTCGACTAACAATGGATACAGAGACAGTCTTCCTGGTTTGGTATGAAGAGACAATGAACAAACGATTGACATACGGAAAAGGATGAGAAGCCGAATACAAAGTCACTGCATTAGAATTGTTCATGGAGAGATAAAGAAAGAACAAAAAAGAGAATACAGTCGAGAATGTTTGGCAGTTCTCCTCTCATTTTTTCCATATAAAATTAATTTGTATAATTTGTATTGAGATAAACAGAAAGAAAACATCTCTGAGCAAAAAAGTTTGGAAGAATTAAGGGAGTAAATAAGAAGATACAGGCAAAGGTTGGCATGAGATAATGGATTATAAAATTTCTATGAGTGCGGCTAGTTTATATAATTTAAGTTTCATTATTCTTTTTGTCCATTTAATTGAATTTTTAAATAAATTATGCAATTTGACTTCATTAAAGGAATACAAAACTTTAAGGCTGCTAAATTATGATGACCTTTCATTGTTAAAAAATTTTAAGCGAAAAAGACGAAACAGAAAGTTTATGAGCTGTTGGATTGATTTTTTTGTTATTTTTTTGTTTTGTTTTTGTTTTTTTTCGGAAATGTAAAAAAAAAAGGGTCATTACTCTGCAGATATGGCTGGGTCTGAGTCAACCAAATGAGATTTACCCAAGGGCAAAGGTTAAATCTTTAGCGAATTTAACGTTGGACATAATTCTAAAAGGTCATGAAAGAAAGCGTAATGTCCTTGTCTGTCTCCCATACAGACTTGTTAACGATGTTTTTATCTGTATTAAATAACACATTAAGTGGATTCATATTTCTAGCAGGAATAATATCTGGATCAACGTTGATAATAGACGTACCTCTTTTTATAAGAAGAAACGGCTCTTTGCAACTTGCAAAAGGTTTCTACCTGACTTTCCAAAGTCAGCAATAAGGCTTTGAAAAGTTTATTTAACCAAAGATTTACACATTATTTACATTATTCGGACTATTGTCCTCATCTTTGTCACCATATTTATCACAACGTTTCGGCCGTTGTACGCTCCGGCCTTCTTCAGGTGGTTGGAATTTCGAACTGAACCCTTTATTTCGCTCACTGGGGTAGACTGTTCTAGTTCCACGTGCCATGTTTTAATGGATGTCAGTTATCAGTTATCTCCTGCTAATTTCTCTCTGAAAGTTCTCCACTGCCTTAACCGGGTATTGAAATCACACTCTTTGGGTCTGTCACTGGATCTAACCAACGCCTTTATCCACTATGCCATGTGTCCTTGAGGAGTGATATAGATTAAGAGGGCCAGCTTATGCGGATATGTGGAAAAGATAACGGTTAACACGCCTTTATCCACGACTTTATCCACTGTGCCATGTGTCCTTGAGGAGACAAAAGATAACTGATAACTGACATCCATCAAACATGGCACATGGAACTAGAACAGTCTACCCCAGTGAGCGAAATAAAGGGTTCAGTTCGAAATTCCAACCACCTGAAGGCCGGAGCGTACAACGGCCGAAACGTCGTGATAAATATGGCGACAAAGATGAGGACAATAGTCCGAATAATGTAAATAATATACATAATACCTCATCTCAGAAATATAGAGACAAAATTTACATTATTTTTATTGTAAAATAAAGAGTCAGACATGCTTTAACCTTGCGCCGTTGTAAAAAAATTCCTAATTCTTGAGTCTTAATTCCTAAGTCTTGAATGCTATTTCAAGTGGTTCAGTCAAAATGGGATATTTCGTTAGAAACAAAGACAGAGTGCTTTACTGCGATTTAATATCAATCCTCCAACGAATGCTGAACAATTTCCTCACAACTGAACAAGAGTTTTAATAAATAAAACAACTTTTTCTACGGATTGATATTGGGAATGCCATGTATTGAGTCTGTGGGCAGCAAGACAACCTGAAGAGCTTTACGTTGCAAGCCGTCTAATCAGTTCTTTATTTCATTATGAATCTTGCCGACTGGACCCCAGAACTTTCACCAACTACCACAAATGGATGTTTCCTCGGGTAAAGCCTATGCCTTGAGCACCTATTGGGACAATATACATAGTTCACAAGGTTCGAATAATGTAAATAATATACATAGTACCTCATCTCAGAAATATAGACAGACAAAGATTTACATTATTTTTATTGTAAAATAAAGAGTCAGACTCGTTCATACAATCCATTGGTGCAGGTCAAATGGTCGGCTCCCTGTACCACACCAATAAGTTACTCATTCCTCCTGCTATCCTCTACTATTACAAGAGCCAGATTAGGCCAAATGTGAAGTATTACTACCATATATGGCCAAAACAGTCTCCGCGTCCTTGTAAGTAACGAATTATTTTCCACCCTACTATCTCAGAGACGAGACGGTGCAAGTCTCTCGCTGCTCTGTCGCTATTTCCATAGAAAGTGTTCAGATGAACTACATTCCTTAGTTCCACCAGTTCTATTCGTGTCTAAGACCCTTCATGCCACGCACATTGTAACAAGCAGCCTTCATTCCCTTCGTACTGACCAGGTGATGTGTAAGTTCCACTCAAGCAGCTTCTTCCCATGAAACACTGCCTTGTGGAACCGACTCCTAATAGGCTGCTTCTCGATCATTACAATCTTAAGCTGTCTAGTGTTAACCGTTATCTTCTCCATATATCCGCATAAGCTGGCCCTCTTAATCTATATCACTCTACCTTGGGTTGCTATCGAGCCTTCTACAGGGTGAACATCACTGTGAAAAACTATGACTAAAAATTATTGAACTATGCCTGGCAACAAGTATGGGGCTCTCCGTGAGAATCAAACTCACTACAGTAGTTATAGTTTGTGAGTCTAGCTTGTTAACCATTACTCCACAGTGGAGCGTACTATTTATTGTATTTAAATCCTGTTGACTGACTTATGGAGAATAGGGGCACAGCTTCACGACACTTATTATTACAGCTATGGTATCTTTAGAAAGTAGGATTTTATAAGGTAGAGTTGCTAGCCCCACGTTCAACCTGTTTGAATTCGGAGTTGTTCTTCTCCTAGAGTATATGCCAACCAAAGCTAGAGCGTACAGTCTTCTCTGTTATTAATCCTTAGCTTGGAGTAGCGGCAAGAAGAGATGGTTAGTTGTGCTAAAGCGAACGCAAAGCCTCGAGTGGGATATGAACCTGACACGCTAATACCACATGATCACCGCGACATTAACGCACGACAAATAAACAACAAATCATGTGTTACAGATTTACAGTTTTAGATCGATAGCGACGTGAAAATGAGTTCATTTATTGGGATGAAAAAAAAACATGCCACATAGCCTTGAGTTGAAAGAAAAATATACACAGATCATATTATCTTGAGATGGTAAAGTGTGAAAACCACGTGTCTACTTAAATTGATAAAAAGTTAGCACTTTATACATGTCTCTCTTTCTCTCTCTCTCTCTCTCTCTCTCTCTCTCTATCTATCTATCTATCTATCTATCTCTCTCTGTGGTGGGGGGGTTTCTATATGCTCCTTTACTTCCACGTATGCATTTTATGTTCCGTTGTCTACGGTCGTGGATATAGTTATGAACCTGATCTTTAAAATCTATCGGGTACCCAAAGAAAAAATGCGTAGCGACATGTAAGTGTGTATCGTGGTTGCCTGATAAACTTTTAATCTAATCTAGATATGTTTGCAAATAAACAAACACGAAATCATATAGAAAATTCGTTTACACTGACGAGAGCTACGTCCTTTTCTTCTTTATGTACAATGTACCGTCAGGATGCAGACGATCACGGCTTTCCACAATTTCATGTCCTTTGTAGCTGTTAATAAATTGTGTGTTTTTGTTATTGCTCCTAAACCTTGTTTTGCCATCCATTTACTCAAGCTCACTAAGTAGGTTTTACTTTATTTTCCTCTGTCCCTCTTGCTTTCAATCTGCTCTGTGAGTATCACAAGCTTCTATTCCTCATTATATGCTCACAACTCTGGTAGTTGTAGATGCGGGTTTTGCGTATGACTATAACTCGCGATTAATATTCGATTGAGTTCATGTCGGGCACACATAATGGATACACTATGCATCGGAAAACTGTAGGATGTTCCTCAAACTAATTCTGGTTAATTTAAGCTCAGTGGCGTGGAACGTTACCATGCTGGAATAAACCATTGTTTTAGAAATTCATGAATGAGTGTAAATGGCTATGAATCGTGTGGTGCTCAACGGCCAGTGACGTGCTTAAGTGGACCCACAGATTCAAACCATACCAAGGTAAACATGCCCCCTACCATTTTGAAACCGTCACCAACTTGCATGGCGCTTCGTTGTCTACAGGAGTGTGTCTCCTTATGGAGTGTACGCCACAGCAGAACACTCTCATTAGCCTGAAACCACTAGATCCGCAACTAATTGGAACGTATTATAATTTGCTAGTTTTCCAGGGTACAATTAGCAACGTCACGGGCTCAGATTAGATTCTTTATCCAATGTCGTGATGTTAACAGGGTCATTCTTGAGGGCTTCTGTTCCAATGGAAGCTAAGGAATCTTGAATCTTGAACTGAACTGCTGCTATTTCCTGAATCGGACGTGAATGCAATTTAAGTCAGTGTCTTGTGTCTTTTTCCACAGAAAATTCAAGACAAGAGCTTCTGTTAACGATTATCAATGATACGTGGTCAACCCCTACGCTGTCCACTTTCTGCGAGAAGGCATCCATTAATTTTCCCGATACACACGTGGCACAATAGAATCGCTGGATGATAAGTATTCACACGATTTCATAAATACTCCATACATCATTTATTCAGGTCACGTTGTCATTAGCTTTACCGGCGTTAACACTGACTTACCAGATGCCTGAGTACAACTGGGATAGGTCTGGGTATTTCCATAACATAAAACTATTTTGGCGCCACCTATCATTACCTTTGCATACTTCCATTCCATGTTGTTTGGCACGTCAGGGTATATTTGTACGAGGTTCGCTCAATAAGCTTAAAGGCTGTTATTAGTTGAATTTTGATCTGAAATTTTCGCTGTATAATGTTCAATATATGTGATTGATATATATTCACATTTGAATGCAATGACAAGAAGAAAAATTACGGCGTTCAAGTCTCGTTAAAGGCAGTGTGCAGAATCAATAAAGTGAGAAGTGCTTTAGCAGAAAATGGCAAATGTGAAATCGTGATCCGAAGCCCTTTGGAATAGCGAAAATGCCTTAAGTCTAAACAATATATTAAGAAGCAGGAAAATTTCCTTAGAAACAAAGAAAATTATGCTGAACTGTTATGCAATATCCATCTTCCTAAGTAGCACTGAATGCTGGACAATCTCGTCACAGATGAAGAAACCTGAAGCAACAAAAATGTGGTTCTACAGAAGGATGCGGAGAATTCTATGGACGGTGTGCGTCAGCAACGAGAAGATTTTAAGGAAAATGGAAAGAGAAAGAACGTTTATACTTCCAATCAGAAAGAGATTAGTTGAAATTTCTAGGACATAATGAAGGCTTGGAGAATTTGACACACATGACAAAGAAAGAGGAACAGAGAAAAAAAAAGCCTAGCAAGTTTGTGCAAATGGATGGCAGAACAAGTTGAAGAGTTTTTGAAAAAGTCAGAGCTTACTACAAAGCAACAACGGATAGGATGTTATGGAGAGCCATAATCGCCTACGTCCTGAAGAGATACGGCGCAAAGAAGACGAAATCTTTAGGAAAGATAAAGAATAAGACAATATCTTGTGAGGAGACGAAGTTCAGACAATTATCTAAAGTTCGACTATTTTTAGATTGTAATCGGCCTGACTTTATCAATGTTGTATATTTATCTCGTCTGAAATCTGCCACTTCTCATTCTTCCTGTCTTATTACAGTTCAAGATTTAATTATTTGTTAACTTAGTTCTTCTCTCTATTTTTTGATATGTCGTTATATTCATTTTAAAATTCTCTTCCTTCCATAATCTTCTTAGGGTCATCTTGACAAAAGTCGAAATGTTGACAGTGCATTTCATTGTTTTATTTTAAAATCGGATTTATTGCCATTATACAGTGTAACCCGGATATAAGAGAGTTGTCGGAACCGGTGAAGAAGTCTCTTATATCAGGGTTTCTTTTATATCAGGGTCTCTTATATCCGGGTTACACTTATTTTTAAAATCATATTGCATCCATTATTGTTTAGGTACTCAATTCTTTCATTCCTATAATCACCGGTACAATAATAATAATAATAATCAGTCAGTTATGTGCCATGCGTGATACACGCTTAGGCGATCATGTATCTTTCGATACATGACTCATGAGGCAGATTTTTTTACGCGATAGGTTGCCATTTTTTCTGCGGTAGACCAGTTGCCATCCAAGGCTATAGAATCCGGTCTGTCCTGCTATATACCCATAGCTGGAGGGAGAAGAAGAGGATTTATACCTTTCCCAAGGGTATTAGCTCGTAAGTGAATGTAATGGATTCGACTAGAATTCGAACCCGGCTCTCCGATTCCTCAATCCGAGCCGCTATCCATTACTCCACTCAATGATACAAACCATTTAATAATTTTAAAAAAAGTTCGTATTTCGCTGCTTATATTCTAAACGTGGCACTTATTTATATAAATTCAAATGAACTAAATTATACAGTAATCTTACTTGGTCCTCATATTTTTCAATGCCCCGCTTATAGCAATCCATTCTTATTCCACCTCGTGTTTCATCCCAGCTTATTTGAACCCTCTTTTATTCCACTTAATCTTATTCGCCAAATCACTCTTATTTCAACCCCGTTTATTCCAAACCACTTATTCTACACTCCGATTATGCCAAACCATTAATTTCACTTATCCCACCCACGCTTTCGTCTACTCACCATTATTCCATTTCCCGATTATTCCAACCCATACTTACTATACACCCACGTAGGCTTATTCTAACCTTCTTTTAATCGACCCCCACTTATTCCAGCCTACCCGTATTCCACCTCCCGCTTATTCCAAACCACATTTACTACAGACCCGCTTATTCCAAACCACATTTACTACAGACCCGCTTATTCCAAACCACATTTACTACAGACCCGCTTATTCCAACTCACTCTTAATCCACCACCCGCTTATTCCAACTCCCGGTTAATCCAACTACAACATTTCTATTCAAAATTCGAGAGTTTTATTAAGGCAAGGTTTCAGCCGATCAATTTTCCCGCCCTCGTCAGTGTAAATCCATAAGATAAGGTAAAACACTTTATTCCAGAGAAAACAAAAAAGTGTACAGAAATCGTTCATTAATGACCAGAGAGAACTGATCTATTTTCATATTGTCATTTATACAAAGTGGCAAAGTTATTCCAAATTACACCAATAGGGAGGTAAGATCCCAAATTGTATCTTTGTCCATTGCTAACGATCAAAGGGTCATCCTTTGGCTCTCTGCTTACGATTAGATTCTAGTATCAATCATGACAAACCTAAGACCCACCCTCCAGGGAGATATTGCGATCTATATATGGGAACTGAACAATTCATCAGATTTTTGAGAGAGCGAGACAGACAGACAGACAAAGAGATGTTTTCTTGATATAAAAAATGTTATTCCAAATATTTGATACAGAAAATGTTATCCAAATTTTCGCGAGAGAAAAAGAGGGAGATTTTGTTTCATATAAAAATGTTACCCAAATGTTTGAGAGAGAGAGAGGGGTGGGGGGGAGATAGATGTTTGCTTCATGTATAAAATGTTACCCAAATTTTCACGCGCGAGTGAAAGAGAGAGATAGAAAGAGAGAGACAGAGAGAGAGAGATTGTGTTTCATATAAAAAAAGTTACCCAAATGTTCGAGTGAGTGAGAGATTTTGTTTCATATTAAAATGTTACCCAAATATTCGAGAGAGAGATTAGGGGGGAGAAAGTGAAGCTTGCTTCATGTAAAAAATGTTACCCCAAATTTTCTCGCGCGAGAGAGAGAGAAAGAGAGAGATTTTGTTTCATATAAAAATGTTACCCAAATGTTCAAGAGAGAGGGGGGAGGGAGAGCGATATGTTTGCTTCATGTAAAAAATGTTACCCCAAATTTTCACGAGGGAGAGAGAAAGAGATTTTGTTTCATACAAAAAATGTTACCCAAATGTTCGAGAGAGAGAGAGAGGGGGAGAGAGAGATGTTTGCTTCATATAAAGAATGTTTACCAAAACGTTCTGGTAACATAGGGTGTAAAGTGGATATCCGACTCTTCCATCCGGGATACGGCATGCAACTTCCACAGAATCAAATCACTCACATTTCCCCCGTATTCCAAATGTAATAAGAAAGTTCGACAGCTTTTCCAAGAAATTCTACTTTATGGAACAGACATGGATTCTTTCGTAAGCTCTACAAACTTAACGTCTCCAAGTCAAGTATCAATCGTTGACAATCATCTCATCTTTAAGATCTTCTTTTGCCATCATATCACACACCTCATCATTAACATTCTAACTATAACCCTCTACCTTTAGTCAATAGACTACATCAGGCAGCAAGGCCTCTGATTGGGAGGTTTTGAGGAGGAGCATGGAACCTCCTCTTAATCGTTGTTGTTCCTAGGTACCTCGCTCACCCGGGGTGGTAGCACTTGTTAGGGTCACAGCTATGGGTAAATAGCAAACTTCCCAAACTGGAGTCAAAACACTATGAATGTATAAAAATATATTTTAATAGTGAAAATACCAGCAATACATTTTAGAAAAAAATTACTATTTTAAAGATTATTGATTACTTAAAAATTCCATAAATACGGTGCTCACGTCATTATCTTAAATTAAGTTTTACAGATAAAGTCTCCACAGAACAACAATAAATCTATCATCACCTCATCAAACAGGTAAACGCGGCGACTGTCTATTAAAAGTACGACTTCTGTTCCCTTAAAAAATTGATTTCTGCTAAACTTAAAGTAAATAATATTTGTTTCAAATCAGATTAATTAAACTTTAAATCAGCTAATATTCCTCAAATAAAGTTTCAAAAAAGTATATTTTATTCTTGCAAGATTTTTAAAACCGAGAACCAACTTGTGCTTACAACTGTTTCAAAAATGGACAACTTTGACGATGTTACTGAAAAAAAAGAAAAGAAAATCGATTCCAATCAATATAATTTCTGTTTGAAATATACCAGAGCATTTTGTTTACTGGAAATAGTAAATTAAAACCTTTAGCTTTCAATTAAAGCTAAAATGAAAGCTTCTTTATTTTTATGAATTAATTTTAACCTTAAGTATCGCGATTTTTATGAAGGTAGCTAGAATGTCGCCTGCCAATACCTTATAAATAATGGCCTATTCTGTTTTGGTTGCCTGGAAAGAGGGGAAAAACACTGCCTGATTTCAGTGAGGAAAAGAAAGAAAGAAAGAAAGAAAGAAAGAAAGAAAAAAAAGAAGAAAGAAAGAAAGAAAAAGAAAGAAAGAAGGAAAGGGAGGAAAGATAGAAGTGCTTAAAGTCTGTTTCAGTGAGATGAAAAAAGAAAAAAACTCTTTTCATTTGTACCCGACTTCCTTTTTAAAATAACGACCAGCATTCATATTTATGCTTGTTATTGCAATATTTTGTCGATGTTGTTAAGTTCAAATATTTAACGACGTAATAGGGAAATTTCTAAGGATATTTTATTGTCGTAGAACTTGTCATGAGCTTATTCAGTCATCAACTTAATTAAAATTCATCACAAAATTTGAATAGGAAAACTTAAATTTTAACGGGTCTTTCTAGATATTCATATTTTGGAAAAGTTGACCAGTAAAATTAATCGATACAAAATTCTGTTGTCTTTAATAATATTTGTCTTTAAGCACGTTTGCTGCCTAAATGTACAGAAATATATATATATATATATATATATATATATATATATATATATATATAGGCAACAATCTTTCCGTTATGTGTGTTTCATTAAAAACGACAGACGAGGTACTACGGTTAAGCTTTTTATTTAATTTTTGTTGTGTTCGAACAAGAGTTTTCTTTTCTGGACAAAGAGTGTGTAAGAACCGTCCAAATGTTTTATATTTTCGAGCGCTTTCGGCTATACCTTTAGCCATTATCAAGGATGATTCGATTTTCAGCTTAATTGAGTGTGTGAGTTATGTGTATGTCTTAGTGCGTGGTAGGGATGTTTTTAATTTCCGAATACGATTAGCACATTGTGGCTTTGTTAGTAGTTAATATTGTTAAGGGTTGGCTTTTTCTTTTTTATTATTAAAGCTTCCATTATTTTTAGTCTTTTTTTGCAGGTGGATGCAGTTAATATATTTGTGTTTTCTACTAGTATGTTTCTAATGGAGTCTGGTAAATTTGTGTGTGTGTTTCAATGGGTTCTAATGGAGCTGTGATCAGATAGGTGTAACGTAAGACGTCTGGAGAAGCATGTGGTTGTGTAACCGATGTTATTATTTATGAGTCCAGTTTGATCAGGAACACAGTTCCTTAAGGGTCATTTGAACTCATAGATAATGTTCGTTCTTTGTAATTTTGACTTAGCTGGTTGGTTGTTATTTTTTAGGATAAGGTTGGCTGTCTTAAAATTTTATAATAGATAATAAATTTGATTTTTTTATTCGGATCAATTGGAGTAGTATATTTCTTTATAATATACCTTAGAGAAGATTCGTCTTGTTTGTAATTAATATGCATTTGGTTTTTGTAATAAATGTGTATGTGATTTTTGGCTGTGTGTTCGCTATCGTTATTACTTGCTCTGCGGAGAAATAGTCTAATTTGGTGGTCTATAAGGTGGTTAGGGAAGCCGTTGTTGATTAGTGTTTGTTTAATGTTATTAAGTTCTTTGAGAAAGAGTAGTCGAGAGGATGAGTTCTGGTGTGCACTATTTAGAAAGTTTTTTATTACTGCTATTTTGTACCTAAGTGGACATTCGCTTTTGAATTTAAGGTGGCACAAGTTTTTGCTGGTGGGTTTTTTGTATAATGATGTAATGAAAGTGTTATTGCTGTATTCAACGAGGACATCTAAGAATGGAAGTTTGTTTTACATATGAACTTAGCCAAAAAAAAAAAACAAGAAAAATTAAATAAAAAGCTTAACCGTAGTACCTTGTCTGTCGTTTTTAATGAAACATATATATATATATATATATATATATATATATATATATATATATGGTGCTGTTCGATAAAAGTGACTCACCTTTTTTTACATAAACTATTTTTTGTCTATTGTTTTTGGGGTTAAAATAATTTTTAATCTTCACTAATATAAAGACCCCTTCCCGACCACATAGGAAAAAGTTTATTCACCCTAAGGTATTCTATTGATAATTAAAAATTCGGACATAAATGAGATTCAGGAAAAAAAGTAACTCAGATATCGCATTCTAATGATTAAACTGGTAATTAAAAGAACTTTTGACAAAATATTGAAAACTATTTTACAATACACTCAGAATAATATTCTAAAGAATTCTAGAACGGCTTAAAGTAAATCTAGAGTATTCCAGAATATTCCAGAAAGCCTCATACAGTATAAAAACAGCTTGAAATAGCCACTCAGAACCACTTAAGACATCTATTATTGCCCTCTCAAAAGCAGGCAAGTCTACGAGAAAAATTACAGAAATTACTATAACCTCGCAATCAACTGTCTCTCGAGTGCTTAGGGCACATAATGATGCCACTCCTGCTCCAAGGAAGGAAACAAGGGGACGAAAGAAAAAGATTGATGATAGAACTGGCAGGGTAATCAAGAGAGAAGTTGCGATAACTACCCAAGAAATTGCAGCCAGTCTAAGCGAAGAGCAAAGTTTTAGTCTTGCCTCTTCAACAGGCCGTCGGTGGCTGTTAGAACAATGCTACATATCTTGTACACGAAGGTTTAAGCCGCTAATAAACAAAGCCAACAAAGCCAAGAGACTATTACAAAGATTTCACCGTAGAAGACTGGAAGAATGTTCTCTTCTCCGATGAAACGAAAGTTGAGCTAAATTCAAAGGATAAGCGATCTAAAATCCGAAGAAGCTTTGAAAGCTCTTTGAATTTAGAAGTAAGTACTGTCAAGCATCCGTTCAGTATAATGTTCTGGGGATGCTTTTCTTTTCATGGAACTGGTTTCTAAAAACCTATTGAAAAGACCCTCAGGAGCGAGCAGTAAAAGAGAATTTTACAGTCTTGTCTGCTCCCTTCTGCTGAAAGGGTGCAGATCGACCCCACCAAGCTCATTTTTATGCAGGATAATGCTCCCTGTCACAAATCAAAATTGATGAAGGAATACTTTGATGAGAAGTAGGTGAGTGTTATGACATGGCCGCCCCAATCTCCTGACCTCAACCCCATAGAAAACTTATGGAGCATTATTACGAAAGCAGTTGAGCAACAAAGAGGATTTGATTCTGAATTTCATATCAGAATGGAATTCAATGCTTGGAGATGAGATTTGCCAGAACCTAATCAAGTCAATACCCAAAAAGGGTTGAAAAGGTTATTCAAAATAAAGGAGGACCCATAGATTATTAAATATTTCGAACTATATTACCTATTATAAATAAATTATACCTCTATTATTCTTAATTTAAAGCTGTTTGGTTATATTTCTATTGATTACTAGTTGCACGAAATAAGTGAGTCACTTTTTTTGCACAGAGTTTTTCCCTAAATGTCATTTATATCCAAAATTATAATTATCAATAGAATACCTTAGGGTGAATAAACTTTTTTTATTAGGTGGTCGGGAAGGGGTCTTTATAATAGTAAGATTAAAAATTAGTTTTACTCCAAAAACAATAGGCGAAAAAAATTTTAAGTAAAAAAATCAGGTGAGTCACTTTTATCGAACAGCACTGTATATATATATATATATATATATATATATATATATATATATATATATATAGAGAGAGAGAGAGAGAGAGAGAGAGAGAGATGAATATGCACACAATTTAGTCATACAGGAATTTTTAAGAAAATAATATCTTCTGAATAATAAATATTAACAGCTGATTATACTAAGTTCTTTAGATGTAATATTTAAAAGGTGAAACAATTCATCTCTGAAGAAAAGTAAAAGAAAAATGCTCTTCCGAAATTAACTTCGGATATTTCATGACGGGTTTATGTGAGAAAGATTATTCGTAATTTCGAAAAGTGAATAAAATTAATCAATACAAAATATCTATCGTTTCTAATAAATACACAAAATATTATATATATATATATATATATATATATATATATATATATATATATATATATATATATATATATATATATATATATCCTTCAGAGAGGGTACAGGTGTTAGAGAGCTTACTTCTCACTTCCTCCGTTGATTTACATAAATTTAAAAAACTGGGATTCCACAGGAAAATTTAAGTCGAGGAAAGGCAGCCATATTTGAGTCTCACTTTTATTTTTACTTCGCGTATATTTTTATTTTTTATTTCTGATATTGCTTCTGCTTATATATATTTGTTTACATTGAACACTATTCTTATAGCGTCTTCATTTGTTTTTTATACACTATATATATATATATATATATATATATATATATATATATATATATATATATATATATATATATATATATATGAAGCAGTTAATGTAATTTTAAAACAATTATTTCATATTACTAACGTTATATTTTATATTTGTAGTCATCAACAGACAGTTTCGGTGTATCACGGATGTATGTATGCTTATATATATATATATATATATATATATATATATATATATATATATGTGTGTGTGTGTGTGTGTGCGTGTGTGTGTGTGTGTATGTGTGTGTGTATGTGTGTGTGTGTCTGTGTATTTGTATATATAGATATATATATATACTAGGGTTGACGTAAGGTTTCATAACATTGGAGACCTATCAATCATATATATATATATATATATATATATATATATATATATATGCCTACGTTTATCTAATTATTTGGATTATATCGACATTTACATCTATATCTATCAATCTGTCTATGCCACTGCTTCCCCCACTCTCTCTCTCACACTCTCACTCTCTGTATATATATATATGTGTATGTGTAATTTTGTGAATACATATATATGTATCTATTAGGTTGGTGCAAAAATAATGTCTTTTTCTAACATAGTAACATGTGAGAAAATGACATTATTTTTGCACCAACCTAATATATACATGTATATGTGTGTGATTTCGCAAAAGCGTTTTACGTATTTCTGTACTGTGCATGTGTACGTTTCCTCAATATGTACACTATTTTTATTATTATCATAAACGATAGTAGTAGTAATAATAATAATAATAATAATAATAATAATAATAATAATAATAATTCGATAGCATTGCTCCGATCATTTTACTCCACCTGTCACTCTCTTATTTTACATAATCTCATGTATATCCCTGCAGGATAGAATTCCCGACCCTCATGGTCCTCCCAACAAAGCATCCGTTCCCAATCATGTCTTTGGTTAAACCCTTACCCGTCCCCGGAGTGTCCGGCAAAGCATTTACAACAGCCGATATCTGACGGTACAGGTCACTATGACATAATCAAAGTGCTTGTGACATTAGCAAGCCAAAAGAAAAACAATGAAAAATAAAAATGCAAAGTCAAAACGGATTGAAAGAGAACTGAAGCTACCCGGTGTTGGGTAGAGAGAAAGGCCATGAGACGCACGAATGACAAAATCATAAAACGAGGAGGAGGAGGAGGAGGAGATAAATGGGAGAGAAAAGGAAAAAGAGGACGAACGGGTGAGACTGAATGATGAAGTGAAACAGTATAAAAAAAGTGAGAAAAGAAAGGAAGGTAGAAAAAGATAGAGAGAGAAGAGATGATAGTCAGGAAGACGGTGGAAGTGGGGAATAGGAAAAGACAGATAATGAGAGGGAGAGATATAAACTGTTACGGCGGGGAGATGAAAGGAGAAAGAAGGAAGACAAGAAAAGAAAAACTTTTTTTCTTTCTTTTCCTCTATCACTCTCTCTCTCTCTCTCTCTCTCTCTCTCTCTCTCACTCTCACGCACACACACACATATTTTACTATAACGATCAATACTTTTTCTCGCTCTCTCTTTCTCACCATATATATATATATATATATATATATATAAGAACTGTATTTTCTTCTATTCATACTCTCGACTCTACAGATATTTGAAAATGTACACAGACACGCATAGACACACACACATATTATATTTATATGAATTGGGATCAAATATAGATCTTATATAGATCAGAATTTGCTCTCTATGTTATCTCTCTCTCACACACACGCACAAACACACGCACGCACACACACACACATACATACATACATATATATATATATATATATATATATATATATATATATATATATATATATATATATGTATGTATTACCCTTCAGTTTATTTTATATTTTAAGCGTTTAGAGTATTTTAAGCTTCAGCATTTATTTTTACTGTGTGTTTGTATATATATATATATATATATATATATATATATATATATATATATATATATATATTTATATATATATATATATATATATATGTATGCTTTCTCTTTCAAAAGTGAATCTATAGCACACTCAACTTCGTTTACTTTATTTTCAAGGTCAGCTAATGTTGTTTTGCTGGGATATATTAACAAAACCTCATCAACATATCGGAAATATGTTGATTAATTAGAAAAATATTTTGGAAAGGACAAGGAATCTCAAAGAACAGACACGTTACAACTTCGATAAGAAACGATCCTTTTGCTAATCCGAATTTTTGTTTGTAAAAATTGTATTGATGATGCGTTATTAATACATTCCCAGAAAACAACATTACTTTCCTCGATATATATATATATCAGTAAGATAATATAATCCGGTGTTATAGATATTTTTATTTTTACAAAATAGTGCTCAATGTAAATTTACAGAGCATTAATATTATAAATTAATTGATTTAAAATTTTTTTTTTTTCGCTACACAGTTGGAAACGTGAATTATGATTTTTGCTGTGTCACTAAAGACCAGTAATTTTAAAAGTTACTCCAAAATTCGCTTGAGGATGAAATGGAACTAATGTCTTTAATTTAATTACAAAATTAAATTCGGGGCTTTTAGCTTCCATTTTTGAAACATGGTAAGAACTGTGTAACGAAAAAACATATTTTAAATCAATTTATTTGTAATATTTTATATATATATATATATATATATATATATATATATATATATATATATATATATATATATATATATAATTCAAATGTTATGGTGGATATTTTAAATAAACTCCCTATTTTTATTTTAAACAATTTGTATTACGTCTATCGGCCTGCGCATTCAAGATATTAAACAATATGTGTTCAGCATGAATTGAACCTGCGTCTATTGCCGGAGGAACATCCTCTTTACTCAGATTATTATTCTTAAAAGCCAATAAAGTAGTAACAATTTCGGGTTGAAAAAGAAATCTATTAATTCTTAAGAAATTATCATCTTTCAGTGTCGGATATGTAACTGAACGGATATGGCCCTCTCGAGAAAAATTGTCAAAGTGTACAGGAGGTGCTTTCCTTAAAAAGGGCAAATAGAGCCGGGCTGAACTGGGACGTTATTCGTCGCCAAACAGTAAAATATGCCGGGTCAAACGGGGTTTTCTCCTATAAAGGAGGACGCAGGTTCAATCCCACCCGAGGAAGATATCTTATTCTTTATGATTTTTCGAATACGAAACCCGATAGACGCAATACCCACTCTTTAAAATAAGAATCGGGTATCTATTCCAAATACAAAAGTCCACGATAATAACGTTTAAGTAATGAAAATGTCGAAATAAAACTAAATCCACTAATAATATATATATATATATATATATATATATATATATATATATATATATATATATATATATATATATATATATAATAAAAAGGCTTAAACACTAATATTCAATGGTCATAATTTATTCCATTGGAATCGTAAATACGATCCAATTCATCAGACCTACAAATTCAAAAAGAAAACAGAAAAAACAACTCCGAAAATAAAAATAGAATTTAGTGAGAGTGTAAGTTGACTTTGATGTGTGTGTGTGTGTAGATATATGTATATGAGGTGGACATCGAAGCTACCTATTGGTGTTGACTTTGATGTCCGATTTTATATTTACATACACTATTTTAATATATTGCATAATATTATTTTAATCATTTTTATCTTTGTATATTTACTCGCTTAAGTTATATTTCAATAGGTGGTTAGCATTGTGTAATAACACTTTCAGTCTTAAATATTTATCGATTGTGGTATCCGATTGTCTGGGTCAATGTCTGTTGATGTGTGTGCATGTATTTATAGGTGTCTATGTGTATGGAAAGTGCATTCACTTTTAATTGTGTATGTATGTACGTGTGTGTTGGTTTCCCTTCCTCCCCACTTCCTTTTTTCTTTTTTTTTTTTTTTTTTTTCGTGACAGACCGTGAAGATGTTCCCTGTCTCGTCTCTTTTTGTGTGTATATATATATATATATATATATATATATATATATATATATATATATATATATATATAAATGTGTCTGGGTGCTTATATATTAGAATCTGATTGCGTTTGTTTTACGCGTGAGTTTAGGACCCCATTCACACACTCTTAGGATTAAAATGTATACATTCTTAAAGGACCGAATATTAAATTAGCTAAAGTAACTTCAATGAAGAAATAAATTGAATAACATATATATTTCTTCTCAGTAATTTTATAGTTGTAAACTTAATAGCGATTAAATTTTGATTTTGAAATTAGCAATTTTTAATTTTAATATTAAATTTTATCATATAATTTAGTAATTATTGGTTGGAATAAATTCTTTTTTAATACTACCCATATTTTAAACATCTGAATAGATATTATAACATGACTTCGTTGTCAAGCTTTTTGAATTTTCCTATACTTGTATTTTGATTGGTCCATCTAGCCTTTGTAACAATGTTTTCCCCTTGCGAAGGATTGTTAATTAATTTGAAACTTTTAAAACCATTTATTTTACATTCAACGTCATCACTTGATAAGACACCGAGAATGTTGAAACAAAATGGCTATTTTTGTAGTGATTTTATAACATAAATATAACATGTTATAAATTTTTTTTTTAAATAAATAATTATATCTGCTCTACTTTGTATTGAGCACTCTTTTAAGAATAGTAATTGTTGGTTATTGGAATTCATTCCATATACACCAATCATATACTTGTATATATATATATATATATATATATATATATATATATATATCAGTCGAGTTCGTTACATTCGCTTACACTAATATATTTGGGAATATGTATTAATTCATGTATACACTGCCCAGTTTTGGATTGGATAAATAGCAGACAGTATATATGGTGCCTTTACGACCATTAGAGAATATATATATATATATATATATATATATATATATATATATATATATATATATATATATATACCGGGCGTAACAGCAAATTTGTCCAAATCGTGTACCAGCAAAATTGTCCAATTTTTAGATTAAGCTCTGAACCGTTGTACCTTAGAAATGATTAATGATATCTTACTGGAATTCTCCGAGGTTTTTATAACACTACTGTCATGTACGGCATTAATTAATCATAGCTAAGTATTGTGATGTATTGAAATAAAGTTCAAATATTTTTTTTCCAAGATTATATTCCCTCTTCTTCAACATGATCTTCGCCCTCTCTAACCTTCTATCTTGCTGTCCTGGTGTAACAAGTTGCCTCACACGTTCCACGTACGATTTCATTTTCAATCCTTTATTCACTGCTCTTTGGACCGTCATATCTGAAACGTCCCTCTTACATGCCAGACGTCATACGATTTCAGTTAGATCTTTTGCAATTGTTTGTTTGTTTGTTTGTTTTTTTTTTTGCTTTAAGATGAAATGATCATTTCTCTTCCTGTTGTAACCTACTGAGCCAGTTTTCCTTTCTACTGCTCTCTCCTTTTTTAAACGTATTCCTCGTTTTATTGATGCTTCTTGAATGGACTTTGAAGATGGAAGCCAGTGTATAAATGTTGGTATAATTACTAAATGCCTGAATCTTTTTTCTCTCACCATTGCCCATTTGGGAAGATAGTGCTACTCGCACAAAGCCTGCTCTCGTTCTAGTTGAATAACTCAAAGAGTTTTCCAGTAATTCACACGGCAAATGGTATCACGCTGTCTGAACGTCTTATCTGAAACCTGCAAAAAAATAAACTCAATTAGCTTAATATTTTTTTAGATATTAAAAATTTTGTAGGATGGATATATATACTGTTGCACGATTTGGACAATAGAGAAAAGTTTAGAGAGAGATATAGAGAGAAAGAGATAAGTGTTTTAAAAGAAAGCGCAAATACCTTATATTAATTCAAATTCTTTTTTATGTTTCTATGTATATATATATTAAAGACATTTTTATGTTTAACGTTCTTTTTATAGATACAAGTATTTAAGTAAATGCTCTGTTTATAATAAACAGTATTAAATAACATTTACCGGTCTGAATGTCCAAGAATGTCATAGAAAATATTCGTCCTTGGACAGGATTCGAACCTGCATCCTATACGGAACCGTCATTTACTCTGACGTGCCTAACCTCTCGGCCACCAAGGATCGTTCGGTGGGCAAAGTCAAATTTACTGCTTATAAACTTCAATCTTCCATGAATCTCGCACATTCATAACTGCTCATGGCGTATCAAATGTAAACAAATGACGTCATACATTTAGAAATGGACAAAGTCCGACAATTTTATTTATTAAAGACATTTTTATGTTTAACGTTCTTTTTATAGATACAAGTATTTAAGTAAATGCTCTGTTTATAATAAACAGTATTAAATAACATTTACTGGCCTGAATGTCCTAGAAATTTTCATAGAAAATATTCGTCCTTGGACAGGATTCGAACCTGCATCCTATACGGAACCGTCATTTATGCCTAACCTCTCGGCCACCAAGGATCGTTCGGTAGGCAGTTATGAATGTGCGAGATTCATGGAAGATTGAAGTTTATAAGCAGTAAATTCGACCTTGCCTACCGAACGATCCTTGGTGTAAAGTTTAGCAATCTTGTCTCGCTAGAACAATTACGACTGAGTAGTGAGTGCGATCCTCACTGGGTGCTCACTGTTTTCGGCCTTGTGCCACGTCTAAGCTACTGAGTATATCATGGACCGAGCGTGTGAGCATCAATGAGGTCTTGGAGATGATGCAAACAAGGAGGAGGCTTATACTTAACATCACGGAGAGGCAGCTGAAATTTCTGGGACACGTAATGAGGAAGGAGAGCCTGGAGAATCTAATACTCACGGGTTGAATAGAGGGAAAAAGGGGCAAGGGAAAGCAAGGCGCGACATACCCGGTGGCAAGTGGATGACAGAATGTCGTCTGACGGAGTTGGCAGAGGCACAAAACTTATTGACAGCTATCATGGGTAGGGGGAAAATGGAAACTCATGATCGCCTACGTCCTGAAAGGACACGGCACATAAAAAGAAAGAAAGAATTTACTTTTAAACTTTTTTCTTCTTTTATTACATCTCCTTTCTGATGGATGTCAGTAACCCGACATGGAGTTATTACCGGAATTTTGATCTGAAAGGTTCGACTCGTATTCTTCAACCTATGTGAGTAATATTCACAAAGCAGAATCAAGTGCATTGACAAGGAATCTATACTGAAAAGGAAATATTTGGGAAGAATGTCTAAAACTGTAACGATGCTTCAATGATGAAATAAAATTAATTTTTGTATCTATATATACAAATGAAAATCAAATGAAGTAAGATTATGCACAAGGTGAACAGTATTTTTACTAATGGCTTACTTTTGTTGTTGGTTTTTTTCTTTCTTTTTTTTTTTTTTTTTTTTTTTTTTTTTTTAGTCGGATTTAAGAGCTTTTTTCATCAAAACCTTTACTCCCTTTAATTTTTTTCCCCTCCAACACTTTATTTCTTCCCTAACCTTTTATATTCTTTTAAGATCTTTTTTTCCTTCCCGCTTTACTCCTGATTTTGTTTTAGTCAAAATCACGAATACATTCTGAACAATATCGATCTTACCATTAAGATTGTCGTGTCCCCCTAAATATTATTCACTCCGAAATCCTTACTTGCTTACGAAAAAACTTCGACAGAAAATTTTACAAACGAATCTCTTAACATTTTTACTTTAAAATCCTTTTCTTCTTCTGACCTCTTTTCTTACTTTTTTCTTCCACAAACGCCATTTTCTTTCTCTTTTTCTTCCGTTCTGACATTTTAATTGTTTTTTTTTTTTTTCTTTTTTGTTTTTCTGACCTCGGATTTCCTTTTTCTTTGCCTTTTTTCTTCCTCTAATTCTCTTGTTTTTTGGAGGTTTTTTCTACTGTTTTTCTCTTAAATTCCCTCCTCCTCCTCCTTTTTTCCCTCTAGCTTCCTTTTTTGTTTTACCCTTTCTCTCTCTCTATCTCCGTCTCTCTCTCTCTTTCTTACTCTCTCTTTCTTTCTCTCTCTTTCTTTCTCTTACTCTGCCCTGTTTTTTTCTTCTCTAACTTTTTTTTCTTTGGACAAAAGATTTTATTTTAACAAACACAATAACTCATTCTGTGTAAACAAGATGAAAATAAGCGAAAAATAATTATTTGTGATTTAACTTAAACCCGTTAATGCATTAGACCACTTACAGTATGAAACTGGAATTTTTAGATATCCAACACGAAAATTAATTTTACCTGTGTTGCTTTTTCTAAAAAAAAAAAAAGAAAAAAAAAAGAAATCTATAGCCTCAAGTACTTAAATCTTACAGGCACAAGTTGCCACCACTAGGAATTGTTATTATAGACTTTTAAAACGAATTCTGCATATATTTATTGATATATATTTTCAATGTTCAATCATAGAAAATCAGTCAAGAAATCCAAAGATTAGAAAAGAGTGCAGACAAAACTAAACTCTCATGCCTTCACATAGAAACAGATTTCATTGTCGTTAATTGTTGCAGATATTTGAATTTCATTTGATATATATATATATATATATATATATATATATATATATATATATATATATATATATATATATGGAGCAATTTGCAAAGAGAGCAAAACAAATTGGAATCCGAGGAAAAAATTGAAAAAACGAAAGAGCTAGAAATATCCGAACAGGGTGAAAAAAAAATTCGTTCAATGTTTTCCAGTCCAAAGAAAAAAAAAGTCCAAGCGAGTAACTAAGATAAAACATACATTTGCTCGATGTGCTAATTAGAGTAAAACTTACCCTGAAGATCAATTTAGGTGAAACTATATATATATATATATATATATATATATATATATATATATATATATATTATTTTGCATTTGGGGATCAATACCTCTTTTACAGAAATTTCATTTGAGACGCTAGACAAGGCGCTACAATTAAACATTTCATTAAATGTTTACTACATTCGAACAAGTGATTTCTTTCTCGACATACAGTGTGTAAAGACTGGAAATCCGGAGCCCGTTCAAATAATCTATTAGCCATTATCAAAGATGTTATTTTATTTTACTTGTCTGAATATGTAGATTTTACACACACACACACACACACACACACACACACACGCACGCACACACGCATACATTTATATAGGGATATGGATGTTTTTTTCTTTATTTCTAAACACGGTCAGAACGTTGTTTTTTTTAATAGATATTATTAAGAGTTGGCTCCTTTTTTTATTATTTACGATTCTATTATTTTTTACTGTTTTATATATATATATATATATATATATATATATATATATATATATATATATATATATATACATGGCTGAGATCATTATGGTGGTATTTTCCAGAAATATGTTGCGGGCAAATGGTGTTGGGTTTCCCTGTGAAAATTGTTCCTAATAGAACTATGGTCTGAGAGATACAAAATAGGTCTTGATAAGCATGTAGTTGTATGTCCGATGTAATTTTTATACATGAATTTATTTTCGGCAGGAACGCAGTTCCGTAATGGATACTTAGATTCATAAATAAAGTTCTTTTTCTGTAGTTTGGATCTTGCAAGTGAGTTTTTATTGTCGACGATAAGGTTGACCGTTTTATTTTTTTATAATAAATAATTAACTTAATCTTCTTGTTCTGGTCAACTGGGGGGAATTGTCTACTTTTTTATAATGTTTCTAATGGAAAATTCACACTGCTTATTATTAACATATTTTTGATTTTTATAGAAAATGTTGATATTAGGGATTTTACTCTATGTACAGTCTTACAGTTATGATCAGTAGTTTAAACAATATATATATATATATATATATATATATATATGAAGAAATATAGTCTTAAGATGTGCTATATTTATGGGATAAAGTGCTCAATATCAGAGGTAGAGCGTATGTAAATATAAAAGTAAACATTGAAGTCAACACTTAGAGGCAACAATCTGTTTCATGCTAGACGCAATCGTCAGGCCACGAGTGCTGTTATTTTTCTCGGCTACTGATATATACAGGTCAGCGGTACACTGTGGGTAGTCTATTTTAGCGGTTATTTTGCCGAAAGTTTATTTTTTAACTTATTTATTTGGGTTAAATTATTTTGCTTGTCATTATGTATTTATTTGTTTTATTTTTTATCTTATATTTTTTTATTTTTTATTTTTTTTTTAATCGGTATTTTTATTAACGTAGTAAAAAAAATTATATCGCTTATTTAATAGTTTTGTTTTGGTTTGGGAAGATAATTAAAGCTATTTATTCAATTTTGGGGTTGATTGCTGTAGTTTATTCTAACTATTATTTTGTCAGGAGCAGTTTTTAATTTGTTTATTGGTTCATGTATTTATTTGGATATGTTATCTTTATTTGTTTTTCGAACGGTTAATTTATCGGGATCGGTTTGTTAGTTTATTTATTTGGTTGAATTTAGATTAATTTATTTTACTTGTTTTTTATTATATTTTATACTGTATATTTTTATTTACTCTTTTCGGTTTTCGATTTTTAAGTAATGTAGGGTTTTTTTTGTTTTTTTATCGTTACATATCAGTTATAGATATGTTTTCGTCCGATCATTGGTTTGATTTTTATAGTTTAACTAATATTTTGGTCATAATGGTTTGTTAATTTGTTTATTATTTACTTTATTTATTTGGGTTCATTGATTTTGTTTTTATTTATTTATTCTATTTCGTCTATTCTAACGGGTGTGACTTGTTAAATTTTTTGGGTTAATTTATTTTACTTATTTTATTGTCCTTTTGTTTATTTATTTATTTATTTTATATTACTTTTTATTTTATTTTTTTCAGTTTTCGATTTTTAAGTAACGTAGTTAAAATAAATTAACCCAAACAAATTACCAAGTCATACCCGTTAGAATAGACGAAATAAAATAAATATATGACGGATTAGTCCTGATCTAGCATCTCGTCTGCTGTCACTGTCTCAAAGACGTGCCGTCGCTTCCCTCTGTCTTTTCTATAAATACTTCCACGGTAACTGCTCCGACGAACTACTTCCGCTGGTTCTCAAACTGCATGAATTTAAGCGTGCTACTAGGTTGGCATCTCAGCCCCACCCTTTCACTGACGAAACTGTTTAATGTAGCCGTCTCTTCCACTCAAATACCTTCATGTCTCGCACTCCCTTCCTCTTATTGCTTCCCTGATAACTATAATCTGCAATTATTCAGATGCAATGTCAATCGACATCTTCAGATATTAGTTTTTAATCACTTCTAGGTCGGGCAGAGAATTTGTTTTAGCGGCTTTCGTACATACAGTGCAGCGCAAAACATCGACAAATGAAAACAATTTTAAATTTATAATAATTACCATCTTATAAACGGTTGTTTTGCATCGAATAGATGAAATATTGACCATGTCGGTGTTGTCATTTTTCATACCTATTTCTAAAATTCCAAGGCAGGGTTTCTGAATTAAGAAAATGCTAGCTGATCCCTAAAAAATTTTGTGCAAAGGTTTTCGGCCACCTTGCACGAATCAAATCAGATAATGTTTTAAAATAGAAAGATGTCTATTATGAAAGTTTATTACATAATGTTCAGTTGATGAAGTTACCGTACATTGTTAATATTTCATGTGGCTTTCCTCAGTCTAAAAATTGCTTCATTGGAACGGGCTGCATGCAAATCATTCACCGTCTTTACAGGTATGATCGGCATCTGTCTGTGGCTCATTTTCCACAAGTATTTAAGATTGATACTTTTGGCGGACTTTTCTTTTTAATTATGTTCACAATTGCTCGATGATATTTAAGTTAGGGCTCTAAGATGGTCAATCTTCCAATACAAGACACATTCATCAACCAGACTGCGTTTTGTCGACCCCGATATATCATGAAACTCCATCATGGCAAAAAAAAATACCTTCTTCCAAATGGTCATTCAGCAATTGGAAGAATTTGGCACTATGCTATGCCGTCAATTTTAACCAACTTCCTTGAACCATCACATGTTAGACGTCACTAAAACATCAGCTTCTTACGCGCAAACGTCACTGTTTTCGTTATATCTCATTTCGTGGAACGTCTGACAAATTCTTTAAAATGCAGCTCCATCTTAGTTCCATAGATGAATGTGATCTTATTCCAAGCATTTGTTCATACCTATTTCACTTATGTCTTCAAATGCTTTTAGCTTATGCTGATAGTTTTGCTGAAATATCCATCTTGAGTTCAGATTCTCACGGAATCCGTTTAGTGATATCTTCTGATCCCAAAACAGTGAAGGCTTCATTGTTTTCTTTAAAACCTAAAACCTAAAGGTTTCATTCATTTGAAACCATTTTTAATCGTTGTTCTGAGAAAACAGTTCTATACAGAGGGTAGTTTAGACATTTCTGAATAAGTTATACGCCATGCATAGGAGAGTCAAGATCTGACAAGGCTATTTAACATTTTTGTTTTTATAGCATCTTACAGCATTGGACAAAAGTATCCCCAGCGCAACCTATCCTCTGTTCAATTTTCTTGTTTCTTATACTAAATCTGTTATATAATTTTGTACCAGCTATGAACACCTACATCATTAGCATAGCCCCGCATAATCGGTACTTTTCAGCTTCTGGAGAGAAAATTGAAACACAGTTTTCTATTAGATTCACTTATGACGTGGTACTTTTTCTATCATTTAACCCCAAGCAAGGCAACAGAGTTCAGAACAGGCAGGAGGTTACTGAATATGAAAGAATATAAGAAAAATATTATTAAGGCGTGAGAACAATAAAAGAACAAGAATTAAGAAGACAGAAGGTAACGATTGACATGGCATTTAAATTTTTGAAGATCAAACTTGACTGGAAACCAAAACACCAGAAAAGAGTCCGACAAGTGAGAAGTGCGAGAAAAGAAGCTGTTACCAAAAAACATACGGTGATATCTAACCTTTTCAGTTGTCAAATGATATCTTGCCGCCAATCTTGTAAGGCGCTTAATTTCATAGAGTCTAGGTACCCCTAGGTTCATCAAGCAATTACCATTAAAATATTTATAGAAAAGACACAGAGGAGCTACATTAAAAGGACAGGAAAGTAAATTAAGTCGAGATACCAGGACAGGATCAGTAACATTGCAGATTCTTTTTTGGATTTGATAAAGACTCTCTAAATATATAGCAGGAGCACCAGAATATATGTGGCAGCAATATTCTAAGGATGGACGAATGGTAGACATGCAGTTTTGTAAAATAGATTTTCTCGAGGAAAATGTCTAGCAAAACACAGTGAACCAACTCTCCTAGCAGCAAACTTAGCAATCAATTCGATATAATCTTTCCACTTCATGTCATTGGAAAAGAAGGCGTAACGTTCCACTTTCTTGGAGGTAAAAAGGGTTCTCTAGAGTCATTTCTTCGGATCTGTGCGTGTAGACGAGCAAATCAATTGAATTAAACCCTTTAGGACCGACATTCACGCCTTATCGTACTCCAAAATAAGTTTGAAAACAATCACCCGAAACATGATTTTATTGATTGATGCATTTTTCCTCTCACAGATCAAAGCAGTCAGTGGAGTTAAAACTTGGAATACTGTTTGTGATGGATGAGAAAAAGAAGTCTCTGTTGATGTGATCATATGCCGTGACGAATATAGCAGGTGTCTAACTTCCTATTTGCTAATAGTATTTACAAGTGTCACCTTTGAGGTCCTCACTGGACATGTATGATTTTATGGATCGATACAGTTCCTCTATCATATGAAAGTAGCCAGTGGGGTCAGAGCTTGGAAATCGGTTTGTAATAGATTAGAAAATGAAGTCTCTAGTGATGTGATCATATGCTGTTGTGAATATAATTGTTCTAGTGAGACAAGCTTGAGTGACTCATTACACCTTCTCGTTTTAACGTTTACCACTGACACAAAGTAGAGTATAAGGAATCAATAGCTTGATCTGTTGTTAAGAAAGTTGGTTCATTCTTCTAGGCAATCTTTCTGTCAAAAATCCATCTTACACATTTATAAGTCTTGCGTCCATCCATGCATTGAATATTGCGAGTCTGGTGCTTTTGCTATGCATTTAGATATTCTTGATAAAATCCAAAGACGAATCTGCAATTTTATTGGTTCTGACCTGGCATCTAGGATTCAGCCACTTTGCAACCGCGGTAAGTAGCTTCCCTGTGCCTCTTCTATAAATATTTTCATGCTAATTGTCCTGAAACTTTACTCTTTGGTACATAGACTTTATGGATTTAATTCCAGTACTAGATTAGCAGCAAGGTCTCAGCGTTTTAGCGTTGGAATAGCTAGATGTAACCGTAAGTTTTATGCTAACAGTTTCTTCTCTCACACTTCTCGTTTCTGGAACTTTCTTCCCTTCTTCATGCTTTCCAGTCAACTTTCACCCTGAAAAAATTTAAATGTAATATCAATCGTTATCGTTTGCCTTCTTAATTCCTGTTTTTTTTTTTTTTTTTTTTTTTTTTTTGTTCTCGCTCCTTAATAATGTTTTCTTATTTTTGTATACTCAAAACCTCTAGCGTCGTAGTGGCTTTATTGCCTTACTTTGAATAAAATGTGTCATTCGATGGCAGAACAATGAAAATGACAGGATGGTAAAGGAGAAAAATACTTAGAGTAACAAAAAGCAGGAAGGCATGGAGAGCCATGAAAATCTACTTCCTGTAAGAACTTGGTGCGTATAAATAGTCATATGATACCGAAATTTTCATTCCATTTTTTATTTAAGAATCGAATTTTCTTCTTCCTAAATTTGTTATGCTGATGGACCTTGTAATTATTAGTTGGTTGATCCGCATGCTCGTTACCCATTAGACATTACATTATTAATATCCAATGTTCTTAAAAAAGAACAAATGTATTTCAAGATGGCTGATATAAAATTGACTTGAAATACTTAGCGAGCCTGGCTCCGATTTTAGATCGTTCCTCCCCTGCGACCGTATCGAGTTTAATAAAGTTGTCAACTATTAAATTCTGTGATATGCGGTGATACAATTATGGATATTTCATAACAAATCAAAAAGAAAGAAAGAAAGGTTAAGAGAAAATGATTTTATTTAAAAATGTTTCCATTTCGAAAGGTTGACATCATTGCATAGAAACCGACTGGCAACTTTCACGTCACAAATGACGTCATTGTTGTCCATGGTTACGTTTGCTTCACTGCAGAGGGCGCTCAATGCTATGACGACACGAGCAAAATAAGGAACTTGAAGTCTTGAAGCAATTACTGATTCCTTTTGTGGTTTTGTGGCTTTCCTCCTTCCACCCTTTATTCTTCCTTCTCTTTCCTTCCTTCTTTCTTTCTTTCTTTCTTTTTTCTTTCTTTCTTTCTTTCTGCTGCCCTTTTTCTTCCTTGCTTTCTTCTTTTTTCATCTTTTCTTTTTCTTTGCTTGTTTCTTTCTTTCTTTTCCTTCTTTCTTTCTTTCTTTTTTTCATTTCCTTACTTCATCCTTTCATTCTTTCTTTTTATTTCTTCACTTTTTCCTTCTTTCCTTCTTTACGCGTTACAATGCAACGAATTAAACTTGTTCCCCCAGAAGGATGTAAGCAGTACGTAATTACTCTGATACTGAGTGGGTGTGAAGTTCAGCTTATCCAACAGAATTACAATGAGCGAGTCAGCTCAGTGCAGTAAGACGTTGATACGATCCACTGAATAACCCTGATGAAAACAATTTTAATACGATTCTTGATTTAATTTCGTACAGTTTGTATTTTGTGGCCAATTTTAACTAACGTAGTTTTTAATAACTTTGTTTTCATGTGCTTTTGTGACGGCACCCGATTCCCCTTATACGAAATAACGTCTACAGCTCGTAGGTAATACAATATATTTTCCTATCCCTGTTATTGCAAAAACAGTTGCTCTGCCAACGAAGCGTTTAGCAGAGAATGACCGGTGGCCCGTCATGGTTTCCAGGTTGTATAATCCGCTGCCCGGAGTATTAAGATATATCGAACTTATATGGAGAGGGAGATGACAATGGACGCTGGACAATTATCCCGAGGTTGAAAAAGAGGTGAAGCGTCAGAGATGTTTTCCTACTGACGGATACTGAGAATACAACGGATAGAACATATGAGCAACGGGGAAGTTGTAAAGAAAATGGAGAATAGAAAAACACTCATACTTAAAACCAGAGGACACATTATGAAGAAGGACAGCTTGGAAAATTTAATACTCACAGTGCGCATTGAGAGAAGGAAAGTTAGAACGAAACAGCAATTTAGCTTCTGAATTTGAGCGAATGAATGGCAGATTGGGACCGAAGAGCGGTGGTAAACAGTCAAACGTGGTTTAAAGCTACAAGGTATAAAACTTTCTGGAGAGCCATGTGCCCACCGTCTTGAAAGGATATAGAACGTAAAAGAATAATCTAACTCCGCTAGATACCGCTAGACTTTGTGGGTGTTTCATCACAGAATGAGAATGCCATTTGTAAATGCAGTCTTATTGCATATCTTCTCTTGTGTTCACAACTTTCTAGTTAATTTTTATGTATCCAGTCATCACCCCCGCCCCCGCAGATAAAACCTTATTTCAATGATATAAGTTATACAGTACCTTGCCAAGGAATGACGTCAAGATGATGTGTTGTTAACTAGTACATCAAACTAAAATATAAAACGTTCTAGATGCTTTTAAAATATTAAGTAGAGCCAAAACTAATTTTTGTTTTTGTCAGGGCATGACGATAAACTACATCTAGCAGCAAGACTTATGATCGGGAAACTGGAAGTTTTGAGGAGGGTGGAACCACCTCTCAGTTGCTGTTGTTCCTAAGTCAATCCTGAACCAGGGTGGTAGCATCTCTTAGGGTCCCAGCTCTGGACAAATAGTGAACCTACCAAACAAAAAGTAAAACAAATATGAAAGTATAAAAATACATTTTTATAGTAAAAATTGCAACAATGCATTTATACATATAATAAAATACCAACAATACATTTTATAGTAGAATTAGTAACGATGCATTTTATGGCAAAATGACCAACAATAGATTTTATCTGTAGTTGAAGGCATACAATTGTGTTCAAAATATATTTAGTTGAAGTAATAAAATTGTGTTCAATATATTTAGATTTCGACATTAAATAACCCATAGAGGTGTTGATATGCCGCTGAACAAATTCGACCAATCAGTCAATGAAACCGATTTTGTTTATCAACTTTGTTCTCCCCAAAATAAAGTAAAATCACATTTTATTCATTCATATACTCAGCATTATTTTCTATGAATGGTTACTACATCAGACAGTTCGCTAGATCGCTTATGACAGAATAGTGAGTTCGATCCTCACTGGATGGCCCATACTTTTGGCCTCGTGCCACATCTAAACTGTATGCCACTCAAAGCAGAGGGTCACTGAAGGTGCTTGTGGGAGTGGTCATAGTAAAGGGGTAAGATGTGCAGTTTATGAGAATATGTGGGAAAGATAACGCTTAACCTAGGTACGTCCAGGAGATCGCTAATAAAAGAGCATAGCAGGAGGAAAAACACGCCAAACTTGATGAAAACAAAATTTTATTGTCTAAATGTTTATATTATTATTAAGAGGAAAGTTTATTTTAATTATATTTAAATTTTTTTCCTTCTTTTTAGAACATTCTAAATTTTCATTTAAAAATCCTTGTTTTTCTTTGGATCACCGGAAAATAAAATAACATATACAATTTTTAGCAAGTTTTTTTTTTTTTTTTTTTTTTTGTATGACACACATTAATTTGGAAAATCTTGCAAAAATAAAAATAATTCTCGGATGTTAATGAAACTTCCAGGAACTATTCACAGATGATCGAAATTGTTATAAATATGTTTTTTTTTATTAAAGTCATGGCAGAAATATTTTTTCATATTTATTACCCACCCCATAACTAATTTTATGAAAGCTCTAGAAATTCAATCGAGTCCACTTTAGTAATTACAATAGTTAAAAGCACAAGGCAAATCATGTTTTTTTTTGTTTTTAATTGGACCCCCCCTACCAGAAAATAAGCTCTGAATTGTAACATACTAAACTCAATAAAACAAAGATATTATTTAATTTCAAATGTTTTATTGCTTTCAGTTGTTTGCATGAATATAGACAATATTTTCTGAAAGCAGAATTTTTAATACATTTATTTGTTATTTTTTTAATTATAATAGATTTTTACATTTAAATTGATGAAATATTATAAAATAAGTTAAAACCGCACCCATTTTCGTAAGTGCCCTTATGAGATAGATCTTTTTTAGCGTGTTGTAAATTGTATTTTTTTGACTAATCAGAAGACCCACAGTAATTAAGAAATGTAATTTTGTGTTTATAATCGGGCTGTAAGACCAACCAGAATACAATTAAGTTACTTTATTTGAGTTAAGCATTGTTCTCCGCTGTTAAGGTCTTTATTTTTGCGAAACATGCGTGGAGAAGTTAATTTGATTTTTCAATTTCAACTGAGAAGGGTACCTACAAATATCAGTATCATCTTATGAAATTTATATGATCTTATTTTTATATTAATCTCAGTTATGACATTTTTCCAGAAATTAAATATCAAAATTAATAATAAAATGAATGGAAATACAAATAACACAGTAAAATGTAATAAATGTACATAAAATTATAGTATTTTATGTACAGTTCTGATGAAATTTCATAAGAAAGGTACCTATAAATTAATTAGATACCTTTTTTTATGAAATTTAATCTCACTCTTAACAGTCTTATTTTAATTTCTTTATAATATATTTTCCATAAAGCATCGTAAACGTAAAGGTGAAAGTTAAATACAAAAAAAAAAATTAGAGCGCTGAAAGTGTTATGGTTCGGTTCCTTGTACCACGGTGACAGTCCAAGGTAGAACCAATAAAGAAGAACTCGAATACGGATATGGAATAACACAGATATATTACAAACAGGAATATATACAGAGAGGTAGAATATATACAGAGAGGTAGAAAGTATTAGTACGAACAATCAGGTTTAGTAGTAATTGTCTGAACACGACTCTGTTTCGGACTGCCTCTGACTCGACTGACTGACTCCTGACGGACTTCACACCAGACTTCAGACGGAACTCTCAGACTTCAGACGGAACTCTCAGACTTCAGACGGAACTCTAGACTTTAGACGGATCTCCCTGCTTCCGCTTGAGTCGCAGAATTTATTACGTATGGAATAGTCCATATTGTTATTATGGGTAAGGTCCCATACCAGAAAGTTTTCCTTAAAAATAACGAGGTAAATAATATGTCACTTAAAGGTAAATAATTTCACTTTTCTCCTTCCGTAGAACAAATTATCCTCACGTGATATGTCATTATGCTGTTCATCATCTGTCGAGTGATGCGAAAGTTTATGACCTGCTTTGTTTTATTTTCAAATTATATCTTTTCGGTGCAGAAGCTAAGTTAAGCTTGGTTAGAAATATTTTAAATAAACATTATAATTTCTGATTTTGTTAAAATAACTTTTCAAAAAATGATAATTGATTTTTAAAAGTATTTTAAACTGAGATTTTCATTTTTTTTATAAAAAATGGTAAAAATGGTTGCCATGATCGATTATCTGTCAATTTTGCTGACCCAAAAAAACGAAATTTTTGACGAAAATTTCGGACGTGCTAGGAACAATTAAAAAATGTAAAAAAATACCCCCAAAATATTTTGATCTTTCCTCTTAATAATAATATAAACATTTAAACGATAAAAATCTTTTTTCGTCAAGTTTGGCGTCATTTTCATCATAGTATGCTCTTTTTTTTTTTTAGCGATCTCGTGGAGGTACCTATGTTAACCCTAATAAAAACTAACTTCAGGAAAGACTTCCAGTTATTCCATAGCTAAGAAGCTTGTTTAACAACCCTCTATGCTACATCTTGTCAAATGCCTTCGATATATCTAATGCGATCGTCTACGAGATGTATTCATTGTTTAATGTCTCGCTGATTCCATGAGTAATGACAGTTACGATACCAGAAATGGACTGAGCAGATCGAAATTCGCATTGTTCGTCGCCCAGGAGGTTCCTTTTGAGGTAATCAACGACTTTCTTGTTGATTATAGACTCAAAAAGCTTTGCTGATAGGATGATAATGAGACGGGGGAAAACGGCAACTTGCATTCTTGAAAGCAGAGCATAAACTTGACACCTTCTATAGGCCTAGGAAGGATTTCTCCTCCAGCTAGCAGTTAAACAAATTTGCTAAGATCAGATAGTTAATGTTCTGTGATTTTATCTGGACTAGTAGCCGTGAGAGTTCCCGTTCTGTGATAGAAAATATTACTAAGTTTCTGCTCTGTAAGGGAGTGAATAGTTCTGGTTGTTCTTTTTGTCTAACGTGAAGTAAAGGCAAATATTTGCGAAGAGATCGCACAATGATATATCCTCGGGGCCATTCGAGATAGTAGGGACTGATGTTTTCCCTCTGTTGAGAATTTGGTTAGGGTTTTTTTTTCCAGAACTCACATGATCGTTTACTTTCGACCTTGGCTAGGACTGCTTGCGCATAGCTGCACTTTATATTTTCTAGAACTCTCTTGCAATTATTGCAGGCAGTTATGAATGCAGCAAGGCTCCTATTGCACCGTTCCATCTAATAGATACCATAGTAGTACTTACGGTGAGCTATGTCTGCAGTACAGGAGTGAACCAGAATTGCTATTCGGTTTTTGTTGGTATTTATCTAAGGCATAAAATGTCCCATGAAAAAAAGGATTCATTCGAAAATGAGGGTAGTATTTCTAGAGGCTCGATATGAGAAGACTGCTGAGATAGGGGCTTGTCATGTTATTTCAGACAACTTTTGGTGAAGGAGATTCTCCTGAAGTTCTATCGGGAATATAAGGCGGTTTATCAATGATCTGAGTCAGTTCGTAAGCGACGGAGAATTCTCAGCAGTATTTTCCTTCCTCATTAATTTTGTTTGACTGGACCAACCATTCTTTGTGGCAAATATTAAAGTCGTCACAAAAATATGAATAGAGAGGATATCACCAATTTTCTCAGCAATTTTGTCGATCATTACAGTTCCATCATCCTGTGGACGATAGAGAGTGATGATAAAGGAGCTACTGTGAACAAACGCCACGAGAAAACACATGGGGCGTCTCTGCTACATGGGAACCCGTTTATCATGCAGGCGCTGTGGTGGTGTCATGTTTCGCTGTTAGTAACGAGAAGCTCGGATTACGGGTTCCTGCACTGGGGTAGATAGATTGATACTAGTTTCAGAACGGACAAGATGCCCGGTTTGGCCGCGTGAATATAATGTGGAAAGTTGAAACCTAGACTCCCTCACATTGGTGAATCTACGTTCTTCGATACCTTCAGGGTAAAGTTTGCTTAATGCGAAAAGTTTTCGACGAACTCTTGAATCTGTTTTCATTAGAGAAATTTTTCTCCCACCAAATCGTTTTTGGAAAAAGATAATCGGCTTATGCAAGGATAACTGAATATAGCGGGTTCAGCAGAACAGACCAACTGAGTTCCATTTTTTTTTTTTTCTTACATTATTATTTTTTTTATTTTTATTTTTTTTTTTTTTGCTGTATGCGGCTTTGTGCTGTCATGGAAGAGAGCTCAGGGCGCTTTTCGGCCAAACTTTTATGGACACGTTGCAGCTGCTGGACACATAAATGTGCATTTAGTGCTTCATTGGTTTTTAAGAACTCTAAATGTATAATTTCCTGACGGTCTCACTATACATACATTCCTCTCTTTCTTTATGTGTTGTGTCACTTATGGATCTAGCTGATCATGGATCCCTACAATTTCCTGTGCTTTGTAGCTCTTAGTAAATTTTGTCGCCTAAACCCTTCGTCGCCATCCACTTACTCAAGTATTATCAAGTATGTTATGCGTTGTTTTTCTTAGACCATCTTGCCTTCAGTTTGTCCTGTGAGTATCAGATTTTTCCCACTTTTCATCACCTGTCATTATATACAGTGGTGGAAATAAGTATCAGACACCCCATGAAATTGTTAATAATTTTCTTGTTACTGCACAAATTCCTCTGAATTTCGATGATATTAGTATACATATTCGATTTTATAACAACTTTCCACCAAAAAAATTATTAAGTAAGTTATCAAAAAAACGTTTTCGAGGGTGAAAATAATTATAAGACAGTTTTGAAAATTTGTATTTAACAGCAAAATTGTACAAAATTCAATATTTACATTTATTCCCTTTCAATTGCAATATTTCAAAAAACCTTTTTTGCATTGAATCAATAAGTTTTCTGCGAATTTCAGATGGAATTTCATTCCAATAATGTTTAATGCAAGATTTTAAAGTTTCTCTATCTTCAAAGTGACATTTATTTTTATATACTCTTCTTGACAAAATTTCCCACAAATTTTCTATTGGGTTTAAATCTGTAGATTTTGTGGACCAGTCCAAAACTTCAATATTTTTTGTTTTAAGCCAGTCTTTCATGAGTTTAGAAGTATGTATGGCTGTGTTGTCCTGTTGAAAAATGGCATTATTGGTGTCTAGACGATCCATAAATTGGACAAGACTTTTTAACAACACACTGTTAAATCGAGCAGTTTTGTTTTCCTTCCATCACTGCTAAATCAGCCTTTCCAGACGTAGGAAAAGCTCTTCAAACCATAACAGATCCTCTCCTCCAAATGGTCTTTTTGAAAACAGCTGCTTCTTCTTTCTTAAACCATGGCAATAACACTGGTAGCCATCGGGCCTATCCAAATTAACCTTTTTCTTACGGTTTTCTATTTCTCCTTTGTCCATGTTAGTTTTTTCTTTACTCAATCTCCGCACATCTTCTTGTGTTTAGCAGTTAAAGCAGGATTTGTTTTCCTCTTTCGATATATGAGATTTGGCGATTCATGGAGAAGTTGACGATCTCTTCTTGGAGTGATGGGTAAATTCTGAGATTTTTGCAAATCTCTTGAGCTTGATTGTCCTTTAGAAGCTTCTCGAAAAAGTCGACGTCTTGCTGCATTTGTAATTTTAGGTGGACGACCTGGACGTTTTCTGGTGCCATACGATTCAGTGTCCTTTAGATAATTTCTCACAACTGTTCGGGACCTCGACAGTTCGCTTGCAATGAAACTTATAGATTTTCCTTCCAGTTTATAGGCAGAAACTTGCCCTTTTTCATTTTCATTAACCGGAGGGGGGTTCCTAGGCATTTTGCAGTAGCTGTATTCAATTATGAAATGTTTAAATAGGACTCGCGTGGCTTAAAATCATCATAAGAGTCTTTTTTATAATCTGCGCATGCACTTATTCTTCCTTTGGCATTCTGAAGTAAACCAGACATGCAAATTTTCAAAACTGTCTTATAATTATTTCCATCCTCGAAAACGAAGTTTTGTTAATAACTTTTTTTTTTTTTTTTTTGGTGGAAAGTTGTTATAAAATCGAATATGTATACTAATACCCATTGGATCTAAGTACCACACACAAACTTTCAGAGGAATTTGTGCAGTAATAAAAAAATTATTAACAATATCATGGGGTGTCTTATACTTATTTCTGTATTTAAGGAATGGTTACTAAGGATAAGACATTCGTCATTTATTACTCAACCTATTAGTACTTGGTGTTGGCAAACTCTGGTGTTCCGTTGGGTAGCTCAGTCGGTAGAGTAGCTGATATGGTTAGAGAGGCTTCTGAATTCGAAAAGATAAAATTCGTGTCTTTTTAACATCCTTTTAGTTATCTCCAATCGGTGCTATTTACTAACAGCCGTAGATTAAAGGTCTTTTTACTGTAAAGTTCGCCCTGCATAAGGCTCGTGGTGCACTCACGGTAGAGGGTTACGTTATGTTAAAGAGACGAGTTTATACGAATAGGAGGGCGAAATAACGGTTAATCGTAGCCTTGAACAAGTTAAGATTGTAGTGAAAAAAAAAGGAAAATCTCAGTTTGAAATTCTTTTAAAAATCAATTATCATTTTTTCAAAACTTATTTTAAGAAAATCAGAAATTATGTTTATTTTTAATTTGAAAATAAAACAAAGCAGGTCATAAGAGACGAGTTTATACGAATAGGAGGGGGAGATAACGGTTAATCGTAGACTTGAACAAGTTAAGATTGTAATGATCGAGGAAACGTCCTCTTGGAAGTCGGTTCCACAGAGCAGTGGTTCGCCAGAAGATGCTTTTCGAGTGAAACTTACTTCTCGTCTATGGAATACGGAAGGAATGTGGGTGGTTTGATAGTATGTAAGTGTCATGGCGGGTCCTAGCTGTTAAAGTTAGAACTGGCGGAACCAAAAAATGTAGTTCGTCCGAGAATTTTACATTGTAGATGCGATAGGTCAGTATGAGGCGTGCCACATTCCGCCTGTGAGAGGGAGGGTGGAAACAATTCGTCACCCAAAAGGCTTCAGAGCCGGTGTTGAACTCTATCGAGACTGGAAAGTGAGGACAGGTCATCCTCCGCCCAAATATAACAAAATTATTCCATTTTCGGCCTGATCTGACTCTTGTTAAGGTAGAGAATAGCATGAGGAGTCATTTTACTTACTGGATCGGTAAAGGGAGTCCACTATTTTACCTGCATCTCTAGCGATGGATCGTGTATATGTACGAGAGTTGCACTTGAACTCAGGGGTAAGTTTAAGGCACAAACGTCGGGTCATACGTTCATCGTAACTGGTGGCAATTTGGGGTCTGATGAATGATGATGGAACGTAACCAGTTCAGTATTCGAGGCATTGAATGTAACCAGCCATTTTTCCCCCACTGGCAAGTTAATGCTAGATCGGAAGTGAGATCAGCTGCCAATCTCTGATCATCAAGAGTTTTAGAGGTGCGCCATTATATAGTCATATCATCATCATAAATATTTACAAATGATCTGAGTATATTCTTAAGCATATCATTAATGTAAATAAAAAAAATGTAGTCCGAAAAGTGACCCCTGGGGTACGCCTGCTTTGATCTCCAGGACCCCGGATTACCTGTTAGGAAGGATATTTTAAATAATGCCATTAAAAAAAATAATGGTTAACATTGTCTTTTAATATTCGAATTCGTCCAATAACTAGGCTCAGAAGTCACTCAAGGTAGAAGGATTTTCTTGTAATTTTAACGATGAATTTGGTGCGTGATATAAAATGAAAGAGGAAATGGTCGGAAGATAATAGTTATAAGGAGAATAGATAACGATTGACCCTTGACTTAAAAAGATTAACGTTGTACTGTTCAGAGAAGCACCTTCGCAGGAGTCTTCAACAAAGTGTCAATTCTTGGGAAATGATTACAATGAAGGAATTCTTTTTTATTCCGACACAGAAAATCGGCGAGCCGAATTCTAATTCTAACCTCGTCTGATGCGTTCGCTTTCACACTCACGCCGTTTCGACCTAGGTTTGTTTACTTTGATGCAACTACGCACGCGTACGAACGACAGACGCTGGGAATTTTAAATTTAGAATTTTATATATATACATATATATATATATATATGGTATAAATAAAATGACAATTGGAAAAAAGATCTTAGATCAAAATCTAAGATCTTTTTTTCCAATTGTCATTTTATTTATACCAATCTGTCTTGTCCACAGAATTGATCTGGGAATTTATCTATATCTATATATATATATATATATATATATATGTGTGTGTGTGTGTGTGTCTTGGGTAATCTATATTGTTGACATGGAAAAAAAATCTCTTACCATAAAGGTAATTTACATTAACCAGAAAAAAGTCTATCTTTTTAAATTTGGATTTTTTAATGTAACTATAACAACAAGAACATTTCGATTTCATTTTTGCCTTGAAAAAGTCGGAAGACGAAACGCGTCGGCAAAATCTAAGATCTTTTTTCCAATTGTCATTTTATTTATACCAATCTGTCCTGTCCACAGAATTGATCTGGGAATTTATCTATATCTATATATATATATATGTGTGTGTGTGTCTTGGGTAATCTTAATCTATCACATTCCATTTAGATTTTTTTTTTCTTTTTGTTTTGGTTTCTATCACCTTTGTTATTAAATATAATCCCAAACATATATATAAAATATATACAAAACAGATATAAAAAATAAATTATTTTGTATAATGTAGAAATGGTATGAATCTGAAATTAACTGCTGTAAATAAATCAGGATTGTTTTTAACAAAATCCCCAACATAATAAAATCAATGCAGATATTTTAAATTATGCCACATGTGATTCTGATTCTTGTTATGCAGAAAGATTGATTTGCATTTTTTATGGTTTATCAACCTTTCGCCGCCTGTTTAAAGCCTGAAAATTATTTTAGATTGTGAGAATTATTTGGAGATAATAATAATTTTCTGATAAAAGTCTTATTAATTAACCCATACCTGGTGGGGAAAGAAAGTTGATTCGTGGTATTTGCGCGTAAGTAAATATAATGAACCTGACTGGAATTGGAACTCGGTTTTTCAAGTTTGAATTCCGAGCCATTATCCACTACACCAGCCGCACATCCAAGCTTGCAGCACCTAGGATTCCTATGCGGTAACCCATCTACGACGCTGCTTAACTTCGGTGATCGTAGGAGAACCGGTGTTGCAACGTGATATGGCCGTAAGCCAACTCGAGAAAATGCTATAGTTTTTATCTTCCCAGACAGACAAAGGCGATAAAGGGCCAGATTCGTTGTGAAAACCTCAAATAGGGAAAGAAATGTTTAAATTCATCCTCTACCAAATGTTCCAAAATATCTATCCTATTCATTCTGAAAATAACCATTTCCCTCTTTCCCTTCCCTTACAACCTCACTCAGTAACCCTCTACCTTGGAGACTCTTGGGCCTTGTATTAGGTTAATTGTCAGTAACAAAAAGAAAATAGGGCTCACGATAACCCTTTCAAAAACAGATACCTTCGTCTTGAATTGGAATGATAGCAATGATAGCACCTACACAGAATCTATCGTAAAAATTCAAGATATAGAATTAGTATATACCAAACACATTAAATACCTTAGAATATGGATCAGTTATCACAAATTTAGTATAGAAGATGTGGAAATTGAACAATAAGCTGCGCTGGAGTTTCGTACACTACCGCAAATTTCCAGAAAACCAAAACATTAACCTAAAAACAGCGTTATGTTCGAGACTTTCATGTGGATGCTATATATGATGCCAAACTCGTTTAGAAATACCTAAACTGTCAGTTTTATACAACCACGTTCTCAGATCAATGATTAAAAAAGAGCCTCAAGTGAGTGAAGCCTGTAAGTCTTTGGCTAGAAACGTCCTTCGTCAGATCTCATGAACTGGTGCTACAAAATCAAAAAGAACTGTACCAAATAACAGAAACCACATCACATGAGGACGTCCAGCAACAACAACAATTAACAATTAAAATGGATATCACATGTAACTTGAAGAGAAATTAATGAGTTAATCAAAATTTTGACGATCCATACGACTTCAAACAAAAGTTTACAAAGAAATTCTCATTAGCACTGTAAATAACAACAACAATAAATGAACTTGAGAAACATTCCTAAAAAAAAAAATTGTAATACAATGATTGATAAATTTCAACCAAAAGTAGCAATGGCCGCTCAGTCAATGAATGTCAAATGTTTCCTTCAAGGAAATCGCTAATATTACTATTACTGTTCCCTTTGATCGATTAAAATTTACTAGTTTCTTTGAATTCAAGCTATAATAATTGTGTAATTTGACATCAGATTGAAAAGTTGATATAAATGTCCCCAGCTATGTTAAAAATATTTTTTTCATATAAGTTAGTTTGTTATTTGTTTGGCTTTCTATTACAATGAAGGAATTCTCTTTGCTAGGCGACACAGAAAATCGGCGGGCCGAATTCTAATTCTAACCTCGTTTGCTGCGTTCATTTTTACACTCAAGCCCTTTCCGGATCAGGTTTTTTTTTTTTTTTTTTTGATGTGGCTCCGGCTTTCAGTTAAATCGTATTTTTCCTTATTAACAATAAGGGCGGCTCTAGGCTTGATTCGATGAATTCTTCAATAAATTTGGTTGGAATTCCTAACAAGGTATAAAGCGAAACAAAGCCTGAAATCACCGGAAAATATACCGCATATGGCTGTTTTTTCGTCGCATTTCTATCATGTGAACTGAAGTCAATGTAAGTTTTGTAAAGACGTATAAGGACCCTCCACAGCAGCGGAAGTGATTTTGTGCTCATCAGAGATTTGTTTATTATATGAAGACAAAGAGGATTAACCTTAACCTTGTACTGGACCGCGTAAAGATTTGTAGACAGAAAGTATTAACTTGGCATTATCTAGATGCCCGCTCCAAGGCCTGAATTCTGTCTAAATACTCCTAATTCATCAATGACTGGGAGGGAATAGTTGCTTTATTGTTATATTCCGTACCTATGAACACTAATGGGTATGTCCCAATTCTCATAATTACGTTGGACACTAAGTGGGAGACAATATGCTGTTTAAGTAGTTCACCACAAACAGTGGTTTACCTACTTCACGGCGCTGGTGAGTATTTTGCTGATGTTATAAAGATTACCATTTCCATTTCCAACCTCCATTTTGGTTATTCCTCATTCAGTAACCTTTCCTGGGTTACAACACTTTCTTTCCTTATTCTTCTCTTTCTTTCTTTCCTTCCTTCTTTCTGTTATATACCGTATCTATGATGACTAATGGGTATGTCCCAATCATCATAATTACGTTGAACATTATTGTAAGTGGGGGTAATATGCTCTCTAATTAGTCCACCACTAGGAGTTGTTTACCTACTTCACGGCGCTGACGAGTATTATATCTTGGTGTTATAAAGATTATCATTTCATTTCCAACTTCCGTTTTGGTTATTGCTTATTCAGTAACCTTTTCTAGGTTACAACATTTATCAAAAACGTTTCGAATTTTTATTTTTTATTTTAATGCCATCTCCCTTCGAGGAATCATGGCTCTCCACATATCTTTTCTTTATTATCTGTAAACTACATGACTTCTTGAAAAACATAGGAGTTCAGTTTCCTTTTAATTCTCAGATTTATCTTTCTACTACTACCAAGGATATAGAGGCGAGTCTTTGTTATTTAACGCAAGAATATTTGTGTGAAAATAAACGGAAAATGAAGGCCGCAATATGAAATTCTCTTTTTCCGCGCCAATAACCGACTTAAAACACTTTTAGCAGAAGTTAAAATAGTTATCTCCAGTTTGGCTGAAATAGTAATTGTCCAGTTTGGTAAGAGACGCGTATATGTTGTTGAGATCTGATAATAATGGCACCTGAAAAACTACCAACGCCCACCAAACATTGTGGCGATATAACATTTACAATAATGACATCAGCTGACGTCACCGCCATGAAGTTATGGCAACCGGCAAAGATGAAGCAGAATCAAGATGGCGGATATTTGTTTACAGCAATAAAAATTATGCAAAGAAAACGGTAAATTTAGATTTGCCATTTGAGGGTTAACTTGGGGAAGCAAAATAAATAAAATGCAATTATTATTCCAAACGTTATTAAAGAAAAAAATCTTTTAATAAATAAAATATTGTATCTTTAAGATAAACACAAAAAATAAACGTTCAGGTGTTTCTGCGTAATTTCTTAATTATCACTTTTGCATTTGTTGCACCTGCTGTTGTTATTATTATTATTATTATTATTATTATTATTAGAAAGAGAGAGAGAGAGCTTATTATGCCAACAAACTGGTTCTGGGCTATAAATATGTATATCGAATTTTATCGCGAAAATTTAACATCTGGTGCTAGGGCGTAAATACGTATATCCAAAATAATAAATTTGATATCTGGTGCTGGGGTATAAATACATATTTCAAATTTTCATCACGAAAATTTGACATCTATGGCTGAGGTATAAATACGGATAACCGGAATAATAAATACATATATCCAAAATAACAAATTTGACATCTGGTGCTGGGGTATAAATACGGATATTCAAAATAACAAATTTGACATCTGGTGCTGGGTATAAATACAGATATCCAAAATAACAAATTAGACAACTGGTGCTGGGGTATAAATACGGATATCCAAAATAACAAATTAGACATCTGGTTGGAGCTGGGTTTATAAATACGGATATCAAAAATAACAAATGTGACATCTGGTGCTGGGGTATAAATACAGATATGCAAAATAACAAATTAGACATCTGGTGCTGGGGTATAAATACGGATATCCAAAATAATTAATTGGACATCTGGTGCTGGGGTATAAATACGGATATCCAAAATAACAAATTTGACATCTGGTGCTGGGGTATAAATACGGTTATCCAAAATAATAAATTTGACATCTATTGCTGGGCTATAAATACGGATATCCAAAATAACAAATTTGACATCTGGTGCTGGAGTATAAATACGGATATCCAAAATAATTAATTTGACATCTGGAGCTGGGTTTATAAATAGGGATATCCAAAATAAAAATTTGACATCTGGTGCTGGGGTATAAATACGGACATCCAAAATAACAACTTTGACATATGGTGCTGGGCTATAAATACGGATATCCAAAATAACAAATTTGACATCTGGTGCTGGGGTATAAATACGGATATCCAAAATAACAAATTTTACATCTGGTGCTGGGGTATAAATACGGATATCCAAAATAATTAATTTGACATCTGGAGCTGGGTTTATAAATACGGATATCCAAAATAAGAAATTTGACATCTGGTGCTGCGGTATAAATACGGATATCACAAATAACAAATTTGACATCTGGTGCTGGGCTATAAATACGGATATCCAAAATAACAAATTTGACATCTTGGGCTGGGGTATAAATACTGATATCCAAAATAAGAAATTTGACATCTGGTGCTGGGGTATAAATATGGATATGCAAAATAACAAATTTGACATCTGGTACTGGGGTATATATACGGATATCCAAAATAATTAATTTGACATCTGGTGCTGGGGTATAAATACGGATATCCAAAATAACATATTTGACATCTGGTGCTGGGGTATAAATACGGTTATCCAAAATAAGAAATTTGACATCTATTGCTGGGCTATAAATACGGATATCCAAAATAACAAATTTGACATCTAGTGCTGGGGTATAAATACGGATATCCTAAATAACAAATTTGACATCTCGTGCTGGGGTATAAATACGGATATCCAAAATAATAAATTTGACATCTGGAGCTGGGTTTATAAATACGGATATCCAAAATAACAAATTTGACATCTGGTGCTGCGGTATAAATACGGATATCCAAAATAACAAATTAGACATCTGGAGCTGGGTTTATAAATACGGATATCCAAAATAACAAATTTGACATCTGGTGCTGGGGTATAAATATGGATATGCAAAATAACAAATTTGACATCTGGTGCTGGGCTATAAATACGGATATCCAAAATAAATTTGACATCTGGTGCTGGGGTATAAATATGGATATGCAAAATAACAATTTTGACATCTGGTGCTGGGGTATAAATACTGATATCCAAAAAAAGAAATTTGACATCTGGTGCTGGGGTATAAATATGGATATGCAAAATAACAAATTTGACATCTGGTGCTGGGGTATATATACGGATATCCAAAATAATTAATTTGACATCTGGTGCTGGGGTATAAATACGGATATCCAAAATAACAAATTTGACATCTGGTGCTGGGGTATAAATACGGTTTTCCAAAATAATAAATTTGACATCTATTGCTGGGGTATAAATACGGATATCCAAAATAATATATTTGACATCTAGTGCTGGGGTATAAATACGGATATCCAAAATAACAAATTTGACATCTGGCTGGAGCTGGGTTTATAAATAGGGATATCCAAAATAACAAATTTGACATGTGGTGCTGCGGTATAAATACGGATATCCAAAATAACAAATTTGACATCTGGTGCTGGGGTATAAATACGGATATCCAAAATAACAAATTTGACCTCTGGTGCTGGGGTATAAATACGGATATCCAAAATAATATATTTGACATCTAGTGCTGGGCTATAAATACGGATATCCAAAATGACAAATTTGACATCTGGTGCTGCGGTATAAATACGGATATCCAAAATAACAAATTAGACATCTGGAGCTGGGTTTATAAATACGGATATCCAAAATAACAAATTTGACATGTGGTGCTGCGGTATAAATAGGGATATCCAAAATAACAAATTAGACATCTGGAGCTGGGTTTATAAATACGGATATGCAAAATAACAAATTTGACATCTGGTGCTGGGGTATATATACGGATATCCAAAATAATTAATTTGACATCTGGTGCTGGGGTATCAATACGGATATCCAAAATAACAAATTTGACATCTGGTGCTGGGGTATAAATACGGTTTTCCAAAATAATAAATTTGACATCTATTGCTGGGCTATAAATACGGATATCCAAAATAACAAATTAGACATCTGGTGCTGGGGTATAAATACGGATATCCAAAATAACAAATTTGACATCTGGTGCTGCGGTATAAATACGGATATGCAAAATAACAAATTTGACATGTGGTGCTGCGGTATAAATACGGATATCCAAAATAACAAATTTGACATCTGGTGCTGGGGTATAAATACGGATATCCAAAATAACAAATTTGACCTCTGGTGCTGGGGTATAAATACGGATATCCAAAATAATATATTTGACATCTAGTGCTGGGCTATAAATACGGATATCCAAAATAATTAATTTGACATCTGGTGCTGGGGTATAAATACGGATATCCTAAATAACAAATTTGACATCTCGTGCTGGGGTATAAATACGGATATCCAAAATAATAAATTTGACATCTGGAGCTGGGTTTATAAATACGGATATCCATAATAACAAATTTGACATCTGGTGCTGCGGTATAAATACGGATATCCAAAATAACAAATTTGACATCTGGTGCTGCGGTATAAATACGGATATCCAAAATAACAAATTAGACATCTGGAGCTGGGTTTATAAATACGGATATCCAAAATAACAAATTTTACATGTGGTGCTGCGGTATAGATACGGATATCCAAAATAACAAATTTGACATCTGGTGCTGGGGTATAAATACGGATATCCAAAATAACAAATTTGACGTCTGGTGCTGGGCTATAAATACGGATATCCAAAATAACAGATTTGACATCTGGTGCTGGGGTATAAATACGGATATCCAAAATAATTAATTTGACATCTGGAGCTGGGTTTATAAATAGGGATATCAAAAATAACAGATTTGACATCTGGTGCTGGGGTATAAATACGGATATCCAAAATAATTAATTTGACATCTGGAGCTGGGTTTATAAATAGGGATATCAAAAATAACAAATTTGACATCTGGTGCTGGGCTATAAATACGGATATCCAAAATAATTAATTTGACATCTGGTGCTGGGGTATAAATACGGATATCTAAAATAACAAATTTGACATCTGGTGCTGGGCTATAAATACGGATATCCAAAATAACAAATTTGATATCTGGCTGGAGCTGGGTTTATAAATACTGATATCAAAAATAACAAATTTGACATGTGGTGCTGCGGTATAAATACGGATATCCAAAATAACAAATTTGACATCTGGTGCTGGGGTATAAATACGGATATCCAAAATAACAAATTTGACCTCTGGTGCTGGGGTATAAATACGGATATCCAAAATAATATATTTGACATCTAGTGCTGGGCTATAAATACGGATATCCAAAATGACAAATTTGACATCTGGTGCTGCGGTATAAATACGGATATCCAAAATAACAAATTAGACATCTGGAGCTGGGTTTATAAATACGGATATCCAAAATAACAAATTTGACATGTGGTGCTGCGGTATAAATACGGATATCCAAAATAACAAATTAGACATCTGGAGCTGGGTTTATAAATACGGATATGCAAAATAACAAATTTGACATCTGGTGCTGGGGTATATATACGGATATCCAAAATAATTAATTTGACATCTGGTGCTGGGGTATCAATACGGATATCCAAAATAACAAATTTGACATCTGGTGCTGGGGTATAAATACGGTTTTCCAAAATAATAAATTTGACATCTATTGCTGGGCTATAAATACGGATATCCAAAATAACAAATTAGACATCTGGTGCTGGGGTATAAATACGGATATCCAAAATAACAAATTTGACATCTGGTGCTGCGGTATAAATACGGATATGCAAAATAACAAATTTGACATGTGGTGCTGCGGTATAAATACGGATATCCAAAATAACAAATTTGACATCTGGTGCTGGGGTATAAATACGGATATCCAAAATAACAAATTTGACCTCTGGTGCTGGGGTATAAATACGGATATCCAAAATAATATATTTGACATCTAGTGCTGGGCTATAAATACGGATATCCAAAATAATTAATTTGACATCTGGTGCTGGGGTATAAATACGGATATCCTAAATAACAAATTTGACATCTCGTGCTGGGGTATAAATACGGATATCCAAAATAATAAATTTGACATCTGGAGCTGGGTTTATAAATACGGATATCCATAATAACAAATTTGACATCTGGTGCTGCGGTATAAATACGGATATCCAAAATAACAAATTTGACATCTGGTGCTGCGGTATAAATACGGATATCCAAAATAACAAATTAGAATTCTGGAGCTGGGTTTATAAATACGGATATCCAAAATAACAAATTTGACATGTGGTGCTGCGGTATAGATACGGATATCCAAAATAACAAATTTGACATCTGGTGCTGGGGTATAAATACGGATATCCAAAATAACAAATTTGACGTCTGGTGCTGGGCTATAAATACGGATATCCAAAATAACAGATTTGACATCTGGTGCTGGGGTATAAATACGGATATCCAAAATAATTAATTTGACATCTGGAGCTGGGTTTATAAATAGGGATATCAAAAATAACAGATTTGACATCTGGTGCTGGGGTATAAATACGGATATCCAAAATAATTAATTTGACATCTGGAGCTGGGTTTATAAATAGGGATATCAAAAATAACAAATTTGACATCTGGTGCTGGGCTATAAATACGGATATCCAAAATAATTAATTTGACATCTGGTGCTGGGGTATAAATACGGATATCTAAAATAACAAATTTGACATCTGGTGCTGGGCTATAAATACGGATATCCAAAATAACAAATTTGATATCTGGCTGGAGCTGGGTTTATAAATACTGATATCAAAAATAACAAATTTGACATCTGGTGCTGCGGTATAAATACGGATATCCAAAATAACAAATTAGACATCTGGTGCTGGGGTATAAATACGGATATCCAAAATAACAGATTTGACATCTAGTGCTGGGGTATAAATACGGATATCCAAAATAATTAATTTGACATCTGGAGCTGGGTTTATAAATACGGATATCTAAAATAACAAATTTGACATCTGGTGCTGTGCTATAAATACGGATATCCAAAATAACAAATTTGACATCTGGTGCTGGGGTATAAATATGGATATGCAAAATAACAAATTTGACATCTGGTGCTGGGCTATAAATACGGATATCCAAAATAATTAATTTGACATCTGGTGCTGGGGTATAAATACAGATATCCAAAATAACAAATTTGACATCTGGTGCTGGGGTATAAATATGGATATGCAAAATAACAAATTTGACATCTGGTGCTGGGCTATAAATACGGATATCCAAAATAAATAATTTGACATCTGGTGCTGGGGTATAAATACGGATATCCAAAATAACAAATTTGACATCTGGTGCTGGGGTATAAATACGGATATCCAAAATAATAAATTTGACATCTGGAGCTAGGTTTATAAATAGGGATATCCAAAATAACAAATTTGACATCTGGTGCTGGGGTATAAATACGGATATCCAAAATAACAAATTTGACATCTGGTGCTGCGGTATAAATACGGATATCCAAAATAACAAATTAGACATCTGGAGCTGGGTTTATAAATACGGATATCCAAAATAACAAATTTGACATGTGGTGCTGGGGTATAAATACGGATATCCAAAATAACAAATTTGACATCTGGTGCTGGGGTATAAATACGGATATCCAAAATAACAGATTTGACATCTGGTGCTGGGGTATAAATACGGATATCCAAAATAATTAATTTAACATCTGGAGCTGGGTTTATAAATAGGGATATCAAAAATAACAAATTTGACATCTGGTGCTGGGTTATAAATACGGATATCCAAAATAACAAATTTGACATCTGGTGCTGTGATATAAATACGGATATCCAAAATAACAAATTTGACATCTGGTGCTGGGGTATAAATATGGATATGCAAAATAACAAATTTGACATCTGGTGCTGGGCTATAAATACGGATATCCAAAATAATTAATTTGACATCTGGTGCTGGGGTATAAATACGGATATCCAAAATAACAAATTTGACATCTGGTGCTGGGGTATAAATACGGATATACAAAATAATAAATTTGATATCTATTGCTGGGCTATAAATACGGATATCCAAAATAACAAATTTGATATCTGGCTGGAGCTGGGTTTATAAATACGGATATCAAAAATAACAAATTTGATATCTGGTGCTGCGGTATAAATACGGATATCAAAAATAACAAATTTGACATCTGGTGCTGGGCTATAAATACGGATATCCAAAATAACAAATTAGACAGCTGGTGCTGGGGTATAAATACGGATATCCAAAATAACAAATTTGACATCTGGTGCTGGGGTATAAATACGGATATCCAAAATAATAAATTTAAACATCTGGAGCTGGGTTTATAAATAGGGATATCCAAAATAACAAATTTGACATCTGGTGCTGGGGTATAAATACGGATATCCAAAATAACAAATTTGACATCTGGTGCTGCGGTATAAATACGGATATCCAAAATAACAAATTAGACATCTGGAGCTGGGTTTATAAATACGGATATCAAAAATAACAAATTTGACATCTGGTGCTGCGGTATAAATACGGATATCCAAAATAACAAATTTGACATCTGGTGCTGGGGTATAAATACGGATATCCAAAATAACAAATTTGACATCTGGTGCTGGGGTATAAATACGGATATCCAAAATAACAAATTTGACGTCTGGTGCTGGGCTATAAATACGGATATCCAAAATAACAGATTTGACATCTGGTGCTGGGGTATAAATACGGATATCCAAAATAATTAATTTGACATCTGGAGCTTGGTTTATAAATAGGGATATCAAAAATAACAAATTTGACATCTGGTGCTGGGGTATAAATACGGATATCCAAAATAACAAATTTGACATCTCGTGCTGTGCTATAAATACGGATATCCAAAATAACAAATTTGACATCTGGTGCTGGGGTATAAATATGGATATGCAAAATAACAAATTTGACATCTGGTGCTGGGCTATAAATACGGATATCCAAAATAATTAATTTGACATCTGGTGCTGGGGTATAAATACATATATCCAAAATAATAAATTTGACATCTGGTGCTGGAGTATAAATATGGATATGCAAAATAACAAATTTGACATCTGGTGCTGGGCTATAAATACGGATATCCAAAATAATTAATTTGACATCTGGTGCTGGGGTATAAATACGGATATCCAAAATAACAAATTTGACATCTGGTGCTGGGGTATAAATACGGATATACAAAATAATAAATTTGACATCTATTGCTGGGCTATAAATACGGATATCCAAAATAACAAATTTGATATCTGGCTGGAGCTGGGTTTATAAATACGGATATCAAAAATAACAAATTTGACATCTGGTGCTGCGGTATAAATACGGATATCAAAAATAACAAATTTGACATCTGGTGCTGGGCTATAAATACGGATATCCAAAATAACAAATTAGACATCTGGTGCTGTGGTATAAATACGGATATCCAAAATAACAAATTTGACATCTGGTGCTGCGGTATAAATACGGATATCCAAAATAACAAATTTGACATGTGGTGCTGCGGTATAAATACGGATATCCAAAATAACAAATTTGACATCTGGTGCTGGGGTATAAATACGGATATCCAAAATAACAAATTTGACCTCTGGTGCTGGGCTATAAATACGGATATCCAAAATAACAGATTTGACATCTGGTGCTGGGGTATAAATACGGATATCCAAAATAATTAATTTGACATCTGGAGCTGGGTTTATAAATAGGGATATCAAAAATAACAAATTTGACATCTGGTGCTGGGGTATAAATACGGATATCTAAAATAACAAATTTGACATCTGGTGCTGTGCTATAAATACGGATATCCAAAATAACAAATTTGACATCTGGTGCTGGGGTATAAATATGGATATGCAAAATAACAAATTTGACATCTGGTGCTGGGCTATAAATACGGATATCCAAAATAAGTAATTTGACATCTGGTGCTGGGGTATAAATACAGATATCCAAAATAACAAATTTGACATCTGGTGCTGGGGTATAAATATGGATATGCAAAATAACAAATTTGACATCTGGTGCTGGGCTATAAATACGGATATCCAAAATAATTAATTTGACATCTGGTGCTGGGGTATAAATACGGATATCCAAAATAACAAATTTGACATCTGGTGCTGGGGTATAAATACGGATATACAAAATAATAAATTTGACATCTATTGTTGGGCTATAAATACGGATATCCAAAATAACAAATTTGATATCTGGCTGGAGCTGGGTTTATAAATACGGATATCAAAAATAACAAATTTGACATCTGGTGCTGCGGTATAAATACGGATATCAAAAATAACAAATTTGACATCTGGTGCTGGACTATAAATACGGATATCCAAAATAACAAATTAGACATCTGGTGCTGGGGTATAAATACGGATATCCAAAATAACAAATTTGACATCTGGTGCTGGGTATAAATACGGATATCCAAAATAATAAATTTGACATCTGGAGCTAGGTTTATAAATAGGGATATCCAAAATAACAAATTTGACATCTGGTGCTGGGATATAAATACGGATATCCAAAATAACAAATTTGACGTCTGGTGCTGGGCTATAAATACGGATATCCAAAATAACAGATTTGACATCTGGTGCTGGGGTATAAATACGGATATCCAAAATAATTAATTTGACATCTGGAGCTGGGTTTATAAATAGGGATATCAAAAATAATTAATTTGACATCTATTGCTGGGCTATAAATACGGATATCCAAAATAACAAATTTGACATCTGGTGCTGGGGTATAAATACGGATATCCTAAATAACAAATTTGACATCTGGTGCTGGGGTATAAATACGGATATCCAAAATAATAAATTTGACATCTGGAGCTGGGTTTATGAATACGGATATCCAAAATAACAAATTTGACATCTGGTGCTGCGGTATGAATACGGATATCAAAAATAACAAATTAGACATCTGGAGCTGGGTTTATAAATACGGATATCCAAAATAACAAATTTGACATGTGGTGCTGCGGTATAAATACGGATATCCAAAATAACAAATATGACATCTGGTGCTGGGGTATAAATACGGATATCCAAAATAACAAATTTGACATCTGGTGCTGGGGTATAAATACGGATATCCAAAATAATAAATTTGACATCTGGAGCTAGGTTTATAAATAGGGATATCCAAAATAACAAATTTGACATCTGGTGCTGCGGTATAAATACGGATATCGAAAATAACAAATTTGATATCTGGCTGGAGCTGGGTTTATAAATACGGATATCAAAAATAACAAATTTGACATCTGGTGCTGCGGTATAAATACGGATATCAAAAATAACAAATTTGACATCTGGTGCTGGGCTATAAATACGGATATCCAAAATAACAAATTAGACATCTGGTGCTGGGGTATAAATACGGATATCCAAAATAATAAATTTGACATCTGGAGCTGGCTTTATAAATAGGGATATCCAAAATAACAAATTTGACATCTGGTGCTGGGGTATAAATACGGATATCCAAAATAACAAATTTGACGTCTTGTGCTGGGCTATAAATACGGATATCCAAAATAACAGATTTGACATCTGGTGCTGGGGTATAAATACGGATATCCAAAATAATTAATTTGACATCTGGAGCTGGGTTTATAAATAGGGATATCAAAAATAATTAATTTGTCATCTATTGCTGGGCTATAAATACGGATATCCAAAATAACAAATTTGACATCTGGTGCTGGGGTATAAATACGGATATCCTAAATAACAAATTTGACATTTGGTGCTGGGGTATAAATACGGATATCCAAAATAATAAATTTGACATCTGGAGCTGGGTTTATAAATACGGATATCCAAAATAACAAATTTGACATCTGGTGCTGCGGTATGGATACGGATATCCAAAATAACAAATTAGACATCTGGAGCTGGGTTTATAAATACGGATATCCAAAATAACAAATTTGACATGTGTTGCTGCGGTATAAATACGGATATCCAAAATAACAAATATGACATCTGGTGCTGGGGTATAAATACGGATATCCAAAATAACAAATTTGACATCTGGTGCTGGGCTATAAATACGGATATCCAAAATAACAAATTTGACATCTGGTGCTGGGGTATAAATACGGATATCCAAAATAATTAATTTGACATCTGGTGCTGGGGTATAAATACGGATATCCAAAATAACAAATTTGACATCTGGTGCTGGGGTATAAATACGGTTATCCAAAATAAGAAATTTGACATCTATTGCTGGCCTATAAATACGGATATCCAAAATAACAAATTTGACATCTGGTGCTGGGGTATAAATACATATATCCAAAATAACAAATTTGACATCTGGTGCTGGGGTATAAATACGGATATCCAAAATAATATATTTGACATCTAGTGCTGGGGTATAAATACTTATATCCAAAATAATAAATTTAACATCTGGTGCTGGGGTATATGTACGTATATTCAATTTTCATCGCGGCGAAAATCTGACATAAAAAATAACACTAGAAAACTTTCATAAAATCTTGATTTGATGGTCAATTTTTTCTGCTAATCGAAAGCAGAACGAATGCAAAAAAATTCTATTATAAATATCATTTCTGAAGAACACATGGCCCAGTGGATAAAAGCGTTGGTAATCTTGTGACTTGACACAGAGTTGTGGATTCAATACCTGATCATATACATGAAGAAGGAAGGAGCGTACAACGGCCGAAACGTCGTGAATATAGCAACAAAGATGCGGATAATAGCCCGAACATTGCAAATAGTGTAAATAATTAAAATACCTCATCTTAGAGATATAGACAGATACTGACAAAGGCAGGAGCGAACAACGGCCAAAACGTCGGGAATATAGCAACAAAGATTCGGATAACAGCCCGAACATTGCAAATAGTGTTAATAATTAAAATACCTCATCTCAGTAATATAGACAGATGCTGATGAAGGCCGCTGCTTACAACTTAGCAGCTTCTGCCCAAATATTCCAGCAGTACCCAATTTTAGATCTGAACTGCTCTTGTAAAGGTAGAGGATAGCACGAAGAATCAGGTATTTGTAAACAACGGTACAGGGAACCGATCATTTTTTTTTAAGCATCTTACCCCAAGCAAGGCAGGAGTGCCACTAGCACGCAAGGGGTTACAGAGAGTAAGAGTAACAGTAAAGAAGGGTGTTTGAGGAAAGGATATAGAGAAGGATGGGGATCAGGGCCTCAGAAGCGGTCGATTGACATCACATTTGGATATTTAAAGATTATAGCTATTAGGGAAGCAAGTAAGAGGAAGGGAGTTCCACTGTCGGGAAGTTCGATAGAAGAAGCTGTTGAAGTAGAAGAGGCGGTTAAACTTAACTGTTTCGACAGTGAAAGGGTGAAACCTAGTAGCACGCTTAAATTCACGCAGTCGGGGTACCAGTAAAAGTAGCTGGTCAGAGGAGTTGTCATGAAAATATTTGTAGAAAAAATTGTTTTAAATTCAGTTTTAAATATCTCCCAATCTGTGAATTTTGGAAATCAATTTTATTTCTTCAAAATTCCAAGGAATCAGAGTTAAATTAAAGTGAGGTTTTGAAGTTCCTAAGAGTTTGTAATTTGAAGAACTCACTTGAAATTCCACAGAGTTTGTGATTTGAAGAATTCAATTTTCGACCTGAATTGGAATTTCGACCCGAATCGGTGAATCGGCCTAAATCGGGCTTTCTGCCTAGATTTGGGGTTTGGGGCCGGAATTGGATTATAGCCCGAATCAGAGTTAAGTTTTAAAATTCCATAAAGTGATTTTTTTAAAAATTCAATTGGGTGAATTGAGCTATTTCTTCTCAAATTATCATTGCTGTTTTTTAGGCTACACCAAAGGTTCCTTTAGTTTTAAGCCGGGGGCCCAATTATCCCTCCACAGAAGCTAGCATAAAAATTCGCACGAAGTATGGCTATTAAGCTAGTAAAAATCAAATCAAAATAACACTGCAGCTATTCAAGAAACCACAAGTGAAACAAGCCATTCTTTGAACCTAGTAAATATTTTTTTCCTTAACAGACGATTAATATAACTGCTTGCAAGAGAAGCAAGCGTCATGAAAATATAGAAAATGAATTCATTAACATTCGATATGTTCAGTTGGCCAATTAAATCGTTTTGCAATTATTTGATTCATGTTCGCACGGGACAGAGGTGTGGTGATATGAGGATAGCGTCCACAAGTAAAAAAAATGGACGCTATCACGTGTTCACACAATACAAGACACTAAAGCCACGCAAGTTAGGGGTGGGGGGCTACTGAATGAGTGTTTTGTACTGGCATAAAAGGAAAAGCAGATTTGGAGAATATATACGATAAATAACGGTTGAACCAAAACTTGAAGAGGTTAAGATTGTAGCTATCAGGAAAGCATCCACTTGGGAGTCTATTCCACAAAGCAGCAGTCATTGTTTGGAACTTCCTCCTTACCAATGACGAGAATGACGATGATTCGACAATGTATATGGCGTGTCCTAGTTGAAAAGGTTTGAATTGGTGGCGCTAAAGAGCTCGCCTGAACCTTTGCCACTGAAATGAAGATAGAATCCAAATAAAAATCTGCAATGTTATCGGTCTTAACCTGACATCTTGACTTTGGTTACTTTTCCACCGTCGTAACATATTAGGTTGGTGCAAAAATAATGTCGTTTTCACACATGTTACTTTTATATATGATTTCTGAATTAATTCATTGATATATATAGCCATCTTATATATCATTTTGAACCGCGTTTTTCGCTCTATCGAATCGTGTTATTCGTTACCGTTCTCAATCTCTTCATTCATTTTTTTTGCAGGCTTTTCGACAGCATGGACAAAATTCAAATCCGCACGATTTTCTTGTTCCAGTTCAAACTAGGCCGAAAAGCTGCCGAGACAGCTCGTGATATCAATGATGCGTTTGGCCCAGGAACCACTAACGAACGTGTGGCACAACGGTGGTTCAAGAAATTTCGCAATGGTGACGAGAGCCTCGAAGATGAAGACGGTCGCGGCCGGCCGACTGTGGTTGATAACGAACATTTGAAAGCCTTAATTGAAGCCGATCCTCGCAAAACCACACGAGAAGTTGCTGTTGAACTCGAGGTCGACCACTCAACAGTCGTTCGCCATTTAAAGCAAATAGGGAAGTCAAAAAAGTTGGATAAATGGGTGCCGCATGAATTGAACGATAATCAAAAAAATCGTCGTTTTGAGGTGTCTTCTGCGCAACAAAAACGACCCATTTCTCGAGCGGATTGTGACGTGTGATGAGAAGTGGATCCTCTACGACAATCGGCGACGTTCGGCACAGTGGTTGGATGCCGGAGAAGCTCCACAACATTTCCCGAAGCCGAAATTGCACCAAAAAAAGGTTATGGTGACTGTTTGGTGGTCTGCGGCCGGTCTCATCCATCACAGCTTCTTGAATCCGGGCGAAACGATTACGGCGGAGAAGTACTGCCGACAAATTGACGGAATGCACCAGAAGCTCCAACGTATGTGCCCGAGATTGGTCAATATGAAGGGACCAATTCTCCTCCATGACAACGCTCGCCCGCATGTTGCTCAACTGACCCTGCAGAAGCTGAACGAATTGGGCTACGAGACCGCCTCATCCGCCATATTCACCGGACCTCTCGCCCACCGATTATCACTTTTTCAAACATCTCGACAACTTCCTGCGCGAAAAATGCTTCAGAAGCCGAGATGATGTCGAATCGGTCTTCAATGACTTCATCGCTTCCAGAACTCTGGATTTCTATGCTAATTGGATAAATAAACTTGTTTCTCGTTGACAAAAATGTGTCGATTCTAATGGTTCTTATTTCGATTAATAAAGTTTATTATGAAAGGAGTTATGATCTTTTGAAGTTGAACGTCAAAAAACGACATTATTTTTGCACCAACCTAATAGTTTTACCGTTTCTCGTTTTGTTAATATTTCCATGGTAATTTTTCTGATGAGCTTTCTTCTTTGGTACGTTGTTTGACTAATTTAAGCACAGTATTAGTTCTCATCATTTTACAGTTGAAATTGCTAGATGTGACCGTAAATTGTATGCTAATCGTTTCTTCTCTCGTACTTGTGGAACTCTCTTCTGACTTCTTGCTTTCATGTTTACTTACAATCTACAAAATATTATAGTTAATGGCCGTCATTTGTCTTCATAAATTCAGTTCTTTTATTGTCCTTTCTACTCAGTAAAGTTTTTTTCAACTTATTTATTTCTCAGGAGCCCTTTGTGTTTTAGCGGCTTTATCGCCTTGTGGCAAAATGATTTTGTTTTAAGACGAAGGACTATAGCCTTGCGACGATCCGTCTGTGTGAAACAGGCTGCAGAACTTTTTAAATTCTAGAAGAATCCTATGCGGCCATGTTTTGCTCTAATATAATGACGATAATGAGACATGGGAATAGTTGACTGGTCGCTGCCAACAAAATCACAAAAAGGTCATGGTTATTAACAAGATAGAAACAGGGGCGGAAAAAAAGATTTTAGCTTGACCCATTTCACTATGTCCTTATTTTTAGGCGCTCAGGTTCTGATTTTTGGATGTGGGTCGGACCGAGAATTGTTCAGCTCGTAAATCTTTCTGAATGTCACACATGCCACAAAAGATAACTTGCATAATTTATTTTTACAGGCAAGGTGCGCAGGTAAACAAAAACATAATGAGGCAATAAAGAAGAGAGAAAGAAAAAAAAAGATCATATTTAATAATTATGCAGCCAACTGTTTCCCTGTTCATAATTACACCAAACCTGCCTAAACATGTCTCTGATATGTTTGTCACTATCAATATGTCCCGGCGGAGGGAAGGGGAGCACATTTACGGTTCCTGCTGTAGCGTCAGGCTTTGCGACTAATTCCCGCTTGAATAAGCTAAACAAATCTGAGATGACAAATACACACACACACAAAAGAAAATAACTACAGGATATCCTATTTGTGCGAGACATTAGAATAAATCAAATATAAACCAAGTTCAAATCGCCTGCATACAAACAGAAAATACAAAAAAGGATCTGCAATATTATTGGTCCTGACCTGGCATTTCGGCTGAAGTCACGTTCCCACGGCTTGTGCCACTTCTATAAATATTTTCATGGTAATTGTTCTAAACTTTCCTCTTTTTATTAGTGAAAATATTCATTATGGTTTCATAATATTCATTATTTGTAAAGGTTGTTATTTTTATCCCCCTCCACCACACATAAATTGTACATATGGAAACTAGTTAAGATTTCATAGAGACTTGAGGCATTACGGTGACTGTAGTAAGTGGTAAGTAAGAATATCTTGTTTTGGTGTAAGGAATATTGTGGTATATTTGGGTCAGTAATTGTGGTTAGCTAAGTTCAAAACACGAGAGATTGAAAACTAGCCTTCCTCTTTCTCTCACTTGGCCTTATGCCACATTTTTGTATTATCAAAATAAATATTACTCTCCTCCTTGACTTACAAATTTAGGTGAACTACTAGATTTGCAGCAAAGTTTTATCATTTCACTGTTATAATAGTTCGATGTAACCGTAAGTTCTATCCTGACAGTTTCTTCTTTTGCACTTCTCAATTTTGGAACTCTTTCGCTTTCAGACAATTCTAATCATTATTTTCTGTCTTCTTAATTCCTGCTTTTTATTGTTCTCATATTATTTTCATATCTTCTTTCACACTCAGTAACACCTTGCGTCTTAGAGGCTTTATTCCTTTTCTTGAAGTGAAATGATAACATAATGAATTACGTATGTAAATATAGAAGGTGGGGTGGCATGAGGCAAAGACACGTGTTCTCACTGTATTTATTTAACCTATACATCGAGGTAATCTTAACAGAATAAATTGGCGGGCACAATATTAAAGATATAAGATACGCAAATAATACCGCGTTGATGGCAGATACTGAAGGAATCCTGCAGGAATTCCTGGATGAGGCAGAATTAGCAGGAAAACATGACTAAACATCAATTATAAGAAGACAGTTTATATGGTTGTCAGCAAAAGAGACAATACAAAATAAGAGTTACAAATTGGGGATGTCAAAATAAAGCAAATACAGATATTTATCTAGAAAGCGTTTTTTAAGATGGTAGTAAATGGGACAACAAAATGCAAGGGTGCATTCGAATGGCGAAATAGCATTCCCTATGCTAAACAAATTACTAATAAACAGGAAAATTCCATGCGAAATTAAAAAGAAGAGTGTTGAACTGTTATAAAATATAACTGTCCTATATGCAATGAATACGGAACAATTTTCTCACAGATGAAGAGAAGACGTGAATCTACAGAAACTGAAGGATTGGGTGAATACCATGGACGGAGAATGTGATAAATGGGGAAGTTTTAAATAAAATAGAAACTGTGGAAATGTTTCTATTAATTAGTTGAGTTCAGTCACTCTTCAAATACGACCAGCTGCAGATTACTAATGTATTAGCTCTGACAACCGCTAAATATCGCTTTTGCTGTCTTGGTATTTACCCAAGACCTCCCCAAAAGGCGGAATGTGGCATAATGCCGTTTTTTAACGTGTGGCGCTTCCGATCAAAAATTGTCTGTAGACCCCGTATATCTAGTAGCCATTTACCTCCCCAGACGAGACTCTGCCCTTCGACATAACCTCGTCCCGGTTCCTCTCCGCCCAGATACAATAAGTTCGACAAGCAGAGTATTAGCAAACAGAGAAGTTTTGCTGTCTCGGTATTTACCCATGACCTCCCCACAATGCAGCATGTAGCATAAGGCCGTGTTTATTTTTACGTGGGGTTATTTAGAATTAGTAAACTCGGACAAAAATTACCCGTAGACCTCGTATACACGGGGCCGGGTAGCTGTCTACCACCCCAGACCTCGTCCCGGTTCCTCTTTTCCCGGAGGCAGAGAGGTCGACAAACGGAGCACCAGCAAACCAAGAGGTTTTGCTGTCTTTCCTCGTCCCACGTTCCGTTCACACATTTATACACGCGTGGGTGAGTCCAGCTCGTCGCTCGGGGTATGACAGAAATAAAAACGACATTCATTCTTATAATCAGAAAGAAACAGTTGAAATTATTTAGGAGCCAAAACGAAGAAGTATTCTTGTGGTAAATTGAAGACAGGAGGACAAACAGAAACAGAGATTAACCTGACCTAAAAGTTTGTGTAAATGGAAAGCAAAACAGCGAGAATGAAGGATAGTAAAAAAAGAAAAAACAAATATTGCTATGAGCTACAAAAAAATAGGAAGTTATGGACAGCTTACGTTTTGAGAGAAAAAAAGAAATAAATTAAACTACACTAAATTTATTAAATATCTACTTGGACCACAGATTTTCTGTGCTGTTCGCTCTTCAACGGGAGCTCCAAGTTTAAATCCTGTGCCAAACTCACGGATGGTGGTGTAGTAGATAACGGCAAGAAATCGGCGAACCACGTTGGAATTCGGGTAGGGTTCATTATATACCCTTACGCGTAAATACCCTTGAGAAAGTGTTTGTGATCACGAATGTTCCGGTGGCCTACAAGTGTATTGTGTGTGTTATTAGATTTTAGTTGCCTTTAATGAATGGATGATTTTTTTTTCTTTAAAATTCTAGATGCTTCGAAAATTGGGGGTTAGATGTTTTATTTCTATTCTGTTTGGTAGACCGCTGCTTTTGAGTCTAAAGCCAGCTCTCTCTTAAAACTGTTTTTGAAGTATTTGTAATAACTCTGATAGTTGACGGCGAAACAGGTCAAAATAAATGTTTCCAAAACTGGCTTATTTATTTGCTATAACGTCGGATTCTCATCCAAAGTTTCACACACACACAGATATATATATATATATATATATATATATATATATATATAGTCGACTCTCCCGTCGAAATTTGACGTATGAGGGTCAAGCAGATCAGTTTCCAGGAAACCGACAACGGCACATGAAATTTGATTATAGTGCTGAAGGCTTCGTGCAGGACCATCCACACTTTTTGAAGGGCCGAATACAGAGACCCGATGCACTAAGTGCCACAAGGTCCACAAACGACCCTCCGCATGTTTTGAATATAGAGTTGTCCTTCTCCTAGACCAGTTGCCATCCTAGGCTATAGAACCCAGTCTGACCTGCTATTTTACCCATAACTGGAGGGAGAGGAAGAGGATTCATACCGTTCACGTAAGTGAATTTAATGTCTTCGACTGGAATTCGAACTCGGCTCTGCGATTCCTCAATCCAAGCTGCTATCCATTACACCACCGTGCTTAAAAAGCAACAAGAGGAAAAACTATTCTTAGCCGACGCGTTTCATCCTCTGAGGGACTTTATCAAGACAATATAGGATTTATTTTGTTGCACGTGTTTATATACAAAGGCGAGGATGTCATTGATTTATCAAGGCTTGTTAATTAGAGAACATTCATGAATGTTCCTCAGGTGACTGAAAGGTCAGTCAAATCATGTGAAGGACAGAAAGGGTCATAATTCAAAGTCTGGCAAAAAGCAAACTGAGCGAGTTATATTCAAGATTTTTTTTTTTTTTACTGTACATCTTCAGCACATAGGTCCATCTCAATCGATAAAAATCTAATCAGAATCTAAACAATATTCTTAGGAAAAAATTCTTGAATATTACTCGCTCACTCAGTGGACGAAACACGTCTGCTGAAAATAGTTTTTCCTTTTGTCTCTCTTTTTATTCCTTTTGTCTCCTCTATAGATACACTCCATCTGAGAATATTTACATACGTACACACACGCGCGTACGCACGCACACACACACATACAGTGTAACCCGGATATAACAGACCCTGATATAAGAGAAACCCGAATATAAGAGAGATTTTCTCTGGTCCCAAATTAGAGCCATACTTACCTAAACAAAATAGACCAAACCCAAATATAAGAGACTTCTTCTCCGGTCCCGACAACTCTCTTATATCCGGGTTACACTGTATAACCAAACCAGGATCTGCCTTTGATCAGGATGGACTTAATATCGTATGAGGCATTGACATTTTCACAGATCACCCAACAGAACTAATTATGATTATATATATATATATATATATATACAGTGTATCCCGGATATAAGAGACCCGGATATAAAAGAAACCCGGATATAAGAGAAACTCTGATATAAGATAGATTTTCTCTGGTCCCAAATTAGTGCCATACTTAACTAAACAAAATAGACCAAACCCGGATATAAGAGACTTCTCCTGTCCCGACAACTCTCTTATATCCGGGTTACACTGTATAACCGCTCTCCGTGTCGAACCTAAGCAGCGATAACCAAATTCATATATCCCTGTCGTCGGCCCTTGACAGCGGTAACCAATTATGTCACACAGTCGTCGGTCCTCAAGTTCCTTCAGAGCGCCATGGTTACCATTTAGCTGACTGTTCACTCGTTAGCGTGTGACTCGTTTTGTCGTTGGTATCATGTTGGTGGCACGGTTCCACTCGACTAAGCTGGCGTTTGTCAGTTCACGACCATTCACTCCTCTAACACGTTGTTTTTTTTTGTGTTTTTGTTTTTTTATCTCAGTGGGTGAGAAGATCATTGATGAAGCAAAACTGAAGTGAAGACAGTTTGACAATTTGGAGCTACACAAGAAAAACAAGAATCCTTTAGAATAAAGAATTAACTCGGGTTAAAAATGTTACAATGATTTGGTTTATATAGGATTTGTTGTATACAGTGATTCTAATCCTTCTCATTTGTTATAATCAAATGACACTGGGATCCCCTTCGGAGTATGCAGCTTGTTTTAGTAGTAACTTAAAGTTCTAAGTTCTCGTCTTCATATCCGGCACAAGGAGCTCTTGGCGAACGATGCAGATTCTGTTTCTCTTCTTGTGTTTCCTGTTCTCCTGTTGTCACTGAGTTCAAAATTATGTGGTGTCCTACGTCCGGGATGGGTGGGGTTGACTGGGACCTTAGTTTGGTTGTCTTTTACCCTCAGTATCAATCTTGTCTAAATTTCCATATATAAATGTACATTTACTCAAGTTTTCCAAATTTGTACTTGTCCATCCTCTTTTTAAAAGGGTTCAGAAGAATTACCCCCCTTACCTCCTACTCTCTTTACACTTTGCCTCGTACGCTATATAGGCGATGCTAATCTCTTTCTCTCTCTCTCTCTCACTTTCTCTCTCTCTCTCTTTTCTCTTTCTTCTTCCTTCTCTTTCTTCTCTTCTTTTTCCTTCTCCTTTTTCTTCTCCCACTTTCTTAAAAGTCAACCTCAGCTCGGCTTCCTGGGAATGTAATGAAAAATCCTTCCAGATAGAACAAAAGAGATTTTCCCTCGTTAGTCTTTATCTATCAGCTTGTCCCATGCTGTGATTTCTCGATCGACCAGACCACTCAAAAATTGGAAAAGGAAAAAAAAAAAAAATTACACTCTCCTTAAAACAAAAGTTTATCTTTTCTTTGACTATGCATTTTTTACGATCAACAGACCACGGCCATTTTTGTCCATGGTCACCTCAAATTAGCAATTCATTTTTTCTTACCACATGTATCCTAGAGAAGCCAAATTAATGTTTGGATATAAAATCTTCTCTGGACGAATGTCGCTGAAATTATAATGATGAACGCGTGGAGTTCTTTTCTTATGGGTGGTTGATTTGAAAAATGTTTTTATTTTATCTGATCCAGTGGAATCGTGAATGCTATTTCTCTGACCACCCAGATTTTTCTATCGACAACATATGTTTTTATTTTATCAGACAACTTCGCGGATCCCTGAATGATCTATTCCTTATCGGACGAATATGGAGAAGGATGGGCAATCGGGGTTCGATCCTCCTTCGAATTATCTCAAAACTTGATTTTTCAATGCATTTGTTTTTATCAACTTTTCAATCCCTCTTCCTCCCATTTCATCAATTATCATCCAGTTACTAGACTAATATATATATATATATATATATATATATATATATATATATATATATATATATATATATATATATATATTGTTAAGGGGTCCACCCCTTTTTCATACAAGTGGACTCACCCAGTGTGTACTTGTACTGCTGCCGGTGAATACCCGGAAGTCAGTGAGTGATACAGTGAAGGAGTAAGAGTGTGAGGTAACCGCTTTGTAGGAGTCACAGTTGCGAGCATGTAGACTCTGAAGAAAGTCTTACTTCGATACTGAATTTCCCAGACTGTATATATATTATTATTTCTACTAACTGCATTTCTGTATTATTACGTCAATACATTTATTTGCTATATTTCATTCCTGCGTTTTGTCATTCATTTGAGACCGGATTTCATCCCGGAATCCACAACATATATATATATACCTGTATATTATTGTATGTATAAATATATGCAGTCTGTTCCCTGATTTTTTTTCAGTCCTCCGAGAACCATGAGAAGAATGCAGGCGTCCTCTAAGTTTCGCTTCTCGGTCTTACCCTCTTTCTGCTTTATATGTTAGATAAGGTGAAGCTCTTCGTCACGATCTTTGCCTCTAACTCTACGTCAAATGGCAAAGGACGTCTCTTTCCCGACCTCCCCCGTCTTACTGAGCACAATCTCGGTAAAAAAAATTTTATTACAACCCAGGAAGTCAAAAGTATCAAAAGTCTTGACCTTAAGTATGTTACTGGTCCAGATAAAATCCCAGTGTTTCCTCTTTTAGAATATTAAGACAGAGCTATATTCAATCTTAGCGAAATGATTTAACCGCCAATTGAATGAGAAATCCTTCCCAAGTCTGTGGTAGGTGTCACGTATATGTCCTGTTGTCAAAAATTCGGGTGGGCGCTCCCCTCTCGCTCACAGTATAGACCTACCAGCCTTCTCAGTGTTATTAAACATTTTAAAGCTATAATCAACAAAGAGTTTGTTGATCATCTCAATAGGGACAGCATCTTGAGCGACAAACAGTACGGCTTTCAGTGGATTTGGTCCACTGCTGATATCCTAACCGTCATTACACACAGATCCAGTGAGGCACTGGACAAAAAATACATCTCAAGGACGAGCACAAGATCTCAAGCTATGGAATCACTGGAGGATTCTTCTTAATTCGAAAATCCTTACTGATGGTAGGTCCCTGAAAATAGTTCTTATGGGTCAGTGCTCCGAGACCCAAAGAATCAACAGAGGTGTCCCTTAATGTTCGCTTCACGGTCCAATCCTTTTTTTACTTTACACAAAGGATCTGCCTAAGAATATACTCCGATCATTTTTTTAAATATCTATGCTGATAAGGATATACGAGCACCCCTCTAAAATTCTAGATGACTACAGCTTAGCAGCTGATCTCTGTTTTGACCTAGCTCTAACAGCTCAGTGGGAGGAACACTGGTCGATCACATTCTATACCTTGCAAATCAAACTAGTGACGTTCCATCATCACTAAACAGACCCAGAACTTTCACTGATCGCGGTGAACGGGTGTTCCCTCAGTGAGGTTCCGTGCTTTGAGTACCTATTGTGACTTAAACTCAACCCAGATTTCAAGTTGAACTCGTACATACGATCAATCGCTAAAGATTCTGGGAAAATAGTCGGTTCCCTATACTCTTCCAGTAATTACCTAAGTTATCCTGTATCTTTTACAAGAGGAAGATTAGACCGAAAATGAAATAACACTGCCATATATGGACAGGAGCTGCCCAGTCTTCACTTTCCATCGCCACCGAGCGAACCCTAAATTTCCGCCTATCACGATGAAAGTATTCTCTCACGGGGGCAATTTGCCTTGAACGCCTACAAAAAAAACAAAGCTCATCTCGGACCTCAAGTGGAATTCATATATACTTCCTATAGTTAAAGATGCTGGAAAAATGGTCCCGCTCCAGTAAGTAGCTGACTCCTCATGCTATACTCTACGTTTACAAGAGCTCTATCAGATCAAATACGGGGTACTACTGTATAATATATGGTCTGAAAGTACCCAGTCTTCACTTTCCACTCTTGATAGCGTCCAAAAGCGTCTACTCGGCCTTGTGAGTGATGAATTATTTTCCGCCCTACAGCCGCTATCCCACAGACGAATCGTTGTCAGCCTTTCCACCAATTCCACCAATTCTAACGCCAACAACCATGCTGCATAAATTAAGTCGAAGCATCCTCATTGCATTCATATTCCATTTGTAAGAAGGAAGTTCTACTCGATCAGCTTCTTGCCACGAATCGAGAATCCTGAGAGGATGCTTTCCTCACCACTACAATCTTAACATCTCTAAGTCTGGGGTTAACCGTTATCATCTCCCACATATCCTCATAAACTGCGGTTCTTATTTTTTACTTTGATACCCACCCAGTAATCCTCTGCCTTGAATGGCTCTTAGGTTTTATATAGAGTGAGCATTATAAAATAAGAGTAATGGGTTACTCTAACGTGCTAAGACATTGCACGCTACTGATTTAAAAGGGTAACATGTTATTTTTATATATTTATTTGGAAGGAATTGATTTTTCTTTCCATAAATCTATTAGAATATCATGACGCAATTTTTATAATGTTTTTCAGCGATTTTAATTTATTTACTGAGCATGACCGAATGAATGATTAGTGCGAAGCAATTGCAATATATTTTATCATTATTACGATCACCATTATTGTTAGAGTTCTAATATCATTATTCTTTTTCTTCTTTTCTTTTCTATTATTCCTTTTCGCTCTCCTTCCCTCTCCTATTTTTTTCTTTTCCTCTTTCTTTTCCTTTTCTATTTTTTCTTTTCCTCTTTCTTTCCTTTTCTATTTTTTCTTTTCCTCTTTCTTTCCTTTTCTATTTTTTCTTTTCCTCTTTCTTTCCTCTCCTATTTTCCGTTTCGATTTTCTTCTCCTTCTATGTCCTTCTTTTCTTAATTTCATTTTAATGTCTTTCGTCATTAAAGCTTGAAATGACTGAACAACATTATTATACGCGTTCATTTTTTCACATTATTTTAAGACAAGCTGCCAATTTGAAATAATTAATTTGACTACAGGCGCCATTATTTGTCATGATATAGTCAAAGTTCATTGTAAACGAAGACAGATACAATTTAGTTGAGCTGATACTGAAAAAAAAAAACATATTATATAATAGAAATATAAGCTTAGTCAAACGAAATGCAAGTTTGTATGAAATTAATTTTCATTCAAACCTATAAATATCTATATTTCTCTATTGTAGTTGGCTAAGTACTAAATAATTTCCGTCTTCTTTTATCAACTTAATTCATCTAAAAATCAAGTTCAATAGATGTTATTCAATTATATATAACATTATTTGCAATGACTTATTAGGCAGCTCTTCGATATATTTTGAGAAAAATTTCATCAAGTTTTGATGTAAAACAGTTTTCGATGGACTTTTCAATCAAATTTCATCAGAAAAAGTTTCCTGGTCAAACGTTTTGCAGAGATCGAAAAAGATTGGCGGAAGTTTGTGGGGGTATGGCGGCTGGAAGAGCACTGATCGATTTTCAAAATATTTTCCTGCTTTTTTTTTGTTTTTTTTTTTCTTAACTTTCTGCTTGTTTTAATGATTTCACCCAAAGCAAGGCGATAAAGCCACTAAAACACAAGGGTGGGGGGCGCTACCGAAAGTAAAGGAAACTGAGTAGAAAGGGTATTGGAGAGAAAAAAACAAGATTCCGTAAGACAGATGACAGCGATTGAAGTTGCATTTAAATTCCTGAAGATCATATTTGACAAGAAAACAAAATGTCACAAGAGAGTTCCACAAGAAAGGCCTGCGAGAGAAAAAAAAGATTATCAAGATATAAGTTACGGTTAGATTGTCCGGACTGTTGTCCTCATCTTTATTGCCATATTCACGACATTTCGACCGTTATACGCTCCGGGATTTTTCATGTGATTGGAATTTCGAACTCAACCCTTTATTTCATCCATATGGGTAGATTGCTCTAGTTCCACGTACCATGTCTCTTCCGGATGTCTCAGTTATTTCCCTTTAACTCAACTCTTCAAGTTTTTGTTCACCACTGCCGTAGCCAGCTACTGAACTCACAACTCTTTGAGTCAAGTCACTGGATGCCACCAACACTTTTATCCGCATGCGCAGTCGTGAATATGGCAAAAAAGATGAGGACAACAGTCCGAACAATGTAAATAATTACAATACCTCATCTTAGAAATATAGTCAAGTTACCTTTACAATTAGTAATTTCAACAGTAAAACAACGAGACCTAACTGCCAATCTAGTACTACGCTTAAATTCATGAAGCCGAGGTACCAATGAGGAACGCTCACCGGAATAAATGTCATGAACATATTTGTAGAAAAGGAACAACGAAGCTAAGTAACGGCAGTGAGGAAATGTTTGAAGCCAAGATACCATTTCAGAGTGAATAACATTACAGGTTCTTTAGATTTTGTCAAGAATCTCTTAATACATAGCAGACCAGACCTGGCAACAATATTCAGTATATGGACGATTGGTAGAATTATAAAGGTGTAAGACAGATTCGAATGAGAAGAATTGTTTAGCAAGACATAACTTTCTTAGCGGCTGACTGTGCAACTGACTCGATATAATTCGTTCCAATTAATATCAGTGGGTAAGATAATCAAATATAGTTTATTATGAGGGGTTTAGAACGAAGAGAATCGTAGCTTGATCTAGAAGAGCAATCAGCGTCTCAAATTAAACTGAATCTCTTGAAGAAATTGTTTTCGTATGCTTGATTAGAATCAAAGGAAATATCGTGTAACGAATTGCTATAACATGGAGTTTTAGAGACACAATGGGTTACGCTCGTAGAAGACAGCATCAGTTAGTCAAATGGAATGCAAAAACAAATGTTCTCTAAGACTATTAAAAGAGTTTGGTTTTAGTTTAGTTTAGTTTTAGAGGTATTAAAATAATAAATCAATTCTTGCCTCCAATTAAAATCAGATTAAAAGACATTATCAGGATCGGTTGCCAATCTGACTTTATCGAAACTTATCTAATGGTAAGTCTGAGAGTCTACTAAATCTAATAGGAGTAAATAATTGCCGTCGGTTGAGAATTGGTGACACTGAGAAGCGATTCTATTCCTGTTGTATTGTTGCCATGCGTTCTCTTTAATCTTCCGTGTATGCTATCACTAAAATATTTTAGCGTACTCCAAATTTATTCTTAACTACCACTTATGATTAGTAGTTATGGTGATAGCTTCGTCATTAAAATTGGCCCTGAAAAACTTATTTATTACTCAGCCTTCTATAGCTACTCGTCGTTGTGCAGAGATAAACATGTACTTCAAAATATTCCAAACGAAAGTACAGTAGATCAAATTCTGCGAACATCTATGCATAAAGGACATATTCATGAGAAGAAAATATACATTGGAAACACTTTCAAACTCCTCGAATAGCCGAATTATTTCCTGTACAATGCCCAAAGTAAAGTCTACAAAATCCACATATAATAATAAGTCAATAGCCATAAAAGTAAATACACACTACCTACTAACTCCATAACAGCCACCACTGAAATTAATTAATCCAATCTTAATCTAAAATTCGTCTACATCACTCCTCTAAAACAATAAGAGATATAGTTAGAACCAAAACGAAATAGCAACAATAGGACAGAGACAGGAATATACAGAAAAGATTGTACAAAATGCCTAATAACGTATATCGGTGAAACATCCAGAAACCTAAAAAGAAGATTCAGCAACAGAGATATGCTGAATCTCAATACTTTAAACGCACTGGTAGTTCACCGTAACACATTTGACCACAATTTCGACTTAATAAATGTCAGCCTGATGAGGAGAAAAAAAGATCCAATAAGAAAATTTTCACATTTCAAGCTTGTGGAACTCACTTCCGGCTACTTGCTTCGCAGTCAACTTTGATCGTCAAAATTTTAAATGCAATGTCAATCGTTATCTTCTGTGTTCTTAATTCTTATTCTTTTATTGTGCTCTCTTCTTATTAGTAGTTTTTCTCATATTCTTTAACACTCAGTAAGTCCCTTGCGTTCTAGTGGCTTTATTGCCTTTGATCTTCAAAAAAACTAAATGCGATATTAATTGTTATCTTCTGTCTTCTTAATCTTGGCCTATTATTGTCCTCTCTCTTTAATAGTAGTTTTTCTCATATTCACTAACACTTAATAACCCTTTATTGCCTTGCTTGGGATGAAATAATTAATTTTAAAAAAAGCTTTGAAGAGGCGCTAATCTCGCAATTCTCGACAATAAACTTAAGATTAGGACCATACATAATATGACCAATCATAGCAATAACACAATGCAGTATACGTGCTGGTATAGAAAAAACATTTACCTATTCAGATTGAGCTGAGTTAAAACCTAACAGACACCAACGACTCTAATATATATATATATATATATATATATATATATATATATATATATATATATATATTTAAAAGAAAAACAGACCACTTTATTTATTTCACCAGAGTCCTTTTAAAAGGACGCCGGATCATCAGATAGCACTTCCAACAACGAAATGAAACGTTTCGTTTCATTTCGTTGTTGGACTCTGGTGAAATAAATTATTATAATGGTACCTTAAAGTGGTCTGTTTTTCTTTTAAACATTAGCTCTGGATTTACATTGAGCTCTCAGGATTTCATCCTACTTGGGATTACCCATACGGATTACCAAGTTCTTCATAACTTAATTATATATATATATATATATATATATATATATATATATATAGAGAGAGAGAGAGAGAGCAAACTAACATACATTAAAAAACTTTCTGGTTTCTGGTCGTCGTATTTTTTTTTAAATTGACACCATTCTATGTTTTTTCTAATAGAAAGATGCCAAACACGAATTCCAATCACGTTCCTTTCTCGGGACTCAGAACAAACGTTACCTCAATTCAATCGGTATCACAGCGACTACATCTTAAAAGACAACCATGAAAAGATATTAACAACAAACCGCTTGAAAATTTACCGTTCTCGCACACAGTAAAGCAAACCTTGCTGCCCACTCACGGCAAAATGTGGTAATTGCTCCTCAACCACTCAAGCAAAATAGCTCAACCACACGGCCCATTTCTCTAAAAGATTGCAAAACACTTGCAGGCCTCGGAAGACACATGTGTGTCCACAGAAATCGAACAACTCTTTATTTTATTGAGCTCTCAGCTGTAGTCCGCGATGAGACAGTCTATCATATATATATATATATATATATATATATATATATATATATATATATATATATATATATATATATATCAGCAACTCCAGTACCTTGTATACGCCATTATTCAGGCGAAGATAGAAGCTACAAAATCTTTAAATTAGGAGAAATCACGGCGGAGTAATGGATAGCGGCTCGGATTGAGGAATCGGAGAGCCAAGTTCGAATTCCAGTCTAATACCCTTGGGGAAAAGGGTATGGATCCTCTTCTTCTTCTCCCGCTCCCCCCCCAATGTGGGTAAATAGCCTTGCGTGGCAACTAGCCTACCACCGAAAGAAATGCCAACCTACTACGGCAAAAAAAAAATCTGCCTCGTTAGTCATGTTCGCCTAAGCGTGTATCCTGCATGCCACATAACTGTTTTTCTTCATTTTATTATGTTATCAATTCAGAAAATAACTCTAAAGCACTTATTATTCATAAGATGTTCTCTTGATCCCAATTAGTTGTTGTATTCAGTTTGCTGATGGGTATTCTTTTGTTCTTTTTACTGTGCAAATGGCATTCTAAGCTAACGTTTGTATAATGTAACCATTTTCTCATTTACTTTTTTAATGAAGCACTGGCGGGAGGCATCTCTGTGTGTGTGTGTGTGTGTGTGTGTGTGTGTGTGTGTGTGTGTGCGGCGGTAACGAAATTTTGTCACCTGTCAAATGATAGATATGAAGAAAATGAGATAGTGAGTAAATAAGTATGTCACATGCACACACAAACACACACATATATATATATGTATAATAATAATAATAATAATAATGTTAATGGTCAGAGATGAATTAGACAAGGAAACAGTAGTATTAAAAAAGTGCTCAGTGCACATCTAAAAAGATAAATATTTAACATGTAGAGTTTTTAAGTATAGAAAATTAGAAAACCAGCCAATTCCGCTACCTTGGGTTCAACCTTTCGGTATCTTCAGGTGATTTCGATCAATTGATTTCATAACGCTTTATTTTTAAAAAATAAAAATTTACGAAAGCTATAATTTTTAAAAAAATAAATGAATAAAACATGAGGCGTGATAGAAGGTGAGGAGACAGGGAAAATCAAGTGTATTGGAAATGTATCGGTGGCCGGGGGATTAAATAAAATATGCATACGTTCTTTTTATCCCACTTCAAATGAACTCAACAGAAACATAATTTCCGATCCCTCGTTTAAAAGGTGTTTTGGTCTGGAAATGTTATTATAGCTAATTTCTCTTGTTGACAAACGTTGCAGATGCTGCTATGATTGTTGTAAGGTTCAGTTTTTTTTTTATTTTTCCAGTTTACAATCGGATCTTCTTTATTTTTCTCTTTTAACTTCCACACATGGTTGGCTAATTTAGTAGAATTTCTAAGGCTTCCTAGCTGAAAAGATGACATGATTCTACCACCGTTTTTTAAAGTTGCCCTCAGTACACACTATGTATATTTTTCTGGTCTTTTGTATCTATTACTTCTGCCTTGTAAATTACAGCTTCAGTTTTGCAAACTCCATCTAATGGACATCTGCTTTTATTTCTACAATTGCATATATTACTGTTAACAATGTTTTGTTGCACGTTAGTTTTGAAATTTCTGTCGTTTTGTTTTTTGTTTTTTGTGGTTTCAAAATTACTAGTATAGCTGTAGCTTAATTTAACTGTGTTTTTCAAATATTTTATGTAATTCAGAATACATGCTGAATTTATTACAAAAAAATGAGCAATTCCTTACCAGAATGAGGTGGAAAGCACTATTTTCGTTAAATAAATATTTAAAAAAACAAAGAAAACACCGAAAAATTAAAATTTAAAAGCAAAACCTACCCGCCTGCCATTGAAGAGCTGGCTAACTTCGAAAAGGAGATGCTTGTAATGATAGACAATATTAAATTCACAAAAACTAATACTAATTTCCAAAAATTATTAACTACTGAAGTAAAAAATAAATAAATAAGTAAAACTAAAAACATCGTAGTTAAAGAAGACTAAACAAAGAACATTTATACTATGAAGCCAGCGAATTACCAGAAAAAAATATAAACAACGAAGTCAGTAAAATTTACAAAAAAGCACCGAACTCGTACATTAAAAATATAAACGAAGAGGCAAAAAATATGGCAGCCAAACTATGTATAAACGACAGGGTCAGTATATTATGCACTAAGCAGTTATGTGACATGCGGGATACATGCGTAGTTGATCATGTAACTTTCGAAACATGACTGACGAGGCAGATTTTTCCCGCTGTAGGTTGCCATTTCTTTCTGCAGTAGACCAGTTGCCATCCAAGGCTATAGAACCCGGTTTGTACTGCTAGTTACCCATAGCTGGGGAAAGAAGAAGGGGATTCATACCTTTCACAAGGGTATTAGCACGTAAGTGAATGTAATGGATTCGACTGGAATTCGAACTCGGCACTCCGATTCCATTATTCTACCGTGCCCCCCTTTCTAACTATAAAGGACCATAAAGAAGAATTCCCCAATAATTCTTTATTTAAGACTAATAAGCAGAAAGTATCAGAATCAGCCGATTTCCTAATTTTCCTTACTTAAAAGCTCTGCATATTACGCTTTTATATTTTTATATGTGCAGTAAGCACTTTTTTAATACTGCTGTTTCCTGGTCTAATTCATCTCTGACCATTAACGTCTTTTTTATTATTATTATATATATATATATATATATATATATATATATATATATATATATATATATATATATATATATATATATATATATATATATATATATATATATATATATATATATATATATATATATATATATATATATATATATATATATATATATATATATATATATATATATATATATATATATATATATATATATATATATATAACCGTGTGTGTAAAAACCGGAAGTCTAAATAACTGCAACTGAAAGAAAAAAGGAAAGAAGAGAGAAAAGGTAAAAAAAAAATAAATAATAATACAATAATGAGTGAATGTAAAGTGAAAAAAACCACGAAAAGGACAATTAAGCACAACATTCTACACCTACGCACATCTGCCCAGAAGGGGGGGCATGGACGCTTGTACACAAATACACATACACGCACGGCACACATACACTGTGAAAAAAAAATTACATCAATGAAAAGTTCATATAAAAAAAGGAAATCGAGAAGGCAATTGCTGATAGCCCCTGACGTGAGGATGACCGAAACTCTGGAGTCAGGATGCTGAAAGTAACATCAATCAGCTAAGTGGCAAAAATCTCACTAGTGTCTCACACACACACACACACACACACACATATATATATATATATATATATATATATATATATATATATATATATATATATATATATATATAGAGAGAGAGAGAGAGAGAGATAGATAGATAGAAAGAAATATAAAATTTGTCATTTACATGAATGATGTTATATTCAGCAATCTCACTCCAGAGTTTCGTAGACGAACAATTTTGTAATGGTTCGGTCCATTCATCAGGATTTGATAACAAAATATTCGTTATTTTTCGTCAAAAAATAATTTATGCGCTATTTATCTCGCTTTTCCTTTATTTATATATATATATATATATATATATATATATATATATATATATATATATATATATATAAAAGTGAACATAGAAGTCAACACTTAGAGGCGACAGTCTGTTTCATGCTATATGCAATCGTCAGGCCACGTGGCCTGACGATTGCATATAGCATGAAACAGACTGTCGCCTCTAAGTGTTGACTTCTATGTTCACTTTTATATTTACACACGCTCTATCTCTGATATTGAGCACTTTATTCCATAAATATAGCACACCTTAAGACTATATTTCTTTATATATATATATATATATATATATATATATATATATCGTGGACTCTTCCGTCGTTGATCAACATGAGCTGTTAACCCGTGCCTACTGGGGAACCTTTTTACAACGTATGAGGGTCAGGTACCTCAGTTCCTAGCAAGCGACATTCAGACAACCTGTACATATGATTTGATTATAGTGGCGAAGGCTTTATGCAGAACCAACTACAATTTTTGGAGAGCTGAATTCAGAGATCTGGTGCACTTTGTGCCGCAAGGTCCCCAAACGATCCTTCGCAGGCTTTGAATTCAAAGTTGTCCTCCTCCTAGACCAGTTGCCATCCAAGGTTATAAATTCCAGTCTGTCCTGCTATTTAGATAGATAGATAGATAGATAGATAGATAGATAGATAGATAGATAGATAGATAGTGTTATTTTTGTATAACAGTTCCTTTGATTTTGCTATTTTCTTTAGGATTTATTAAATATTTTATTACAATTATAGTTTTATTTTCCTAACCATTGCAATTATTATATCTTGGTTTTAATTCAAGGAATTTAAACTGAGATACATTTGTCATTGGCTGTTCTTTCAAAAACTGTCGCACTTTCCATAAAAAGTGTCTTCTTTGTTGCTCTATGCACGTGTGTTCCTTCCCCTCTATCTCTCTCTATCTCTCTTTCTCTCTCTCTCTCTCTCTCTCTCTCTCTTTCTCTTATTTTTTTTTCCAAGTGGATGTACAGGGGAGGTAATGGCTTAGAACTTGGAGGAGCCGAGTGGAATTACAGTCGATAGCATTTCATTAATTTACGCGCAAACACCCATTGAAATGTATTAATCTTTCCTTTTCTCAGCCTGGCTATGTCTTAAATAATAGGAATTGTATCTGGAAAAATCCTTAATATTTTAAAGAAATTGTTAATGCAAAATACGCTCGCAAAAAAATTATTATTCCTCGTCAAAAATATGTTTCGGCTTTGAATAACACACAAAGTGTTGATGAACCGTTAAAATCTATAAGTTATATCTTCAACGTTTTTCTGTTCTGGCTTTAAAAAAATTATTAGATAATTGCAGAAAACGATGCTTGTGTAAGAAAGAATAATGATGATTGTAAATATTATTATTATTATTATTATTATTATTATTATTATTATTATTATTATTATTATTTCCTTTGATTTCTGGTGTGTACACATTTCTTTCTGGGTCCATCCCAGAGACCTAAGGTTAGAAATGACATCATTACATTTTCCACTGACGAACTAAAAAAAAAATACTTATTTTACGTGGATAAATCCATTTATGAGGTGTGGGCTGTACTCTTGAGAACAATTTTTGTATTTCTTTTATTATTATTATTATTATTATTATTATTATTATTATTATTATTATTATTATTATTATTGTTGTTGATTGATTGATTGATTGATTGAGAGCGCAGGATACCAACAAAGTGAACCTGAGGTGCAAATATTTCTTCTTTTTATGTATCATGTCCTTTCAGGACGTACGCGTTCGTGGCTCTCCACCTCCCTCTATCCCTTACAGCTCTCAACATGTTCCTTCCCTCTACTTCCTCCCCCAGATCACGTTCTGTCATCCACTTGCTTAAGTCCGCTAGGTATTTCATGCGTTGTTTTCCCTTGTCTCTCTTTACCTCTATTCGACTTGTGAGTATCAGATTCTCCAGGCCCTCGTTCCTCGTTATGTGTCCCAGAAACTTCAGCTGCCTTTTCATGATATTAAGTATAAGCCTCCTCTTTGTTTGCAACCTAAGATCTCGTCGTTGCTCAAATGCTCGGTGCATGATAGCCTTAGCATCCTTCTGCATAAGGTGCAAATATATGAAGGCCAATATGTCCATCATGATACCCAGTCTGATAGGAGTATACCACGCCCAGGCATCACAACTAAATGTGTGCGATAACCTTGATAAACCAATCCACTCAGACGGTGTCCGATAGAGAAGGTGTCCCCAAGTATCTAGATGTAACCCCAAGTTATCCTTCAAAGTATATATTTAAAAAAGAAAATCACCCCCGTATATGCTCCCGCCCATAAACAGAGAAGTACAAGGAGAACATACCAAGGAGGGAAAAGTCAGAAAACAGACATGCAAATCTTTGGTTATTTTCATATAAATTATAGCGGATATGGGGAATGCAATAGCACTGCTGCATAGAGCAAGTTTTCAGCTATAAAACAAAGCACTATTTTTGCAAATAGGCACTACCTTCGGCTATGTAGTTTCCTTAGTGATGAACAGGAATATGCATGACGCATCCATTAATTAGGGAGTATTATTTTAATTATATTTAATAAAGTAAATCCTAATGAAATTTATTTTTAACAAAGAAAAAATATTCACTAATTAAGCTTTTAATCTTTACTAAATACTTTTATTTCGTTATAAAAAAAAAAAAAGTTACGTTTTTCTGGTGCTGAGTTGTGTCGGTCCTGAGTTGTCTCTGCTCTCAGTTGTCCCGGCGCTCACTCGGCGGTGTTCAATGGTCGGTGTTGAGTTGGCGGTGTTGAGTTGCCCTGCAACCCCTAAACATGGCTTCTCACACACATCGTTTTCCTCACTGCTGAAACTTATTACCCAACGCCGATATAATATCCAATATTTGGTCTCCATAAACCATCGGAAAGTAGAGTGTTCATTCAGGATGTGAGCGGTCGTGGCTCTCTACAATTTCCTGTCACCTGTAGTTCTTAGAAAATTTTCTGTTTTTACTTTCACTGCTAGTCCATGTTCTGCAAACCATCCTAAGAATTCTAAAAGAACTTTTTGAGAACACCGCTGATAGGAAAAGTAATACGTAGGATTAATTTCATTTAGAAAAAATATAATGTATGTGAATAAACATTGGTTTGTATAAAATAAACAATTTTTTATAAACTGTGTTGACCGCTACGGAGATGCTTATTTTTTATTATTCTTGAGTTCTTTTCAAAATTATTTGAATCTTTTATAATTGTCTCAAGGAATCTATAGTAGACACTTCAAGGAATTAAATAAAAGATTCTATGAACACAAAAGGGATATTTTACAAAACAACACATTAAATGCATTAGTTGCAGACCTTAATGAGTTTAACCATGATTTTGATTTAAGAAAAAAAAAGTACCACTCTAATTAAAAGAGAAAGAAATTGACCAAGACGAAATTGTTTAGAAACTGCTTTAATCGCTAGACGATCCACAGTAAATTTACGTCCATTTTGTTACAACGTTTAACTTTTCTTGTCAGATCATCCATTATCATAATAACAAAAATGATGGAAACAAGAACAAAAAAAACAAAAAAAAAACAAATGGAATTGGCTAGGTCATATACCCAAAAAATATTTAAAAAGAAAGAAATCTTAAATTTTAAATTCTCAGCATCTTTGATCGTACGCATGTATAGTCGAATCAACATAAGCAAACTTAGTCTGATGGATTCTGAAAGGACGAAACGCGTCGCACAAACATTTTTCACAATTTATCATAATTATCATATCACATTTTTTCCATAAAATTCTTGTGGTTTATAAAATTTATATATCGTTTTCCCATAAATACATATATATATATATATATATATATATATATATATATATATATATATATATATATATATATATATACCCAAGTATATGATTGGTGTATATGGAATGAATTCCAATAACCAACAATTACTATTCTTACTAAAAGAGTGCTCAATACAAAGTAGAGCAGATATAATTATTTATTGTAAAAAAATTTATAACATAAATATGTTATAAAATCACTACAAAAATAGCCATTTTGTTTCAACACCCTCGGTGTCTTATCAAGTGATGATGTTGTATGTAAAATAAATGGTTTTAAAAGTTTCAAATTAATTAACAATCCTTCGCAAGGGGAAAACGTTGTTACAAAAGCTAGATGGACCAATCAAAATACAAGTATAGGAAAATTCAAAAAGCTTGACAACGAAGTCATGTTATAATATCTATTCAGATGTTTAAAATATAGGTAGTATTAAAAAAAGAATTTATTCTAATCAATAATTACTAAATTATATGATAAAATTTAATATTAAAATTAAAAACTGCTAATTTCAAAATCAAAATTTAATCCCTATCAAGTTTACAACTATAAAATTACTGAGAAGAAAAGAAGAAATATATATGTTATTCAATTTATTTCTTCATTGAAGTTACTTTAGCTAATTTTATATCCGGTCCTTTGACAATGTATACATTTTAATCCTAATAGTGTGTGAATGGGGTCCTAAACTCACGTGTAAAAGAAACGCAATCAGATTATAATATATAAGCACCCAGACATATATATATATATATATACACACACACATATATGTATATATATATATATATACACATACATACATACATACACACACACATATATACATATATATAGATACATACATGCATATATATACATCTACACATACATACACACACATACATACATATATACACACATAAATACATATATACATACACATACACATACATACATACATACATATATACATACACACATACCCACATATACAAATACACATACATACACATATACATCAAAATTTTTAACCTCTTCTCTTCTCCTTTTTACCTTCTTACTTTATATATATATATATACACATATACATATATATACACATATACACACATATATATACATACACACACACACACACACACATATATATATATATACATACATATACACACATATACACACATACACATATATATATACAAAACCTAGTAACATATTAATACACTAATATACAAACATTCACATTCCACAGTACAAACACACATAACTACACACAAATATATATATATATACACACACACATACAGAAAAATGAATAACACTATGTAGTTATACAATACACATTCATATCGTCAGATTGACCATCAGGCAATAAAAGTTATAATCTATTAAACTTACAGCGACATATCATTATCATTTAAAGTATACGACCCCTATAATAAGTTAAATTTATAACGGTGTTTACAATTAACCGTTAGTTCATATCTTTGATTTAAGAGATCAGCCTTGTTTTTAAATCTGATAATTTCAAATTTTTCATTAAGACATAGGTAACATGGGGAATATAGGGAGTTACATGTCCGAGCTTTCTTAATCAATGTCCATTTAACCGTATGTTTTTTGTTCTTTTCTTTTAGATTCCAAAAGTACTTGGATAATGAAGTCATGTACCTATAGTCACTGTTATTAAAAGATTGCATATGCCCCCGCCAGCGTTCTTTGAATGTTTTCATTGTGCTACCAATGTAAAATTTCTTTATATTTGGATTCTCAATAGTTGAGATTGTACTAAGATAGACTACAGAACTAATCCCACAGTTATTTTGTTGTGGACAATTATTAGGATACCTACAATTACATAAGTTGTTATTCGTGTTATTATATTTAGTATCACTGTTAGTAACCTTTTGAGTAATCAAGCTTTTTGAGTCCCTATACTTGTTAAAGACTATGTTGTTATGTTTCTTAATTATTTTCTTTAGGTTATCTGCACAATTATTTTCTCTAGGTTATCTGCACAACTATAGCTTAATTTAAGGGTAATGTGTGTGTATGTGTGTGTGTGTGTGTGTGTGTGCGCGCGGCAGCAATCCTTCATTTATGTACGTTTCATTAAACACGACAGACAAGGTACTACGATTAAGCTTTTTATTTAATTTTTCTTGTGTTCGAACATGTGCTTTCTTTTTTAGACACAGTGTGTGTAGAAACTGTCCAAAATGTTTTATATTTCCGAGCGCTTTCGGCTATACTTTTAGCCATTATCAAAGTTGATTTTATTTTTTTCAATTTAATTGAGTTTGTGCGTTATATGCATATTTTTAGTGTTATAAAGTGGATCAACTTTCTGTTGCTTGATAAAGTCCATCACAGGACGAAACGCGTTGGTAAAGAATAGTTTTCCTTTTGTCTTTATTAATATATATATATATATATATATATATATATATATATATATATATATATATATATAAGAACCTAAGAAGCTGGTGTATGTGGCTGGCAGAACGGGAATTAGGAGGGATGCTGAAAATACGAACATTACTAAAAGGTGCAAAGGATAGAACGCTGTGGAGAGCCATCATCGCCCGTGTCGGGAAAGGGTAAAGCACATAAAAGAAGAAAATCCGGTGATATAACTCGTAGAGAGTTGAGAGTGAAAGTTTGTAAGAAGAATAGTCATTGTTGTCGCAAATTAACTTCAAATTAGCCACGCCTTCTTTATTTGCCCCAGACAGATAAACAAAGCTGAAAAAAACGTTTTTATATGATAAGATTTTTTCTTTTAATTTATTTACGTCTGTGTTGTTTAATGAATATTGACATGTGCCGATAAATCTGAGAGCTACGAAAGCTAATCCCGTTGAAAGTGTTGATAACATTCTTTTTTCTAAATCTAATCTGGCGATATTAAAAAGCTAATATTACAGAAGACAGTAATCATTTCAAATTAAGATTAAATGTTGCCTTAGAGAGACAGAGGAACAAATGTTATAAACTAATATATAATGCTCAAAGTTTGTGCGGTGGTCCGCTTAAAACCTCGAAAATTAGTTGAAGTGGTTGTTTTCCGTGTGTGTCTGACAAATATTGCGTTGACTGCAACATCAAATAAATACCTTTCTAACATTCGCATTTATCAACATGTTTCTTATATTGAGCCCAACTTAGCGGTTATTGTTTAAATAAGATAAGTACTTTGCATATTCAACTTTAAAATTATTTTTTTCTAAAATAGCTTGTATTTTTTACCTTTATAAATAATTTATAAATTGCTTTTTCTGTAGATTTTATAGTTGTTTCGTTGTTAAAATTAGGGCATCTTCTTCTCTGAAAGTTGAAATCACATTAGCATTTCGATCACAGCTTGAAAGTAAACAGAAATAATCCACAAAAGGGAAATAAATATACTGGTATTTTAATACCTTATTTTGAAAATGTAATTAATACAAAGTATGCTATAAAATTATAAACAATTACCGGTGTTTTATTAACGTAGTAAAAATTTGTTTATATCGCTTATTTAATAGTTTTGTTTTGATTTGGGAAGATAATTAAAGCTATTTATTCATTTTTGGGGTTGATTGCTGTAGTTTATTCTAACTATTATTTTGGCGGAGCAGTTTTTAATTTGTTTATTACTTCATTTATTTATTTGGATTGATTATCTTTGGATTGTTTTTCTAACGGTTAATTTGTCGGGATAGGTTTGTTAGTTTATTTAATTATTTATTTGTATTAATTTAGATTAATTCATTTTAGTTGATTTTTATTATTTATTTATTATACTGTATATTTTTATTTACTCTTTTCGGTTTTCGATTTTTAAGTAATGTAGTATTTTTTATCGTTATAAAACAGTTATAGCTATGCTTTTCGTCTGATTTTTGGTTTGAATTTTATATTCTGTTTACCTTTAATCTAAAACTGATAAACTTTTTAGTATCAAACTTCAGAACTACAGAAAATATATAATAAATAGAATGTGTGTGTGTTTGTGTGTGTTGTGGACATAAGATTCAGTAATGCATGGTAACTAATACTTTAAAAGTTTGTATATATAACAGGTTGGATATATTGATTACTATAGGATTAATGGAAATCGGAGGGGCGTAACACATGCCGTAACTGAAATAAACGGCGAAAAAAAAAGGGAGGGAATACATCTCAAGGGCGCTTACATTAGAGTTATTTCGAAAGCCTTTGACAAGGTGTGGCATACAAGGTTGCTGCACAAGGTCTCTTGCTATAGAATCACTTGAAGAGTTTTCACAATTATCAGACCATTCCTAACGGGTAGGTCCGTGAAGGTAATTGTTAACGGCCAGTCCTCCGAGGCCCAAGCGATCAACGCAGGTTCGCGTCTCGGTCCAACTCTCTTTCTACTTTATATAAATGACCTGCCTAAGATTAGACTCCGATGATTTGTGAGTGCCTATGCTAATGATGTCACCTCTAAAACTGTAGATGACCAGAGCACGGCTGCGGTTTTCTCCTCTGACCGAACTCTAACAGATCAGTTGCGAACAAACTGGCTGGTCACATTTAATACCTCGAAAACCAATCTACTGACGTTCCACCATATCCCCGATCCTATCGCGTTGAACGGGTTTTCTGTTAAGGAGGCCCCCATGTCTTTAGCGCCTAAGCAGAACCCAGACCTCAAGTGGAACTCGTACATATGATCCATAGCTAAAGATGCTTGGAAAATAATCGGTTCCTGTTAATTGTTAAAAATCTTTTTAAGTGTTGGTGAATGGTTAAAATGCTTATAGATTAAATTTAGGAAAATTCTTTCGATATTAATTTTAAGATAACGATTAAAATGTGGATAAAACCAAATAATTATACGCTTATGGCGTTTCTGTTTATCACTTTCTTTGTGTTTATCTCTAAATACTCTAAATTTACTTTATGATTGCTTAGTTGTAAAGCCTTTATATATTTCATTTTATTCTTATCAAATATTTCCTCATTGCTGGAGTCGGTAGATAATCTAACTTGGACTAATTTATGTTTCAAGAATTTGATTCTTTACTGACATATCTATGGTTATATAGAGCTATATATATTAAACAAATATATTTCCACGGCAACTCAAATATTTCTAAAAACAAATGCAACTTCAGAAAAAAAATATGACATGTCCCTTAAACGGGCAATTATTACTGATAATATTGTATACCGAGCAGGCATACATTCCAGTAAGGATGTTAAATTTTATTTTGGTTCAACAGAAAATCGTTGGAAATTTCGTTTTTATCATCGTCGAATGACCTAAGGGAATATAAAATACAAAAACAGCAATACTCTCTCCAGATATTTCTGGCAATTAAGTAATGATGGCATCTCACCCTCAACCAACTGTGATATTATAACAAGAGCTAAATCTTCTAACGGAAAATGAAATAAATGTAACTTATGTCATGTTGAAAAATTGGTTAACTTGAAACACTTAAATATCCCTAGCTTATTAAACAAGAGAAGTGAATTGATTAATACACGTAAACCTAAAAATAAATATCTGATTAAATAAGTTGGTTCAAACTAATTTTTAATATAAATTACGGTTTAAGATTTTATATATATATATATATATATATATATATATATATATATATATATATATATTGTGTATATTTAGGCAGCATTTTTTTCATTCAAACATGTTTCATTAAATAATATAAACAAGTGTTGTCTATTTATTTTACGCAAATTCTTAATGAAACATGTACGAATATATATATATATATATATATATATATATATATATATATATAATGAACAATTAATGTTCTTTTTAATAATGGAAAAATTTATATTCACAACGTCAAAAATTCTTTAATTTTTTTATTTATATATATATATATATATATATATATATATATATATATATATATATATATATATGCAAATCCCGTTTATTTTAAATGCGAAATATAATTGTTAAAATTAAAAAAAACTAGAACTCCTGAATTATACATATCTATACCAACATTATGAGAAACAGGTATATTTTTGAAAATTTAAATTACGTAACGGTCAGTCTATACACAACCTGAAGATTTCATTGTGCATGAACTCTGAGGCGTGCTGTCGGTGGGGGATAACACACACACACATATATATTAGGTTGGTGCAAAAATAATGTCCTTAAAAAATACGTCAAAAAACGACATTATTACGTCATTATTTTTGCACTAACTTTATATATATATATATATATATATATATATATATATATATATATATATATCTTAAAGATCAAATGCAAATCAAATATGGATTGGATTCCGACAGGATGAACAAATATGAAACGTATATCAAACTAACGTTTGACTTTTATTACACCTTCGTCAGGAATTGAGAGAAAACAGACAAAAAACAGAACTTTGGTATTTTCAATTTTTATTTGGGCCAATTTTAATCTACGTGATACGTGAATGGCCAATCAATGATTCTATTTGTTCTTTATCTTACCATATATATATATATATATATATATATATATATATATATATATATATATATATATATATATGGTTCTCCCAGATACTTCCCCCAAAACTCTACAATCTTCAAGATCGAGGATTAGCATAAAGGAAAGTGCCGAAGGGACTTTTAAACGGCTGCCGAACGCTACATTGAACATGACCATGTGTTATATTTTGTACTAGTAGTGGTACGGATAATTACCAAACCGCATTTCAGGATGTCTTTCTCGTTAAGTTCAGCTCCAGGGTGGCGTCCTACCAGAGCGCAACTCTTCTAAGGCGGGGGACAGAGGTCAATGCCCGTTGTGCGACGTGTCCAAAAGGAAAATGCCGAGTGAGGTTAGAAATGTTTGCAGCTAGTTATAAGCAGAGATGGGAGTCTCATTTGAAATTGGCCTTGTGTCATATTTTGTCCCAACAGGTGTACTGACATATGCCAAACTGGATTTATTTGATGAGACAATTTACCGTAATATTAAAAATGCGGAAAAGAATACCACTTAACACACACACGTGTATATATATTAGGTTGGTGCAAAAATAATGTCTCATATGTTACTATGTGAGAAAACGACATTATTTTTGCACCCAAACTAATATATATATATATATATATATGTAATAAAAAAAAAAGTATAGTTTTAAAGTATGCCATATATATGAATAAAAGTGCTCTATAGCAGGGATAGAGAATGTGTAAGTATAAGAATAGACAAAGAGGTTAACACTTAGTGGCAACAGTTTGTTTCATGGTTAAACGAAAACGTCATGTTTGACGAAACAGAACAAGGCACACTATATATATATATATATATATATATATATATATATATATATATATATATATATATATTGAAATATATACATATATATATATATATATATATATATATATATTGAAATATATATATATATATATATTGAAATATATATATATATGCGTGTATGTGTATATATATATATATATATGTATGTTGATATATATATGCGTGTATATATATATTGATATATATATGCGTGTATATATATATATATATATTGATATATATATATTTTTATATATATTGATATATATATATATATATATATATATATATATATATATGCGTGTATATATATATATTTTATTTTGATATATACATATATATTGAAATATATATATATGCGTGTGTGTATATGTATATATATATATATATATATATATATATATATATATATATATATATATATATATATATATGTATATTTACATATATATGCGTGTATATATATATATATATACATATATATATTGATATATATATATTTGCGTGTATATATATATATATTTATTGATATGTATATGCGTGTATATATATATATATATATATGAGACAAAAGAAAAACTTTTCTTTACCAATGCGTTTCGTCTTTGACCTTTGTCAAGATAAATGTGAAGATTTCAATTTGTAACTTGTATTTATACACAGAAGTGACTTTTAACTTCAAGTACAACACGACATCCTCTCATATAAGATCATGAGATCGAAGTTATGAGTAAAACTATTTCTGTGTATAACCAATGCATTGGGTAATTGTTTTTTAGGAAATCTTTCTTATGTTCACAAATACGTTTTATAAATGCATACATACATAGATATATTCATCTATATCTATGTATGTATGTAAAAATTTCAATATAAATAAAAAGATATATCTGTACATATTCAATATAAATAAAGACAAAAGAAAAACTTATCTTTTTCGATGAAATTTGCTCTTTGATAGAATTTATCAAAGGCAAACGTAAGGATTTTATTTTGCACAACATTATTTTATTAACTATAAAAAATTTATATACAAAATATAAAAATATAAAAAATTAATATAGAAAGTATAAAAATATAAAAATATAAAAAATATAAAAATATAAGAAAATACAAAATTTATATACAAAATATAAAAAATAAAAAATTAATATAGAAAGTATAAAAATATAAAAATATAAAAAATATAAAAATATAAGAAAATACAAAATTTATATACAAAATATAAAAAATAAAAAATTAATATAGAAAGTATAAAAATATAAAAATATAAAAAATATAAAAATATAAGAAAATACAAAATTTATATACAAAATATAAAAAATTAATATAGAAAGTATAAAAATATAAAAATATAAAAAATATAAAAATATAAGAAAATACAAAATTTATATACAAAATATAAAAAAATAAAAAATTAATATAGAAAGTATAAAAATATAAAAATATAAAAAATATAAAAATATAAGAAAATACAAAATTTATATACAAAATATAAAAATATAAAAAAATAATATAGAAAGTATAAAAATATAAAAAATATAAAAATATAAGAAAATACAAAATTTATATACAAAATATAAAAAAATAAAAAATTAATATAGAAAGTATAAAAATATAAAAATATAAAAAATATAAAAATATAAGAAAATACAAAATTTATATACAAAATATAAAAAATAAAAAATTAATATAGAAAGTATAAAAATATAAAAATATAAAAAATATAAAAATATAAGAAAATACAAAATTTATATACAAAATATAAAAATATAAAAAATTAATATAGAAAGTATAAAAATATAAAAATATAAAAAATATAAAAATATAAGAAAATACAAAATTTATATACAAAATATAAAAATATAAAAAATGAATATAGAAAGTATAAAAATATAAAAATATAAAAAATATAAAAATATAAGAAAATACAAAATCTATATACAAAATATACAACTACGAAGTAGATTATGTTATTAATAATAACAACAACAAAAATTACATAAAGTACATAAAAAGAGATATATAATACTTCCTGCTAACTTTTTAACAGCTAATATCTAAAACAAATGATAAAATCTTAACAATGCACTTCGCAACAATTATGAATATGATCAGAATAAAAAATATCCATAACAAAAACAGTCGTCTATATGAAATAAACAGCCACAATTGCTCCTTACAATATATTCAATATTTGGGGGAAATATATTCAATATTTTGGGGAAAACATGTAGAAACTAAAATAAAACTTATCTATGAATACAAAAAAAATCTTATATACAACAACTAACAACAATTTATCAAATGCCTTAATAATGCACATCTATAACCATTCTCTAAATTATGCCACACTAATTAAAAGAGAAAGCAACTTACTTAGATGTAAAATTCTTGACTGTTTAATTTCTAAAACTAACAATAAACATAATATTTAGATTATAAAAAAAATCAACAATCACATTTACTTACTTTCGTTTATTAGACATCAAATTACATCACTGAGCGTCTTCCATAGTTTACATCGACTTTCAGTTAGCTTGAAGTATATTTATGAGAGTTTTTAATTTTAAAATGTCTGATAAACTAACAACACTTTTACTTGTGTATATAAATATTTGTTGCAGAATAAAATCCTTACATTTGCCTTAAGAGAATCCATCAGAGGATGAAAGGCTTGGGCCAAGATAAGGTTGCTTTTGTTTTTATTCATTGTCTCTCTCTCTCTCTCTCTCTCTCTCTCTCTCTCTCTCTCTCTCTCTCTCTCTCTCTCTCTCTCTCTCTGTGTGTGTTTTTTCATTGTTATTTTGTTTGTGTGTTTTAAGAAAACATATAGACAATTCAAAATTTAGCAAACTCTCCTGACGTTTACATCATGAAATTTAAATTATATAGTTCAGTGCTTCTCAAACTGTCTGATATGGCGGACCGGCTTTTTTTTTTCTCGATTTGTCACATCACGTACCCGTAATATTTCGTGGTAATATTAATTTATACCGGAAACGATATATATAATGAATATAATAAAAGTTGACTGTTTTTTTTATCTTAATTCAGTATCAAAACATATAAAAAGTAATAAAAAAATAAGCTTCAAATAATTCCTTAGTATGACCTGAACACTAGCCGCGTACCGGTAGCTGATGGTTCGTGTACCGGCACCGGCCCGCGGACCACCACTTTGCAGTACATAACCATAGTGGTTTTCACTTCACAGTTAAAAAATTTAACTTTCAGATGAGCACAACAGTTTTGTTATAGAAAAAAAAAAAAAAAGAGCCTGATGATGACATTATGCTAATGTCGAAAGTACTTGGAATAAATGAATATGCGTCAACATGGTAATTTTCTCTCTTCTTTTAATAAGGATACTAAGAAGGATCCCATTGAAAATATGCAGACAAAACTTGTTTTAATTATTCGGTAAGACATGTCTTAATGAAAACATGGTGCCAAAATAAAAGCTATATATATATATATATATATATATATATATATATATATATATATATATATATATATATATTATGGAATGGACAAAGTCCGACCATTATTTTAAGACATTTTTATGTTCATACATTCTTTTTATAGATACAAATATTTAAGTAAATGCTCTGTTTATAATGAATATAATATATACATATGTAATATTAAAATGTTTTTATTATAATCGATTACAATAAAAACATTTTAGATCGCTACACAAAAACTTTCATGTTTAGGAACTTTAATGGTTCCTCATCGAGCAATAGTAGATAACATACTAGGAGTGATGTATAGATGTTTTTATTGTAATCTATTATAATAAAAATATTTTAATAATATTATATTTTGATCTACGTTTGAATTGAACATTTTTTTAAAAAGTAAATGCTAAGAACTGTCGATTCTAACACAATCTGTTCTTTCTCTTTCTTAATATATATATATATATATATATATATATATATATATATATATAGTAAAAGTTATAAATTCGTTGGCATATAATCTAAGTGGGTCATAGTAATATAAAATATTAAAACTGATCCATAAAAAGTGCTCAATGTGTTTATTATAACAGAGCATATAAATTACACAACAAAATCCCAAATTACCTCATATGGGGGATAGATCTATTTCAACCGACGAAAACTTCGTCAGTCTTATTCAACTCCGGTGTATAGACCCTGCCGGAGTTGAATAAGACTGACGAAGTTTTCGTCGGTTGAAATAGATCTATCCACCATATGAAGTAATATGGCATTTTGTTGGGTAATACTATATATATATATATATATATATATATATATATATATATATATATATATATATATATATAGGGAAGAGGTTATATAGTAGTTCCAACGAGAGAAAGTGTGTATATTAAAAAGAAGAGAGAAACCGCAAATGTTTTTGGTTGTAATGTGGATAATAAAGTATAATATATTTTTCAAAAATATATTATACTTTATTTTCCATATTTTTCTACACGGGTTTCCGCTCTCGCGACCTTCATCAGGCAAAGAGTGGATATTTCCACATATTATTAAAAGGAATTAATCTTTCTTATGTTTTTCAATATTAAATATTCTCGATATTAGACATTCTGTTTTTTTGTGAATTAGTAACCCACACACATATATTCAGGATTACTAGCGGATAAAATCTTCGAGCTGCATATATTAAATTACGACAGAGATTATGAGAGGAGATGTGTTTGCTTGTGTAGATAGAAAAGCCCATAATTATAAACTTCTTCCGATTGCCATGAATCAATAGTAATGATATCAGCAGGAGAGACGGCGTTTATTATAATGATTTCATTTGCGAGAAATAAAGTATTTTGCAAAAGAAAGACAAAGGAGAAAAGGTTGTACTTTGAAAGGATGTAACCGAGGGAAAAAATAAGTTAGAAGGTATACATTTCTTTTTTTCTTTTTTTTTTCTTTTTCCGGATCGAGGCTCTCTGCACTTTTGTAATCTAACGCTTGGGTCAGCTTAACTTTTTACAGCGTTTAATTCAGCTACCTTGCTGATCTGTCACCGCCTGAAGTCTGACTACGCAAGTTAGAGAGGCATATTCCCCATCTGTGACTGACTCATATAAACACTCTTTGTCACTTCTTCATTCATTCATTTCCTCTCTCTTTCTTTTCAGTTTATCTCTCTCTCTCTATCTCTCTTTCTCTCTCTCTCTCTTTAAAATGGTCGCTCCTTTCTTTAAGCGAGAATGTCATCTTCAAGCAAGTTTACAAGTGTAGGAATAGACTTGCACAAAGTGGGACAGGAAATAAAACATGCTAAATGACACCAACTTTCCCAAATTTTTAGAAAGAGAAAGAAAGATATCAGACAGGGTGGACAAATCAACATTGCTTTCAATATGCGAAATTTGATTTATATTGACAAACTCTCGATATTTCCGAAATGGAAAAATTTTCGTCCATAAATGTAGCAAATTTTAAACATTGTAATTTTATATGTACCCCCAAACATTCGCTAAAAAATTAGGATAAATGATGAAAAAAATGCTTCAAACTTAATAAAAACAAAGTTTTAACGTCAAAATTTTTATGCTATTTTTAAAAGGAAGCGACAAAGTAGTTTTTTCTATTATTAAATTATATCTTTTAATCATTTTTAGAACTTCTAAAATTTTGGTTAAAAATTTTGTTTTTCGCGCGTTAAATTAGTGTGAGAAATGTTACCGTCTTTTTCTGTTGAAAATATATTGATTTGGAAATTCTTGCAAAAAACAAGATTATTGTTGAATTTTAATTGAAATTTCAGGACACGTTCAGAAATGAATGAAATTATTTTTGAAAGTTTTCTTTTGCAGAAAAATTGGTAAAAAATATTTTTTTACATCTGTTATTCCCCATTCCTTTAATTTTATGAAATTTCGAGAAATTCATTTATTGTAATCTTTAATGTTTATATTAGTTATAAGCACAAGTCCTTGAAGAATTTCAAGCATCAATATCTTTGGTAAAACAGGAACCCCAGTTACAAAAAATTGTTTACATTTTTTTTTTTTTTAATTTTAATCATAATAATTAAATCTTTTAAAATTCTGTATTAATTTGTAGCGTTTAGGTGATATTGTTATTAAATACATTTCTGCCATATCTTAAACTAAAAATCATATTTGTTTCCAATCGGATTAATTAAACTTTAAATCAGCTTCTCTTCCTTAAAGTTTCAGAAAAGTAGATTGTATTTTTGAAAGATTTTTACTAAAGACAATCATGTTCTGCTGAAAAATGTTCTAAAATATTTGTGTGTGTGTGCGCACGCGCGCGTGTGTGTACTAATAATGAATAAATATTTGCTCCTCACAATTTGGT
>OZ010585.1:82301520-82371520 GCA_963932145.1 Acanthosepion lycidas | reverse complement strand
ACAAATTATTCCTGTAAATAAACAATAAACAATTAAACAGTGTTTAACAATGTTGTCGCCATTTCTCGTGAGAAAAACGAAATGCTCGCAACTTATTTTATTGAATTTATGCCATGAGACAAAAATGAAAGAAAGATCTGGAAAATGCATTTTTTAATAATTGTAGTTACACTTTGTTATGTGTTTATTTAAATTTTATTTTTCTCGTGTTCACAGACAATTTTATAAATTTATAAATAAAAAGTAAGTTCTCAAAGTTATTTCTTTATTATGGTAAATACTAAATTGTGCATTGTCGTTCACATATTTTTATAATTATGTAAATCTAAAATGATTCTTGTAAGTAAATAATATAATAAAACATTAGTCTTTAACATTTTTGCTGTCATTTCTCGAGAATAAATTTGTATAAAACTAATTTTATATGTTTGGTTTTTATCAAAATCGTATAAATAGCTTTTTAAAATAAAAATTTGCCCAGGAATTATACAGTAATATCGATGACAAGAGAAGAATCGACCTTTTCAGATATATTTTTTCTTGTTTTTGAAATAAAATAAAATAAAAAACAAAAAACGTTTTTGTGTTCAGATTCTTTACAAACTCCTTCTAATATAAATGAATATCTCTTTTATATATTCCGTTATAAAAATATAGTAAGCTTTTATATATTTATCGATATGCAACGATTGTGTCGATAAAAATTCTCGATTATTTATACAGAAAATATCCAGTGTGCAATTGCAAAATTATATGAATATTACCGGCTGTTTTTTTTCCCTTTCGCAGTACCGATAAACAAAATTATTATGTTGTTGCAAAAATAATGACGTAATAATGTCGTTTTTTGACGTATTTTTAACGTCAAAAAACGACATTATTACGTCATTATTTTTGCACCAACCTAATATTTAAGAACACATCTTTAATGGTTAATAAATGGCAGACGGCCTAACCTAATTTTACGTGGCATTTACATATTCTTATTTCTCTTTCAAATGTATTTAAAGTATGAATATGTCAGCTTCCATGTCAGCTTCCAGTATGACGTAAGAAATAAACATAACATGCTCGTGGCAATAGCTACCAACTATACCGCCTTGGAAGCTTGAGGCAGCAGAGATATGGTTATACAGACAGATGCTGAGAATATCACGGATGAAGCATGTAATCAACGGGGAAGTTTTAAGGGAATGGAAACGAAAAGGATGGTTATATTTAGAAAGTACCTTTGCTATATATCATGTTACACTGCAGTGACAGTAGTCTAAAACTAAATGTCTATTGCAAATCAACTAATAAAAATGATCTCATAAACTTCTATTCTCCCGAAAATGACAAAATAAAATCCAGAATAATAATTGGATTTTTTTAAGATCACTCAGTATTTGTAGACATAAATATTTACATGAAGAGGGGAAATATGTTGAAAATACAATTTATTTCTTAGTCAATCCGAAACAAAAGGCTAGGAAAATATTTTAAAATAAAAGAATGGATCTTCTTGACAATCGTAACGAATCAACATATATTGTTCTACTCACCAAATCTATCACAACTACAATTGGAAAGAATCTAAGCATAATATAAAATTTGTTACAACTATTTCTAAACAATAAAAAACAACTAATGGAAAAAACATAACCTTAAATGTTACTTTTGAATACACATTTATTTGATTCTTGAAACATCCTGTGTATCGTATCCTAACGTAAACAAAGACAATTTATTTTATGAAATAGATTAAATCCGACATATTTTTTATTTTTTAATCTAAGATGTAGTGAACGATGCAAGGCAATTTTTGTCAATTCGCTGGGACAGACAAAGTTTATGCGAATATGTGGGGAATATCAGAGTTAAACTTAGAGTTGAACAGGTTACGATCTTCGCAGGAAGAAGCTGCTTCGGCGAATGTAATACGAAGGGAATGCAGATGGCTCGCTACGTGCGTAGAATGGCAAGCTTTAATCGTGAGGGTTAGAACTGGTGGATCTAAGTTCGTCTGAGGTATTTCCATCTTAGTAATCGGGTAGGTATCCTCTTGAAAGTCAGTTCGACAGTTCGACAGTTCGCGGGAAGAAGCTGCTTCGGCGAATGTAATACGAAGGGAATGAGGATGGCTCGCTACGTGCGTGGAATGGCAAGCTTTAATCGTGAGGATTAGAACTGGTGGACCTAAATTCGTCTGAGGTCTTTCCATCTTAGTAATCGGGTAGGTATCCTCTTCGAAGTCAGTTGCACAGTTCGCGGGAAGAAGCTGCTTCGGCGAATGTAATACGAAGGGAATGAGGATGGCTCGCTACGTGCGTGGAATGGCAAGCTTTAATCGTGAGGATTAGAACTGGTGGACCTAAATTCGTCTGAGGTCTTTCCATGGAAATATGATAGACCGGTGAGAGGCTTGCGACGTTTTGTCTCTGGGAAAGTGGTTGTAGGTTTGAAAATGATTCATCACCCACAAGGACGCGGAGACGCTTTTGAACTCTTTTGAAACTAAGAGGTAAAGACTGGACAACTCCTGACCATATATGGCAGCAGTACTCCATTTTGGGCCTGATATGTAATTTAAAAATTGGCAAATAAATTGTTATTTTAATTATTCTGTTTATACTAGGACTATTTTCTTATTTTTGTTGTTGTTATCAATAATCCGAACAAAAAAAAGCGTAAATAATGAAAACTACACATCACAGAAATTCGGTCGCTATCCATTAAATACTGCTGCCATATCTGTCCTGGTACACCTGTTATTCATTTCAAGGTTCTTGACAAAATCCAAAGAAGGATCTGCAATATTATAGATCCTGACCTGGCATATCAATTTCAGTCTTTCTTATCGACGTCAAGTAGCTTCCCTTTTTTTTTTTCTACAAATATTTTCATGGCACCTGCTCTGTGGAGCTTTTTTCTCGACTATATGAATTTGCTACTAGATTGGCATCTAAGTCCCACTCTTTTACTACGGAAATAGCTAAATGCAACCGCTACTTATACTCCAATAGTTTATTTTTTCGTACTTCTTGCCCGTGGAACTCCCTTCCGTTTACTTGCTTCCCTGATAACTATAATCTTCAAAAATTTAAATGCAACGTCAATCGCCATTTTCTAGAATCCTGTTCATCTTTTGTCAATCCTCCCTATACTCAGTTTTTTTTTTTTCTCACTTTCACTTCCTGTAACCCCTTGCGTACCAATGGCATTCCCGCCTTACTTGGGGTAAAATGAAAAAAATTCTACTTAGGGATTAAATTATTTTTATCTCACAAGTAATTTTTTCGCTCGCAGATAAATGAATAGCAATTTCCTCATTGTATTAATCTAAAATATAACCGTCATTTTTTTAGGGCAGGAATAAACTAATAATAATTACTGTAAAAGATTAAACTAAATTGCAGATACCAAAAGCAAAATATGTCAAATTCAAAGAATGTTAATAAGTGATGACGCTAACATACTATTAAAAAAATGTGAAAAATGTCCGCCAATAATCCTTTGGGTAAATTTTAGATATTTTTCCCTGCGTCTTTTGTGAATTACATCAACGCTGTATTGTGATTCGTTGTTTTTAATGTCGTTGGCTTGACGGATCAATAATGGCATGTGACGCCATGAATTCCGAGATTGGATCAGGTCATTCTTTCGGTATGGCTCGAAATATTTTGCTCCCAAAAAAGAAAAGAAATAAAACAATATGGGAAAGATTACTGCCATAAAAAGAAGTTATTTTTCATCTTACAGAAAATATTATAAAGCAAAATTTAAATTATTCAATCATTTTTCCATGAACTGATTACACGTCTACACATACAGCATTGTCTTTTGTCTTTTACTGATTAGTTAGGCGTCTGTCTTTGAGATTTTCTTTCACAGTTTATTTTGGTTTTTCATTTTTTTTTTTATTTATCGCTTTTGTTTATTATTCTTATTTTCTTTGGTCACTTTTGTGTTAATTTTTATCCAATATTTTGATTTATTATACACACACACAGAAACACACACATATATATACATATGTGTGTGTGAATATATATATATATATATATATATATATATATATATATATATATATATATATATATATATACACATACTCCTGAAAAAATTATTTCGGTTGAGCTCTTTGGGAGAAAAGTGAATTTGTAAACAGTGACTATTACTGCTTCTGATGCAACACTCTTCGTTAAGACGAATCGAGTTCTCCCATTCACTAGCGTGTTTATCTAAAAATAAATTCAAGTTCATCACTGCCGTGCGCCAATGGCTTAGAGGTAGAGTCTCTGACTGATACCAAATTTCGATCCCGGCTTGAGGCAATCAGACGTCTAGCTACTCTGATGAGCTGCGAAACAGTCTGTCTCTCGCTGACTATATATATATATATATATATATATGTGTGTGTGTGTGTGTGTGTGTGCGTGTGTATTTAGTAAAGGGACTAAATCCGACATGTTTTTCTTTTAGTTTATTTACTTTAAACGTTATTTTTGATGGATACTCCTATTCGAGTAGAAGCTCTGTTTTCTTAATTAAACAGTATTTTATCCTATTACCTTTATCGACCTAAATATTCAAGAAATCTTGTCAGAAAATATGCCTCCTCCGGCAGGATTCGAACCTGGGGGAAACCGTCATTATATCTGAAGATCTCAAAATGTCAAAAAAAAAACTTTACATGTAACCGCATAGGTTAGCTCTAAGATCTATCACGGATATTGAGCACTTTTCAATAAATACCACACACACACACACATTTATAGAGAGAGAGAGAGTAAAAGAGAGAGAGAGAGATTAATTTTTCTTTTATTAATCTGACACATTTTAATCTATTGCTTTAACGTTATTTTTAATGGATTTGAGTAGATGCTCTGTTTTTATTTATTTATTAAACAGTATATTTATTGTTTTCCATCTACCGATCTGAATATTCAAGAAATCATGCCAGAAAAAAAAAATGCGCCTTCATTTTTTTTTAATAAGATTTCTTAAATGACCAAGCAGATCCAGCTTCAAAATCTGACCAAAATGAAACCATTGAAAATAGTTTCGTAAACTAAACAGTGTCATTCAACAGAAATGGCAGAAGCACTGGACTTACATGAATAATATTAAGTTTCGCACAGCCAAAGTGATACTGGGTCAATGGAGACCGATATGCAGAAAAGGAAGAAAGAGTGAAGTAACATAGGGTACATATACATCACCCATTCATACTTGCTGAAGAATGAAGATCAACCAACATTTACAACATATGTCCAGCGGCTCTAATTATTTAGCACTTGTAAGACATAAATACTGCAAGGAAATCAACATGGGAAAACAAGTTGAAAATGCTGAAGCTGTCAACATATAATGGCATACCTTAAAGAAATAGATTTATACCAAAACATATAACACATGCAATATATCATCTACAAACTATATATCTATAAAATTGTTGTTTTGTTGGGTGTACTTATTTGTGTAAAATAAGAACGAACACACAATTTGAACCTTTATAAATTTTATTCATTATTGAATGACTATGTAGTTAAATTAATAGTTCTTTTTTGGAAACATGTGAGAATGCGTGACTGCCATCTTGAATTCCCTTTTCTACTCTTTTGTTCTAGAGAGTTCTGATTAAAGGTGATAACTTAGTTACCATCTCGGGAATGAGTTAGCTCTCGATGACCGTCCTAACAAGAACAAACGTTTACTGTGAAAGTATAAAATTATAAACAAAATATATGTTGTTGAAGGCATAACATTGCATTCAAAATACATGTAGACGTAGCCACAAAATTGCGTGCTAAATATTAAGATTTTGGCATTAATATCTGTTATGGGATCTTACCCATAATAATAATAATGGACTATTCCATACTTAATAAATACTGTGCCTCAGGAGTAGGCAGGGGGTGAGTAGTTCAAGTCGAGTCAAGAGTCGAGTCAGAGGCAGTCCGATCAGAGTCGCGTTCAGACAATTACTACAAGACATTGGAATAGTGATACTGGTCGAGACTACATTGTTCTCTCTACTAAACCTGATTGTTCGTACTAACACTTCTACTTCTCTGTATATATTCCTGTTTGTAATATATATGTGTTATTCAATATACGTATTCGAGTTCTTCTTTATTGGTTCTACCTTGGACTATCACCGTGGTACAAGGAACCGGGCCATAACAATATCCCATATAGGTGTTGATATGCGGTTAAACAAAAAGAACCAAACTAAACCAAACCAAATCTTTGAATGAATCTATTCTTTAACCCTAGCAGAAAATATGATTTTCCTTCTATTGTTTTCTCACTGGTGTTAGCTGGCTATTTGGTTGATGGATCCAAACTTTGGGTCAGCCATCAGGTCCGCCCAATGTAGCTCTACATTCATCTGTTGAGAAATCATTTTTATGTAATACTTTACTCAGCGTACATGTTTCTCTTTATAATGTTTACTTAATGATGATAGATGTGTTGCTTTTATATATTTAGCCAATGTTTCTTAATATTCCTCATCTTTTTGCACATGCGCACGAACCACATTGGCTAAGAATTTTTAATTTAGAAAAAAAATTCATTTAGATTCTTTTTCTTTTTGTTTCCATCATCCTTGTTATTAAATATCCCGCATTTTGATAACAGAAGATCTGCCAAGGATGGTGAAACTTAAGAACCTGGACGCAAATTTACTGCACATGAACTAAGCGATCAAACAACTAAAACTTTTCGTCTTAATGATTTGTTTTAAAATTCCCAGCGTCCTTCCTTCGTGCGCATGTATAGTCGCATCAACGTAAACAAACCTAGTCTGATGAAGTCCTAAAGGACGAAAGACTTAACAGGAATTTTGTCCACTCTTTATCGTCTATTTCTCCTGCAAAATTGTTCTTGATATATAACAAAATTTATATATTATCCCCTAATTATATATATATATATATATGTATATATATATATATATATATATATATATATATATATATATATATATATATAATCTTATAAATATAGATAGATCATAGAAATAATCATTTCACTCCCAAGCAAGGCGATAATGCCACGAAGAGGCAATGGTTTACTGCGAAATGTGAAGTCTTAAACCTCTATTCCTGTTCAAAAGACGGGGAAGGAGTATGAACCGGACGATAGGTCAACCTATCTACTCATAAAATTGATTTATTTTTATTCCGACATTTTTATTACTTCAAACTTAAACGCAACTTTCGAACCGAGCGCAAGACACTTTCATTCAAATTTGCTTGGTATCTTGCAGAGTACATTGTGCCATCAGTAAGTACTATTTTGCCTGTTACAGCTGGAGCAAAGCACATCCATATCATAATGTTGTTGTCGCCATGTTTAACTACAGGCAACAAATTCTCTTCAAAAGCCATATTAGGAGCTTTTGCCAGACATACAGCCTGTCGTTCGACCAAAAAGCTCTAGTTTTATCTCATTTGGCCACAAAACCTTTTGCCAGAACGTTTCTAGCATATTTATATGAGCTTTGGCATAGTTGAACCAAGCTTGTTTGTGCTTTTTGGTAAACAGCGGGTTTTACTGGGCATTCAGACATGAAGACCGACATCGTTCAGATTTCATTGCATTGTAGACATATGCACATTGATTACGACATTAGGCAGAGAGTCTTGGGGAACCGCTGAAATAACAGCAGGATTCGCCTGGGCTTGCCGAAAGTGATGTCTACTTGTTCTTACAGTTATTTTTTTTCTTTCTATGGGCGGCCATTTCTTGATTACTATCAAACACCTTCACAATTTGTCGCACTGCAAAAACTTACATTCCAAATTATTTTGATAGCATTTTGCAGCCTTCTCCATCATTATAGGCATTAACTATGCGATTAAGCTCAAGGAAATACTTTTGATCTTGCTTGGCATATTTATTTTTACATTTAGTCACTTACTGCACCATTTCGCATAGACAATGAGTTATATTAGCTGAGTGCAGTTTACAAAGCCTAACAGAAAAAGATGAACACGTGTCATTTTGCTTTTTATTCGTACACAAAAAATATTTACACAGTGAACCAAGTAAAACAAAAGTACAGATTATAAATGTAAGGGTCCACTTAATTTTTAATTAATATTTTTATTCCAGTTTGATGAAAAAAAAAATTTTGAAAGTCATTATAATTCATTTAATATTTTTTTTATTTTTCTTAATGAACATATAGTTTAATTAAGATTTGTTGATTATCTGGAAAAAAGAGAGATTTTTTTAATATTATCTAAGGGGTTCACTTATTTTGCACAACACAGTATATATATATATATATATATATATATATATATATATATATATATATATATATATATATATATATATATATCCCTTCGATAGAGTTCTCTAGAGAAAAATGACTGCATTACTCTTCAAGTATGAATTGAGTTCTTTTAGCCGCTCGCGTATTTCGTATAGAAAACGGCAAATCTTCCCTTTCTCCCTAACTTGCGCCGACGGCTTAGGGTTAGGATCTCTGCCTGATGCAAAAATCGGTCGAGTTTCGATCCCGACTTGAAGCACTCGGACGTCTAGCCACACTGAAGAGCTGTGATACCGCAAAACAGTCTCTCTGTGGATGACTATATGTATATATGCCAGACATGTCAGATTTAATTGAAATAAAAAGAAAGCAACATTTTCCGCTCGTTTTTATTCAAGTCAAACGTATTATAGATAGTAAAATAAGGTTTTAAGAAACTGACTTCACAGAAAAGTAGACTTTCACTACCTTGAAATGTATTTTCCAATATTACTTTATTTATTTCTTTATTCAATCGCATAGTACCCGTAAAAATAACATGGATCACCCTATGTTCCGAATATTTACTAAATCTGTTTCAGGTCTCAGTGTCATTCTCAATCGCTTGCAGAAGATCAGTGCAGTATTGGTGTGCTTTAATTAATTTGGCATTTCTATACAAGTTTTTATCGTACTGTTCAACCAGCAAAACGTTGGTGTATTTGATATATCACTTGCCTTACAACCACTTCGGAAGCTCGAATCGGAATCTGTTAATTTCGCATAATGGAAATTAAATAGAAAGATATATAAAAAGTCATAATGAAAAAAAGTCTCTTCAAGTTATTTGCATAAGCACATGACTAGTTCACTAAAAATGGTTTTGTAGTTGGTAGTAATAGTAATTTTATTCGTTCATTTCTTCAATAAGTTTGTCTTTGTAATTCACTCCTAAGTACTTGGGTAGGAAAAAACCACGTCACCATTATTGATGAATTTCATCTTAACATCAAGAAACTGATTAGAGAACAAGAAAATTATTATAAAAATAAATAGACATAGTATGTCTATATTATTCAATGAAATATGTTTGAATATATATATATATATATATATATATATATATATATATATATATATATATATTGGCAGCATGTTTTCATTAGGGCATGTTTCACTGAATAATGTAGACAAGTTTTGTCGACTTGTTTTCAATGGGATCCTCTCATATTCACGAACAATCTTCTTAGTATCCCTATTAGAGGAAGAGAGAAAATTACTATGTTCATACATATTCATTTACTCCGAGTACTTTTGACATTAGCACAATGTCATCATCAGGCTGTTGTTTTACTCAGCAGTGCATATTCACTGTAGAGAATCAAACCATGCTGTTACGATACAGCGCAAGCTTCATAAAACTGGACCGGCAGGACTCGGTGACTAAGAGGAAGCTAATGATAGATGATGAAGAGGATAGCTGCGATATATTGAGTCTAGGTAGTTTCCGCTTCGTCACCCGCTGATCCTGTGATATAATGCTTGCGTTGTATCGTTACGGTCCGGTTTCCATTCTAGGTAGTGGATGCGCTCTGCTGATGAGGACGAAACGGCCATTCAGTTCTTTCTGCATTCTGTTGAGTATCCTTGTTCTAGACTCGATGGATTATTATGAGAAATTATCAAAGAATTTCTATTATATATATATATATATGAATGATGATGATGATGATGATGATATACTACACCTGGCAGTCTGGCCTCTGATCGGGAGATTGTAGGTTTTGTGGAGCGTAAAACCGCCTCTTAATCGTTCCCAGGTCCACCCTGACCCGTGGTGGCATCATTTGTTAGGCTCTCAGTTATGGGCAAATAGTGAAAAGCCTAAACAAAAGCAAAACACTATGAAAGTGGAAAAATACATATTTATAGTAAAAATGCCAGCAGTATATTTTTATAATAAACAAATTACCGACAATACATTTTATTTGTAGTTGAAGCCATAAAATTGCATTCAAAATATTTAGAATTTGGCCTTAAATAACCCATAGAGGTTTATATGCTGATTAACAAAATCAACTAACAATTGATATGTGGTTGCCATCATGGAAGATCAAATGAAAGCAAGTTTCTCAATAAGTCTGTTTTAAATGTGTCAATTCAGGCGTTGGTGTACTCTAAAAATTATAGTGCATTATCGAAAGTGAGTTTCAGCCTGTTCATGTTTACGTGTGCGCATGTCTGTTGCAATAACATGACGTAGTGTTTAGACTCTTTCTGAAGAAGAACGACGTCGCTCAAATCCAAACCGAATGACTGTCACTGAAATACCAAAGGTGCATTCTGATGCGAAATGCTTGGCAGAGAATCACCACAAATCAGGTTACTAAAGGCATACAGTGTCCTTGACAGCATCTACCTGTTTATTTATTATTTCTTCTGTAGTTTTTTTTTTTTTCATTGTTTTATATTCTAACGTTTGTCTCCTGTTTGCATTATAAATATCTTGTACACGTTTCAAAAACAATCAGGTTTTGTAGTTTGTAGCTAGCAAAAAAAGAAAAAAAAAACAATTTATGTTTATCAAAAAGTTTTTTATCTGATATTTTTAGGCTTTTGCTAAATCTTTCCCCTTTTTTTTCTTTTGTATGTTTTATATTCTTTCACTCATTTTTTTCACTAATATGTTTTATTTATTTATTTATCTACAAATACAAACACTTAGTTTATTTATATAAATATATTTGCTTGCTACTACATACCTTCGAGATGTATTTGCGCTAGGGTTTTCGAGTAGTGTTCATATGTGTAACAGTGGAGGGTTTTTGTTGCTTATGTGGTGTTCCCGTGAGTGAAGGATAGAGAGAAAGCTTGTTGTTCATATGTGTGTATTAGTCTCTCTTTGTCGAACACTAGGTCTACTTCTGTGTGTCTGTCTCTCTCACTCTATCTCTCTCTACACACACACACACACATATATATATATATATATATATATATATATATATTTATATATATATATATATATATATAATTACATGAATCATTCATACAAAAAACAAATATAGAGGTTAATGATTTAAATGGCGAGAATACATCTTCGCAAACAATTTCAATAAGATACACTAACCCCGAACCTGTATATGAATGATATGATCCCTGTTTATAAATTCCAGTTTCATAAGATCTTTTTTAGTTTTTACAAGCTTTCGTCTGTTCCTACAGACATCATCAGGTATGGAAATAGATTTGTTCTTGCTTTTTACTTCTCGGTAATAAGAGGACAACGAAAATATAGATGTAATCTGAAAAAATGCTATGAGAAAAAAAATGCTATATATATATATATATATATATATATATATATATATATATATATATATAACACAAAATATATGCGAAAAGACCGAAGAAATTACCGTGCCAATAAAACGGACATATAAAAAAAAGTGCTCAATGAAAACGAACATGCAGAGCAAGTTAATACAATAAAAAAGATGAAACCACTATATCCTACCGCATTTTAAATTTCTCAAAATATGGGTAAGAACATTCTCGGTCTGTACGAGCCTGGATGAAGACAAATAAAGTATAATACTTTTTTAATTTCTTTTTTAATTTTAATTTTTTCGCACCTCCTCCCCGTAATTAGTCCCTGCGTCGTAACGAGATAAAATTGGTGTGCGTTGAGGAACAATTGCTACTTAACCTCCTGACAAGACCTCACGGTCGAAACCAAGGTAGTCCGGTAGGATATAGTGTTTTGTCATTTCATCATATGTGTGTGTGTGTGAGAGAGAGAGTGATTGAATAAATTACAAACGTTATTTCTACTTATGTTGATCATAATCCTTTCCTTTCACGAATATTTTTACGTATATAACAATTAAATAAGACAAGTAAATTCTATTATACGGAAAAATATTCGAGAATATGAAAGGATTATGATCAAAATAAGCAAACATAAATTTTGTATCTGTTTATATATAACAACTACCCTAGGTACATGGCAGCAGCCCCGAATAAACTTGGATAGTCGGGTACAAGGGAAGGACAACAACTCTCAGAAAACAGTCTGCCTGCCTTATGTGAAGGGGTTATCGGAGAAAATATAAAGGATCTGCGACAGGACAATCTTCAAAAGCTGGACGACAGTTCGCAGGTACCTCTCCCGAGTACGATCTACCATAGAGGAGAACATGCCTAAAAACTGTGTGTACTCCATCCCGTGCAACTATGGATAGAAATATAAAGGGGAGACATGCCGTCGCCTTAAGGAAATCTTCAAGAATACAAAAAGGCTGTAACACGAAGGGACGTGGAAAAATCAGGCGTGGTTGACCACATATGGAAAGAGAAGGGAGATCACCGCCCTCTGTGGGATCAGGTTGAGATCATAGACAAGGAACACCATTGGAAAATTCGTAAACTTAAGGAATCACCACATATGCTAGGCCACAAAAATCTCCTGAGCCGACCAAGCATAGAAATAAATACAATATAGGAACCAGTAATAAGGAGTGCCAGAGAAAAGCGATAACAACAACGAAGATTGTAATATGAGCTCTGGTAAAAAAAATGCAATGATAACAGCAAAAGTTTCAATGTGAGCACTGGTAAAAAACGCTATGAAGATATTAGGTTTATAATACCCAGAAATACATACCCAGATGTCCACAGTGGATAAAGGCGTTATTTAGATCCAGTGACAGGCCCCAGAGAGTGTGAGTTCAATACCTGGTTGAGGTGGTGGAGAACTTGGAGAGGGGAATTAAGCAGGAGATAACTGATAACTGACATCCATTAGACATGGCACGTGGAACTAGAACAGTCTACCCCAGCGATCAAAATAAAGGGTTCAGTTCGACATTCCAACCACCTGATGAAGGCCGGAGCGTACAACGACTGAAATGTTGTGATAAATATTGCAACAAAAATGAGGATGATAGTCGAGCAATGTAAATTGTATACAATTTGTAATTTATTCAATCAGAAATATCTAAAAGAGAATTTATTACCTAAATACACACACACACACACATATGTAAGCAACTTAGAGGTCTCTCTCATACACACACACACATATATATATACACACACATATATATACACACACGCATTATATATATATAAATGTATATATGTGTGTGTATGTTTGTGTGTGGTCAATTAAGAATTAACACTCCATAGTGACATTTTCAATACGATCTTTAGACCAAGTGATATTACTCTATTAGCGACCTGTATATCAAGGTCATGACGTCATTAACGGAAATGAGAAACGAGAAAATCGTCCTTTTCCACTTTCTTTTTTTTAATGGCTAATGTTAAAAAGTTATTTATTATCATGCCTTCTAGATTGCTTGTTTGTACTTCTATGGTGTTCGGGGAAAGTGTGTATGTATTTAAACTAGATTGTGTTGCTTATATATATATATATATATATATATATATATATATATATATATATATATATATATATATATGTGTGTGTGTGTTTGTGTGTGTGTGTGTGTTTAAGTTGGATAAAAATGTACATTTCAATTAACCCCCACCATACATTTATAATAACTTTGCTTTTCTTCTCTCCCCGCTTCTTCTTCTTCTCCTCCCTATCGATCACACCCAAAGTCGTGCGTTTGTTAAAAAGATAATGTAACATTCATTAGGGTTTTCTTTCAAATTCATTTGGATTTTCTTTAAAATAAAGCGTTAGGAGGTGACGTGATAAAAATCGCCTGAGGATGCCGTAAAGTTGAAACCAAGGTAGCCGATTCAACTGACCTCCTAATTTTTTTAAGTTAAAAGCTGTACATGTTATTTTTATTTTATTTTTATCACACGTGTATTGAGCATTTCATAATACCACTGTTTCCTGGTCTGAAGCAACTCTGACCATTAACCTTTTATATATATATATATATATATATATATATATATATATATATATATATATGTGTGTGTGTGTGTGTGTGTGTGTGCGCGCCCGCGTGTGTGAGTGCGAGTGTGTGTTTGTGTGTGTTGGGTGTAAAAGCAAAATTGTTTCAAATCGTGTAACAGCATAATTATCCACCCGACAAACTGTGTAATATCTAAAAAACACTAAACTAATTGTGTTTGCTTTTTCCGGATTTTCAGATAAGTTTAACCATCTTGACGCCATATGTCGTAAGACTCAATGAAAAACCTTTTGACTTATTCAACTAAAAGCAGGACAGTTTCAAATCGTTTTGTGTTCCGAGCCACTGTCTTCCCAACTGACCAATGGTGAGAGAAAAAGATCATTCAGCCCTTCAGCAACATTTATACTCTGGTTTCTGTTTTCAAAGTCAATTCAAGAACCATCAAGAGAAAAGTGTATAAGTTTTAATAAAGAGGGAACAGTAGATAGGAAAACTGGATGAGGAGGTCACAACAGAAAAAGGGATCATCATTCAACTTAGAGCTAAAGAGATCAATTAGAAAAGATCCAACTCATTTCATAAGACGTTTGGCATGTAAGGGAGGAGTTTTAGCGAAATGGTACTTGAAATCTGTGAGGCACCTTGTTACTTCAGAACAGAAAGTTTTAAGTTTACAGAAAGCGAAGATAATCTTGAATAAGTTTGAATATGATCCTGGGATTATATATATATATATATATGTGTGTGTATTTGAACTTTATTTCAATATTTCATGAGCTTCCGACTCTTAGTTTTGGTTAATTAATGAACATGTCATTTTCGTTTATGATCGAATTCATCACGAGTCTTCTGAGAAACTTGGACAGTAATTATATATTCTTATTGCTCAATGTAGAGTTATAAAAACCTCGGAGAATTCCAGTAAGATATATTTAATCATTTCTAGAGCTTAATCTAACAATTGGACAATGTTCTTGTTACACGATTTGGAAAATTTTTCTGTTACACTGGGTATATATTATTATTATTATTATTATTATTATTATTATTATTATTATTATAAACGTTAGCGTATACCCATGTTTGAGTAGACGCCTCGTTTTTTAAACAATATTTAAAAAACTGAATGTCTACTCAGACATGGCAATTCGTTAAAATACCGTTAAGAATAAGAAGAAATAATGTACGGTTAAAAAATACATTAATTTCTTAGAACTTGGTTATATACGCACACACACACACATACACGCACACACACACATATAACTATATATTTAGATAGATAGATAGATAGATAGATAGATAGATAGATAGATAGATAGATAGATAGATAGATAGATAAAAAAAATATACATATACGCACATATAGTTGTAGGTACATATATATATATATATATATATATATATATATATATTTCTAGGGTATCATAAATATAGTGCTCAATATTATATAACAGAGCTATTAAGTATATATTAGTGAATATACATAATAACCAAGATTAGATGTATAGTCTCGACCTATTATTATATTAACACCGTAAGTTTCTTCCATTAGAGAGTACTTTAAATGTTACAAGTCTGGTATTTTAGAGAGATATTCTCCTTGATACATAACCTGTTTACTTAATTTCTAATTTCAAAATTTTCATTTAAAATAATTTTTAATTTTAATTTATTTCTTTATTTCTTCGTCTTTCGAACATAAAAATTGAAATGATATAAATTATAAATAATTAATTATAATATTTTAGGCAAGAATAATTAAATAAACAAGTCTTAACTTGCAATTTTAAATCATCACCACGACAAGGCAACTGTCATAATACGATAATGATCAGATTGTATCCGGGACGTGAATATTTGCAGCTTTGCCTGAAACTCCGACTCGTCGTATCGACGTTGGATATTATGTATATTCCGTAACATATATATATATATATATATATACAATGAAAATTTCGTATAAAAATTCACCTTATATCCGCATGTCAGGCTACTAATTTATTGACCCTCTTTCTCATAATTTTGTGCACATGTAGCATTTTCCTTATTATCCTTTCACTTGTCAGCACTTTAAAATGTCATTTGTCAAATGCTTTTTTTTAATCTTTTATAAACATATTTCAGTATTCGTGTTCAGCCAATAGAAGTATACACAGATGAACGGTAAACAAATTTCATTCATACATTTGAAAAATGACAAACTTCAACCTTTTTTTTTTGCCTCAAACGTCTCGACAGGAAAAACTAATTTCATTCAGTTCACTCATTGAATTGAATTGTTTTGTTTTTTTTTTCAATATTTTGCTGTCTTTATTCACATTGATGCCTTTTTTTTTATCGTTTCTGAAAAAAACTTTGTTTTTACCTTTATTTTTACTTTTGCTGTTTTTAGACTCAAAATAAAAATCCTGCTAAATATTTTGATTTTGAAAAAGAAGACGAAGTAATTAAATAAAAACCCGCGTCAGCACTATTTTTTTTTTTTTTTTAATTAGAAATAATCGTTATCATTAATTTTTAAGAAGTCAAAACACAAGATTCGTTGCGGAAAATTCCACTTGTGACGTGCAATTTTTCTCGACTGAACGCTATAACCTTCGGTTTGACAGTCTGTAATGATTCGAATTTGGAAAGAGTCATAAAATTGTTGGCAATTAAGTACAAGTTGCAACCAGATTTTAAACTTCTGACAAATTAATTCGATTATTTCTAGTGAACGAAATGTTTCTCTTATGTCAAAGAGCTTAAAAGATATTGTATCGTTCGGGCCAAGAACAAGATCCACCTGTGTCTGTGTGTGTGTGTGTATATATATATATATATATATATATATATATATATATATATATATATATATATATATATATTATATAGTGAATTGATATCCGTATCGATAATTCCCAGGAGGATATAAATCCCGAGAGCTGAATGTAATAAACAGAGCAAGTGATAATTAATAAATCGGAGACTTCGAAAAGCCATGTTAATATTTTATTTCGTGAAATCGATAATTCGATTTCGCTTCGTCGGACCAAGTGGTTTCAAAACAATGAAGGGAAACATATATATATATATACATATATATATATATATATATATATATATATATATATATATATAGAGAGAGAGAGAGAGAGAGAGAGAGTGAGAGAGAAAGGGAGTGGGGAGAGAGAGAAAGAGAGAAAACGATATATAAATATTTATATAACAAGAACAGCTTTGGAAAAAGATGTATGATAAAGTGAAAAAAGTTTTCCCCCGTAAACAAATCTAGTCAGATGAAGTCCTAATATATATATATATATATATATATATATATATATATATATATATATATATATATATGCGCGTGTACATATATGTATATATTTATGTATGTATTCACATATATATGTATGCAATGTTGAATAAATATTTTCGTACGATGACACAGAGTTGTCAGTAGAATTTTGCTCTGAAATTCTTCAGTAAAATATTTGATCTATATAACTGAATATCACCACGGTGTAACATTTTTTTGTTTTTTTTTTTTTGCCGCCGCCGCCGTCGCCTACACCCGCTGGTGTAACCACATTTAGTGGTACAGTCCTCATGGTCTTAGGGCGACGTTTTAACCAAAGGACTAAATCTGCGCTGGCTAATGCTAACGCTGATCCAAGCTGTTGGTCGTTGGCCACTTCGATCCACACCAACACTGCCCATGCTGTGTTCTTGATATCAGAGCAGTGGAAGATCGCAAGTCGTAGCCTCGGAACGCTGGTTCAAGTCGTGGCGCATGCTATATCAATATAAAATATCTTCATGAGAAAAATAAAACGAAAGATTCATGGTATTAATCCTCATTTAGTTTATATAGCTCTTGGTACAATAAAAATTAGCCCTTTCGCGTCAATCTCTATAGTGACTCTGGGCCTTGTCCACTTCTGGAGAAGCTGGGTTCAGAGTCTTGGAATCAGGAAATCGGGTGGCAGCTAATGTGGAATTCAGAGCCCAAAGTTACCGAGCTCCCCAAAGTCATGTGATTATATACATTTCGGCCCAAAACTGGCATGAAGCCGAAAGGTTCTGGGGATTCGGTGTTTCTTCAAATTTCATTAATTCCAATAGGGATTTTCTTTGTTTCCTCTTTGGAGAATTATCCACCTTCCTTGGTAGTAGTCACAGGGATTGCTCTTCCCTTAATTCCAAACTGCTTCACTTCACATCTCGCACCACTACTTCGCACAGGCGATACTGAATTCTTCCTCCTTCCTTCTCGATATTCTAACTCTGTCCATTTCTCAGGGATGTCATAACTGTCTTTGTGACAAATCTAATTTTTAAAGTGCGTAGGAGAAAGGGCGTGGTTTAATGAGGACATTAATTTCAATACTCTGACTTCTTTTCTGGACACACCTATGCCACGAAAACACAAACCAGATTACCTTCTCATTTTAACCTTCCAAACGATAGATAAAAATTATTTCCCAATTTATTTCCGTCAATGAAAATGTATTTGTTTACCGAAATTCTCAAAAGAGAGTAACACTGTTTTACATCCTTGGGCCGGTCGCCATCTTAGTGAAAACATAAAGCAGATCACCTGCCTGTTATTGGCGGGTTGATTTTCATAATCCTAATATTCGTAGCGGGTTTATTCTCTGTTTTCATTTCTCAGTTCGTTTTTACTAACGAAAATATAACTCCCCGTTTACTTCTCTTTTCGCCAATGACATGGTTTTCTAATTTACCAAAAAAAAGATAAAGCCATTTCCCAATTGGCTTCACCGGCATGCGAGATTTTCGATAGATAAAAAAGTACCCTTGGTGCATCATTCCAGTTCGTAGGGGTTTCTTCACTTCATTACCAGGGAAAATGTCTTCCATTCTCTCTTTCTATCTCTCTATCTTCCAGTTTATATTTCATTTTAGGCTTAACCCATTTTCTGCTTAGAATTAATGTTTAACAACATCAGTGTCACAACTGAATTAAGTGCATTCGCAAAGAATGAGATCCTGTTGAAAAATTATTTCTTGTATAAAAATTAATTAATCTATTAATAATCTCAGCCTGAATCGAATATGTCATTATTTTTTTTCAGGTTTTACCACCGGTGACAACATTTTCTCATATTAACTCAGAAACAATAAAGTAAATATCAAATTTAGCATTGTTATAAACGTATCAATCCTCTGTAGACGATAGTTCGAGTGTAAAATGTTAAAGAATTTGTCTTATCACCCTTTGTTACATGTTTATCAAGCCTTGTCATTACAGAAGACTCTCACATGCGAACAACTTGGATTAACACTGTCTAGTCCTGCCTCAACAATTAAATAGCTCTTGAATCTCGCATCTGAGCAGAAATCTTTTGTCGGAAATCGACTTTAGGATTTGATCTTTCAGTGTCTAATAAAAAAATTCAGGTCCATGTTAGAAAAAGCGTAATTTTATGTTATGACAACATATTTGTCTAAAGAATGAAGCGAAAATCAATTATGGTTAAGCGACTGCTTCGCATTTAACTCAAGCCTCGATTCTCTTGAAATATTAGAAATATTCCTTTTGCCTGTTCATATTTCTTTGTAAGCCCCACTACTGCGAATTTTCTTTCCCCTATTCCCGAAGCAATTTAACGACTTGCCATGTGAACCAATTTTTAAACATCTTTTTTATTTATTTGTACAAAGAAACGCATATTTGAATCTGGTCTATTGCAATGAGATATTATTTATTGCTTTTTAATAAACAACATTTCTCTGTATAATCATTCGCTGGTTTTCCGCCATTATTTATTTTCCTCACTCCACTTTTCGACAATTTTACTTTATCTCGGAAAGATCAAGGTAACATTTGAATATAATGTAGACAACAGATCAAATCTCTCACATGTGAAATTCGCTTTGCATTTTGTTTTGTCACCATTCTCTTTCTCTTCTAGCTTTTTCTATTTACTTTAGATTGGATTGGCCTCAAAACTGTATGCTTGCCTGTTATTTATACTAAGTAATTATGAAAGACTGAAGCTTTTAAAAGTGGAGCTATATACCCGACTATCTGAAAAATAAAGCTGTCGGGTTCAAATTTGTGAGATGGAAAATGAATTATAATTATGCGACAAACCGTTGCAATTACTATTCAATGTCAGTCTTAACAAAATCTGAATTTAAAAATGTACGACAACAGGAAAGGGTGAAAATAAGAAAAACTGCACGAAAAATAATATACTATACTAAAGCACCAAAACAATTATCTTTCATGATGACATATGATCCCCTTTTTTTTTCTTTAAAATACAGCTAAATATAGGTAAACAATTTCTAAGTGGCCCAAAACGAGTACGGCTTGAAGGAGAGATATGCTGATCATCGCTATCAAAATGAAAGACAATTACCCTCCTGCTTATTTATTTATTTATTTTTATTTTTTTATTTATCAACCTTAGTGGAAATCATAGAATACAAAAATCTGCGACACAGTTAGCTGAACTCTGTGTTCTTTTCAGTGGCTCTGTAGTATGCGTCTCTTCAGGGAGTCCTGGGTATGACGATAAACTGCTCCGGCAGTAAGACCTGATTAGGAGATTGAAGGTTTTGAGGAGCGTGGAACTACCACTTAACTGCTGTTGTTCCCAGATTCCCCTGACGGGTAGTAGCACCTGTTAGGGTCCCAACTATAGGCAAATACTGAACCCCTAAACAAAAACAAAACACTTCTTCTTCTTCTTCTTCTTCTTCTTCTTCTTCTTCTTCTTCTTCTCCGAGATTTTTTATCAAATACATATTTATAGTAAAATGACGAGCAATAAATTTTATCTGTAGTTGAAGGCATGCAAAATATTTAGATTTCGGTATTAAATAACCAACAGAGTTTGATATACCGCTAAACAAAATCAACCAACCAAAAGAGCCTCTTTGGGGCTACTTATCCTGTGTCCCAAATCTCTGCTAACGAGATAAATATCACTTAACAGAAGTTTAAATTAAGATTTAAATATACACTAGACAGAAGGAGGACAGTGAACCCGAAAAAAGAGATTAAGCTCCTGATTTAATTAACACACAGTTCTGTTCTTTTCCTAGACTGGTTACCAACCACGGCTAGAGAACCCAGTCTAGACTTCTTAAGCTTAATTCGTTACATACATATATCGCAAAAGAAAAACATGGGAATTGTATGAATCTCAATTCCCCACTGTTTAACCCATAGCTTGTGATTGGGAAGAAGGTATAAGTCCATACGATTCCCATAGGGAAACGTAACAAATTATAGCAGAATTCGAACTCGGCTCGCTAATTTCTTTTTCAGAATCGCTAGCTGTTACATTAGTAGGTGCATAACATGCATTATACGGTCGTATATAGTAAGTTTAAAATATACTAATATAATAAAAGATTTTTTTTCTTAATATTCAATGAAATTGAGAAGGTTCTGATGTACCTGTGTTTTGTTTACACGCCATCTAATTTAGTACTGATTTTATTTTAGATTGGGGTGCGCATGATAGAAAGAATGTGTTGCGTCAATTTTCGAAAACGTACTAAATTCCAAATTTCAGAGCCGGTTTTTTTTTACCCAGATTCCAAAAATTAGAACAATGGTTGGTACACGACAGCTTTGCCGATAAAGCAGACACCAGAAACTGTCATCCAGACTTTTCTAATAACATATCTAAATAGTTTCTGACAAATTTATCTTTACTTCGCCATAACGCTGATGTCAGCACATGTATCCTGAAGAACATTACGACTGTAAAATAATGAAGAATTGTTACCGTATCTAGGTAACTAACCAAACGTCTCTTTCCAAACAACAGAGTTCAAAAGCATCTACGTAACTTTGTGGGCGACGTAATTATTTTCTAACCTACAACACCTTAACCACACAGATAAAATTTCTTGCTACTCTATCTGTTTTTTCATGTTCTGCATTCTTTAGCCGCACTAGTTCAGGCACAGCTAAGACTCACCATGACATGTGCACAGGAAACGAACCCTCCTCATCCTTTTCATATTTCATTAGTAAGGTTGAAGTTCCACTGAAAGAGCTTCTTCCCAGGAATTGTTACTTTGTGAAATAGACATCGAAGAACATCCCTCTGCAAAGTCTTAACCTCTTCCAATCTGGGATCAACCATTATCTATCCTACATATAATCTACGATTCTTACGTCCATAAAACCAATCAAATTCAGTAATCATCTACCTTGAGTGGCACTTGGGTTTTACATTGGGTGAACAGGGGGCATAAAAATAAATTTGGTGTAAAGTTTATAGAATTTATCATGCTTATATTGCATAATGATTTTTCACTCTTTATTTTGTCAAATATGTCCGGTGCAATGCAATTCAGGTTCTCCTACATGTCAGTTCTTCTGATCCTTTGATTATATTAATTGTATCATATCTGTCGACTCCTTCTAGTTCGCATTTGATTATTATTTTACTTTCTTCTCGTCTCTCTTGGAGTTTCACTCATTTGATTGGAAATTCCTTCTGTCGAAGGCAGTTCTTATCTTCTTTCCTCATTTTTTTCTTTCCATCCGGGGTATACGAACGGGTTTGACCGGATGAGAAATTATTAAAGGAAAAAATACAATTCTAATAGAAAATACCCCACAAACTAAATCATAACTAAAGAAAAACTAAAAATAAGACTCGAATTCTCGAATAACTTCAACTGCAGAAAATTGAAAGGTTCTCAAAATAGGTGAGGCTAGACTTCAAGACATCAAAGAATATTAAAAGATCAAGGAAATGTATTTAAGACCAATTAATTTACATCTTCATATCTTTTATATAATTACAACTGTATCTATTTGGACCTAAAGTTCAGGGCGTTTTTAAATGAATTTCAAAGCATATTTAAATATTTGTACATAGATTGATTCAGTCACATATATAGAATCCTGCTCCATCACCTTTTGCAATCTTTGAGGCAACTTCATGATTGCAATTTCGCTGGGTGAGGAACTAACAAGTCTTTTTACCGGCTTCCGGCAAAAGTGGATTTTGTTGCCATAAAGAGAATTCTATAGGCATTGAAATAAGTGATAATCCGACGATAATGTGAAGTCAGTTGAGTGTTGCAGATATATCATATATTAAACAGTAAATACAACAGAAGTGGATTACAAGACTAGTGAGTGTGTTTCAATTGACCCAGCGTTCAATCTGTTCGACTGTTCCCCCAAGCCCTTCTCTCCAACTAATCTTATAGTAGGTGGAAGAGTCCAACATAGACTCTTTAGAGGGAGGACACCACAACAATATCAATAATAAATATAGATTTTTTTTCCTCACCGGTAACAGAACTGTGAGCTTCATGCACAACGGAATCGTAAGGCGGTGATTGAAAACTATATATATATATATATATATATATATATATATATATATATATGTGTGTGTGTGTGTGTGTGTGTGTGTATATATATATATATATATATATATATATATATATATATATATATGTATATATATATATATATATATATATATATATATATGTATGTATGTATGTATGTAAAAGGACAATATAAAAAATGTCATTTGCCTTAACAATGTCCCTCAGAGAACGAAACGCGTCGGACAAGACAAGTTTTCATTTTATCATTTTCATATATATATATATATATATATATATATATATATATATGTGTGTGTGTGTGTGTGTGTGTGTGTGTGTGTGTGATAAATTTTAGTCAGGCGTGAAAGGAAATGACACGTTCAATCGCCTCCTTGAAAAATGATATGAAGTTTTGTTGCAGCCCAATTATGCGAAACTAATTCATCAAAATTCTCGCTGATATTCTTCTGTTTGTGTGCAATGATCATGCAAAAATAACACGGACTATTAATCCAAATTCTGGCATGAAGAAAAATACATAAAAAGTCCAGTTGTGACATTCGATACGCGTAGTTGATCTCAAGAGTCGTTCTAGCTTGACCACACGTCATGAAAGAGCGCTACATATTATTTTGAGTTCAAAGAATGAATTCCCGGCCAAATGGGGTGAGATATTCAGTTTAACTGGAGGAACTAAATGATTTTTGACCTCCGAAATAGTAGAGCCGATAAAGTCAAAATTAACACCCTATGGTCACAGGAAGTAGAGTTAATTTGTGGTCTTTATGCCCTGTTTTGAAGACAAAGCATTTCATTCATGGAGGTCAATTATTACGTGGAAGATAGGTGATACAATCCTCTAAATGTGATACAATCCTCTAAGATAATTGGCGGTCACTAGGGATTAATTTTGGATGAATATAGTTTTTAATACAAGGCAAAAGATCTACTTAGGGTAGAGCGTTTCAGATTTACTTTGTTTGGATTAGAAGCATAGATAACGGTTGACCCTAGGATAAGATTGTAGTGATCAGGGAAGCCTCCTCTCAGATCCTCTTCATCAAATAAGCGTTATCCTGTATAATATTTTAAATATAAAATGATCTCAAACTAGAGAAACTGTCATTGGTCCAGGAAACAAGATTTTAAAGAATTATTTTCCTCAAAGAATGATTCAGAAAAAGAAATAATCTCCAAAGGAGTTGCTACAGATTCCTGGGGAATTTCAACCGTACAATTCAATTGACATTGTTCCAAACATTTCTGAGGCTCTTCAGAACATAAGTGAATTCTTCAACTTTCTTGAGCTACTTGGTATTTTTGCCCACATGCTTAAGCTAGAAGTTGGAACGCTCAACACATTTCTCAGAAATCCCGATCTCCCATAATTCTACAATAACAGACTCTTAGCTGTTGTTGCACGGTTGTTGCACTTGTTGTCAAGATTAATATCCTGACTGAAGTAAGCCAAAAGAATAAGGTCTTCATTCCTAGAATCTTCGTAATTCTTGTTTGTCCTTTGAATTCAAGCGATTTCAATCCCCACAAGGATAGTGTCTCAAGATAACCATTATCTTAATCAGTCTTATAAGCAGATGTTGTTCATGTGAGCATCTTACCAGCTTCCTCCAGTTGCACGACAATGACGCTATGAAGGATCTTGTAGTCCACTCAGTGACGTTGTCAGCCATGTTTTTCTCTGTCTTAGAGTTGCAGGATTATTGGCTCTTTTGACGTGGTCATACCATTTTAAATCCTCTTCTTGATGGTGGATATGGGGTCTTTGACGGGCTTCTTTGTGATGATATCTCCCAATCCGTCGGTTGTGATGCAGTCTACGTAGGAGATGCTTAAGATGGTCTTCTATCGCATCTCACATCTAATGCCTAAGTTCTTCATTTTAGTTCTCTCAATAGCGATTACCTAAAACTGACATCATGCTTTTCCTATCACCAGCTATATATTGTTGCTTATTTTCTAAAGTTGAATACCTAACCAATCTCTTGGTACAGACAACCAGTGATCGAAGTAGTGATAAAAGTATATAGAATCTTTCTCAATGTAAGAGTCTATATTATTTGTTTTGTTTTGTGCATTAGAATATTTCTTCCAGAACAGCTACTTTTTCGTGTATAAACGATGTAAATAACCTTTTTTCTTTCATTTGTTTTGGGCAACAAAGAATGCATTAAAACCGCATATTCTGATGTCATTATATTTGATGTAATTTTTTTTACAGCCATTACTGCAGACGCGCCTCCTAGTGTCGTCAGTAATTTTGAGTACATAAGTCAGTTTCACGTTGCACATTTTTCCCTTCCCTCGCAAGAATGAGATAATTATAGTTCATCACTTGCTTTCAATTTCCTGAGAATCTAATATCAGGCATCAGTTTATTCTATAAGAGAGTACCTTATATGGATTTTACAAGTAAGTGAATCTAGACCTAGCATTATTTAGTAATGGGAATTAAGAAGTTGATGCAAAAAGTCAAAAAAAATCAAGTCTGGTAATTTGGATTTTACTAGCATACGGTGGGATCTGATTTGTCGTAGAAACGAAAAGTATTTAATTAACACTTGGAATTGTTTAGTTTGGAACTTGTAAATTAAAAAGTTTGTAACTTGTGATGGAGGGGAGAAAACGAAACCATAAGCAACAACTCGTTACCCACCAGCCACTTAGTTAAAGTGTAGGCCTTAGTCTAAACTAAAGCGAACAAAATTTTAAATTGTTTTTTTAATCCCACTCAGCGTTTTTGTCTTGTATCTTAGATATTCATTCGATCTTTACTATGTCCTCAAAATCATCAAAACCCATTGTCGTTAATGAGCTTGTAACCTGATTCTATATATATATATATATATATATATATATATATATATATATATATATATATATATATATGGGAACACAGTATGATTGAAAACTGTCTATTACCAAGTTATGACCGACAAATCTGTTCCGACATTAACGTTTTTACATTTCAAATTAAGCCAAATTTTTTAAAAGTTATTTACCGGAACGTCATGATTTTGGTCTGAGAAACTTAATTTAAAACCTAGGGTCTGTTAAATAACTAAATTAAAACATGCACATATCCACTAAAAAATTGTACATTTTTGTTTCAACGTCAAAAAAGGAAAACCTTTTTTAAACGTCTCATCAGGTGAGGAATGACAATGTTACTAAAAACCTTTTATTCGGGAATACAGTTATCGAAGCAAATATCATCTACTTCCGTCCTTTGAAAATTTCTCTAAAAGGTATTCTAGAATTTACATGTGGAGATGGAAGGGAATCTAATCATTAGTAATCGCTGGCGAAAAAAAGAAAGGGAAAAGAAAAATGGGAAAAGAAAAATGGGAAAAGAAAAAAAGAAGGGGAAAGAAAAAAAAGAAAAAAGAAAAGAAAAAGAAAGATTCCATGGGAAGAGGAGGAGGTGATAAGCACTAAGAAGAAATAAATCTGGTCATAGAATTCGATTAGAATGTAAAATTTGATCTTTAACGGTCTCCTAGTTTGGTTAGGTCGATGCTTAAAGTGAAAATAATTTGTAGTCAAATACAGTTAAAGTATAGATTAAAATATTAGATATCTTTTTTTTAACCTTCGTACTATTTTTGGGATAGGTCGTTGTCAAGGAGAAAAATAATTTTCAATTTTTTAGGGACAAATAGATGGTGAAATCGATATAGAAATAAAATGCAAAATAAGATTAAAAATTAGTGCTGTGTAACCCGGATATAAGAGAGTTGTCGGGACCGAATAAGTCTCTTATATCCGGGGGTTTCTCTTATATCCGGGGGTTTCTCTTATATCCGGGTTTGGTCTAATTTTTTTTAGGTACGTATGGGAATAATTTGGGACCACATACAATCTCTCTTATATCCGGGTTTCTCTTATATCCGGGTCTTTTTTATATCCGGGTTACACTGTATTGACTTTCCATTTTCCATTAATCTAAGTTGGAAAAGTGAATTAATACGATTGCATATAAAAAGGTAGTTATTAAACAAAATGTGAATTTGGATCGAAACACGACTATTGTAGCGTCAGCCAGAATCGTTACCACTTGCAGTATCTAGACTCCGTAAGTAGTGGCAGGGGCGGGAGGGGCGGAAGGGACGGGAGGGACGGGGGTGGGTGCTATGTCTATTGTTTATAGGTATGCAAACGGACATTTTCATTTTTTAAATTTTTTCTTTTCAAATTTTTCCATACAATTTTATTAATTTATGACTATTAATTATCATTTATAAAGTATTATTATTCAAAGGCTTAAGTAGCCTCGTTTAGACCAGTTGATGGATAAAACCTAAAGGTAGGTTCAATGAAACTCAGATTATTATATTAGTACATTTACAGAAGTAGGAATAAATTATTATAATTTACGTCTACATTTAATATTCAAAGTAAATTTGACTAAAATGAATCTTATATTACGAGTAGAACTAGGATATAATAGGCGATGGCTTTGGTACCATGTTTACAAACATAACATGATTAATTCGTAGATTCAAAATTACTTTAGCAAGATTTTAATGTTAATTCTTTTGTATGTTTACAATTTATTGCCGTTTCATATCTTCGATTTAATAATTTTTCTTTGGGTATTTAATTATTTGTATTTTCTCCTGTCGTTTAATGATCTCGAGATTCTAGCCTGTTTTAGCATTTTTCATTTAAGTTGGGGTGTTTTTCCTTTGTCATTTAATTCCCCAAAATACTAGGAAAGTGACGGTCATGCTTCGTTTATCTACATTCTAAAAGGATGAGATATAGTTATAAAAGCGTTGTTTTGAAATCATTCATCGTGCTACCAACTTAAAATCTTACCGAAATCCCAGGATTACGAACAGAGCAAATAGTACACCCGTATACTATTTACGGCTCTAATTTTTGTATTGAGCACTGTTTTTAAATTAATGTTTTTAACGTTGTGATCTTACTGTTCGTTATTCTGTATTTGATATATCTCTATTGATAAAAGGCAGGATGTGTATGAGTGTGAGTGCGTAACGAATGCACTGCCGCAATTTTCGATAGATTGGCACTAAAATTTACATGCACGTGCTCCAAGTTAGCGGGAAGGCAACGACCGACATTGCATTTCCCAACTCCCATCGATAGTGGAAATAATCGATTTTTTATGCTTCTACGGCAGTTTTCATGTATTTTGCGGCCATTTTCTACTGGCCAGAGTGAGAGCCTATAGCTGGCTTCCACGAATAGGCAGGAAGATTCTATTAGCCAGCGTGAGAGCCAACAGCTGACTGACACGAATGTTAACTAGCATGCAAAAAAACATCGATAACTGCATTCGTCACAAGTGGGAAAAATTTAAATCTGCATGGCACTTTACTCCAATTGGTTCTTTCGCCTGCTTAAACCCAACGTTGATTCTGATTCCGCAGAACTAGGTTGGGTGTGAAAAAGTATTTGTTGTTAACATTCTTTTTTCATTCTGTTTTTCCAGTTACGAGCCCTTTTTTAAAGCTGATCGTTTTGTGTTACTTTTGTTTAGTTCTTTTTTCGTAACAGATTTAATGTTTAGTATAGAGCTTAGAAAAAATTCGCAGTGTGAGATAGGCAAGAAGTAAGGCATGTAGCAACATCAGCTATGGCAAAGGGCACTCCTTTAAAGGCAAGGAAGGGCAAAAATATTTGATGGATACATGAACAGATAGATAGATAGATAGATAGATAGATAGATAGATAGATAGATAGATATGAACAGACTGAGATAGATAGATAGATAGATAGATAGATAGATAGATAGATAGATAGATATGAACAGACTGAGATAGATAGATAGATAGATAGATAGATAGATAGATAGATAGATAGATCAAGCTCAGTCTTTTCATATCTATCTATCTATCTATATATCTATCTATCCCAGTCTGTTCTATCTATCTATCTATCCCAGTCTGTTCATATCTATCTATCTATCTATCTATCTATCTATCTATCTATCTATCTATCTCAGCCTGTTCAAATCTGTCAATATATCTACCTTTATCAGTCTATTCATGGAAAGAAAGAAAGAAAGATAGATAGATAGATAGATAGATAGATAGATAGATAGATAGATAGATAGATATGAACAGTGAGGTATATAGATAGATAAGAACAGACTGAGAAATATAGATAGATAGATATGAACAGACTGAGATAGATAGATAGATAGATAGATAGATAGATATATATATAGATAGATAGATAGATAAGAAAAGACTATCTATCTAGCACAGTCTTTTCATATCTGTCTAAGTATCTATCTCAGTTTATTCATATCTATCTATCTATCTATCTATCTCAGACTGTTCAAATCAGTCTATATATCTAAGTCTGTTCATAGATAGATAGATAGATAGATAGATAGATAGATAGATAACGAATAGACTGAGATAGATAGATAGATAGATAGATAGATAGATAGATAGATAGTTATGAACAGACTATCTATCTAGCACAGTCTTTTCGTATCTGTCTATCTCACTCTATTGATATCTATCTATCTATCTATCTATCTATCTATCTATCTATCTATCTAAGTCTGTTCAAATCTGTCTGTATATCTAAGTCTGTTCTTAGATAGATAGATAGATAGATAGATAGATAGATAGATAGATGTGAACAGACTGAGATAGATAGATAGATAGATAGATAGATAGATAGATAGATAGATAGATAGATATACATATCTAGCTCAGTCTTTTCATATCTATCTATCTATATATCTATCTGTCTATCTATCTATGCATCTATCTATCTCAGTCTGTTCAAATCTGACTATATATCTATCTCACTCTTCATATCTATCTATCTATAGGAGTCTGTTCATATATATATAGATAGATAAATAGATAGATAGCTATGTACAGACTGTGATAGATAGATAGATAGATATGAACAGCCTGAGATAGATAGATAGATAGATAGATAGATAGATAGATAGATAGATAGATTGAGTTAATTAGATAAATAGATAGATAGATAGATAGATAGATAGATAGATAGATAGATAGATATGAGAATTTTTGTCTTACCGAGTTTACCGCGAGCTGTACAAGACATTTTCGTTCGATATTCTTCGAAGTGTAATTTTTGTTTGCCTCCCACAATCATCTTGTGTATCCATTGTTGTCTTTCTTTCTCGTCTTATTCGTCTGAATTGCGTTTATTGTTTCAAATTGTGTTATCCCTTCCTGCTTCTCCTACTGAAGTAACTCCTTCGGCATGGGCAAGGGATAGGCCCCCACAGAAAGGGTCAGAATATTTCAAAAATTTAAAAGAGAAGTTTGATTCATATGTTAAAGGCATTGAGTTATTACCGGTGCCGTCTGTATTGGACACGGTGAATACAAGGACAACAATGGACTTCAAGACCCGGAAGCTAAATATCATGACTAGGGAAGGGATGGAAAAGTCTTCAAATTGCAACTCAAATTCTAGCAAGAAGTTAGTGAATGTGGGACATCTTATTGCCGACAGAAGAGAAAGTCAAATAACTGGCAGGCTGTATTCTAACTACTTCGACAGTCAGGCTTCAGACTGAATATATGGGGACAAGAAAGGCAAAGGTGACTCTACATAGGTTGCCACTCTACATATCTGATGACCATATTGGTTTTTTCTTTTCTAAATATGGGGGCGTCTCCGACGTCTGCCCTATTAAAAGTAAGGCAGGAATTGCCACAGGCGACATTGAAATCTCAATTACATTAAATCAAAAGCAATTTAAGCAAATACCCAACAGGTTAATGTGTGCGGGTAGACTTATCTCTGTCGCTATGGAGGGTCGTCGGCCATTTTGTTGGGCTTGTGGGACTGCTGGGTATTTGTCGAAGGCTTGCCCGGGATAAAACCCTGCCCCACAACCCCAAAAGAATAATGAAGCAGCAACATCACAGGCAACTTCAGAGGCAACTTCAGAGGCAACAGCACAGACAAGCAAGAAAACTGGAGAGTGGACGGAAGTCGTCAAGAAGGGACCCAAAAGTACCACCACTTCCCTTCAGCAGCGGAATGAGGGTCTCCAACCAGAGCCAGAGGACCAGCAAGAAAGGGAAGTAGAAATGCAGGAGATGCCCCCACCTCGGTCGTCTTCACTGAAAAGAGGGAGAGAGGAAACAGAAGAAGAAGAAGAGAAGGGTGGGGGAATAAAGAAAACAGACAAGCAAGCTGAAGCCAACAAAGACTCTGCCAAAACCAAGGCTCAATCAATCCTGGCTTCGCCAGTCAAGAATACTGAAGAAAGTACCACAAGAAGTTTTCCTTCTTCCCCTCTGAAAGCACCACTATCCCCCATTCGCAATACACCTCCTCATCAAATACCCCCTCCCAATATCACTGCAGCCGATGATATTTCTTCTCCTCCCAACACCCCACTTTCCAAATCCCCAAAACCCAGTACCTCCCAGCAGAGTTCTTCTTCTCGTAAGAAGAAATTCCCGAGTGGGGTAATGTCTTACTGTGTGGACGAGCAGTCAATAGAAGCGGGCATATCGAAGCAAAAAAAGAGCTTTGTTAAAGCCCTTGTTAAAGATGGCGTCAGTAGACGGACTTGCTACAGATGATGCCCGAAATTTCCCCAAGGCCGCTGGCGTAATAACATGGATAAAGAGGACAGGGCGAAATTTAATAGCGCGGGATCACCTTCACGAGGCGAAGGATGCCTTTCCGGAAATCCGTATGGCAGAAATAGGAACCCCGGAACTGAGAAAACTTCAGAAATTGTGTGCAGGGAGGGTCCCAGTAATCCTCTATCCCTCATTATATAGGACATTAAAACTAACGTAACCCTCGGACGTTGGCGGTATTGTCCGAGATGGGAACAGGGAGCCTTGGACAATCAGTCCGTTCATATCTATCTATCTATCTATCTATCTATCTATCTATCTATATATCTATCTATCTATCTATCTCAGTCTGTTCATATCTATCTATCTATCTATCTATCTATCTATCTCAATCTTTTCTTATCTATCTATCTAGCTATCTATCTATCTATCTCAGTCTGTTCATATGTATGTATGTATCTATCTATCTATCTCAGTTTGTTCATATCTATCTATCTATCTATCTATCTATCTATCTATCTCAGTCTTTTCTTATCTATCTATCTATCTCAGTCTGTTCATATGTATGTATGTATCTATCTATCTCACTCTGTTCATATCTATCTATCTATCTCAGTTTGTTCTTATCTATCTATCTATATCAGTCTTTTCTTATCTATCTATCTATCTATCTATCTCAGTCTGTTCATATGTATATATGTATGTATGTATGTATCTATCTATCTATATCAGTCTGTTCATAGATAGATAGATATGAACAGACTGAGATAGATAGATAGATAGATAGATAGACTGAGAGATCCATAGATAGATACATCTCTATCTATAAAAGGCAGTGTGTGTGTGTGTGTGTGTGTGTGTGTAACGAATGCACGGTCGCAATTATCGACGGATTTACACCAAAATTTACATGCACATGCTCCAAGTTAGTGGGAAGACCAAGACCGACTTTGCATTTCCCAACTCCCATCGATAGTGGAAATAATCGATTTTTTCATTCTTCTACGGCAGTTTTCATGTAGTTTGCGGCCATTTTCTACTGGCCAGAGTGAGAGCCTATAGCTGGTTGCCACGAATAGACAGGAAGATTCTATTAGGCAGCGTGAGAGCCAACAGCTGACTGACACGAATGTTAACTAGCATGCAAAAAAATCGATAGGTGCATTCGTCTCAAGTGGAAAAAATTTAAATCTGCATGTCACTTTACTCCAATTGGCTCATTCGCTTGCTTAAATTCAACGTTGATTCTGATTCCGCAGAACTAGGTTGGGTGTGAAAAAGTATTTGTTGTTAACATTCTTTTTTCATTCGGTTTTTCCAGTTACGAGGCCTTTTTTAAAGCTGATCGTTTTGTGTTCATTTTGTTTAGTTCTTATTTTGTAACAGATTTAATGTTTAGTATAAAGCTTAGAAAAAATTTGCAGTGTGAGATAGGTAAGAAGTAAGGCATGTAGCAACATCAGCACGGCAAAGGGCACTCCTTTAAAGGCAAGGAAGGGTAAAAAATATTTAAAGTCAAGTGATAGCGATTGCTGTATGAGTCGTACGATTTTTTAATCAAGCACGGGCAACGCCAGGCCATGCTGCTTTTACATACACACATATATATATATATATATATATATATATATATATATATATATATATATATATATATATTTGGGCAGCACGCTTCAGGTGTAAGTCAGCTCAAGTAGCAGTCTGAGTAGCATGGGCGTGAAGAAGGACGAAATCTAATAGAGCAGTGTCTCTACTACTCCCCTTCACAACCCACACCACCACCCCATGGAAAGTTTCTTCCCGAAATTAATGTCATCTACTGAAAAACATAAGAGTTTTCGTATTTTTACAAACACTGCACGTCTAAAATCACAGGTCCTTTATCACGTTCATATATATCCTTTCTATCACATTCACCAGTCCATGATGTTGTTCTCACCTAAGACTTCCTTTGATGAAAACCCTAAACACAATGTTTGCGGGGAACATATATTGCCAGAATGAAACGATAGGCAGCCACCGCTGACATGCCCAGGATTTGCCGGGTGGGTTTCCTTATTTACGTTAAATATGGTTTTCTGGAATGGGGGACAACATTTCTCTATTTAAATTAAATATTAGGTTATTGCAAAAATAATGATGTAATAATGTCGTTTTTGACGTTAAAAAATACGTCAAAAAACGACATTATTACGTTATTATTTTTGCACCAACCTAATAAGTATTGTCTTCAGGATTGTTTGAATTTTTTCTTCTTTTTATTAAATAAATATCGTCTTGTAGATTGTGTGATAAGCATTCCTGATTTACATTAAATAATTATGATTTATTGGATTGGGTGATAACTTTCCTTGCGTTAAATACAGTTTCCTGGCTTGGATAATAAATTTTACTTACATTAAATATAGTCTTCTAGATTGGGTAACAACTTTTACTTGTTAACTTTCAATAAATTTAGTCTTCTGCTGATAAGTTTTTCTTTAAATATAGTTTTCCACATCGAATAACTTTTCATTGCGTTAAATGGTTTTTCTGAAAGAGTAGATTTTCATTTCGTTAAATATATATATATATATATATATATATATATATATATATATATATATATATATATATATATATATATATATATTGCGTTGAGTGATAACTTTTCCATTTTTACGTTTAATAATACGGTCTTCTGAATTGGGTGATATTTTTTCCATTTTACGTATAATAAATATACATACTGATAAGTTCATTGTTTCTAAACTCATCTCCAAATTTGATCCCCACGAAACGTGGAGTCTCTGTGCTATTCACACAATTTTCTTTAATAAATATGCCTCTAAACTTGACCCCTATTCACTCTCGGCTCTACATTAGATGCCCTGTTACTTCTAGCTGTCAATATTTTTGAAAATCCTCTTCTGTCGTTACTATTTTTAAAAACTCGGTGAATTGTCTGATCATTCGTACACTTTCTTAGTCTGTTACCACTATTTGACAAATTGCAAAAGACTTTAATCAACTCCGATTGCTTGGCAAGTTAGGACATGGCTGCACAACAAGTACATGAGGCGACCTTCTGCTTCTTTCCAATCGTCGCTGCTTTGTGGAATGGGTTCTCAAAAAGGTTACTGAAATCTTAATCTTTTCAGGTCTACCATCAACCGTTATATACCCAACATATCCTAATAATCTACCATTCTTATGAGCATGAAACAAACCTATTCCATAACCCTATACTTTAAGTAGTTTTCAGTCAGTTATGTGCCATGCATGATTAACACTTTGGTGATACATGACTGACGAGGCAGTTTTTTTTCTCGCAGTAGGTTGCCATTTCTTTCTGCGGTAGAACAGTTGCAACCCAAGGCTACAGAACCAGGTCTGACCTGCTATTTAACCACAGATGGGGGTGGGGAGAAGAAGAGGATTCATACTTTTCCCAAGGGTATTAGCACGTAAGTAATGGATTCGACTGGAATTCGAACTCAGCTCTCCGATTCCTCAATCCGAGAGTCTTATATTCGTTGCATAATATTGTAAAATAGTATTCAAAATTCTCGAATAATTACCACATATATATCTTGAATAAAATTTCCTCGTTGGTTCGTGCTTTTCTGCATTAACCAAATTAATTTCATATTTCTCGCAGAGGAATAATTGTTTTATAATTTCTTCGTGGGTAAAAAGCGAAATACAAGAGGATGTTCTCGTCTACGATTATTACAATCTTAATTAAATCCACACTGTTCCTTGCTTATTAATATCTATCACTCTCGATTCAGTTGAATCATCCCCCACCATTAAGTATCTGACTGCTATTTTTATTTATAATCTTCTATTCATATTCCGTTTTTTTGTTTCCGTTCGCAAAACCAGACGTTCGGCATTTTGTACCGATGACCCGGCCCATACAAAATCGGTATTAATTAAATAGTGAATAAAAACGACTCCATGTTCAACGGCTTGTGTCATTGGAACAATGATTATTGTAATAGAAAATGAACAAGAAAAAAAAAACATTATTGCTTTTATAGATGTCGCTTTTATTCTTTTCCTGCAGTAATGGTTCCTTTAAAATGTTCATTTAGACTTCGCGAATGTATTGTTTCTTTCCTGACTCTATCGAAAAAAAAACTCGTTCTTCTTATGCTTTTGGAGTCTTCTTTTATTCTATAGTTATTTGCCGCAACCGAAATCTAGAATTATATAAAAGTTCTAGAGAAAGAAATCGTGCAAACAGTTCTCTTTATTGCTACTATGCATATGGCATAACGAGAATAATATGGCTACATGTAACCGTAAGTTCTTTGCTAAGAGTTTTTTATATCGCACTTCTCGCTTGTGGGACTCGCTTCCAGATTCTTGCTTTCAGCCAACTTTGATCTTCAAAAATTTAAATGCAATGTCAATCGTTATCTTCTATCTTTTTAATTTATTTTAGTGTTCTCTCTCCTTAATAATACCTTTTTCTCATATTCTTAAAAAACTAATTGACCTCTTGCGTCTTAGTGGCTCTACTGCTTTGCTTGGGGTGAAATTATTAAAAATCATATATGCGGGATTATCCCACTTTGTCTATCGGGGATTTCACCCAAATCCCGCTAGATGGCGTTGCCAAAAGAAACTATAAAAATAAAGGAACAATAACTACATCTCTTTCTCTTTTTCCTCTTTATTCAAAGCTGTCATGGAAACAAGACGTGTCTCGTTTCCCCTCTAGGAAAGTTCTTACGCACTTAACACGGAACGTTCTTGCAACGTTGCATGCACGTTGTATTTTGTCTCGATAGATCAGTTGCGACTGAGTAATGAGTTCGATTCTGGCAGGATGCTCCATACATGCAGTTTTGTGCCCCATCTAAACTCCGATCAGTAAATCATTACTGCGAGCTGTCAAAAGCTCATCAGAACAATTACTGTGAAAGTATTTGTAGAAAAAGTACAGAGAAGCTACATATGGCATGACTGAAGCTGAGACGCCAGGTTAGGACCTATAACATTTCAGATACATTCTATTTTGTTTTACTTGTGGAAGATGTTAGACTAATCCAGAATATACGCTATGAGCCAAATGCTTGCATACAGAGAGGAAATTACAGAAACATAGAAAGTCAGACAAGGAAGCATTTCTACAGCAAGCCAAGCCGAAAAGAACTGCATGTCTAATCGGCTTTTATTATTGGCGGGCACAATTTTAACAGCATAAAATATGTAGATAACACCACAGAACCATAAATAAAACTACAGGAAGGCTTAGAATTATTTTACAATAATATTCATCCTGTACAAGGCCCAAGAGCCATTCGAAGTAACGCTTTACAGAGTAAAAGGTGCAGCTTATGGGCCTATCTGAGGAAGATAACCGTTAACCCTAGACTTGAACAGGTTAAGATTAGAATCATCCTCTTGGTAGTCGGTTCCACAAAGCAGCGGCTAGTGGGAAGAAACTGCTGGGTTGGAAAGTACATATCAAGGGGGAAAGGCAAAGTGAATGAAGCTAGTTCGATACAGTGTCTATGGTATGTCTGATCTGAAAATGTTAGAACTGGTGAAACTAAAGAATATAGTTCATCTGAACATTTTCCATTGAAATAGCAATAGAGCAGCCAGAGGCTTGCAACTTTTCGTCTATGGGAAAGGGGTTGTAGGGTGGAAGATAATCCATCACTCACAAGGAAGCAGAAACGTTTTTAGACTCTTACGTAGACTGGAAAGTGAAGACTGGACAGCTCCTGTCTATATATGGCAGCAGTACACGATTTTCAGTAATGACAGAGGATATCAGGAGGAGCCAAGGCAACCGACCATTTTCCATCATATTTAGCGATGAATCCTACGTACAAGTTCCATGTAAGGTTTGGCTTGAGCTTAAGTTCCAATAGGCGCTCGAGGCATGGGGCATTTATGAGAATGCCTCTGCGATTGGGATAAATCCAAAGTCCCCTCGGTGATGATGGAACCTCACCAGTTTGGTTTTCCAGGCACTGAACGTGACCAGCCATTTCCCCCCGATGAGCTGTTAAAGTTAGGTCAGAGGAGAGATCAGCTGTCAATCTCTGTTCACCTAGAGTTTTGAAGGTGCACCCGTATACTTCTGTATCATTAGCATAGATGTCCACAAATGATCGAAGTATAATCTCAAGTAGATCATTTATGTAAAATGAGGGTCTGTCTGAGAAGCAACACCTAGGAGACATCTTCATTGATTACTATATATTTGGTGAACTAAAAGAACAAATATGACCCAAAACAATAACAAGAGATGCAAAATAAAAGTAAATAAATTCTTTCATCTCATTTTATTCCATTTACTGTACCATTTTAAGATTAGTGCTTACTGGAAAATATCCCATTGACTGTTTATAACTTTTTTTTTCAAATTTTAAAAAAATTTATTGAAACAAAACAAGTACAGTTGACCACTGATGACAATTCCAGAACAACGTAACTATAAACAATTTTTTTCTAACCTCTGCCAGCCGCAATGATGGAGAAAGCATTACCTCAAACCATCGCCAGTGAGACACGCTGTAAGAGCAACTCCGTTTCGCGAGGCTCGTCCCTTAATCGAGACGCAATCGCGCCAATCCTCCGAAGGAACGCCATCGAACGAGGACCAATAACCCCTGAAGTCTCCATTGCTACAGAAGTAAAAAAAAATATATCTATCAGAAAGACAAGAATATTTAACTATTTTTTTCATCTCTGCGTCCCGGTCGTCGGATCCCGGCTCAACCGCGGACCTGATCAAATTACCGGCCGAAAATGTATCCGCACAGGTCTCATCCCAAATCAACGACTTCCCCATTTTAAAAGGGAAAATGGTAATGCCATCCGGCCGCTTTCCATCACCGCGGTCGAGGCCTACGGGTTCGATTTGGGAAGGGAACCTAGCTGCATCCAAACCTCTTCTAATGATGTCATTTATTGCTGCATGCCGTGGAAAGCGGCCGGCACTCCGACGAAAGGAGAGAGGATGCATACCAAACTCATCGATGGAGGCTCCACATCTGCATCTGTGACGCTCATATAATTTGAGTCCAAGACGGATCCCGACACCGACTCGAGTGCACTTATCATCTAGAAGGGTACCAGTAGATGAAGAGGGCACTGCGTTGAGCCAGGCGCCACTACTTGGTTGTGAAGCAGATAGTAGACAGGCGAGGCGATGCTGATCCAGAGAGAGCCTCAAATTAGTAAAATTGGCTTGGCATTTTATTTTATACCAGCATTTTTGTTTTGATGTGTCTAGTGGATAGAAAGTAATTATTGGGCCTAGACACTGCAAACTTGTTCGAAAGAACTACCCGAGAAACACTGAGACGATCCACCGAGTATCTCATCAATTAATTCGCGAATGGACGAAAGTGAAGAAAGATATGCTGGAAGGGCCAAATCTGCCGCTGATCGAAGGCCCAAGCCTCTGAAACTCAAAGCGAGCTTTGCCTGCCTCCAGCCTGTGTCGTCGAAATTAACGTTGCAAATTAGCCCCGCGCATCTCTTAATTGTGATATTTATCTCATTTAAGAAATCCTGTTCGAGGTAGCAAGAGGCACTTCGGAGAGTGTAGAGTCTTATTCACTTTTAACACAGATGTAAAAATTTACAAAATCTGCTCTAGTTCTTGTAAAGATAGAAGATAGCACTAGGAGTCAGGTACTGATTAGGGCGGTACAGGGAACTAACCATTCTTCCAGCATCTTTAGTGTTGAATCGTATGTATGAGCTCCACTTGGCGTCTGTTTTGAGTTTAAGGCCCAATAGACACTCAAGGAAGAGGGCTACCCTAAGGGAAAATCCATTCATCATGATTGATGATAGTTCAGTATCTGATCGGCAATGATAGAATGTAAATAGCTTGGTTTTTGAGACATTGATTATAACCAGCCAGTTTTTCACCCACAGAGCTGTTAGAGCGAGGTCAGAGGAGAGATCAGCTGCCAGTGTGGGGTCATCTAGACATGTAGATAATGTAACAAAGAAAAGAGGGCCAAAAGGGAATAAAAACTTCAATGGCAAGAAGACGCAATGTATGGTTCCCAGTGAGAAAAAATGACCAAGATGCGAGTTACGTATTAAAGACACCAAAGACAGAAAGATTTCAATATCTAAAAAGTATTATAGCAGGGTAACAGAACATGTGGCACAGAAATCCGAAAATGTATTGGAACAGCGAAAAATGTTTTCCAAAAACTAAGTAAAGTATTAAGAAATAGGAAAATTTCTTTAGAAATAAACAAAAGAGTTTTCAACTACTATGCAATATCAGTTCTTCTACATTGCAATAAATGACGGATAATTTCTTCAGAGATGAAGCGGCTTTTGGAGGTAACAGAGATGCAGTTCTACAGGAGGATACTGAGAATACTGTAGACGGAGCGAGCGAGAAACGGGGAAGTTTTAAGGAAAATTAAAACAAAAAGGGCACACAGAATAAAAAAGAAAGAAAGTTTAAATTTCTGTGACACTTAGTGAGGAAAGAATTTTTGGAGAATCTGACGCTAGGATGGCATATTGAAGACAAGTTGAACAAAGTGAAACAGCGAGTAACATGTTTAACAAGTTTGTGTAATTGAATCTCACAACTAGCAGAAGGGGCTTCACATTCGGCTTATATTCTTTTGCTGTTATGCACAAATTGCTGACAGAATGGTGAAGCAGACCTTGCAACACAGATGCCGATTTTAATAAATTGTAACGTCGATTAATTCAGTCGCATAGCAAAAGGATTTACTTTTCAAATATTAATCCATTCAAGCATAGACTTTTATCCTTATGTACATTCCTACATTGCACTAAAAAAATAATCATCTCGTTATTTTCCCTTTGTAGTGAAAAAAAAAAAGCTGTATGTATGTTTTTGAGTGCACATATAGATTTTAATCAAATGACTGATCGGAAAAGTATTTCTACAAAATAAAATTAAAAAGTTATTCTATTTATTACAGAATAATTTTGGAAAAGCTCAATAAAATCTTAAAACTATTTGATTTTAAAAAGTATATAAGATTAAGGAGCTAATTTAACACACGGAAAGTTTAACGTAACGAAATTACCGAATGCAAAAGTAAAAATGAAAAGATATCGCACAAACTAGAAGAACATATTGCGCCAGCACGAATAAGGAAACAATATTGCAAAATCTATAAAACCATATTTAACATTAGGAAAATTTATAATCACTTACAGATCATATTTAAAGTAAGGGAATGTGGTCTAAAATCCAGAAGAACATTATTATTCAATGTAAAAAGGAAATGTAATCACCCAGAACATAAGAAAAGGAAACACGGAAAGTAATAAGATAATCCTGGAGATTATATGTTATTAGATGTAAAAAGAAAAATCATCTCATCCAATTCTGAAAACAATAATATTTAAAGTAAAAAAAAAGGAAATGCAATGATTCAGTTCGAAAGACCATAATATTAAACGTGAAAAAGGAAATGCAATCAGCAAAATAAGAAAAAAATATTATTAATCATAAAAAAGACAATGTTATCACCCAATTCAGAAGACCATAAAAACGTAAAAAAAGGAAATGTTATTAATTAGAAAGACCGTATCTATAAATATATAAAAGGAAAAGTAATCACCCAATTCATCATATTATAACACTAAAGAAGGAAATGTTATCACACAATCCAGAAGATCATATTATTAAACGTAAAAAAAGAAACTGTCATGATCCGATCTAGAAGACCATATTATTAAATAAAAAGTTATCACACAATACAGAATATTATATTATAAAACATAAAAAAGAAAATGTTATCGCCCATTCCAAAAGATCATATATTATTAAACGTAAAGAGGAAAGCTTATCAACCAAACCAAAAGAACATTATTAATCGTAAAGAAAGAAAGGTAATCACTGAGTTCAGAAGTCTATATTATTAAATGTAGAAAGTAGATTTTATCGGCCAATCCAGAAAATATTATTAAACGTAAAAAATATAAATTTATCAAACAATCCAAAAAAAAATTCACCTAATTCAGGAAACTATATTATGGTCATATAGGAATAAAGTTTCGCTGCCGACACTTGTGTTTGAACACAGATCACCAGATAGCAAACACAAGCGATTCCATTTTCAATAAGTAGATCACGTGTTGGTAAAGAAAATGTATATATGGGAATTAGCGGGGCGTCTAAGTGATCAATTATCCGGATTACTTCGGTAGTGTGCTTTTCAAACCATCTGCTTCTGTGTAGAGAAGAACCCAGACGAGACTATGCCAAAGGGCAGGGTCTCGTCTGAGATGGTAGACAGCTACGGGCTCGGATACCCTATAATAAACTCAGCCATGTGCTACATCCAACAGTATGGGGCGGTTAGTGAATATCTCACTATTCGGTGGTTACTTTTCGAGCGAGTATTATCGAGTAAGTATTATTTGTGCGAGTGATATTCGAAGGCGCCTGACACCAGTATTGTTCAACGGCGTTACTATAGTTGTATCTGCGATTACAAAGTCTCTACTACAACGAGCATTACGAAAGTGACAACGAGCATTCGCTGACGTTACAAAAGTGTAACGAGTGTTCGTTGACATCACAAAATTAATAAACGTAAAATGAAATGCATTTACCGAATCCGAATCGCCATATTATTTAACGTAAAAATGGAAATGTTATCATTCTATAGAGAAGACCATATTATTTAACATAAAAAAGGAAATGTCATTACCCAATCCAGAAATCCATAATATTTAATATAAAAAAGGAAATGTAGTCACCCTACCCAGAAGAACATATTAAACGTAAACATGCCAATGTAACTGTCCACATTAGAAAATGATAGCATGTTACCAAAAAAAGGAAATTTTAACATTAAAACAAGTAGATCAACTAGTAAATGTTAGGAATGGAATCAAATCACCCAATCCAGAAAATCATATAATTTTTCGTCAAAAACGAAAAGTTATCACCCTATTCAGAAGACTATATTGTTAAAACCTGCAAAAGGAAATTTAACTACCCAATCCAAAAAATCATATTATTATTATGAAATAGGAAATTTTATCACCCAAACCAGGAGACCCATATTATTGAATGTAAAAAAGGAAATGCAATTGCCAAATTCAGAAAACTATATTATTTAATGTAAGAAAGCAAATATAATCAGCCAATCTAGTAGACCAAATTATAGAACGCAAAAAATTAAATTAATCACTCAATCCAGAAAACCGTATTATATGAAGTAAAAAAGAAAATACTATTACCCATTTCAGAAGTCCATATTATTAAATTACCAATTCCAATCAAGAAGACCATATTAATTAACTTAAAAAATGTTATCACCTTAAACAAAAGACCATATTATTAGACATAAAAAGAACTGTAATTACCAAACCCAGTAATTTATACTATTTAACATAAAAAAGAAATGTTATCATCCAGACACCTACATCATATCATTAATCGTAAAAAATAAAATCTAATCACCCAATCCAGAAAATCATATTATTTATCGTAAAAAAAGGAAATAGTATCACCCTATACTGATGTCCATATTATTAAACGTAAAAAAGGAAATTTAATTGCCCAATCCAGAAGACCATATTATTTAACATCTTGTCGAATCCAGCTGGCGATATTATTAAACATAATAAAATGTAACTATCTAATCCAGTAGACCATATTGTTTAACTTAAAAAAGGAACTTTTATCACCCAATCCAGAAAACCATATTATTATACGTAAACAGGTAGTCTAATCCCCCAATACAGAAGACCATATTAATAAACGAAAGAAATAATGTTTAATTACCCAAAAAAAACAACAACATATTATTTACTGTATAAAATGTTTAAAATTAGTAAGTTCTTCTGGAATTAGTAATATTCATTTTGTTATTTCTTTCTCTCGTTCTTGTGCAATTTTTACTTGAATTCATTTTTGTGGATATTAACCTTCTTTTGTTTATTTCACCTATATTCCCTGTTATCGTTATAAGTAATGAACTAAATATTCGCTTTTGTCCATCTCTGCATTCTCAGGATTCTAATATATATTTTTTGTCTGTATTCCTGCTATGAATTATCATTATTTACACTATTCTATTCGATATAAATAGACGTGAATCAAACGAGTAAAAAAAAAATGAGATATAAAATATTAAATTGAATATAAAAATGTCTCCCTTTGGAGTAAGAAAAAAAAAAGATGAATTAATTTTATTTATTTTGTTTTTATAGCCCTACAGATATTCAAGCAAAAAGGATATTTCAAGAAGATGAAGCTTGGATTTTTTTTTCCTTTCTTTATTTGCAGGTTCATGATTTTATTGATCAGCCCAGAGTAAAGATTTTCCGGCTTCAGGCAAAGTGGGAAAGAGTATATATATATATATATATATATATATATATATATATATATATATATATATATATATATATATATATATATATATATATATATATTTGTGTTTGTGTGTGTGTGTGTGTGTGTGTGTAAATAAAAAGAAAGAACAGTAAGATATATAAACCGGTGTTCTTATAGATATTTTTTATTTTTACAAAATAGTGCTCAATTTAAATGTACAGAGCATTAATATTATAAATTAACTGATTTATCCTCATCCTCAAGCGAATTTTGGACTCCAAAATTCGCTTGAGGATGATATGGAACTAATGTCTTTAATTTAATGACAAAATTAAATTCAAAGCTTTTAGCTTCCATTTTTGAAACATGGTTAGAACTGTGTAGCGAACAAAACCATATCTTAAATCAATTAATATATATATTTTGAAAGAAATATATTTTTAAAAATTGAACTGATATTACACAAAAAAAATTCTTTGAAAATAGCTTGGGAAATCAGAATCTACTAAAATTTTCCAAGGAAGTTCCATTTTCAAGCGTTGCCAAGAATAACTTTCGAAAAACATTGATTTACTCTATTTATCAGGCAAATAGTAATTATATATTTTAAGTTGGTGGGGTAAAGAGAATTGGCTTTTTTCGAATGAAGAAAGCACGTGTATTTTGTGTGGTAAATTTAAAGTCGGTTGAGGTTAGGTGGGGGGGTTAAGCTTTTTTGTCTGTTTCAGGGTTACTTTCTTTCAAGTGGTCCTGTCATTTATGTCAGTTTTGTTTTTGTTTGTTGTTGTTGTTTTTTTATCCGTGTGAAGCGCTTACTAAACAAGTTCAGTCACTAAGAGACTGGAATTCTTTGGTTTTTCTCTAATGATAAAAACTTTGATCAGGGCCGAAAAGAACGACAGAGACCCAAGAGAGGTTCAAAATATCATGCATACCAATCCCCCAGCAACTATGATCGTTCTGGGAGTCGTCATCAACGAGGGAGATGTCATGCCTCCTCACCTTTTCTTAGTCAATGCTGCTGTCTATCAGTAGGTGTTGTGAAACCCTGGATAGACGGCGTAGACAAAGGTAGATCTTACGTCTCCCGACAAGTCTATCCACCGGTCTCATAAGGCTAAGACAAACCAAGCGTGGATGCGAGACAATCTTCATGATCATGTTCTCTCAAACACATGGCCTCCTAGCTCAACAGACTTGAATTCATTGGACTACTAAGAATAGGGCATAGACGGGAGAGATGTCAATCAACGCCATCATATCATCATAAACCTCTCAAGTTCGCCATAACCAGAGCATATTCAAAATAGATAAAGATCATCTGATTCGGGCATATCGAAGCAACTATCGATATTAAAGTTGGATTTGTCTAATAGGTGTAATAAAGAAGGATTCTCGAGATTATATGCGCCAATTTTTTTCATTTAAAGTTTTTTCTTACATTTTTTTCTTATCTTAATGGCTTTACTGACTTGCATGGGGTGAAATGATTAAAAAAAATTATGTAGAAACAAATCCTGTCTTTAAATGCTTCTCTGTTCTGTGCAGGCGGGCGTGTGTATGACATGAAACCTTCACGCCAACAGCATCAAGGATATGTTATTTCCTATACTATTATTCATGGTTATAGATTTTTGTTTTTCAAATAAGAAAGACAATGTTGGAGGACTCATCGTTGTTTTATTAAATTTCTTAGCAGACAAAAACCAAAGGCAACATATGAAACGCTTGTATTGACAATACAAACAAGTATCATTTAACTGCCTACTAGACGAAACTTTTTTTCATTGCATTTCAGCGCAAGAAGCCAGAAAAGTTGAAGCGAAAGACGGATGAGAAATCTTTTTTTTATTCTATTGTTCACTCAATACAAGACGCAAGAACCACACAAAGATGGCTACTAAATTTGGTTCTTATTAAGGCGTACAAAGGTGGAGAAAGAAATGCATATTACCATGATATATAGATATATAGATAACGGTTAACCCTAAACTTAAAGATGTTAAGATAGTAATGATTGGGGGTTTGAGCAGCGAAAGGCATGAAAAATCCCGATTGTGAGAGAGAGGTTAGGGAATAATTCGTTACCACAAGTCTCGGAGATGCATTTGAACACTATCAAGACTGGAGAATGACATCTGGGCAGCTCCCACCCAAATATGACAATAGTACTCCATTTATGACCTGACCTGGCTCTTGTAAAGGTATAGGATAGTATGAGAAGTCAGATACTTACTTGAGTAGTACAGGGAGCCGACTATTTTGCCTGTATCCTAAGCAATGGATCGTATGTACGAGTTCCACGAGTTACCAGGTGTGAGTTTCAGGCCCACTAGTCTTTCAAGGTACGGTGCTTCCTCGAGAAGACATGCATTCATCCTAAGGTCAGATTGCCAATGATGAAATGTAACTAGCTTAGTCTTCGAGGCATTGAATGTAACCAGACAGTTTTACTCCATTTAGTAGTTTGTGAAAAATCGAAAGAGAAGATCAATCGCCAAACTCTAACCATCGAGAGTTTTAGAGGTGTGCGTGTATATCGTTGCATCATCGGTAGAAATGTTTACAAATGATATGAGCATACTCCTAGGCAGATCATTTATGTAGATCAAAAAGAGGATTGGTCTGAGGAGTAACCCCTGGGGGACGCCTGCGTTGACTTTTGGGGCTTCGGATATGTACCGTCAGGAACCTACATGTTAGATTTTATGATCGAAAAAACCCTTTCAGTGATTCCTAACTGGATAGATCGTGTACTAAACGTTTGTGTCACACCTTGTCAAAGATATTTGAGATATCTAATGTTATAGTCCTCGAGGTCAAGAGCCTCACTGATGAATGATGGTAGTTAGGATTTCAACAGTGGATCGGACCGATGGAAACCCATACTGCTCGTCGCTAAAATGACTGTATATTCTAGGTGCTCGACGAGCTTTTTATTGCCTGAAAAAGCTTACTGATGATACTGAGGAGATTATAGGCCTGTACTAGGAAATGGAATATTGCACGCACGCGTTCTTGAAAACCGGACATTAACACCTTCCACGGGTTTGGGAAGAATTTATCCTTCAAACAGTGGTTGAATAACTTCGCTAGGATTGGGGATAATTCCGTGTTGATATTCTTAAGTGCAACCACTGTAATTTTGTCAAGGCCAGTGGCTTTCTTAGGCTCATGTGAGGTTCGAGATCATGTAAAAAAGCAAGATTTTGTATGCTGTTTTCCAAGGTTTGAATTACTGTTTTCCAAACGTACATGCCGGCATTTGGCCACATCGCGTTAAAACACCGGTCTCCGTACAATCACCTCAGGTAAACAACGTCTAGCCTGGTCAGTATCTAGATGGGTGCCCACTTGAGAATACCTTGTGCGGTAAGCTTGAATGTGCAGGTGGTTTAATGGACAATGATTCGGAATTTTTTATTCGAGAGCCGAGTTCCAATTCCCATTGGGTTCGTTACATTCACTTACACCTAAATACTGTTGGAAAAGGTAAGAATGCACCTCTTCTCCTCCAGCCATGGGTTAATTAGTAAAGATTGTATCACTAAAGCATTATTATCCCAAACAAATTTTTACAATCTAAAAGTATTTTCTGTAATAACTGCAAAGAGTTGATAATGCATGTTATCCATAATATTTACTACCATGTAACCAAACTAAACTAGGTTAACTATAGATATACATATATATATACAGACATGAATATATACACTCATATAGATTAATTAAAGAAAATTCTGATTATTTGGATATGATTGAGACCTGGGGAAATTGAGGACGTTTTTGGTTAATATTAATTTAATCTTTTGCGAGAGCGAGTGGTCTGTTCATGCAATGAAAAAGAAAACTGTCTATCCATCAATTCTGTGAATTTCATGCGCAATTAAATAAGTATGGTGACACATTAAAACCAAGCGGATGTCCAAAAGCAGTCCCCACAAGCGCATGCGCATATATACATGCTTTTCTACGCATGTGCAAATACTTGCATGCACAGATCGCCGATGAGAGGTTGTTTCAACATAGGCAAGAGATAAGTCTTTGAAATCCTCTTTGGTTTTAGGTAGATATGAAAAACAAAATTGTAATTCTAGTGTCTACCTTGGAGTTTTCTTTTATATACCGTATCCCTTCGGAGGATGGGGGGAGGTGTTAATGGCAATCCAGAATTTTCTATCCTTTCTAGTTCTACACGCAAACCACCAATCTGCCACTGGGTGGCATGCCACTAGCGTTTACCGCTGGTGGTCCGCTGTCTGGCCGCTGGCGTGTTCGTCTCGGTAATGTTACCACTGGCGGACCGCTATAGCCCCACCGGTGGCCCGCCGGGGAATGCCGCCAGAGGACCGCTGGCCACTAGTGGCCTGCGTGTAGGGCAATGTTAGTCATTTTACTATCCTACCCACTGTTTTGCCATCCATTTACACAAGATCTTCAGGTGGCCATCCGCTGTTTCAGGTGGCCATCTTGCCTTCAGTATGTCCTGCGAGCGCCAAATTTTCAAAGACTTTCTTCCTCATCATGTCACCTAGAAATTTCGACTCTCTCTTTGTGACCTTTGTTAGAAGCACCCATTTTATTTCCATTTTCTTCAAAACTTTCTCGTTACTCACATCCTCAGTTTCCTTCTTTAGAATCACTTCTGTTGCTACAAAGTCTTCTCCCTTCAACCGTGGGGAAATTGTCCAGTATTCACTGCCAATTAGAACTGATAATATATAGCATTTGAGGATTTTTCTATTTATTTTAAATGAATTTTTCCTATTTCATATTACTTCCCTTAGCTTTTAGAAAGCATCTTACTAACATTTCACAATACTTCAAATGAAATGTTAGGAAAGAAAATCCCATCGATGCTGGAAAGCTTCATAACAGCCTGAGGAACCTGTTTTCTTGAAAAATTGTTAGTTCGGTTGATTGATTTTGTTTAGTGCCATATCAACACCACTATGGGTTATTTAATGCCGAAATCTAAATATATTGCACGTAATTTTATGCTTTCAACTTGATATTTTGTACGTAATTTTATACTTTCAGGGTAAAGCTATTATATATATATATATATTTATATATATATATATATATATATATATATATATATATATATATATATATATTTAGAGAGAGAGAGAGAGAGATTGTAGATCATAAAATATTTTGCTGGTAATTTTACCTGTTTGTATTTTTATATTTTTTTAGTTTGATTGTCATTTTGCTATAAAAACATTGTTGGTCATTTTATTATAAAAATGTACTGTTGATTTTTGTTTGGACGTTCACTATTTACCCATAGCTGGGGCCCTAACAATTGCTACCTATCCGGGTCACGGTGGGCCTGGGAACAACAGCAGTTAATAAGTGTTTCTACACACTTCAAAACCTCCAATTTCCCGATCAGACCAGTATGTAGCTCATTGCCATACCCAAGACGCATGAAAAATTGTTTTAAGGGAAATATTTTATAAATTACAACCGAAAGAGTGTACTTGCTGCTCGGCCAACGAATGTCAAATGTTTCCTTGGAGTGAAACGTCCATTACCATAACCATATCGCTATTTTAAATGCACCTTTTAATTTTGGTTTCAATGTTTATTTTTCCTTCCTCTGTTAAAACACAACCCAGATATTTAAATGTTCCTGATTGTTTAATTATGACAATTCATATTAGGTTGGAGCAAAAATGACGTAATAATGTCGTTTTTGACGTTAAAAAATACCTCAAAAAACGACATTATTACGTCATTATTTTTGCACCAACCTAATAGCTCGCATCCTGGCTGCTTCTAATTGGGGACAACCAGAAATTCTATCTTCTTACACTTGGTGATTAGGAATACAGTTTAATGATAATAGATCGTACAGTTCTATCCCGTAGACTGTCATGAAAACTTGCTAATAAAAAGTGGGAAAAGCACACTTCTGAGAAAACAATACAAATACGGTTAATAAGACATAAAAAATACTGACGAAGCCTTGAGAATGAGAGAGAGAGAGAGAGAAAGAGAGAATACGACAGGAAATAAAATAAATTGTATTTTTTATTAATCTTTCAACTAATGCCTGGAGCTGATCTCTCTTCTGGCCTAGCACCAAGAACTCGATTTAATATACAATGCCACCAAAACGAAGATAAGCTGAAAACGTACCATCATCTCCGAACAGACCCCGACTTTTCTCCAGATGATGAGCGACACTACTCTAACAGAGGTTCCTTGATTTGAACGTTTATCGGGACATAAGGTCCCTCAAGACCTCAAGTGGAACTCATATATACGATCGTCCCTTGCAATAACTTTCTCCAGTTAGGATGAGTGACTCTTCTCTAAAAGAGTTTCCTTGGTTTGAATGTTTTATCGGGACTGAAGCTCAATCAAGGACCTTTCAGACGAAACGTTACAAATCTCTCGTTCCATTAAACTCGTACTCTATTGGTGAAAAGGATAATTCCATTCAGACGGTTTCTTCCTAAGAACGGCTGCTCTGTGAAATTTGACTACTGACTGCCTTCCGTAATCACTACAATCTTAATCTCTTCAAGTTTAGGTTCGACGATTATCTATCCTACATATCCTCATAGTCTGCATTTATTTTCGCCTCTTGCGTGCATACAACTACGTCATTCAGTAATCCTCTATATGGTGTGGCTCTTCAGCCTTGTATTGCGTGAACATTTACTAATAAAAAGACATCAACAGCGAGTCGCAGGTTGCCGGTCAACTGAACACCTGACCAGGGCCCAAAATTCAAAAATCTCTCTCCGTTATCGAAAATCAATGGACTACCATGGTGGACACTAAGTGATTTCATTCTGACATTTCTAAGTGAAAGTGAATTAATTTTTCTGTTGTAGTCATTGTCATTATTATTATTATTATTATTATTATTATTATTATTATTATTATTATTCTGTTAATGTAGTTCATATTATTATTAAAAAAATTAACTTTGATCTTCAAAAATTTCAATGCAAATTCAATCGTCATCACATGTCTTCCTGATTACTCTTCTATTGTTCTCACTCCCTAATAACGTTTCTCTTTTTTCTTATTTTTTTACACTCGGTAGCCACTTGTGTCTTAGTGGCCTTACTGCCTTGCATGAGGTGATATGATTAAAAACAAAATAAAAAACCTGTATTTATATGCACAAAAAGTTATCGTTGAAAATAACGTTACGCGTTCCAATTTAAATTTGAGAACATACTAAAATACTTTCCAATGTCTCTCAATTATTTAAGGTAACAGTAAAATTCTTTGCTTCTTTCTGTTTTTTAATAATAATTGTTGTGGTGTTCTCCCTCTAAAGAGTCTATGCTAGACTCTTCCGCCTACTATAAGTTTAGTAGTAGAGAAGGCTTCGGGGAAACAGTGAATAGATTAAACGCTCGTTCATTCGACACACTCTTACTAGTCGTGTAATTCTCTTCTGGTGTACTTAGCCATTTACTTGGTCACAACAATAATAATATGAACTACATCAACAGCATAATAATAATAATAATAATAATAATAATAATAATAATAATAATAACAACAGCAACAACTACAACAACAAAATTTACTTTCACTTAGAAATGTCAGAATCAAGTCACTTAATGTCCTCATATGTTCTCCCAGCACGTCTTAAAGGAGACATCTACAGGGGCTTTATTTTGAACACACTTCCAGACCTGCTAGAGGATGTACCCTTGCTAATACGAAGTTACATGTGGTGCATGTATGATAGGTCTCCAGCATATTTTAGTCACATGGTTTGTGATGCACTTTCTGAATCTAACATGATAGATGGATGGGTAGGGGAGGAACAGTTCCATGGCCTGCACCTTCCCCCGACCCCAGTCCTTTGTTCTTTTATCTGCGATGCCATCTGAAACAATTGGTTCAGGCAGCAGACATTAATAATGCAGAGATGCTTCATCAGTGTATCATGGGGGGACTTCGAAACCATTCCACACCGTGTGGGAATATTTGAAAGGGTCCGCCAGTCAATGATCTGACGGGTGCACGTGTGTGCAGAAACAAACGGGGGCCATTGTGAACATTTGTTATGAACTGATGTGTTGCGGTACAACGATGGCCTTTTGGACATATGTTTATATGGATATTTTACCTTGATTTGGTGCCGGGAACCCGCCTCAAAGTTTTTAAAAGTATTTTTCGATTGTATCTTGGGTTATACATTTAACAGCGTCTACCATAAACTTTAAACAAACAAAAACGAAGGATTTGTGGACATCTGTTTATATGGAGTTTTGTCTTTGTTTTACGTGTTGTTGTTGTTGTTAAATATAACAGACAATGAATGTCTGTTATGTTTAATCATGAACCGTTCTCAACTCCGTACATTTGCTTTAATTTCGAGTGAAAATAAGGACAAAAATTTTCCAACATTTGGATTTTTTTTATTAAGCTGTTCCCTGATCTAAGCTTTCGGTTCACATGAGCCATCTTCAAAGTGGTTATCCAGACATTTAAGCAAAGATATTCACCATCAAAGATGTTATTCTCTTATGTTGAGATAGAAGATTGCTATGCGAAAATAACGGTCGCAGAATAGCAGACGCTGGTCATAAATACATGATGCGGTTGTATGACGTCGTGCCACGTGAGAGACCGAAATATTAACAACAGAACCATATGTCTGGATGCAATGAAATGTATTGTGGCTAGTTTGAAATGTAATTTTGTTGAATGTGGGTTGCTTTGTTTTAATATAGATAGCCTCCAGTAACTGAAATTTCTTTTTACTGTATGTGAGTATTATTGTCTTATCAACTAATATCTAATATTATATATATATATATATATATATATATATATATATATATATATATATATATATATATATATACGATGCATATAATCAATTTCTTCGTTCGTTCAGGAGAGCAGTTAATTTCTTTCCTGAGGCACAGTGACTTTCAGGTCATGATTACTGAACATTGAGTTCCATTATTACTGAGTGTTCCATATTTATGGTTTTATGCAAAAAGTAAGCTACGCTTTCTGAATAATTACTTGTTACTTTAGGCAACTCACCGCTTTGTGAAGCCCAGTGCGATAATCATCGACTACAAAGCCGTTTTGGCCAGCCATATTAAAAGATTGATTGATCGTGGTTATGTTTGCCATCGATGAATTCTCGCTGGGTTCAACATGGCAAGCAACGCAAAAGCAGAGAAAATCTATAATAGCGTTCGCGCTTTTAAATCAAAATAATCGATACACGATCAAAGGTGGAAAGGCTCTGTGATCAGAATTTCCAATCGGTTACACCGTTTCAATGTTTCTTCGCTTCTCTCATTTTCAACAACCCTCGATGGATTTTACTGTTTTAACTTGAAATAATTAACAATTTCTCTTTACTACATGCGTATTCGATTCCTTATTCAAATATATATATATATATATATATATATATATATATGTGTGTGTGTGTGTGTGTGTGTGTGTGTATGAATATATGAGCGTGTGTGCGTGTTTGTGTGTGTGTGTATATACAGTGTGTGCAGTGTGTTTCGCTGAATATGAAAGGGAAGTTTTATTCATTTTCTATTTAGTTTGATTTAGTTAAATCTTACCTTATTCAACAACGGAAATGGTGTGTTAAAAGTTGTTTTTTTTTTTTTTTTTTGTTATTTGAAAGACGCTCACTCGAAATCCCGCCACGTTGAGCACGCTAAGGGCAGAATAAACTAGTATTCAAAACATTATGAAAACGCATCTTAAACATTCAAACATGAAGTGAAATTAACAACACCTAAAAAAAAATAAAAGAAATAAAAAAAAATAAAATAAAAACTTGAAAATGGCCGAAAGCGCTCAGAACAACAGACAATTTTGGCACCTCCCTTACTTTCATCAAATGGATAAAACGTAAGAACGATGAAAAAAAAAATTTTTTTAAAATAATTAAATTTCCTTGTCTGCCATATTTAACGAAAGATGTTTAAAAGAAAGGTTGCTGTCCAAATATACATTAATATATATTAATACATACATACGTATATATATATATATATATATATATATATATATATATATATATATATATAATTTACAACAGCATGCCTGTACACATTCGCAATTTAGAAAAATTCTGGCTGAAAATTCATCTATACTTTTTCGGGATAATAATAATCATAAGTTCATTCATGAACCTATCTATATTAAAAAATTGAATCTAACCTTTTAATAAAATTAATTATGAATACTGCACAAATGTTTTAAAATGTTTAGAGTAAATAGTTTAATATATCATATCTAGGTTTTATTACTCTATAGTTTGGAATAGTTTTTTCTTTCTTTTTTTTTTAAATGTTTAGATATTTCAAAAACTTAGTTACCTGCCCTTGACGTTAGTATGTGTTTCGGCATGATAAAAATTTTAAATTCTACTGTACATAACCTTATCGTTTTTCACTTCACACATAAAAATTTTATTTTCAGATGAACACAACAATTTTCTCTTAGAAAAATGATGAAAGGTTTTTTGTCTTAGAAAAAGCAAGACCCTGATGACGACATTGTGCTAATGTCGAAAGTACTCGGAATAAAATGAATATGTATCAACATGGTAATTTCCTTTCTTCCTTTAATAAGGATATTAAGAAACTTATCCGTAATTATGAAAGGATCCCATTAAAAATAAATATTTAATGAGACATGTCTTAATGAAAACATGCTACCAAAATATACGCTATATATAAACTTCGTTGTATGAATGTGAGATTGTAACCCTAGGTTTCATGCTTTTGCCATCCTCAGACACAGTTCAGAGTTTGTCTGAGAATCGCAAAAGCCAGAAACCAGGTGTTACAATTTGGCATCAATCCAACTAAATATGTTAGCTCTATCACTGATATTGAGCGTTTTCCAATAAGTACTGCAAATATATATTATATAAATAATATATATCCTTCAGAGTCTGTCTATATTTCTGAGATGAGGTATTATGTACATTATTTACATTATTCGGACTATTGTCCTCATCTTTGTCGCTATATTTATCACAACGTTTGGGCCGTTATACGCTCCGGCCTTTTTCAGGTGGTTGGAATGTTGAACTGAACCCTTTATTTCGCTCACTGTTCTAGTTCCACGTGCCATGTTTTAATGGATGTCAGCTATCAGTTATCTCCTGTTAATTTTCTCTCTTGAAAGTCCCTCTACTGCCTTAACCGCTTTATCCACTGTGCCATGTGTCCTCAAGGACAAATGGCACAGTGGATAAAGACGTTGATTAGATCCAGTGACAAAACCCAAAGAGTGTGAGTTCAATACCCGGTTATGGCAGAGGGAAAATTAACAGGAGACAACTGATATCCATCAAACATGGCACGTGGAACTAGAACAGTCTACCCCAGTGAGCGAAATAAAGGGCTCAGTTCAACATTCCAACCACCTGAAGAAGGCCGGAGCGTACAACGGCCGAAACGTTGTGATAAATATAGCGACAAAGATGAGGACAATAGTCCGAATAATGTAAATAATATATATATATATATATATATATATATATATATATATATATATATATATAAATCACACACACACACACACACATATACATATTATGCATATATATATATATATATATATATATATATATATATATATATATATATGATAAAATATAGTTTTAAGACATGCTTTTCATTTAATACAAAATTCGAGAGCCACTCAAGGTAGAGGTTTACTGAATGAGATGTGTGATAGGAATGCAAGAGACAATGGCGGGAAATGAAGATAATGATGTTAAGAAGAATAAAAAGTGATTGACCCTCGAAATGAAGAGGTTAAGCTTATAGTTTTCAGGGATGCACTTACGTAAGAGTCTATTTCACAAAGTAGTAATTCTTAAGAGGAAAAAAAGGCTCTGCGTGTGAAACCTCCTCCTTTGAAAAATCGAATATGGGGCTAATGGCGCTGATTCAAATCAGTGGACGTAGCATAGCGTGTCTGAACTGTAAACTGATGCAACTAAACTGTGTAGTTCATTTGTCATGAAAATGGCGATGGCGGAGTAACAAGTTTACGGCGTTGCGTCTGTGGAAAAAGAGCTTCCAGACTGGAAAATATGTTACACCTCGCGTCAACGATTTTAAACTCTACCAAGGCTGAAAAATGGGTACTAGTCAACTGCAGCCCATATATATTAAATTATACTCAATGTTTGATCTAAGACCGTGATGGGTCGGTGGTAGCCAAAATATAATGCTACTCATGATGACTGCTTCATTTTAAATTCTTAATTCTCGTTTGAATATATTATGTAACACGATGCACACAAGTAAAATTGCTATATTAAACCAAGAGCTCTAAACTGTAATGAACTGGAAAGTGTTTTTATTAAAAGTATCTATTTTGCAACTTCAAAAATACTGAATCAATAGACATATTTTAAAATAGCATGTCCCTTCAAGATGAAGTCGGTCATAGCTCTCTACAACTTTCTTTTCTTTATTATCTAAGTAATTGAAATAATTTCTTAATAAAGTCTGAAATTATTTCACATTGGATTCTCTACTGCTTTGAATTCAATGTAGTCCACTCTACTATGTCTCTTCAGAGCGTAGGCAATCATGGCTCTCCGCAGATGGTTTTCCTTTATTGTCTGTGTAATTGGAATGACTTCTTGAGAATAATACTGAACACCTTTACTGTCGCCTTCTGAATTGTCTTGAATTCAGAGTTTTCCTTGGGTAGTGCTGGCAAGGCGGAGTAAGGGATATTGGAGGCATGGTGGAGAAATGGATAACGGGTCGGATTAAGAAATTCGGAGTTCGAATTCCAATCGGATCCATTACATTCACTTATGTGGGAAAGATATGAATCGACCACTTCTTCCCATAGCTATGGGTAAATGGCAGGACAGCGTTCTATAGCCTTGGGTGGCAACAGGTCTAGAAGAAAGTAACTCTTAATTAAAAACGTATATAGCCCTGGCGTAGCATATACTATACAGCTAAAGCAAGGATCGTTCGCACTGGCTTGATTATACCCAATCTGATTGCTAAGCAAGGCTAGAGAGAACAGTTTACAATACTATTTCACCTATATATTTTGGGAGCAGTAGAAAAAATAGATGCGTTCCTTTTTCAGAGCTATAAGTGTGAAAGTGAACTCGACTCGTTGACTTTTTTATGATCACCATCACTCTATCCGCACACCATGATTAGACAACTTAATAGCATCCGTATTGGTTCATTTAAGAGATACTGCCTAAAAATCGATTTTCCTGAATACGGTTTTATTAAAATAATCTATGATCGATTTTTCTGGGGGAAATTCTTTTTGAAAGAAAAATCAAAAGTTATTTGAAAATAAAAAATCAAAATGCAGAAAATAATTAACAAAATTGATCTTTTTCTTTTTTTTTTTTTTTTTGCTTAAGAGTCTGTTTTACTGCATCTGTTAAATGAGCATTTGGGGGTTAGTAGTGTAGAATTGCTGGTTATTTTACGATTCAAATGAAATGATACGGAATGGAGTTAGTTGCCTTGGTGAACAAATTCCGGTTGATACCTGGGAAATAAATAAAATAAATCTCGCGAGAACGAGCAAAACAATCGTAATTTTTTAGACATTTTATTTTTTTTACATAGGGTAGCCATTAATTCTGTGCGATTTCCATCATTTTCATTCGGCGATTTTTCTCAAATTCTTCTATGTGTCGTGTCCATTCATGGCTCTCCACAATTTCCTCTCTTTTGTATTTCTTAATAGATTTTTTCTTTTTCTTATTCTCTCCTAAACCTTGTTCCGCCATCAGTTTACTCAAGCTCTCTCGGTAAGTTATGCATTGTTTTCCTCTGTCTTTTCAATATGTTCTGTAGTGTATCAAAATTTCCAAACCTTCTTTCCTCATTATATGACCTAAAAATTTCAGCTGTCTCTTCCTGATGTTAAGTATAAGTGTCCTTTTTATTTCCATTTTCTCTAAAGCTTCTTCATTGCTTACATGTTCGGTCCATGTTATATTCTCAGTATCCTTCTGTAGAACCAAATTTCTATTGGTTGACTGATTTTGTTTTGTAGCATATCAACCACTATAGGTTATTTAATGCTGAAATATAAATCCTTTGAAAACATGGCTTCAACTAAATATATTTTGAGTGCAATTGTATACCTTCAAGTAAATAAAATGTACTGTTGGTAATTTTTATTATAAAAATGTATTTCTGGTATATTTTATATATAAAAATGTATTGCTTGTATTTTTATACTTTCATAGTGTTTTGTTTTTGTTTTGAGAGTCACTATTTACCCATAGCTGGGACCCTAACAGGTGCTATCACCGCGGGTCAGGTTGAACCTTGGAACAACAGCAATTAAGAAGTGGTCCCATGCTCCTCAAAACCGCCATTCTCCCGATCAGATTGCTGCCGGATGTACTTTATTGTCATACTCAGGACTACCTGATTTCTGTTGTTCCATGCCTCGTCTTTGTCTGGGAGTAGATTGTCCAGTATTCACTGACATATAGGAGAATTTTCTCAAATAAATAAACGAGTTGCAGTTTTTAAAAAGTGGAATAAAAAAAACATCAGGAAAATATTTCTATGCCTTATTTGCTTGTTTTATTCAAATAAATATAAACAATTATTTCTTTAAAATAAAAAAACGATAGTCTCTTCACTTTTCAATTATTTCATTTTTAATTTAAATATTTAGTATGTAAGACATTCTATTTCATAGTTTCGACACGTTTCCTAAAATAAGACAAACTGCGAGTCACAACAGCGAAGCACTAGATTTTTATGAAACTATTTGTGTCTACTTATGCTATTTTTCTAGTAAATCTATGTAACCAAAAGATAGCTAGATAGATATGAACAGATGTTGAACGAAATAGAAAAAGAGGTAAGCCGACTATGAGAGACAGGTTAATATGAATAGATCACGACAGATACAATTCAGCATGTATGTACTTAAGAATGTTTGTTCATAGGAGAAAGAAGATCCTATCTTCATGTAGACTAGAAGAGAGACGAGGACACGCCATTTGCATCAACGAATTCCTACAAACAAAAAGAAAAAAAAGGCACCAATTTCCTCACAGATGTAATTTTAGATGAAGACAGATTGATGCAAGCTCATGTGTTTTGTATTTTGTTACTGTTTTTCATGTTTGGTTTGTCACAGAGACAACCCACATAGAAAAACAAAACAAATTATCTCGTCTTTATATATGCTTATTCATTTCTGGGCTGTTTCCGATGTAAATGGGAATGAGGGGTGGTCATTGCGCTTGTGCGTCAATATGCACAGTTGGGAGGGTGTTTGCCTTTCTATATGTTTGCTAAGTTTAACGAAATCTGAACAATATGAACACAGTGTTGGGGGAAAACGAAGGAAAGTATACATTTTTAGCAGCTGATTACAAAAGACAAGCAAGCTAGCTAAATTTTTTTATCACAGTCACCACGAAATTCATTAGAACGGTTATAAAAAAAAATAATAAACGACAATTCGCTTCCGGATATACCTGTCTGCTAGCGAATCCTTGTAGCAGACATCGGCTCAGGCATATCCATGTTTCTTCAATACGCACATAGAAAACGTGTGGTTTGTAAGTAATTATACTGAACAGACATTAGTTATGGTTTCTGATTGAGCGCCCACCATCTGGGCTGATCAATAGTTGAACATAAAAATTCAACGACAACAATAACTACATTTACTCACTTTCTTTTATTAGGCATTAAATTACATCACTTAGTGTCCTCCATAGTTTACCTTGACTTTCATAGTTAAGCTTTAAAATATTTTTGAGTGTTGTTAAAGTTAAATTTTTTTAAACCTAACGATATTTTTTACTTCTGTTTATAAATACTTGTCGCAAAATAAAATCTTTACATTAGCTTTGATAAATTCCATCCGACGATAAAATCATTCATCTCTATCTATAAAAGGCAGGATGTGTGTGTGTGTATGTGTGTGTGTATGTGTGTGTATGTGTATGTGTAACGAATGCACCGCTGCAATTTTCGAAGGATTTGCACCAAAATTTACATGCACATGCCCCAAGTTAGTGGGAAGGCCAAGACCGACATTGAATTTCCCAACTCCCATCGATAGTGGAAATAATCGATTTTTCCATGCTTCTACGCCAGTTTTCATGTAGTTTGCGGCTATTTTCTACTGGCCAGAATTAGAGCATTTGGGGGGTAAGGCAGGGATATTCTATTGGCCAGCGTGAGAGCCAACAGCTGACTGACACGAATGTTAACTAGCATGCTAGCATGCAAAAAAAATCGATAGCTGCATTCGTCACAAGTGGGAAAAATCTGCATGGCACTTTATTCCAATTGGCTCATTTGCTTGCTTAAACTCAAAGTTGATTCTGATTCCGCAGAACTGGGTTGGGTGTGAAAAAGTATTTGTTGTTAACATTCTTTTTTCATTCGGTTTTTCCAGTTACGAGTCCTTTTTTAAAGCTGATCGTTTTGTGTTAATTTTGTTTAGTTCTTTTTTCGTAACAGATTTAATGTTTAGTATAGAGCTTAGAAAAGATTTGCAGTGTGAAATAGACAAGAAGTAAGGCATGTAGCAACATCAGCACGGCAAAGGGTACTCCTTTAAAGGCAAGGAAGGGCAAAAATATTTTAAGTCAAGTGATAGTGATTGCTGTATGAGTCGTACGATTTTTGAATCAAGCACGGGCAACGCCGGGCCATGTTGCTAGTATATATATATATATGTGTGTGCGCGCGCCTGCGTGTGTGTGTGTTTGTGTGTGTGTGTGTGTGTGTGTGAGAGAGAGAGAGAGAGAGAGAGAGTTTGGATCAAATATGGATTACCACCCGTCAAAATGATAGGATAAGGAACAAATAACAAACTCTTATAAATTTAACATGATTCGCTTTTAATTAAGCTTTATCATCTTTTTTTAAGCTAAAGTAAAAGGTAAAAATCAGAAACCTATAAGCGTTTCTGACTTGTTGCTTATCCTATATATATATATATGTGTGTGTGTGTGTGTGTGTGTGTGTGTGTGTGTGTTACAATATGTTTCACCCTGTACAAGCCTGGGGCCACTCGAAATAGAGTGTTACATTAAGAGACAGTTTGTACGGATAGGAGGCGAAGGTAACGGTTAACCATAGATTGTAGTGATCAGGGAAACATCCTCTTGGGAGTCGGTTCCACAGAGTAGTGGTTCGCTGGAAGAAGCTGTTCGAGTGGAACTATCTTCCCGCTGATGGAATACAGAGGGAATGTTGCTACAATTTAAACAGGATACTGACGTGAAGGTTAGGTCTGGCGGACCCAAAAAATGTAGTTCCGTGAAATAACAACAGAGAAGCGAGAGGTTTACCACATCCCGACTGAGAGAGAGAGGTTGGAGGGTGGAAATAATTCGTCGCCCACAAAGACACGGAGACGCTTTTGGACTCTATCGAGCCAGGAGAGTGAGGTCTGGGTAGCTTACGCCCAAATATGACAACAGTACTTCATTTTCGGCCTGGTTTGGCTCTTGTAAAGGTGGAGGATATCAGGAGGAGTTATTTACTTACTGGAGCGGTACAGGGAGCTGACCATTTTACCTTTAGCGATAGATCGTATGTACGACTTCTACTTGTGGATCTGGGAGATTTGCCAAACGAGGAATACTGAGAGATTCTTAGACAGATCCACTTCTCGAATGACCAAGCAACATATTAATGACTTTTTTATTATTTATTTCGACCCAAGTAAAGCAACAGAACCACTAACACGCAGTTCGTCCCTGAGTGTGAATAATATAAGAAAAACATTAAGTAGAGAGAACAATAAACGAATGGGAATTAAGAAAACAGAAGTTAACGATTGACATTAAACTTTCATTTTTGAATATAAATCTCAACTGGAAAGTAAAATGCCGGAAGAGTGTTCCACAAGCTGAAAGTGCGACAGAAGAAACTCTTAGCATAGAACTTACAGTTACATCTAGATGTTGCGACTGTAAAATTTTGATATCTTGCCACCAAGCTTTAAATTCATAGAGTCTAGGTAACACGAAAGAGAATTTTTCAAAAAACTTACCAAGAAAGTACTTATAGAAAAAGCATAGGAAAGCTGCATGACATCGGTCTGTGACTGAAGTTGAGATGCCAAGTCAGGATTGCAGATTCTTATTAGGATCTTTTCAAGTATTTCTAAATATATAACAGATGTACCGGACCATATGTGGCAGCAATATTCTAAGCCTGAACGAATGTTAGACTTTTAAAGATTAACTTTCTCGCATGATACAATGAACCAATCTTCTTAACAGCAGACCTAGCAATGTATTCGATAAAAAATCTTTCCACTTCATGGCAGTGGAAAAAGTTTGCCGGTGAAGTTGCAAAGTGTCACTCTCCAGGCGGTTAGCATCAGTTATGCTGATGGAAAGCAGAAAGAATTCTCTCAGGCGATTCCTGGCTTTCAACTAGATGATGCATTCCAGACCTCAAATGGAGGTCATATATACGAGCCATTGTTAATGATCCTTGAAAGATGGGCGGCATATTCTATCGCACCAGGAAGTACCTAACTTCTACCATGCTTTATTTTTAGAACGTTGCTGTCATATTTGGTCTGGAGCTGTTCAGTCCACACTTGCAAGGGTTTAAAATTGTTTTCGCGGCCTTGTGGGTACAGCTCTTTGTTCCACATATTCATTTTACTCTATCGCTGTTTGCAGATGTTCAGATAAGTTCCATTCTTTAGTTCCGCTAGTTCAAACCCTTACACCTGACACGCCATTCTACGCCTCCTAATTAGAATCGCTCTCATTTTCCACATATTGCAATTGTAAGAAAGAAGTTCTACTCAGAGTTTTTTTTGTTTTTGTTTTTTTACTCAAGTCAATCGTTATCTATCTTCCATAGGCTCATGGTCTTCACTTCCTATCATCTCCTCTTATATTTTATCTTGTTTATTTTTCATTGATCAAGTAGACCTTCTGTTTTCCTTTGTCTTGCATTTTTAATAAGTATGTACGTGTGTGTCTGGATTCTTGTGGCCATTTTTGTGCCAGTCTGTTAGCGTTTGTGTATAATTACTGGAGATGGTAGTGAGATGTTGGCCTGTCTGTGTATCATATTTGAGGCTGGTCTTGTGAGATTTGGGTCATAATGTGTGCACACGTGTGTGTGTCTAATGGGCATTTTTGCTTCTGTATGGTAAAGTCCGTGTGTTCATTGGAGGGAAGTCCCAGAAATTTCAGCTGCCTCTTCCTAATGTTAAGTATAAGCTTCCTCCTTATTTGAATCCTCTCCAAAACCTCATCATTGCTCACATGTTCGGTCTATGGTATCTTTACCATCCTTCTGTAGAGCCATACCTCTGTTGCCTCGAGTCTCTTTTTCATCTTTGAAGAGACCACCTAATATTCGCTGCTATAAAGGGGGACAGATATCACGTAGCAGTTCAGTACTCTTTTCTTTGTTACCAATGAAATCCTCCTGTCTTGTAATACTCTGCCTAGATTTTGGAATGCATCTTTGGACATCCCGTTACGCCTTTGGATCTCAGAGTTGGACTTCTTTATTTATTACTTCATTCATTTTCTAAAAATATCTTTCACTATTTCAATGTTTTATCAAATTTCTGTGTTAAACTTTTTGTTATTTGTTATTATACTGTCCGGATATTTGAATTTCTGCTCTGAGATAATTTTGACATTGTCAATGTGTACTTCACACCTTGAGATGTGTGTCCTTTTTGCTAACCGCCATACTTTCCATCTTCTTACAATTAATGATAAGCCTTTTTTTTCCATTTTCCTTGACTCACTTGTCGAATCATTCTTTCACTTTTTCTTCTGAATCTGCTTTCAACTCAATGTCATTTTGCATTTACTTCTATAAAATGAGCCAACTTTTATTCAGCCAACTTTTGTAGCATTTGGTATCAACTCCGCGTCGCTATTGGTGACGCCAACGGTTTTTCCATCTTCTTTATATGCTGTGTACCCTCAGGATGTAGGTGATCATGGGCCTCCACACTCTCTGTCTCTTTCAGCTTTTAATAAATACAGTATTTCTGTTATTTATCCATTATATATATATATATATATATATGTGTGTGTGTGTGTGTGTGTGTGTGTGTGTGTGTGTGTGTGTGTGTGTGTGTGTGCGTGTGTGGGGGCGTGTACATATATATATATATATATATATATATATATATATATATATATATATATATATATATATTCACGTGAAGAAATACCAGATAGTCTGAATGGAATTTATTATTCCATAAGGAACCCCCCCCTTTATTCTGAGAGAGAAGGTTAACTTATGATGAACTCAATAAGTAAATTAGACATTTTTGTATTTAGTTTACAGTAAAACATAAAATATCAATATCTACAGTGTATTTGCTTTTATGCTGACAAAAAAGAAACACTTTACTATTAAAAAATCTTATCATACAACGGCATCATATTTGGTTTTCGTCAATAAAACCAATACTAATTATTTCTCTCCAAATTCTTGGCATTTTTTCTAACAGATTTTGAAAGAAAAAAATAAAGTGGATAGCAGACCTTCCCAGGTATTCTTCAAACACTGAAAAAGCTCCCACTCATTCTTTGGGGGTTCTCTTCAAATTCTCCTTTCCAATTCATCCCATACTAATTCAATGAAAGATAGATCAGCAGATTGAGGCGGCTAAGTCTTAATTTCTAAAATTTTGTTCTTTTTTTTTTGACTCGAGGTAATTTTCTCGTAATTTAGAAGAGTTCTTTAGGTCGCTGTCTTGTTGAAAGGTGATTTTTTTTTCAAACTAGGCGTATATACCAGATGGTATATTATGTCTTTGAAAAATTGAATAGTATTATTGTTTATTTCATGATTCCCTTCACCTGAATCAAAGCCCTTTCTCCTTCATAACACTCCCACACTATAACAGATCCATCACCATGTTTAACTGTTGGAAACACACATTCATCATTCAAAATCTGTCTGTAGGCTTTAATCACACATACACTGTCCTCGTAGTGCCAAAAAGCTCAAATTTAGATTCGTCTGCCCAGTAATACATTTTGTCACTCTTCGGATGTTCAGGTTCCATACTTTTTTGCCCATATTAATCTTTTCTGCTTATTCACCTTTTGTAACAAGGATTTCCTGATGGCTATGCATCTTCTGAGCTCCGAGGACCTAAGTTGATTTTTCACAGTTGAGTGCAACACTGGGTTGCTCTCGAGAGGAATTAAGTTCACCAGTTTTCCTTCTATTTCTTTTACTCCCAATAATCAAGTGTTTATCTTCAGCAGCAGTTGTCACTTTTGGTGGGTTCAGTTCTTTTACTGTCAACATTTGCGCCAGTTTCTGCCTTTATAACCGAATATTTCACCCGAATGTCTAGAAATCTTCAATTTTATGAAAATTTGTCTTTGAGAGTAACCTTCTTCGAATGAAATTACAATTTATGCCTTCACCTCAATGTTTAGGCGTTTTGATGTTGTCATTTTGTTCAAATTATTTCAAAATTAAAATATAAATTTTAAAAAAACTATGAAAATACTGTCGTAATAGCACATTTTTTTCTTTAGACAGAGACAGCTACATATATATATATATATATATATAATATATATATATATATATATATATATATATATATATATATTACAATATTAGTCAGTGGTGAGTCAATATTTAAAACGTGTATTAACATTTAAAAGTCTACGGAGAAGTTAATGGTGAAAACAAAATATAATATTTCTCATACAAAATATACATAATTTAGCAAATTTATGTATTATTGACGGACGAATCCAAATTTCAACTTTTTGGTATTAAGAGGAGAGACTGGAGAAAGATTGACAAATAAAAAAAATAGACTGTAGTTACTGAAATTTATCTTTTACATTAAAAAATACGAAATATCGCAATTTTTAAAAGATTTTTTTAAAGAAATGCAGAGTGGGCCTAAACTTTTTACCTGTAGTACATATATATATATATATATATATATGAGAGAAAGAACAGATGTAGTCAAAATCGATAGTTCGTAGCATTTACTTTGAAAAAAGTGCTCAATACAATGTAGAGCAATATATTATTATATTTTTATTATAAGAGATTATAATGAAAACATTTTGAAAACGCTACACAAAAGCTTTTTATGTCTCAATACTATGATTGTTCTTCTTCGGGCGATGTTAAGTAACTAGTCTAGTTAATTACCATCGCCTGAAGAAGGACAATCATAGTATTGAAACATGAAAGGTTTTGTGTAGCGATTTCAAAATGACTTTATAATATCTTTTAATATATATATATATATATATATATATATATATATATATATATATATATATTGGTTAAGTTGAAATTTACTGTTGAAATTCCTAGATGTAATCGTAAGTTCTATTCTAATGATCTCTTCTCTCGTATGGTACTTTTTTCGGCTTATTACATTCCTGTCAGCTATGATCTTCAAGGGCACCGTCAATCGTCATATTTTGTATTTTTTTTTTTTTTTTTTTTTTTGGAACCAGTTCTTTTATTCTCCTTTCTCCTCATTAATGTTTCTTGCTTTTCATTACCCCACCCCGCTTCCTTCTCTGTGGCTTTCTCACTTTGCTTGCAGGGAAATAATTTAAAAAAAATTATGCTACGTGTGTACGCGACATATCCTCTATCATGTCGTTTTTGTTTTCATGTTACTTTAGCTGTAGAACAGTCATTATCTCACTGCTGTTCATAGCACATACTAAGCCTCGTTCTCAAAAACACCAGATCGAGGCGACACCATGATTAAAAAACCTTGACTAAAAAAGACTTTTCAGCATAGTTTGAAATCTACCTCGAGACAAGCACCTAATAAATGTTCCGTAAGAGAAGCAAGAGAAGACTCGTTTAAGGAAGATGGCGGAACAGTTGCATAGATAAACAAATACATAAATCCTGATACCCTCTCAAGGCAGTTATTCGTTAAATGAGGCTGGCTTTGCGAATTCGCTTTTGATGTAAAGAGTTATGACGTTACACAAGTAGGAAACCATGATATTTACATTTACTTACTACTGGATTTGCAATTGTCGGAAAAAGTGTATTGTAAATTTAATGATCATGTTTGCGTATACGAATAACTTTCATCGCTTTTTATCACTTTCCATCTGAGTGTGTCTAAAGTGGTACCATGTAGAATGGTAATGGAAGGATGGTTGGCTCTTATGACATCGCATCACCAGTTCATTTTCCTCTTCTTCTTAGGCTAAAAAAGAAGCGATAAGAAGTGGGAGGGACGGAAATAGGCTGACAATGTTCCTGAGCTGACTGAAAGATCTTTCACGGAGACTTAGACATTTGCACGCAAATGAGGCAAATAGAGGGAGCTGGTCCGGTGTGCAGCGACACTACGAGAACACTCGGTCATCGGACTGATGATGAATGATGAATGCTGCTGCTGCTGCTGCTGCTGCTGCTGCTGATGATGATGATGATGATGATGATGATTTAAGTGTTCACAGATTTTACCAGTCCGTGAAATGTTGTTCGTATTCGTTTAATATTGAAGCTTTCATTTATGAATGGTTATTCAACACAACTTCTGGCTACTTGATTTTTTGCTAAATATATACCAGAAAGCACTGAAAAGTTCTCGGCCCAGCAAAGAAAGGTTGCTAATAAAATATTTTCAGCTGATTAGAATTTTGGAAGTGGGTCCAACTGAGAATATTTCAGTTTTCTTTCCAAGAATGAACAAACAAATAAAAATAAAAAGTAAAATAAATATATAAGAATAAAAACTAAATTCAAATTGTTTAAAATTGAATGTCTGTAACAATCCCTTTGCCTTTTTTATAAATCCTTTCACGGTAATTGTTCGGATGAACTCTTCGCTATGGTGCTGAGACTTTATGAATTTAATCGCAGTACTAAACTGACGATGTGCTCTCATCAATATGCAGTTCAGTTGGCTATAGATGTAACCGTAAGTTCTATGCTAATAGTTTCTTTTCTCGCTTGTGGAACTCCCTCTCGGTGCCATGCTTTCCAGCCAATTTTAATTTGCAAAAAATTGAATGCAATGTTAATCGCTGTCTGTTTTCCTCCTGATTACTTTTCTTCTGTTCTCGCTCCTTAGCAATGATCCTGTTTCTAACTCTTCTACATCCAGTCGCCATTTCCGTCTTGATGGCTTTACGGCTTTGCTTGCGGTGAACTTGGTTACAAAAAATACAATTAAAATCTTGATACTCAATTAAAATCTTAATACAATTAAAATCTTAATACTTAATTAAAATCTCAATATAATTCTTAAAACAATTAAAATCTTAATCTTAATTAAAATACTAAAAATACAATTAAAAATAAAATTAAAAACGAATTTTCACCTGTTTAGCCTCTTAATGTTTCGTCTCGATATTCTCGGTTTCGTTCTTAAGTATGTTAGTAAAATGTAGAAGAGTATCCAAAGCGGAGGAATAAGGCAAAGTGGAAAAGCTTTCATTTCGATGAAATTTTTTTGTTTGTTTGATAGATAATTCTTCAGTACCAGTTTTGAGTCCAGATTGGCTGCAAAAAAAAAATACAACCTTGTAGGTGAAAATTCGAAAAAAAACGATTTTTTAAACTTTGCGCAAAAAAGGAAAAAATTTAATTTACTTTTTCACACATAACCTTCCAATCTTAGCTCATGCTGTGTGGGCGTGATCACATCTCCACACGTTGCCCATCGGTTGCTGCTGACGTTGATAATTAGCGCGTGCAGCAACGCATGTACGTGTGGCCCTGCAACACGCGCTGTGTCACGCGATGTGTCACGCGCTGATGAACGCGCATACGCATGACCTGCGGAACGCGACAACTGTTCGAGTTTCCCTTTGGCTGCACGAAGCCCTTTTCCACGTCCAATCAAATGTCGCCGTGTCATACTGATTGTCTACGCAGTCCGAAGCTCATTGCTATCGCTTAATTCCGCAATTCCGCTTCTACTTCTGTACGTATAGCTCTGCTTACACATTCTCCTTCTCTTGTCCAAGCGATCAATCTCTCTCAAGTGAGGTTACCTTTTCCGTTGCATAAAGCTTACTAATACAGTTTTAAGGCATTGCTTTTATTGTCGTTTATAGTCGTTCCCAATTTATTTTTTTTTTATATTGTCCTACCAGTTTTTGCATAGTTCCCAAGAAGATCGTTAATGAGGATAAGGAACAGAATAGGGCCCAGCATAGAGCCTCGGGGAATACCTGCGTCGTGAGAAAGGAACTGGAAGAGAATCCGTTAAGGAAGACATTCATTACACGATTTGACAGCAATTATCAAATAATCGACCTGAAATTCCGTATACCTGAAGCTTACAAAGGAGGCTGGCATGCCAAACCCTATCAAGCGCTTTAGAGATATCTAGAGCCACGACACGAGCTTCTTGGTGAAGTGCTTGGTAAACAAATTCAGTTATGGCTGTGAGCACATCAGCTGTAGAACGAGCAAAGCGGAAAACATATTGCTTGTCAGAAAGCAGATCATGGGATATAAGCTGCTTAGCCACTACAGCGTTGATTAAAGCTTCGAAGACTTTGCCGAAGTGTGGTAGGAGACTAATAGGACGGTAATTAGATGGGTCAGAAGGGTCTCCAGAGTTCTTAAAGTCAGGTACAATAGATGAGGACTTC
>OZ010585.1:82276520-82296520 GCA_963932145.1 Acanthosepion lycidas | reverse complement strand
TAATAGTTCAGTACTCTTTTCTTTCTTTCTAACGAAATTTTTCTCTTAATACTTTGCTTAGATTTTGGAATGCATCTTTGACCGTCCCAATACAGGATAAAAAAAAATCTAGTATATTTTAACTGAGAGTGTCGTGGAGAGTTCTTTAAAACTGTGCTTAATATATTTATTTTTAGTGGTTATTGGAACCGGATATGATAAGGTAAACAGATTATCAATGTCAGGGTCACCAGTACGTGTTTTTGCCTCTTTCTCTTTTGCGCGTATTAATGGTGGGAGGAGGAACTGAATAAACATATGGCGATGTTTGTTTATTCGCCTCTTCTCACCTTTCCTTGCTCTGTCTCCCTCTTTCATTAACTTTCCTCTACTCTTTCTTTTTTTTATATCTCTTCTGGGATACTTTCTCTCTCTCTCTCACTCTCTCTCTCTCTCACACACAGACACACACACACACTCACAAACACACACTGGCCTATTTATTCCTAATAATATTTCTCCTCCTCTCCTTTCAATTTCTCGCCGTCAGTCTCACTCAAAGTTCTTCTCTCTGCTACTTTTTCTATTTCTGTGGCTTACGGCCGCATCACGTTGAAACACCGGTTCCCCTACGATCACTGAAATTGAGCAACGTCGAAGCTGGTCAGTACTTAGATGAGTGCTTAGGAATACCACATGCTGTATGCTTGGACGTGCGGGTGGTGTAATAGATAATGGCTCGGAATGAGAGCCGAGTTCCAGTTGGGTTGGTCGTAATCACTTACGCGCAAATACCCTTGGAAAAGGTATGAAGCCACCTCTTCACCCCCAGCTATGGGTTAATTAGTAGAACTGCTATCATTAAATCATTATTATCTCAAAGAAAAATAAGTTCTTACCATTTCTGGCTTTAAATAACCTGCAAAGCGTTGATAAGCCATAAAAACAAATCATTCAATCTGTCTTTCCTCTGCCCCTTTCTCTTTCTGTCATTCTTTCCTCTGTTCCTTTTTTCTCTCTCTTTCCTATCTCCCTTTCTCTCTCTCTCTCTCTTTCCTCTGTCTCTTTTTCTCTCTCTTTCCTATCTCCCTTTCTCTCTCTCTTTTTCCTCTGTCTCTTTTTCTCTCTCTCTCTCTTTCCTCTGTGCCTTTCTCTCTCTCTCTCTCTTCCCTGTTCCATTCTCTCTGTCTTTCCTATCTCCCTTTCTCTCTCTCTCTCTCTCTTTCCTCTGTCCCTTTCTCTTTCTCTCTTTTCTCTGTCTCTTTCTCTCTCTTTCCTCTGTTCCTTTCTCTCTCTCTCTCTCGCTTTCCTCTGTCCCTTTCTCTCTCTCACTCTCTTTCCTCTGTTCCTTTCTCTCTCTCTCTCTCTCTCTCTCTCTCTCTCTCTCTCTCTCTCCCTCTTTCCCTTATTCCTTTCTCTATTTTTCTCGTCACTCTGAATCGTACATGTATTTTCCATTTTCTTTTATTGTTCCTCTCTCTCTCTTTCCTTTTCTTTCTTTCTCTCTCTCTCTCTCTTTCTCCCACACACTTGCATACACACACACGCGCACACACACACACACACCAATCTATTTAATTCCTTGTAATGTTCCTCCTTTTGTCCTTTCACTTTCTCACATTTCCTCTCACTCAACTTCATTCTCTTTCTCTCTCTTTAATCTCTCCCTGCCCCCTCTCTCTTAACTCCTATCCTTTATCTCTCATATGACCAGCACTCTGTTCAATTTCCGTTAGCCGCCCTAATTGTTCTTCATAAAGTAGATATTTGTACTTAAGCCGGGCTAGTCAATGAATTTTAAACGCTCGAACTCCATCAATTCCAGTAAACTACAAATTCCCGTCGCTCCTGTAGAGTAACGGCCACTACACAAGGTTACTAAAATGCAGCAGTCGTTACTAAAAATATCATTTGTTGACATGTAATAAAAATGAAGGTAAATATTCATCGTTGAATAAACCCAACGTTGTATAGGAAAATTCTCGGCTCGAAAGTCTTCAAGTCACCATATTGCCTGTGCACTACACACTCGCTCGGCTCAGCTTTTCACAATTTCCTTTGACCCTTTTCTGCAATTTATGTATATACATATGTATGTGTATGTTTGCATGTGTGTGGGAGAGAGAGGGAGAGAGTGTGTGCGCGTGGGGCGTGTGTGCTTGTAGATCTTGCTAAAGGTAATTGACCATAAAAATTGGTTTCCACAGCTTCTTCGACTCAGTGTGCTTAACAGATATAAATCATTCATCAAAAAATTACTGCTCAGAAACGGTTTTGTGCTGAAGCCATCAAAATTCAGTACCACATTCGGTTCAACCCCAGTTTTCCGCTTCGCTCATCTTGTGGACAGTACTGTTTACAGATAGATAGATAGATAGATAGATAGATAGATAGATAGATAGATAGATAGATAGATAATGATAATTTTGGGATATAGATAGTGTGGTTGGTCATAGGAATCAACATGATGTATGCTGACCGTCAGTTTCAAATCTTACTGTGATCCTAGTGGGAAAATCTCATTGAGGCGTGAAAGTGTAGCGGACCGTGGGGTGATGTTGAGTAGAAGTAGAAGAATACATGTGGGTAGAAATTCCCTGCTAGCCGGTCCAACTACATGAGAAAGTTGGACTTTAATTAAGTTCAAAGAAGACAAAGAAAAACAAAAACAATAACTGTGAAATTTAAGGAAAAATTTAAATATAAATATGTGTAAATATTTGTAAATGTATGTGTACATATTTGTAAATGTATGTGTAAGTATTAAGTTGGTGCAAAAATAATGACGTAATAATGTCGTTTTTTGACGTATTTTTTAACGTCAAAAAACGACATTATTACGTCATTATTTTTGCACCAACCTAATATTTATATATGTATATGCATAGTTACCTGTGTATATCGATACACGTATGTGTGCCTATGTGTGTAATTGCACATGTAAATGAACGTATGTATATGTGAGATTTACATAAGTGTATATGTGATATATATATATATTGAAAAACAATTTTTTTTAATATTACCTTCAAATATTACTCCATCTTAATTTGAAACCTAAACTTTAAGTAAGAAAGATTACCCATCTAAAAATAGTTACAAATTACATTCATGAATTAGACTCAAATTAATAAAGATGTTACCTTAACAGTCATTTACAATATTAAAAGATTACTATCAGTAAACTTTTATATTTTAAATATTTTTCCTAATGTGTTTTTTTATTAACGTGATTTTAATATAGTATTTAACTCATATTAAATCCCTAAATTATTTGTAAAAGAGTTGAGTATTTGAATTGCTAGCAAGCATCAAATTAATTTCTTCGTGGATTTTTTTAAAACATTTAAATTACTATCAAACGTTAAAATCTGCTTTTTTACTTAAATCGCTAAAACTATCCCACCCCTCTTCTTCCTCCGTAAACCCTAAATACATCTCCTTTCTCTTTACTTCCCCTTTTTTCTTTCTTTTTTTTTTTCTCTCTTCTCTCCTTCCCTTTCAACATATCATTCCCGTTAAGTTAACTGATTAAATAGGTCAATGTCTGGTCCCTCCTTCCTCAATACTAAGTATCATTGTAAGAAATATTAAAATAAACCCTCTCTAAACTCGACAATGTCTCTCACACCACTCCTCGCTACCCTCTCTGTTAAATTGCATAAACTTAATACTACCCGTCAAAAGTGTAAATTTTCACTTCATTTTTCGTTTCACCTTTTGGAAGTGATGTCTGATGATCCAATGTCCTTTAAAAGATCTCTGGTGAAATAAACTATTACAATGGATCCTTAAAGTGGTCTGGTTTTCTTTAAATTATATATATATGTGTGTATTTTTTATGTTTAACGTTCTTTTTATAGATACAAGTATTTAAGTAAATGCTCTGTTTATAATAAACAGTATTAAGTAACATTTACCAGTCCGAGAAATCTTCATAGAAAATATTCGTCCTTTGACAGGATTCGAACCTGCATCCTATACGGAACAGCCATTTACCCGGGCGTGCCTAACCGATTCGGCCACAAAGGAGGGTTCGGTTGGCAAGGTCGAATTTACTGCTTAATGAGTAAATTCAACCTTGACACTAACCCTAACCCTTGCCAACCTTGTGTGTGTGTGTGTTTACTCGTTATAAACTAACTTTTCTAATCGATTTTTGGAATTTAGTGTCTCGGAATTGATTTCATCCTACTCTGATTTTCTTCTCGACAATACCAACGCCACCTTCATTGTCGATGCCGTGGTCAAAATGTCTTTTAGTAAATGACTAAAGTTTACGTACTTAAATGCTTCTTTGTGAAAATCCTGTTTTGTTGTTTCGTTGTCTGTTTCTAAAATCGCAGTGTCTATTCTTTGTTTGAAAGCTTTGTTGTAAATCTCTCATTATGCCCGTCGTTCATATTTTACCTTAATTATCGTCTTCTTCCTTTTAATTCTTTGTGTTTTGCATTGGACATGGTGATGTCTTTCGTTATATATGTCTTTCAAAATTGATCAAAACCTTCGAGCAGAGAATTGTTTCATATACACGTATTATTTGCAGGCGTAAATTTAGGTCTGGTTAACACCAAGAATTTATAAAAAAAAAAAAAATAATCACGAACCGCAAAAAAAGAAAAATTATCTTGTGCTTGTAAAATCTGGGGTGTCTGCATGGTATAAATATCCATTGTATTTGTCAAACTCGTTCAATCTATTTCATCTGAGGCTTTGATTTCACCAACAAATTCGAACAAAATAGCTGTGCTCCATAACTGCAAGTCTAATTTCTCTAATCATTCCAGCAAATGCTTAATGGAAAAAAGCACACCAAAATTAAACAAAATAAGCAAAATCTGCATTCTAGCATGAAAAGAAAATTTATATATATATATATATATATATATATATATATATATATATATATATATATATATGCACGCTGCGCAGTGATTGATTCAAAGAGAAAATGAGACGAAAGAAAGAAGGAAAGAGATGGAAAACGAGGGATGAAACGACGAAGAGAAAAACAGCAAAAGCAAAAACGACAAAACACCAGATGAAAAGGGAAAGAGTGAAAATGGTACAGGTCTGTGTATTTAAAGAAAGAAAGAAAGAAAGAAAGAAAGAAAGAAAGAAAGAAAGAAAGAAAAGGAAAATGTAGAGGAAGGATATAATAAGAATAGAGAAAGAAGAAACAATAAATAAAGAAAAGAGAATGAAAAAAAGGATATGGTAACACAAAGAAAGAAAGAAAATAAGAAAGAAAGAAAGAAAGAAAGAAAAAAAGAAAGAAAATTAAATTGGAAAGAAAGAAAGAAAGAAAAAAGAAAGAAAAGGAAATTGTCGAGGAAGGACAGAATGCGAACGAAGAAAAAAGAAACAATAAAGAAAGAAAGAAAAAAGTAAGTAAATGGTAGACGAGAGAAAGAAAAAAAAGGACGGATCGGGAAATAAACTTGTTCTCTTTCTTTTTTTCTTTCCCTGTTTTTAATTTCATCTTTAAAAAAAGGAAAGAAATAAAGAGATCAAGAAGATAAATTGAGAGTAAGTCAAGTGTTGTGTGTACGTGCGTGTCTGTATGTGTGTGTTGGTTTGTGTGTGTGTTGCCCTCGGTAAAGCAATGAGAACACCCTCATTGGCGTAATTTGGCGAAATGATTAGAAAAACGAAAAGTGAGAAATTTACTCAGTTTAGACGCATCCGTATCGAGCAAGTGATAAAAAAAAATATTGATATATTTTGTCGATCCGAATCGTTTCCATCGATTATCGTATTTTATTTTATTGTTTTCTACAATGAACAATATAATCCCAATGAATGAAAAGTCTTATCCTAAACGTAAGACCGACATCCGTATCTATATTTTTATATTTTTTGAATTTGAAAGATTTCCAAAAGATAAATATAGCCCATTTTCGTGATATTAAATGCCAATACGAAAAGATGGAATATTGTATTTTCAATTCAGAGCAGTTGGTAGATTGTAACCATCCATTACAAAGAGTAATGACCCACTGTATGTTAATATGGTCAGATATAGCCGTATGAAGAACTAAATCTAACTTTTTTCAAAACCTGCTTCTTTTCACTATTTACATTGTTCAGACTATCATCCTCATCTTTGTTACCATATTTATCATAACGTTTCGGCCGTTGTACGCTCTGGCTTTCTTCAGGTGGCTTCAGAATGTCGAACTGAACCCTTTATTTCGCTCGCTGGGGTAGACTGTTCTAGTTCCACGTGCCATGACTAATGGATATCAGTTATCAGTTATCTCCTGGTAATTTCCCTCTCCAAGTTCTCCCTTGTCTTAACCGGGTATTGAACTCACACTCTTTGGGTCCTGTCTTGGGTCCTGTGCAAAGTGTCCTCAAGGACACATGGCACAGTGGATAAAGGCGTTAGTTAGGGTCCAGTGAGAAGAATATAACAGAGAAAGCAGCAAATCATCTAGACAAAGCTTAAACCCACTTTCATGGTGGTAGAGATGGAGTTTTAGGATTCGGATGCCAGTTAAAATAACTTTCACCTATATTTTAAAATATTAAAATCTAGTTTCTATAAGGAAAAGTACTTAAAGAATTTAGGAAAAAAAAAAAAAAAAATATATATATATATATATATATATATATATATATATATATATAATTTAGGAACAAAACAAAATTGTAATTATATATATATATATATATATATATATATATATATATATATATGTATATATAGTTTATGCAAAACTAGGTAATCCGCATGGGTAGACACAAGGAGGATGATATTCAGAGAGCTCAATGTAAGATTCAGAGCAGATATGTTTGAATAAAAACAGACCACTTTAAGGTTCCATGTAAAAAGTTATTTCACCACAACCCCTTTAACAGGGCTCTGGATCATCAGACTTTACTTCCAAGTAAAGTAAAGTCTGATGATCCATAGCCCTGTTAAAGGGGTTGTGGTGAAATAACTTATTACATGGAACCTTAAAGTGGTCTGTTTTTATTCATATATATATATATATATATATATATATATATATATAAAGTTCACCCAAGCAAGTAAGGAGCGAGAACAAAAGACGAGTAATCAGAAGGACAGTAGATAGCGATTGACATTGCATTTAAATTTTTGAAGAGTAAAGTTGGCTGAAAAGCATGTAGCTGGAAGGGAGTTCCACAAGCGAGAAGTGTGAGAAAAGAAACTTTTATCATAGAACTTGCAGTTATATCTAGCCAACCCAACGGTAAATTGGTGACACCTCGTCGCCATTCTAGTATTGCGCTTATATATATATATATATATATATATATATATATATATATAGAGAGAGAGAGAGAGAGAGAGAGATATGGTGGGAAGAGATAGGAAATAGAAAGTCTATCCTATTTAGCAAATACAGAAAAGAATCTTCGGAAATACCTAGTGAATGTAGGTAAGTAAAGCGAAATGAAAGGATTAATCGCCAATTGTGAGGAGACCCAACGTATGGTTGTCAGCAAGAGTGTCATTCCAAGAATGCGGAATAGGAATCAGAGATAGCAACCTCAACCAAATGGGATCATTTCAATATATAGGGATCGTTTTAAAGGGGGATAGAAAATGTAACATCGAAGATACCTTGCAATAGCGAAAATGCCTTTAAAAAACTATGCAAAGTATTAAGTTACATAAAACAAATTCATTAGAAACAAACAAAAGAGTGTTAAACTGTTATGTAACATCGGTCTTCATACATGGCCGTAAATGATGGACAGTCTCCTCGGAGATGAAGAAGAAACTTGAGAAAATAGAAATGGTGTTCTACAGAAGGATTCTAAGAACATCAAGGACAGAGCATGTAAGCAACGAGGAAATGTGAAAGAAAATGAAAACAAAAAGGATGCTTAGAATCATATAGAGACAAATGTAATTTTTAGGACAAATAATGAGGAGAGAAGGCTTGAAGAATTTGATACTCACAGGATATAAAAAAGGGGGGAGGAATAGAGCGAAACAGTGACTAACCTACATAAATGTGACCTGTGTAAATGAATAGTAGAACATAGACTCTAAGTGCTGGTGAAAAGCCAAATGTTTGCTAAGTGCTAAAAAGAATAAGAAGTGGTGGAGAGCCATGTTCTCCCACATCCTTGTGAGTAGGATGGATGGTGTATGGAGGTTTGTTTTGTTTTATTAAACAGAGAAAAATTTTTCCGCATATTCCTTCGCCATGTTGCTTATAAAGCTTTATTTAATCGTCACGGGAAAATAGGGTAATATCCTGCATTAAATATGCCTGCTCATTTTCTGCTGGCTTTTGGGCTCCCATTTCTTCAGTGGATAAGATGGGTGCCGCCATTTCATGCACAGTTTAATAACCAGGACGATATCCGAAGGCGCATTGTGATAGCCAAATATCAACTTTTAGGTATTCACTGGATATCGTTTCATGGCGGTATTAAAACAATTTGAGCGACTACTTTACTGACAGCGGCGCTACGCATTCTTCTTTTCTGTAATTTTATTATTTTTTTTTTTCAAACATTTGTGTTTGTGCAGGCGACACGTCTTTCCTTTGTCCTGTTGGCTTACGTAGTCATTATTGAAAAATGTCATAAAGCAGTTAATTAGATTTAAACATTTCGGCATCTCTTATAATTTATCTGTTAGAGTTTTGAAAATAAACTATTAAAAATGAGAAATATGTAAGAAAATTTGTGATACAGAGTTTCCATATAGTCTTACATATTTTTTGACCTCGTTGTATTCTCGTATAAGTTTACTCCTTTCAAAATGACACTTTTATGGCAGAAAAAGATTCGATTTGAATAACGACACCACGACATTGAATACTTTTTATGACAGTCAAAAAGTTTGTATAATTCTTCTTGACAAAGTGTACATCAAAAACATGTTGTTATATCATGACAAACAACTGTTTGGTAATCCATCTTTACATCCTCAAACAGTACTTGGTATAATGTTGGTGACCCACAGTTTCTTTCAAAATTGATTACGATTTCAAAATTAACATTGATCTTTTTATTTAAACAAGTTCACCTCTCAGGCGACTACCTCTGTACCAGCTGATGTAAAGGCTAATATATTTGATGGCAGCCATGTAAAGCAGACTTTTTCAAAAATGTATTTAACACTTCCTGCGGGTAACAGCCGACAACAATTATTTCCGTTTTGACTATGATCAAATATTCAAAATCTGTGACTTACAAAGACGGGCGAACTCATCTTTGACGATAAAAAAGGTAACAAAATGAATCCTTCTTAAACAATTATATCGTCTAGAATCTGAAAGACTTATTAAACTTTCAGAGGCCTACACTCAAATCCCGTTGAAAATACCAAAGTTAAGCAGCGTCGAGTTCGGTCAGTACTTACATGGGGGTGGGGGGGGACCGCTTGGAAACACCGGGTACTGCAATTGACCTCCTAAAATCAGAAATATGTTTTGGCTTTGAATAATCCACAAAGTGTTGATAAATCGTAATAGACAAATCAATCTTTTATTTACATTATGTATATTCGGACTATTGTCCTCATCTTTGCTGTTGTCATTACAATGTTTCGACGGTTGGCACAAAATTTTGAAAGAAACTGAGGGTTACCAACATTATACCAAGTACTGTTTGAGGATGTAAAGATGGATTACCAAATAGTTGTTTGTCATGATATAACAACATGTTTTTGATGTCAGTAGAAACCGACGAGCAATAACTGAACAATATGAAATAAAAAAAAAATAACTAGACAATACCCCTAGATATAAACAGTGGAATGGGAACAGTCTGTCCCCGTAGATTAAATAAAGAGTTCAGTCCAGAATCTCCTGTAAGTTATCTACATTGATATACACCTGGGGAAGTCCGGGGGTGGGGGGCACAATGACTGAAATGTTGTAATAACAACAACAAAGATGAGGAGAATATTCTGAATATAAATAGTCTAAATAATGATAACTCCTCATCTCAGAAATTAATTCCCTGTAGGTTACCCACATCGATATATGCTTGAGGGAAGTCAGAGGATTCAATGGCCAAAACATGATAGCAACAACAAAGATGAGGACAATAGTCCAAATATAAATAGTGTAAATAATGTTAACTACTTATCCCAGAAATTCAAACAAAAGCATTTATTGATACCGGGTATCCTGATAGCAAAGTGATGTTCACAAATTAAATATTCACTTTATTAATTATATGGGGAATTTAGGTTAAACTTCAAATTTTAAAAAAAGAAGGTTAACATCCACAAAAGTGAACTGAAGTAAAAACAAAAAAAAAAAAAGTGGAAAGAGAGAAAGAAAGAACACAACAAATGTCACGTGGTTTCCTTCATTTTTTTTTATGTTTTAATAAAATCGTCTTCTACTGAAACGTTGTGGCAGCAATAACAAAGATGAGGATAATCGTCTCAATATAAATAGAGTAAATAATAACTCCTTATCCTAAAAATTCAGACAATAATGAATTAATCAATAAACTTTCAGATTTAAATTAAATTTCCCTTACTCTAAAGCCTATAGAAAAACAATGGCTTTCTATTTGCTTTAGAGTGTTTTCCGAAGAAACCTATTAAGCACTTAACAGCCTGGACAAAAGTGAGAATAAAAATAACACTGTCGTCTGTATAAACAAGATTTTGATATGGCGGAAGATTCTGAATGTTAAGGTTCCTTGGCACCCGATATAATAGATAATGGCCATCTACAACCTGAAATCAAATCCCCGGATGATAGCCAACTTGATTTTATCATTGAGTTTGGTAGAATGGCTCTTAATATGGCTGACGGCCAAGGCAACCTTGTCAAAAAAAAAAATATCCTGACTTACTACCGTACACCATACCTGCAATGGAATTGTTAGTCTATTCCGGTACCTTTTACATACGGCATACATATGTGCTACTTAGGCAATTTACAGCTCATCCTTTAGTGAAAGAAGTTGGTAAACTTCATCAAGTATCGGGTGGAAACTATTTTATAAATGTTCAGCAATGCATTGAAAAGCTACATATCAATCAGACATCTTTGCTTTTGAATGAAAATGTAGATATTTATATTAGTTCTGGACACCAATGTACATCTTGCGAATGTCTACTTATTGAGGAATGTTCAGATTGGATAATCTTGGAGATTTAAAATCGTCTATTTCTAATGAAATAAAAATAGCTCTTATGTGTATAGCTGTATATGTTACAAGAATCATAATTAATTAACCCAATGATTAAACCAATTTTTATTATGAAAAGTATGGAAAATGGACCAATTCAGTTAACCATGGAAAACTCAAGATACTTTCTAGCCCCACTGTTTTATCATTTTCCATACAATACAGGAAAATATGTCAACATACATTAGGCGACATTTTCATCCATGTTTCATAATTTTGTTTTTCAAGATCTATTATATACCGTACGTATGAACACTATGGGTATGTCTCAATCCTCATAAATACATTAGACACTATTGTAAGTGGGGGCAATATGCTGTCGGCGTGGGAAGCTCTTGCCGTTTAGAACTCTCTGCAGACGGGCTTGGATTTCCCCATATCAAATTTGACCTTCTGCTGCATTCTACCTCGTGGAGAGGCAGGTCCACCTCTAGCAGTGGTTTACCCAATTCACTCCACTGGCGAGTATTGTATTTTGTTGATGTTATAAAGATGACCATTTCATTTCCAAACTCCGTTTTGGTTATTCCTCATTCATTAACTTTTTCTAGGTTACAACATGGAAAGAAACCTGTGCAACCTTCTTTCAAATTTGCTTTTGGAAACTTACTGCAAACATTATACACCCAGATCAAAAGAAGAATTAATTCAAAGTTTTGTTACTTTCATAGACTTTTGTATATTGTATGTGGAAAGTAATGCCTTTGTTTAACAAAATTTCAACATTATGTGGACCGATACTGTCCACATAATGTGGGTCCACATACATTGCCAGAAATGTGGGATTCCTCTTTATCTTGTTTAATATTTGCCAGTGGCCACATGAAAAATACTTATATTTCTATAATTTAACTTTCGACTCATGTGATTATTTATTCGACACATGTGATTATCTCCAAATTTGGGTCAAAATGGCATTACAAATATTTTCAAAAAGCGTTAACTTTTAACATTTCTCCCAAAACTCCAAAATGGGGCTATGGGCTTGTGCAAAATCAAATACTAAGTGTAGGGATTCCCATTATTTTCGCCCCAACAGAGATTCTTCCAGTGGAAAGCTCATGAAGACATTCGTCTGGAAAGAGATGCCGGAAGAGGGCTCCAGTCTGTTTGGCCTTCATCTGTCTGTGTTTCCAAATATAGATTTCTTCTCATGGTTTATTCTCTAACCACCAACCACCCATGTGGTATTGGTTTGTGGGGTACCTCTACGGACCACTACAGCTTCAGGTGCAAGATCCTTTTTTTAATCATATCACCCCATGCAAGGTAGCAAATCCACGAAGACATAAGGGAGTATAGAGTGAGAAAGAATAAGAAAAAAGAGAACAATAGAAGAGTGATCAAGAAGACAGTCGAAAACGATTGACATTGCATTTAAAATTTTAAAGATCAAAGTTGGCTGAAAAGCAAGGAGCTGAAAGAGAGTTCCACAAGTTAGAAGTGCGACAGATGAAACTGTTATTTACCGTGATTTAACCTATGTTCATATGCACACAACGCACACACACAGGCAATCAACGTTGTAGATTTATTTATTAGTATTTCGAACGGACTAACACATACACAACTTTGAGATTTATATAATCTGATAATTGAGCCATAAAGAGATGAACTCAGAAAAGCAAAGTCATAATTTCAAAATTGCCCTCCTCATCTACCGGTACCCTTCTAGATGATGAGTGCACTCGAGTCGGATTCGCTATCCGTCTTGGACTCAAATTATGTGAGCATCACAGATGCAGATGAGGAGCTTCGATTGATGAGTCTGGTTTGCATCCCTCTCTCATGTCGTCGTAGTGTCGGCTGCTTTCCAAGGCATGCAGTAAACAGAAGAGGTCTAGATGCAGCTGGGTTCCCATCCCAAATCGAACCCGTAGGCCTCGACCTCGAAAGCGGTTGGATGGGATTACTATTTTTCTTTTTAAAGTGGCAAAGTATGTAAACTACAATTTGAAACGCTGGATTGAACTTTCTACTGATCATTACATAATTTAGTACCAGGCAAATTTTGTGATGTGAGTGGAAAATGTGGCCAGTAAGGAATAAAAAGATACTATTGCACTTGTTTTTGCGCCTGGGGTAGATACAGCTTGCCTGCTTTGAAAATGAGTGTTCAGAATTCTTATTAACTGTGATCGAAAGCCAAATCCCTGACACCAATAGAAAATGCCTAACGATGTCATATATAAAGCATGAAGATCCGCTTTGTTCATCCTTGAAAAAATATATATTTCTTCTTCATTCTTTCTAGCAGTTTTTATGTCCTTCCTCTGTCTGTCATTTTATCCATAACTCTTACCAACAGAGTTTTCCGTGCAAGATAAGTTATACTTTTTATTGGCTAATTTGGGACGCTGAGTAGAAAAATCAAATCCATTTTTACTGGTTAGTTTCACGTTTTCCTGTACAGAATTTGAGTATTAAAAATGACTATTTTTGTGACGCACAGTGGCCGTTAATAATGAAGTATAACTCAAGACTTCAATATTAAATAAAACGGTATTTAATTACAACCGCAAATAAATACTTAACAAGAATAAACAAAGAAAAACCACCCAAAGATAACTTACCATTTCCGTGAATACCTTGTTAGTAGCACGGCTCAGCTTAACGTCCGGTAAATTCTAAATAAAAACCCAAATCATTAAAACACAATAATTCACACTAATTCGACTGGATAGTTCCACTCAATAGTCATTCAATAATCCCCTCAGTCAGTAGCCTGACATCGCTATTTATACACCTGCCGGAAAACATATATTCATAAGCCCAGAGTGTCACGCTCGAACCTCGGTATCGGTAGTTACTCACTTTCTTCTGATATGACACTATTGATAGCCAAATTTATCATAATGTCCAAATTAATTCTGTCCATATTAATTTTGAATGCCTCCTAAAAAAAACATGAAAGTTATTGATTTTTTTAAAAATCCTTTTAGACCACTAAGACGGAAGGGATTACTGAGTGTACAAAAGAATATGAAAAAAAGAAAACATTATTAAGGAAAGATAAAAATGAAAGATCAGAAATTAAGACAGAAGATAACGATTGACATTGCATTTAAACTTCTGAAGATCAAAGTTCACTGGGAAGCAAGAAATCGGAAGTCGAGTTACTCAAGCGAGAAATGCGAGAGAAGAAACTGCTAGAATTTAATTTCCGTTTACTGCTTGCTATTTCAATTGTAAAATGATGACACCTTCCGCCAATTTAGTACTCCATTTCAATTCATAAAGTCTAGGTACCAAAGAGGAAATCTCATCAGAACAGTTACCAAGAAAATATTGCTGATTACTCAAACATCTAGCCACGTGAATGATAATGCCTGATGATAATGTCAGTCTAATTGTATTGTTCTAATTTATGAATGGAAACAATATAAAATTCGGGCATATAATCACTTTACATAGTCTACATCAAACATTTATGATAGGAATTTTAGTTAGGTAGGATATGGTATTCTGAAGAAGGAAAATTATAGCTAATGGTAGGTAATTGATGTTATTTTTGGATTCAGAACCCCAAAATTATTCAAAATTAGCCAAAACATCCCATGCACTATTTAAAAAAAATCCATCTTCTTAGATAACAGTGAATGCTAGACAATTCCTCCACCCACAGATGAAAAGAAAAATGGAGGAAACAGAAATGTAGTTCAACAAAAGGGTACTGAGAATTCCTTGAACGGAGCGAGTAAGCAACGAAGAAGTCAAAAAGAAAAGGACAACAAAAATAACACTTATGCTCAGAATAAGAAAGAGCTTAACATTTCTTGGACATAATGAGGAAAACTTAACCCTTACAGAGCACATCCAGAGAAAGAAAGATAAGAAAAGACAACATGTCATCTGTATGACGTGCTTGTGTAAATGGATAGCGAAACGGAGGCAGAAACCCTAGCAAAAGTAGAGAAACTGATAAGGGACACATAGGATAGGACATTTTTGATAGCCAATGATCGCCCGTGTACTGAAGGGACGCCTCACAGAGAAGAACCTTAGTTTAGCAAAGATACCTCGTAAAACTGGGATAGTAAGGATGAGAAGAGTCTGTTTCTCGAGTCACTCAAGTGACAAGAAACTCTTCTCCTCTTAAAAGTTAGCGTTTCGTACTGTGGGTCTGAACGCACACCACACGAGCGCCAGTATGAAATAACTATTTTAGTCTCGAAATCTGTATTTATTGTCATTCGAGTGACATGCCAAACATGGACTTTAGATTGTAAATAACTTATTCAAGAAAATTCAGAATCAGAACGAAAAAAAATTTTTTTTAATTTATTTTAATCATTTCACTCCAATCAAGGCAATAAAGTCACTGAGACGCAAGGGTTTACTAAGTGTGAGAGGATCTTTGAAAAAGAAAACAATAAAATAACATGAATTAAAAAGGTAGAAGATAATGATTGACATTGCATTTAAATTTTGAAGATCAAACTTGACTGGAAAGCAAGAAGCCGGAAGAAAGTTCAAGTGGGGAGTGCACGAGAAGAAACTGTTAGAATAGAACTTACGGATGCATCTAGTCATTGTAAAATGATGAGACTTTGCCACCACAATCTAGTCGTAGACATGAATTTATAAAGCCCAGATACCAAAGAGGAAAGCTCATCAGAACAATTGCCATGAAAATATTTATAGAAAAGACACAAGGAAACCTACGTTATGGGGGTGAAAAAATAAGATTGAAGATTCTTTGGATTTTGTCAAGAATCACTGAATACATGCAAGGAGTGATGGGTACATTGTCGCCATTTATATTTTTAATTTCGCGCATGCGCGTTGTTTGTATTTGATTTTATCGATTGAACAATATAATAAGATCAGTTGGGCACCGTCTGTGAGAAAAGGAGTACCATGACGCAAATAACTATGCCAGAAATTTAGAAACGGCATTCTGTACTACTTGGCATTCGCGCCGGAAGCTCCAATACGAATATTTCAGAGTGTTTGAATGTCAATTTTGAGGACAGTGCAGAGAATTCAGAAATAGTCTAATAGTCATTAGTCTAATGATGATTACGAAGGTGTTTGGTGTGATGATGGCGATGTTATCCCTCCATTCAACAACCCACAGACTCAACACGGAGGCCTACATCATGTGCCTTGAGGAGGTAGTACTGCCTTGAGTTAACAGGGTTACTACGTAAAGACCCCATGCCAGGCAAAAGGACTCTGTACCATGCCACACAAGCAAGAGAATACAGTGATGGCTGTCTGACACATTTCTGCAAACACATCACCTGTTACATCTGGCCCCACCTAACTCCCCAGACTGCAAACTCCTTGATTATTATGGATGGAACGTAGTTCCAACAAAACTCCTTATAACACCAAAGATGAACTGCATTAATGATTATGGCAGCATTCATCAACTTAAAAAAAGGAGACCGTCCAGAAAAAAATGCAGGAAATTCCGAAGTCGTCTGGAAGCAATGGTTGAAGCCAATGGAGAGTTTATTGAATAAATTTACGCTATAGTATTTCAAGATATTTTTGTGTAATTTTGGTAAATATATCTGTTTAAATTGGATGTCAATGTTATTTTCATTTTGGCGTAATTTAGACGGCAATTTATTCATCGCACCCTGTAGCAGAAACACCAGTCAAAATGTGACAGCAATAGTCAAATGCATGGACGAATTGCAAACTTTTAAAGCTGTCAGATAGATTCCGTCGAGAAAGATTATCTATCACAACACAGTGAACCGAAATGATACGAAACAGATTTTTTTTTTCATTTTAAGACAAGGTCAATGAAGTGAGCGTTCGTGTTGATGTTATGAAGATTTTCTTCTAATGAAGAAAACCGGAACAAATCGAAGCATAAGGTTGTTATCAAAAATCTAAGCAATAAAGAATCGGAAAAAATTCTTGATGCATTTCTTTTTAAATACAGGGCGACCTTAAAGTTTGGACATATAGGCAAAAAAGCATATTTTCAAGAAATTAAATTTTCAACATTTTATTGAATTTGAATATTAACAAATAACATTTTCGATATGATTTCCATCATTTGTGATGCAAAGTTTGATGCGATTTGCAAGATTCAAGCGAATAACTCTACCGGCAATTTTAGAACATTCTATATGCGTTCAATCAAATGTATTGCATCTGTGATTTTCATTGAGTACATCTTCTCCTTTAGCATACCCCAGAAAAAGAAGTCAATTCTTTCTTCTTTCGACAAAATCATGTTTAATCTGTGGAGGTCAAAAATATAGTAGTGAGATTTCCTGTGTCCAAACTTTAAGAACACCGTCTATATAGAATAGCGAACATAATAAATATTCTTGGTTAATGTTTTTTTCTTAAACTCTTCAACTCTAGACTCACTCGTTATCTATTAATCATATCCTCATAATCGTCACTTCCTACTTCCTCCTCTCACGTTTTTCTATCACCTCATTCATTAGAACTCTACCTTGAGTAGCTCTTGAGCTTTGTACTGGGTGAACTTTATTTTTTTTTTAAATAAATAAATAAATAAAAAATAACATGTGAAAATTTGTCGTTGGCACTTAACAAAATAGGCCTTTGTTTTTGACAGCATGTGTTAAGGTGGACATTTATATATTCTGGTGACTCACAACGGAAAACCTAAGATAGGGTTTCATTTTTTTGTCATTTATTTTATTATTTTTGTTTATTTGTTTTTGAATATAAGTAAATTCGTATATTTATATATTTAAAGATATATGTCAAAAGCTTACAATAATAGAAATGGCAGCTGTTTTCTTTGAACGTATTTATATAATACTAAAACTCTTGAATGTATATGCTTTCCAGAACTTAAACGATACATAATGTCCAACCAATTTGGGAGCCTATCATACCTTGAACCCCTGCCGAGTTCAGTATCAAATTGCATTACAATTAGACATAAGGTTCTTGGGCTAGGGCCGTTTTTCTGTTTTTAGATTTGTAATAGGAAATTCAGTATTTATTTTCAATGCACATTCTTATATCTGTACGCGTATATAAACAAACACTTGCATATTATATTCCAAATATTATGTATGTGAAGAATGATAAACATTCATAACATTATAAAAACATTATTAAATAAATTTAAATATACATAACACAACATATATTTATACCATTCACTACATTAGAAGTTTTTTTTTATAAACAACTACATGAAAAGTGAAGATGCGATATGTGTCACATGACTTGATGGTAAATAAATAAATAGATATCCGCTGATTTTCGGCTGTTACGTACTTTGAAATAAATGCGAACAAAAAACATGTATAATAAAAAATATACTTATTATTTTGAAAAAGACTACACCTGTTTTAAGGTTTTACATCAATTTTTTATGCAATGTGTTCAGTATGAAGCCCAATGGAACAATAAACCTTCTTTAACAATTAACAATATTCTTAATATATTTTATGGAAATTTTCACAAGGAAAAATAGAATAATTTTATCAATTATTAATGTATGAATCAATAGTTTTGGAAAGAAGTATAAGTTTTTAATGTAAAGAAGTAAACCATAAATCTATTGAAATTGTAAAATAATTTATTTTAATATTTTAAATCAGGAAATATTTGCATTAAAATGTTCTTTGCTCTTTTCATTCGTTTCTGTTACGGAAAAAATTAGTTATTATTAAGTAATAATTAATTTAAAAATATATCATATTTTAATTGTCACTTCCTTCGTTAGTTCCTTCGTTCGTCCAAATGTTACGCCATTTCAATACTGCATAAATATTGATCGCGTGGAAAGAAGGGAAAAGTTAGTACTTGATTTCATTGAGAAAAACAAAAAAAAGAAAGAGTTTAACATCTCCTACCAATACCTCAATATAATGGACTCTTCCGTTTTGACTGCGTGGAAAAAAGAAAACACATATCAACGACGATATTAAGTTTCAGTGAGAAAAAGAAAGAAAGAAAGAATTGCTTAATGTCTGTTTCAACAAAATGAAAAGTTTTCAATTTCAAATCTTTTCATTTGTACCCACTTCGTAAAATAATGACCAACATGTTTTTTTTTTTTTGTTTTTTTCTTATTGCAATATTTTGTCAAATATTTAACGATGCGATAAGGGAATTTCTACGGATATTTTATAGCCATAGAACTCGACATGATCTTAAGAATTAACATTCATCAGAATATTAAAATAGGAAAACTTTTTCACTGGTCTTCTAGTAGTTTTTATTTTGGAAGACTACATCTGTTTTTATTTTGGAAGACTACATCTGTTTTAAGCTGTTACTCCAAATATTCACGCAGTGTGTTAACTATAAAGTCCAGGGGAACAATAAACCCTCTTTCGGCGTTTTTAGATATAAATTGAAAAGTGTAATTAATAAAATTGATAATATTGCGAATTCATCATTTTGTATCATGAATTGCTTTTAAAAATTCAACTACTTTATGAGTGGTCTAGTATGAATTAAATTCTGTAGGATTTTAGTAGTTGAAGTCTTCTTTGCAAACGAATGGCGCTTGACGCTACCACTCGAATTACAATTAACTTGGTACCAACATCAGATCGCTGGAAAATGATCATAGCAGGAGAATAACGGCCTTAAACTTAATGAAAATCATTCTTTATTGTCTAAATGTTTATTAAGAGGAAAGATCAAAGTATTTTTTGATAATTTTTTAATAATTTCTAGCACTTCCAAAATTTCATTAAAAGTCTTGTATTTTTCTGATGAGCAAAACTGACAGAAAATCGATCGTCAGCTATTTTTTTAACTTTTGTTTACAAAAGTGAAAGTCTCCGTTTAAAATTCGTTTAAAAAATCAATTTAAGAACATTAGAAATTATAAGGTTTATTAAATGTATTTTGAAACAAACATTATTTACTTTCTGCGCTGAAAAAAGTACCTTAAAATGATAGAA
>OZ010585.1:82246520-82271520 GCA_963932145.1 Acanthosepion lycidas | reverse complement strand
TTATAATCAAATTTACAATTTTAGTTTCAATTTTGAAACATAGAAAGTTGTGTCGCAATGGAATCATTTTTTTAAAAAAGAAAATTATTATAATATTATGTTCTACTGTTTGCATTGAGCACTTTTTTTTGTTTTTGTTTTTTTTAAATAGAACACCAGATTATAAATCTTACTTTTATTTCTTATTATTTAACATATATATATATATATATATATATATATATATATATATATATATATATATATGTGTGTGTGTGTGTGTGTGTGTGTGTGTGTGTGTGTATATTAAGACATTTTTATGTTTAACATTCTTTTTATAGATACAAATATTAAGTAAATGCTCTGTTTATAATAAACAGTATTAAACAACATTTACTTATTCGTCCTCTCTCTCTCTCTCTCTCTCTCTCTATATATATATATATATATATATATATATATATATTGATAATCTAGACATATTATCGCTATTTATTTTTATTTAATCCCCCCCCCCACCCCGGATTCGCGGATCAATTTCTTAGTGTTGTTATTAAACTGATTATGAAAGACGCTGTAGTTTTGGTTATCTCTATTATTTTCCCACTTACTTTCAATATCATCCGTGATCATCTTCAGGGTAGAACTGCTGAGATAAAAAAAAAAATTATGTAAATGATAGTTGTGAATTTTTTTTTTTTTTTTTTGCAAATATGACTGAGACACGCTCCGTTATAGTCAATTTAAAAATTAACTTTTAAGATTATGTAAGGGAGGTACCTTAATTTATATATATTTTTATTATTAATGTTTTAAAATATTCAATCTACAATTTAAAAACGATTTTTTTTTTTTACAATTTGACAATCCCAAAACATATTTTATAGGCATTTTAAAACATTTACTTTACTCACATTAATCTTATTTAATGTTGGTTGCATTTTTTATAGAAAAAATTCAAAAAATTTAATCCATCTCTCCCTCCATTAAAAATGAAACCTAACATTGAGAGAGAGAAAACCTAGAACTTTCATAAGATTGCAGTGTAGCTTAAAACTAACCACGCAGTGTTGATTCCAATTTCCACACTGATATTAGTCATATATCGTATAGGGTAAATATAAATAAAAAAAACTCTTTAAAGATATGTCTATATGCAAACTGATATATGAATTGCTCTCTTTGCTTTTATCTACTTTGTCTTGACCTGAAATTTTGTTCATTGTCCCGTGTCTATTTATAAGTAACCGACTTTCTTTAAGACGTTTCCACTCATGACTTGATCTGAATAAATATGTAAGTGATGAGAATTGTAAGAGGCTTTTTTTTGTTTGCCTAAAAATAACCTTGAATTTATAATGTTTTAGGAGGTGTGTCTGTATTTGTCTCTAAAGATGGCAGAAATCTACAGAAATAGATATTCAACAGTAACTGTAATTCAACAATAATTGTAATTCATCAGACATTAATTATACTCTATCAATATATTCAATTTTTTTCTCCTTTGTCTATCCCTCACTCTGTCTCCCTTCTCTATCTCTCTCTCCCTCTCTCTCTCTCTCTCGCTATCTATCTATCTATCTATCTATCTATCTATCTATCTATCCTTCACCAGCAATTTCATGCATAGCACAATCTTCAAAAAAAATCAACCAGAGCGTTGCGACTGCACGCTTCAAAAGTTTTTATCTGTTAACAATAACACATTTCTAAAAAAAAAAAAAAAACATTTCGATTCGCATTTAATCTTTCATCTCTGATACTACCTGGATTTACTAAAAACAAAATAATTTCCATGCCTAAGGATGACTGTGTGCAGTTGAAAGTACTAGCAGATTAAAAAAAAAACTTATACAGCTTGTAGTTATTAAAAACAAAGATGATAACATTCATCGAGTGGTTCGTAGGTTAATGCAACTTTAAAATTTTGTTTGCGAAGAGTTTTCGCCATTTTATATCATTAACTTTACTAATCTACTTTTTGTATGAATGATTCATTGTAATATAAATTGAACTGCACCCACATATTTGATATATATATATGTGTGTGTGTGCGTGTGTGTGTGTGTGTGTGTGTGTTAAGTATTGCGTTGCTTCTTAAAGTGTCCTTTATTTACGTTCTATGGATAATTTTGTTTCAATATGTGATTTCATTAAAAATGCCATAAAACGAGACATTGTAACTATGTTACTATCTGTTGGCGTTTCATTTCCGTTCAAATTTGAATTCTCTTTTTCTGCATAATTTCATTGGCTTAACTCGTATCAACATCTTCTCATATGTTATTTTCTTCATTTTTCTCTTCCTTTGTATTTGTGCCTCTCTTTCTTTTACCTTTCTTTTCTTTTTATTCTCTTCGTAGTAGACTTAATTTCTTATGCTTTCTTTTCCTTTTATTGATTTCTAATTTTCTTTTTGTTTTTATAAAAATATTTTTTACTTTAAACGCAAAATTTTCCAAAAACGGAAAATGAAGTGTTGTTTCATAAATTTCAATTTTAAATAAAATCGTTTATTACCATCATTATAACTACCTGAAGAAATTAATTATTAAACGTCGAAACAAAATGTAGAATTTTCTAGTAGTAACTTACATGTTCTAATGTAACAGTATATATATATATATATATATATATATATATATATATATATATATATATATATATATATATATTTAAGTTATAAGGAACTTGGTAAACCGAATTGGTAAATCCAAAGAGGATGAAATCCTGAGAGCTCAATGTGAGGACAGAGCTAATATGTAATGAAAAACAAACCACTTTAAGCTACCATTACGATAATTTATTTCACCTAAATCCTTTTTTAAGGATTCAGGATCATCAGGTAAAACTTCCAACAACGAATTGAGAGGAAAAAAATACATTTTCTACAATTCATTTCCGTTTTATTAACCATCTAAAGAGGTCAAGGTTCTGTCACTCCTCCTACTCCAATATAAAACATACTTAAGAGAGATATAAAATGAACCCCTCCCTATACTTTATATTGTCTGTTTAACTACCACTCTCAACCCCCTCTATTAAATTACAAAAATTACACTACCCACCAATTTCTAATACCATTTTTCCTCTCAATTCGTTGTTGGAAGTTTTACCTGATGATCCTGAATCCTTAAAAAAGGATTTAGGTGAAATAAATTATCGTAATGGTACCTTAAAGTGGTTTGTTTTTCTTCATTACATATATATATATATATATATATATATATATATATATATATATATATATATATATATATATCATCAACCAGTAAGTCTTTTACTGCCTGATGATACCACTCTGGTAAAAACCGTGGTAGCCCGTAAATGTCGGTGTTACGAGATTTTTATATCTTAAATTGCCCAAAATTTCCGTTTTGTTTTTAATTTTTTTTTATTTGTTTATTTTTTTTTTAAGTGTATTGAGAACATTTTTAATTAAACGGTTCTTTCTGGCAAATATTGTTTCTCAAAGGTTGAAGTTTGTAAAGTATATACAGCCTGGGCGGGTTACGTTCCCAGAATGCATCCCACTTGACTCCCACGTATCATTCTGTTTGGGGAACACGCTAGCAGCAAGAGGCTACGCGAATACTGAAAACGACGCTCCAACGATCAGCTGAAGACATTCCTTACACAGGCCAATGTCGACCTGAGACCTGGAACGACCGTTGCTGTAAATGGCTTAGGAACATCCGAGTGTGGACAGACTTTCGAGTCCAACCTTCAACATAAAGAGGATGTGCGACATCCACCACTCACACACCTCTGTAAATCCTGCTCACGACTCTGCAGGAGAAGGCTGGGCCTTCACGCCACCGGCACCGAAGGTGAGAAAGGGAAAAAGAGAGATGATTATTCCGATGCTAGAGTGCGAGCGGGTGCCGACGATGATATATATATACACACACACACACACACACACACACACACACACACACACACACACACACACACACACACACATAGAGGCACGGTGGAGTAGTGGATAGGGACTCGGATTGAGTTCGAATTCCAGTCGAATCCATTACATTCACTTACGTGCTAATACCCTTGGGAAAGGTATTAATCCTCTTCTTCTCCTTCCACCTATGGGTAAATAGAAGGACAAACTGGGTTATGTGGCAACTGGTCTAGGAGAAGGAAAACTCTGAATTCAAAACCTTGTGGCATGTAGCGCACCAAGTCTCTGGATATCAGTTGGTTCTGCACAAAGCCTTCACCACTATAATCAAATCATATCTACTGATGTCTGTGTTTCTAAAAAGTGAGCTGCTTGGCCCTCATACATCGAATACGATTGGAGTCCGGGAGTCCATATATTAGTAAAGATGGATTTTCTACGTATGCTTCTTATAATATGATATTATATGAAAAAAATTCGAGAGGCACAAAACAACAAAAATAATAATATCGATAATAAGACTGATAATATTTGTTGTATATTAATAAGTCTTTTGACCATGATCGTTAAAAGTTATTAAAAATACGATTTTCAGACACAACTGTGTCCTTTATCAACGAGTCGAAAAATAACAAAAATGAAATGCGACTTTTTAACATTAAAAAAATCCCGGAAAAATGTCCCACTTCATTTTTTAATGCTGCTCTGGTTTCCGTAACAAGAAAGTTTATACAACTAAAAAAAAAAAAAACTATATGTATTTTTTTATAGCTCTAACCATCTTCTTTTATGCATCGTGTACCTTCAAGATGTAGACGGCCATGGCCCTCCATATCTTCCTGTCATCTTTAGCTCTTAATAAGTTTTAACTTTTTACTATTTCTCCAAAACCCTGTTCTACCATCAATTTACTCAATTAAGAGGCACGTAATAGATAGCGGCTTGGATTGAGAAATCGGGGACCCGAGTTCGAATTCTAGTCAAGTCCGTTGCATTGATACCTTGAATCCTATATGAATGAATCCTATTTCCTTTCTCCCCAGTTATGGGTAAAATAGCAGGACAGACTGGTTTTTACAGCCTTGGGTGGCAACCGGTTTAGGGAAGAGTAACTCTGAATTCAAAATTATACGTAGCCCTACACTATACAGCTAAAGAAAGAATCGTTCGAATTGGTTCGATGATCCCGACAAGGCTCGAATGATGATGACGTCAGTATGTCACGAGCTGCTTTCCTCAACCCCTCTTTTCCTTAATTTGCCCTGTGAGTATCAGATTCTCCAAGCCCTCATTACGTGCCTCAGGAATTTTATTTGCCTCTTCCTGGTGTTAAGTATAAGCTTCCGTTTTGTTTCCATTTTCTCCAAAACCTCGTTGTTGCTCATATGTTCGGTCCATGGTATTCTCAGCATCCTTCTGTAGAACCACATTTCTGTTGCTTCAAGTAGCTTCTTCATCTTTGATGAGATTGTCCAGCATTCGCTGTCATATAAGAGGACAAACAATACGATTTTAAAAAAATCGTTGCAAATACTTAAGACCATTAGTTAATTTATTCAGTCTGAATAGCTATATATATCTAGAGATTGTAATCTATGAAACCAAGGTATAGGCTTTTCTGTATTTGTATTGCTAATTCTAAGACCATTCTGATAATATAGAAATTTACTTTTGATGATTATGACAATTGGCATCGATTCTTATTCGCTGTCTCGCACACCTGTAATCTTGTACCAAGATTCAGCCACGCTTAGTATAAAACTAGGCGGCCACATTTTGGGTAATTCTCACAACGCTGGATATGCAAGTCATTAGTTGTGAGTTCGATACACACGGTTGCCCTATAGTTTATGACATTGTAGCAAAACTAAACGTTTAGTAAATAAAAACGGTCATTGTACTCAGAAGAATGTGATAACATCACACTTGAATATGATATGTCCTCTTTCCTTTCCTTTCCCTAATTTACTGTCTTCGTGATTACTCATATTTTATTCTCGTTACTTAGCAATGTTTCTGTTTTCTAATTCATCCACAGCCAGTAACCCCTTGTGTCTTAGTGGCTTTATTGCCTTGTTTCGGGTGAACTTGATTAAAAAAAATAGCTCTGTCTCACTATAACATTTCTAAATTATTTCAATGCGTTCATCTTGGGACCACAGTAATTAACCATTGCTAGACAAGCTTGTTAACCATTTCTCTTTGACAAAGCCATGAAATAATTCGCACTTATCTTCTCGTACTGCCATAGAGCATGGCTTCCTAACCTTTTTTTTTTTTTTTTTTTTTCTTTAGTAGATGTATTTGCATTGATAAGTCCAGGGAAAAACCACTTTTCCATGGACGAAATGATCATTTGTATGAAGTAAATCGTTTGGATCTCATTAATTATAATTCACTTATATGCACTATAATAAAAATTATATTGAGTTCTCTTTTGTGAATCAGTTTTAATATTTTATATTAATAGGATCTACTTAGATTACTTAACCACGGATTTTTTTACGTTTCCATACACTTATATTTCTACTAATGAAGAACAAATGTCTGTTACTTTTCGAAAGGTTTTCCCAGCCACTAAACGGCGATACACTTCTGGTATCGTTCAACTAATTCTTCAATTCCGAAAAGAAACTTTTCGATTGCTCACAAAGCCACGTCTCTATCGTTTCACTGTTTGGGCACTCAGCGAACGTAGGCTTTACGGTATACCAATACATCATTGCACTATGACTTGTGCTAAACAATAGCTAAGGGCCACCACTGACGCAACTTAACGTCTTCCATGTGCAAGGCATCAACCTTTTCGATTGGTTCTTCCGTGCGTTTTATCCACTCATACACCTTTCGTTGATCCATGCTGCACCAATGGATTTCCGCAAGTTTGTCTCCCTCTGTCCACAGAAAGCGTACTATGGCGCTTTGTTCTTCAATACTGAAATGAGCGTCCATACGTCTGGCCTCGTTGCTCCCTTCCACTTAACTGGACGATGGAATGCGATGAGAATCCGTAATATTGTTATCGTCACAAAGTTTTGACTGTTGTACTATACGGATGCCTGTCATAATTGATATCGTTTCAAGAATTTCATACAGAATACTTTATTCAGTCCACGGGTGTAGGTTGTTCTCATCTCACCCAAGAATAACTATTATCGTTTAATTTTATCAAACAATTTGTCCTAACGATGTCCTTTCTTCCTTCCACTAAACTAAAGTGAGTAAATGATAAAACTGAGAGTTCTATCTAGACTCTTCATGTACATGTTTTTTTTTTTGTTTTTTTTTTTAAAGTTATAAGATATTTACCAATCAACATATTAGATAAATCTATCACACACGAGAATTTTTCTCTCCAGAATCTATCTTATATATTTTTATATATCTACAATTTCTTCTTGCTTTGAATATTGCTATCACATCTGGTCTGGTGCTCCTGTTATATATTTAGAGATTCTTGATAAAATCCAAAGAAGAGTCTGCAATGTTATCGGTCCTGACCTGGCATCTCCGTTTCAGTCATTTTCCCGCCGAAGTAATGTAGCTTCCCTATGTCTTTTCTATAAATAAATGGTTTTGTTTTTTATTTTCTTTGTTTAACGGCATATCAACACCTTATGGATCATTTAATGTCAAATTTTTATTTTCTTGGGAGTTTTGAAGCAATAAAAATATATGTTATTCTGCTTTCACAATTGAGTACATGGTAGATGATACTCAGCGTTTGTGCATATACATATTTGCGTCGACATAATTACTAAAGGTAGTAACGTGTGTATTTCATTTTATAGTTTTGATGTAGGTATATTTTGAAACAGTTTGATTTATTGAAGAAATTTTAAGATATTATATAGACTTCTTTTATATTGTTTTTCTTTTTTTTTTTTTTTTTTTGTTGTTCATTTACATTAATGGCATATCAACATCTATGGATTATTTAATGCCGAAATCTAAAAATTTTGGTCGCAACTGCATGCCTTTCAACTACAGATAAAATGTATTGGTGATATTTTGACTATAAATATCGATTTCTGGTAATTTTGCTATAAAAATATATTTTTATACATGCATAGTGTTTTGATTTTGTTTGGGGAATTTACTATTTGCCCATAGCTGGCATCCTAACAAGTGTTACCACCTCAGGTCTGGGTGGATCTCTGAACAATAGCTATTAAGAGGTAGTTCCACGCTCTTCAAAATCTCCAATCTCCCGACTAGAGGCCTTGCTGCTAGATGTAGTTTATCGTCATACCCAGGACTAATAAATACATGGTAATTATTCTGATGAACTTTGTTCTATGTTACATAGACTTTATGAATTTAAGCGTACTACTAGATTGGCGGTTTTATCATTTTACAGTTGAAATGGCTAAATGTAACCGTAAGTTCTATCTTAATAGTTTCTTCTGTCATACTTCTCGTTTGTTGAACTTACTTCCAGCTTTATCCTTCCCAGTCAACTTTGATCTTCAAAACCTTAAATGCCGTATCAGTCATTATTTTCTATCTTAATTCCTGTTCTTTTATTGTTCTCTCTGTTTAATAGTGCTTCTTTTTCTTATATTTTTGCATACGCAGTAACTTCTGCGTTTTAGTGGCTCTATTGCCTTGCTTGAGGATAAAATGATTAAAAAAAATAGAATGTTCAGTTTGTAAAAAAAAAAAATTAATTTACATATAACTTCAAATTAAATCATTGTGTAAAGAAAGAAAGAAAGAGTGGGGAAGATAGAAAGAGAAAGGTGGGAGTGGGTAAGAATGACAGGAGATAAACTGGGGAAGGCGGGGGCGGGAAAGAAAAAGATAAAGTGAAGAAAAAAGTAAAGGCAAAGAGAGAGAGAGAAAGTGGAGAGAGAGAGAGAGAAGAATGAAAAGAATAGAAGAGTAAAAGAGAAAGAGAAGTTTATTGATAGCTGAAAAGTCACGCTGACTTTTTATAATGTCCTAGCAAGGAAATGTGTGTTTGCGCATGCGTTGCATTATGTGAGTATTTATAGGTGTGAAAGTTAATATGTGTCAAATGGCGGATATTATAGCAACAAAAGTCGATAAGCATTTTTATGTCTTAATTTACGAGTTAGTTACCACGTTAGTTACACGGCACGATAGGGAAATGACTTTCGGATCAGTCAGTTAAGGATATGCATCCACTGAAGACGAAATCCTAAAGGTCACGTAGGGCTAAATGTTACACGTTATAGATAAAGAGAAATATTTATTAATGACCAGATGACCAAAAGAGAAAGTGAAAAAAAAAAATGATGGAAAGAAAGAAAGAAAGAAACAAACAAACAAACAAACAAACAAACATTGATAGAAAAAGAAAAAGGTTAAAAGTAAGAGAAGGAGAAGGACTGATAGAGAAGTAGAAATATGAAGAGAATGAAAGACGAAATGAAAAAGATACGCGATACGAATAAAAAGAAAGATTGCAGGAGGAACGAGATGATGACAGAGAGAGGAGGTGAAAAAAGAAGCAGAAACAAAAAGGGCGAGAAAGAGAAGCTAAAAAGAGAGTGACGTGTGTGTGTGTGTGTGTGTGTGCGTGTCTCTGTGTCTGTGTGTGTGTGAGTGTAGCTCTGTGTGTGTGTGTGTGTGTGTTCGTGTGCGTGTGTGTGTGTTCGTGTGCGTGTGTGTGTGCGTAAAGTTTCCATGCCCGAAATGATTATAACAACGTCCATGAAAGATGACACAATAGATAATCGGAGAACAAAGAATTGTAAAATGACTACAGATTTGCGATCGGCTTAATCACCAAAGCTTCCATAGCCGAAAAGATTATTACGACGTCCATGAAAGATTACCATTTCATTTCCAACCTCCGTTTTGTTTATTCCTCATTCAGTAACCTTTTCTAGCTTACAACACTAATTTATCCGGAAAACTTGTGTCATGTTCTTAAATAGCCTCACCAGATCAAAACTTTCATATGGATGTCATGCATGGCGACAAACCCGTTCAGAAACATTTAAACTGTCAGCTGTATACAACCGCTTTCTCAGATCAATGGTTGAAATGACTTCAAGCGAGTGAAGTCTGTGTAGCTTGACGAAGATTATCCTCGTGAAATGATGCTACAAAATCACAAAGGTAACAGAAACTACATCACTTGAGGACTACCAACAGCAGCAACAACTAAAATGGATATCACATGTAACTCAAAGAGAGAATGATATAATCAAGATGTTGATGTTCCAAACTACTTCAAGTAAAAGGTTAGAAAGGAAACACCGATCAGTACTGGAAAGGGTGATGACACCTACTGGACTTGATAAACCTGTTTTCCTGAAAAATTATTTTAAAAGATGGATTTTTATGTATTTCAACCGACAGAAGTATTGGCTGCTCGGTCAATGAATGCCAATTTTTTTTTTGTTTTTTTTTTTGTTTTGTTTTGTTTTTTTATAAGGAAACGACTAACATTAGCATTACCATTATTTTAACCTAAAGCTGGGGAGGAGAATATGGATTCTTACCTTTCTCAAAAGTATTTGTGCGAAAATGGACGTAATGAAGACAATTGGAATTCGAAGTCTGATCTCAGTGGGAATTTCAATTCACAAGCCGTCCTCAGCAGCATGTACAGACACTTTTAGGATATTGCAATTAAAGTTCCCTTCTCCTAGACTAATTGCCACCCACGGCTATAGGAGCCAGTCTGTCCTGCTATTTTTACTATAGCTGGGGAGAGAAGAGCTGGCTTCATACCTTTCCCAAGGGTATTAGTACGTAAATGAATGTAGATGAATGTATTCGAACTCGGCTCTCCAATTACACAGTCCGTGTCTCCACGTTAATCATTATACTAACCATCATCTTAACAGAAAGATTTTAATGATGTTAGCGAACTATTTAATGAGAAAATAAATATGCCTCATTTTCAGCAACTCTTCAATAAAGTTTATCCAAGAAATAAGTAAATAAGTATTCCACAAATACAAATACGCAGACGAGCTCCATTCTGAAGTCACAACAACCACATACCTTTAAAGTTCGAACTCGCCATGCTACTTTCAACGGATTCGAGACACACTCATTTCCTGTGTGTTCAAAAGATAAGAACGTTCCACGCGGACAATTTGTAGAACAAACTCGTCTTCCTTGAACACTCCGATGTTGATCTCGTGAAATCAAAGGTAAGTTGTTATCTATCCTCCGTATCCTCATATCTTTCACTTCATACCACCTCTTCTTAAATTCATATCACACAAATTTGGTATGTACTGACGTAGATACGATAGATGGTGTATTTCCCGTCGGTGTTCGAGACTAGGTCCCAAAAACTTTTGAATATTGATTCTCACGAATAGCAATTTCTCCCCAATTAGAAGATTGGTGCAAAAAAGCATTTTTAGAATCTATCTATCTATCTATCTATCTATCTATCTATCTATCTATCTATCTATCCCAGTCTGTTCATATCTATCTGTTTAGAATTAACATTAAAAATTTCTCACTTATTGGATTAATGTTACTTTCAGCATCCTGACTCTGGATTTTCGTAGAATTGAGAAAATTCCCAGGTGTTTCTTCTGTGGAATCTCAAACAATTATCATTGCATTCATTTCAGAGCTTACTTAGTCAAAGTAAAGATTAAACAGATTGGTTCGCTCCTTTCTTTCTTGTACTCCTGACGAGTTTTGAAACGAATCGTTTTGAAACGAATCGTTTTGGAGGTTTATTAGACTTACTATTCAGATACATACGCCATTTTTATTCGTTGCTTTCTATTGAGCAATTTCGTGCACAGTCGGCCTTCCATTTCATATAGAAAACAAAAGGGCTGTACAATTTTTACTTCTATTAAGTGCAATTTCTGGTATATTTTTTATGCCACGCTAGAAATTATTATCTGGAACTTTCAATTGTGTGTCAGTAATTACTGTCCTTAACAGTATTGTAACATAGAAACCTTCCCCTCACTAGTGACTATGCCTCACATGCCATAAACAGTTCTGTACAAAACATTGTTTATATTATTCCTCAACTTTCTTTTATCTTTCTTCGATAATTTAATTTCGATTCTTGCTAATTTGTGTCTTTTAAGGTACGACGCAAACGTTAGCAACAGTGAAAAGAAAATCCGCTTATATTATCTTCGCATTAAGGGTCTTGGTAAAGAATTGATTCCACTTTTTCTTGCGTTCGATTCTATTAGTAAAATATTTCATTCATGGCATGACACAATGGTTGAGGGAGGAGAGAATAAGTGAGTGGACATTTCTCTGGTCAACTATAAAGGCTGTTACACTCACTTCCCCTTCTCTCTCTCTCTCTCTCTCTGTATATATATATATATATATATATATATATATATATATATATATATATATATCATGCAATCGGAATTAAGATACTACACGCATTTAAAAGAATCCAATAAAACACCTACAGTAAAATAAAATTAATATGAAATGCCAGAAGATGTAAGCTTTTGAATGACCCATGTCCTTTGTACTTACATGAGAAACAATATATTACTAGGTTTATATAAAAAATAAAAGTTTACTAAATCAGTGAAATTAAGTAACTATTTTTGTCGTCATTGTCATAAATTTTACTTAAATAATATTTAAATACAAAAAAAAAAAATTCGTAACCTAATATACATACTTATACTTGATGTAAAAATAATTCTACATACTATAATGGATTCTAATACATTTAATTGTTCTTAAAAATATAGTATAATAAGAATTAAAATATTTCAAATCGTAGTTAAATAAAACGTATTCTACCATAAACACCCCAAAAAATCTTTAAATTTACAAATAGAAAAAAATGCCGTAAGAATTTTTTGCCGTTAACAATACATTTTTTTTAAAATCCAGACGACATGCATGCAATGGATGTCAGATTTCATTGAAAAATACATCCCTACCCCTTACCAAAACTATAACTAATAACGGATACAATAATACAGACACAATGAACACCCAGACACCCCTTGTCCAGTTGAAGTAGATTTATCTGTAACCTTGGAAACGTGAAATATGATTTTAGCTGTGTCTTTAAAACCCAGTAATTTTAAAAGTTACTCCAAAATTCGCTTGAGGATGAAATGGAACTAATGTCTTTAATTTAATTACAAAATTAAATTCGTAGCTTTTAGCTTCCATTTTTGAAACATGGTTAGAACTGTGTAGCGAAAAAAAACATATTTTAAATAAATCAATTTATAATATTAATGCTCTGTAAATTTACATTGAGCACTATTTTGTAAAAATAAAAATATCTATAAGAACACCGGATTATATATCTTACTATTCTTTCTTTTTATTTATATATATACACACACACACACACACATATATATATATATATATGTGTGTGTGTGTGTGTGTGTGTGTGTGTGTGTGTGTGTGTGTGAATTCAAGCGTTATTATAGTGGGTACCCGTATTTGAAATAGACGCCCTATTTTTATTTTACGTCTATTGAAATACGCATTCGAGAAATCTTAATAAAGAAAATGTGCTCTGCGGCAGGAGGGATCGAACCTTTTAGTAGAACAGCAAGGTTCTATTTTTCCTTTTAAGAAAAGCACATTTCTTCATTCAGATATTTTTCTCAAAAGCCATATCTACTCAGTTTCGTATTGGAAACGTAAACAAAGCAATTTCTAAAGAATCGATGGATTCATTTTGAACCTGACATTTTAATTAATTCAAACGTTATTAGAGTGGATCCTCGTATTTGAAATAGATGGCCCGTTTTTATTTTATTTTCATCAGTTATGAACTGAAATCTTGAAAACAAATGTCAAAGAAAAAAAGAAAACCAAAAACAAGGGGCCAAGCCGCTAGAATAAAAGCAAAATGAGTTGAGGTTTTGTTCCTTGTTTTCTGTTTAGGATCAGGTTTCAGGTTCCTTCCAAATTTTGCTTCAGTTCTATACACCTAATGTTTGTTCTTTCCTACGCTGATATAACTCCACACAGTAACCGTCTACCTTGAGTGGCTCTTGGGCCTTGTATTGGATGAACATTAGTAAAAAAAAAAAAAAAAAAAAAAAAAAGAACAAAACATATAACAACCATGAAAGAATTGTGACTTAGTCAAAACGGTCTGATATCTAATCCAGAGGGAAATCATGATGAGAGATGGTTAATTAATTGATATGTCTTTTACGGCTTATCAACATTTTGATGGTTATTTAAAGGCAGAAAATATTTTTAGATTGTAAGAATTTTCTTGCGTTAATAATGATTTTTACTGATACAAATTCTATGAATTAACCCATAGCTGGTGGGATAATATGGATTGCTACCCTTCCCAAGAGGATTTGCTGCGCAAGTGAATCTAATGGACCTGACTGAGATTGGAACTCGGCTCTCTGATTTCCAATTCCTATCCATTATCCATCACATCATCCGCGCATCCAAGTATACAGCACTTGTTATCTAGTAGTCACCCATCTAGGTACTGACCAGGCTCGATGTTGCTTAACTTCTGTGATCTTACGAGAAGCAACATTTCAACGTGATATGGCTGTAATTTGGGGTCGGGATAGACGAAATGGATTCATACATATATATTTAGCGTAAATGAATGGAATGAATTCGACTGGAATTCGAACTCTGTTCTCCGATTTCTCACACCACCTGCGCCGTTCTTGTGATAATCTAATTTCAATATGGATAAGCTTGATACATTTATTGTTTCCACTCTTGCCATATTTAAATTAGACCTCCACTGTAAGTATTAAAAAGATAAAGAAACCGAATATTTCTACATCTCTGGAGGGACATGGCATTTTATTTATTTACAGACAGATGAAGGGTATTATATGTATCGTGACAGAAAAAGAATGTCCGGAATTAAAACCAATACCAAGTAGGCTGACGCATTCTTTCATTCACTTCTGCTGTTTTAGTCGACCTACAGATAAACCATTGCCATGGCAAGAATCTCATTTGTTAAATGCCTCCATAGATGCTTGTTATTGAGAAATGTCTCTGTTCGAGTTAATTGAAACTGGAGAAAATTGGTCGGCCATTACAACAATGAGGTTGAACTATTCTGACAATAAAGAAACGACATACTCAAGTAAATAGACCTAAATGTTGCTGCAGATTTGGATTCCAGTTCATTGCAGCAGGACGTGCAACAGTTAGAGGCTCGGAACGGGAAATCGACGAGCCTAGTTCGAATTTCGATCGAGATCATTATATTCACTTTTGAACAAATAACTTTCGGAAAGGTATGACTCGATCCCGTCTTCTCCCAGCTATGGATTAACAGCCATGGTTGAAGGAGGTCAATACCGTATATGTCCTTAGTGGGGTACATATTTGAATTGCAACTAAATCTCGCACATCATAGCTAAAGTAGAAATCACGTAGTGGTTCTGTGGATGTTAAAAGAAGCACAAACGGGCCTGAACAATATGGGCATGGTTGGAAGCGATCAGCCATGCTGAAGATGAGAAATTACACTGATTTACTGTGTGCCTCCAAGTCGAAATATCATTGTGCAGTTAATAAATAATTACGAACGAAACATAAAATTTTCACTCGGAACTGTTGTGTAATATAATTACTCCTATATGGTAGTGAATGGTGAACAATCTCCTCACAGATGAAGAAGAGATTTGAGGCAACGGAAACATTTCAACAGAAGGATACTGAAAATACCATGGACCGAAAATGTGAACAACCACGAAATATTAGAGAAAATAGCTTATACTTAAGATCAGGAAGAAACAGTTGTAATTCCTGAGCACATAATGAGGAAAGAGGGCTTAAAAACTTTGATATTCACACGGCCGACTAAAGGCCAGAGGGGAAAGAGCAAAACTACGCATAACCGACTTATCGAGGTTATAGCGAGATCGAGTAAAAGAAATACGCAAAATTTAAATCAACTGGTTTGGAAAATATTGTTTTAATTGTCTACGTCCTTGTCTAAAGTCTTCTCATTCTCTTTCACTCCCAGTGCCCCCCCACTCTAGCATCTTAATGACATTATTGGCTTGCTTAGACTGAATTGATTATATATATATATATATGTATAGTAAAATTCTGTGGATAAAAGTAAATCTTATAAGTATAACAATTGGAAAAAAAATCTTAGTTTTTTGCCGATGCGTTTCGTCTTCTGACTTTATCAAGGCAAAATTGAAATGTTTTTGTTTTCATAGTTACATTAAATCCAAAATTTAAAATGAGAGAGACGATTTTGCGTAAGCCTCTTTCTGGCTAATGTTAATTTAAACCAAGAGTTTCTTTTTTCCCCATGTAGACAGTATAGTAAAATTCCCAGAACAATTCTGTTGATAAGACTAATTAACATCGATAGATAGATAGATAGATAGATAGATAAGTATAGGTTGATTCGTAAGTAATTTCCGTTTTTGTGAACCTAGTATAATGACGAATGTATCATCCTAGCTACTAATAATCCGTGACATTTCGAATAAATTTCGAGTACAATAATATAGCTAGGTTTTTGCATTGTTGTGTACACAGCAGATTAAAAGAAAAATGTTATTTTTCATGACAACACTCGGCCACATACAGCAAGAAGAACAAGAGAAATATTTTTTTTTTCAATTCGGTTGGTTTGTTCAATCCACACCCGCCATATTCACCTGATCTTGTAAATTTTTAAGTTTTTTCGATCACTCTATTAAAGCATCGAAAACAAAACTTTCTCTAATGAAAACCTTTTATCAAAAATCTTTTCCGATCAAAAATCTGCGAAATTTTAGTCAAAATATATCGAAGAACTGGCAAGAAGTCATCGCAAATAATTGTGAAAATATAACTGAAAAAATTGTAATTGTTCTTTATTTTTGTAAGAATCAAGTTGAAAAGAGAATCAAGTTGATAAGAAGAAATCAAGTTGATATTTTTTAGGTGTATGGAACTGTATAATTATTTATTAGTCAACATAATACAAAGAAATTTAGGATGTAGAAAAAATGATTCCGATAAATTAAGAGTAAATTAAGATAATATGATTTTGCAATTTTATTGAATTATAAATTTAAATTGAGCGTTACAAGATTAATGGTGGTAAACTCGACCGAAAATGTCTTTCATCGAGGTTATTATTATGCTCTAAATGTCTTAGTATTAATTGCGTCTTCGGATTTGAATGGATTTCTGGTGTTTTGATTTAATTTTGAGCTGCATTGGCATTTCTGCTTCCATCTTTTGTATGTCCTGTGTCTTTAACTTTTTATGTTTGTTCACTAGTAATTATTTGCAGACTTTGGAATTGTCCACTTCTCTAAGGATCTAGCGTGATAAGAGATGGAAACGAACATTTTATATCTCGTTCGACACATACAGTTACTTCTCGGAAAAAATGGAAAGAAAACAAAATGAAGTGAAAATGATAGCAAATACAGGTATATGTTTTAAACCTAAATAAATCATATAAAAGGAAAAGAATGGAAAGAAAGAAAAGGAAAGAAAGGTCTGTTTGTTTTAAACCAAGAAGATGGAGAAGAAACTGATGCAAAAGGCGGGAGGTAGGGTCATGAAGAAAAAGGGATAGACGCTGAGGAAACAGTAGAAATAAAAAGAAGAAAACAATATGAATGAATAGATGCTAAAAAGTTATCAGTCCGACCAACATAAAGAGGGAGAGCGTAGAAAGAGAAAATATATATACAGCACGTAGAAAGAGTAGTAACGCATGATCTGATGCTTACTAATAGTATTAAACGGTTAGTCACAGTGAGTGTTGATTTCAATCTTCTTATATATACAAAACCTCTACACCAGATATTTATCCAATAAATATAGCCGATTTTAAACTATATCTATATTGTTAAACAAAATAACAGGAAAATCCTTATGAATTCACTATTTATTCAGCTTCACCAGAAAAATATATATGAATACAGACAAAAGAAAAACTTAAGCAAGGGTAATTTTATCAGGGCAAAAATCTTATCATGCCACATTTGCCTTGATATCTTTAGAGGATGATAAATTATATAATATAAGGTTGGTGCAAAAATAATGTAATTTTAACGTATTTTTTAACGTCAAAAACCGACATTATTTTTGCACCAACCTAATAAAAAAAAATGTCCAATTGTTCTTTTTATCCGAGCGCTTTCGGCTATACATTTAGCCATTTTCAAGGTTAAAACTGTTAACAAATAGATCGTTGTATGTCCCAACTAGGTGTCATTTAAATACTCATGGAGACCTACCGGACCGTATTCGTAACATTACTTCCTGACAACACTTATATAATAGCATCATCTACAGGCAAAAAAAAAAGCTAAAAATAATGGAAGCCTTATTAATAAAAACAAAAAAAAACAACACTTAATAATATCAACTATGAACATGGACACAATATCTTGACTGTGTTTTGAAAATGAAAACACTATATAAATACATACATACATACAACAATCTATTTCTTGTTAACAGTCAATATATTTCAACCTTGAAAATGTCTAAATGTCTAGCCGAAAGCGATCGGCTAAAAAGAACAATTGGACAGTTTTTAAATAATCCAAAAAGAAAAACATTATTAGATCACATGAGAAATTGTATAAAAAACTAAATGAAACACCTTATCTGTCGTATTCAATGAAATGTGCATATATATATATATATATATATATATATATATATATATATATATATATATATATATATCTGTGTGTGTGTGTGTGTGTATAAAGAGAGAGAGTAAGGGAGAAAGAGAGAGATAAAAGCACATATAGATGGTCGCTCTGTAGCCGTTTTGCCACTGTGCTTTCCATCACAAAAAGTTTTTTTTACAGGTTAGAGTTGCTAGCTTCACACCTAAACTGTTTGGGATTCAGACGTTCCCTTTTCTAAGACTGGTCGCTAAACAAAGCTCGAGTGCCTAGGTTGTGCTACTATTAAACCGTACATGGTGGGAAAAGAAATGGATTCATAATTTTATAAAAGTATTTGTGCGAAAGTGAACGCAACGGCTTCGACTGGAATTTGAACTCGCAGCGCCAATTCCACATTCCATGTCGATACCGCTACTTCGTTATATTCTGTTTTTCAATTCTTGTTCTTTTATTGTCCTTTCATCTCAATAATGATTTTCTTCATATTCACTAACACTCAATACCATCCCCGATTGCGTCTTAGTGGCTTTATTGCCTTTGATTGTCACAAATTTAAATGGAATGTCAATCGTTATATTCTATCTTCTTAATTCTAGTCCTTTTATTGTTCTTTCTTCTTAATAGTCAGTAACCCCTTTGCGTCCTAGTGGCTTTATCGCCTTTGATCTTCAAAAATTTAAATGGAATGTCAATCGTTGTCTTCTGTTTTTTCAATTCTTGTTCTTTTATTGTCCTCTCTCCTTAATAATAGTTTTCCTCGTGTTCTCTAAAACTCAGTAACTCCATAACGTCCTAGTGGCTTTATTGCCTTTGATTTTTACAAATTTAAATGTAATGTCAATCGTTATCTTCTGTTTTCTTAATTGTTGTTCTTTTATTGTCCTCTTTTCTTAATAGTAGTTTTCCTAATATTCTCTAACTCTCGGTAACCCCTTGTATCTTAGTGACTTTATTGCCTTTGATCTTCAAAAATGTAAATGCAGTGTCAAACTTCTGTCTTCTTCATTCTTGTTCTTTTATTGTCCTCTCTCCTTAATAGTGGTTTTCCTCATAACACTCAGTAACCTCTTGCTTCCTAGAGGTTTTATTGCCTTGCTTGGGTGAAATGTTAAAAAATACAAAGAAAGAAAGAAAGAAAGAAAGAAAGAAAGAAAGAAAGAAAGAGGGTAATCTGAGAATGAGAAAAAGAATGAGGAAAAAAAACGGAATATGGGAAGAAGTTTGCCCTTGAACATAAGGAAAAAGCAAACGGTAAAAAACATCAAAATTAAAAATAAAAATAATGAAAACGGAAACAAATCTTGAAAAAAGAACGTGAAAAGTTAGTAGAAAAGCGAGAGAAGGAAACAAAAAATAGAAGATTAAATCTGCCCGCGAGCAATTCCGGTGTTGACACAATGATGAAAGATTTACTTGAAGAACAAAAACCCGATAATAAATGAATGAATTTGCAATTCTAATCAATTAAGAAACGAAAGAGACAGATAACCGAAATGGCTAACTGATTAAATCGCCTCAAAGAATATCATGGATTCATTAATCTATATATCCAATATATAGAAGTAGATAGGCTTGCCTATCGTCCAGTTGAAACTCTTCCGTGCTCTTTTGAACAGGAGTAGAGGTTTTATCCCTTGTTTTGTGATTAGGCTTGTGTTTCCGGTTCCTCCTAAAGTCTATAGTTCTTCCGTCTCCACCTGAACTCTGAAATATTCATTACTTAAATCCTGATCTCTTCAAGTCTAGAGTTAGCCATCTTTCCTGTATAGGCCCAAGAAGTTCATTTCTTGTCCTTACCCTAACCCTAACTCCACACAGGAACTTTTTACTTTAAGTGACTCTCGGGCTTTGTATAGTAAATAAATAAAAAAAACGTTTGATGAATAAAACCTTATCACCCTGCAGCTCACGAGTTGAAACTTTTCAATCATTTTAACATGTGTGAGCGAAGACACGGTTTCTCATCAGTAAAATAACCACATTTGCTAAAAAAAAAAAAATTAAGTAAATGACATTACCAAATGTTTTGATTTAAACAGAATTATACGGTTGCTAAATTCGGCTGGCTAATGAAAAACAACAATTTTAGTTTTCTTTCGAGTTTTATATTTAATCCAATATTCAATATTTTAATTTGTCAGTGATTTCTGAAAATTTTCGACAGGTTTCAATTGACAGTATATCTCCTCTTTCAAATTTTGATAATGCTACTTTCTTCGTGGGCGATCAAGGCTCTACACATATTTCTTTCCATTGTAGGTTTGCGATAAAAACTGGCTTGTAACATTCAATACCACTAAAATTATTATTTACACCATTTACACGCAGACTATTGTCCTCATCTGAATTGAAATCTTTATTTAATCTACTAGGATAGTTTGTTCTCGTCCCACTGCCTATGTCTAGGGATATCTCGTCTAGTTCTTTTTTTTTTTTTTTAGTAGTCAGGGATTGGATTTACAATTACTATGTAACCAAATTGATGAACCAACGTTTTAATCCACTAGGCTATGGGACAATTCTTTGTGGAAAAATTGGAGCCTTAAACCTAGTCTACCTGCTGATAGTGCAGCTGCTGCTTGTCATGCCTGACTGCACATACTGAAGTTTTTCTCTTTTGTCACAGCTGCTGCTATTGAAGACTTGCCGTCATTTCTCTTTATTAGCAGGTCCCATAACGTATTCTATCCTAAGCCTACTAACGAGATCCTCATAGCCTATCATATAGTCAGATTCTGTCAGACGTCTAACTCGCCAACGTTCTATCTTGTCCTGTATTTTCACTTCATTCTAAAACCAAGCTAGCGTCACTTCATCATCACCTATCCCAGTCTGAGCTTTCTCCATTAAAATGAACTGTTGCACTTTGAATAAGGCCGCATTCTTTGAACGTATATTGGGACTCAAATTCACTGCAGACCCCAAGTGGAACTCATACAATCCATTGCTAAAATATTCTGGCAAAACGGTTGGATCTTTTTATCGCTCCGTGAAGTACTCGACTCTTTCTGTCATGATTTAACTTTACAAGACCAAAAAAATGGAGTATTGCTGTTATGTGTGGGTTGGTGATGCTCAGTCTTCTCTTTCTATCTTTACTACAGTTCAAAATCGTTTACATGATCTTGTAGGGAAAGAAAAGTTATTTCCCATTCTACGGGCTCTTTCCCACTATCGCAAAGTTGAAAGCTTATCGCAACTCTACCGTTGTTTCCATGATAAATGTTCAGATTAGCTCCTCTTTAGTTCCGCCATCTGAAACTTTTAGAGCTATGAATCAACTTGCTATGTCCACATAGTCGAAACACCAACATTTGCCCCATATTCCATTTGTAAGGAGGAAGTTCCATTTAGGTAGGTTTGTATCGAGAACCGTTCCTCTGTCGAACAAGCTCCCGCTTGGATGCTTCCCTGAACACTACAATGACAACCTCCTTAAGTCAAGAATAAATTCATGTCTATATTCCTTATGCTTTTCCTTTCCTTCTTCCTCCTCTTATGTTTATATCACACACCTCAACAAAGTACTATGAATATCTTTTCAGATTTATATTTTGGGTGAAATTGCATTCTAAAATAATTATCTTCAGACCGTTATTAACAAGAAGTTACTTTTTTGTGATTAATCGACTGAAAGAGGCACTTGAAATTTCTAGGTTATATAATGAGGAAAGAAGGTTTGGAAAATTTAACACTCGCAGGACATATTGAAGGTAAGACGGGGAGAATGAAACAGCGAGTAACCCACCTAACGAACTTGTGCAAATGGATTGCTGAACAGGGACTGCGGGGGATAGTAAGAAGACAATCACTGCTCATAATCAGAAAGTATGGGAAGTTGTAGAGAGCCATGATCATCCACTTTCTGAAGGAACATGTTTTCGACAATTTTTCGCATGTCATTATTTTCAGTTTCATTTTGCATACAGATGATGATAGATTTTATTTCTTTTGTTTATAATAATAACAATGTCTTATTTCCTGGCTTATAAGACGCACTGTTCGAACCTGACTTTATTGAGCCATGATGGTGAAGATTTCACGGTTTTCCTAATTTCATTTTCTGATGAATCTTAACTCTTAAATTAATCTTTAAATAAGGTCCTTGCAGGTTCTACAACTGTAAAATACTCATGGACATTTCCCGTTTGCATCGTTCAAAGGTTTGAACTTAACAACTTTAACAAAATATTACAATAAAAATCATCCCAAGAAGATTCTTCCCCAGTCTTAACCTATTCAAATTGGAATGTCGAACTGAACCGTTTATTTCGCTCGCTGGGGTAAACAGAATAGTAACATTAGTATCGTCCTGGGTACGACAATAGACTACATCCGGTAGAAAGGCTTCTGATCGGAAGGATTTGAAGAGTGTGGAACCACCTCAATTTAAAATTTAAATTTAAGAACAGTCTACCCCAGCGAACGAAATAAAAGGTTCAGTTCGACATTCCAACCACCTGAGGAAGGTGGGTGCGTACAACGGCCGAAACGTTGTGATAAGTATGGCAACAAAGATGAGGATAATAATCCGAATAATGTAAATAAATGTATAGTTTTTGATATTGTTTGTTTGTTTACCAACATCTCAACTCCTGATGGATCATTTAATGCCGAAATCTAATTTTCTTGGGAGCTTGAGTATTTCTTTTCTTTTCACAAAACTCTAGGTAGTTTTTTTTTTTTTTTAAATCGACTGCTGGAATTTATGAAAAATATTTTTATACTTTCAATTTTGTGATGCCACTTTGGGGGTTCACTGTTTGCTCATAGCCGGGACCCTAACAAGTACTACCATCCAGATCAGCATCAACCTGGGAACAACGGCAATTGATATGGTTCTACACCCTTCAACTCCTTCCGATCAGAGGCCTTTCTACCGGATGTAGGTTATTGTCGCACCCAGGACGATACTAATATGACTATTCTGTTTAAGAAAGGTCTCTTGAAAGCAAACAGTTGCCGCTTACGCTCACATCAAGTTGAAACATAGGTCTCCTTATGATCACCGAATTTAAGCAATGCCGAGCCTGTATCAGTATCAAGATGGGTAACCGCTTAGTGGCATCAGATGTTGCATGCTCGTATGTACGGGCGGTGTAATGAATAATGGTTTGGAATTGTTAATCGGAGAGCAGAGTTCCAATTCCCGTTGGGTTCGTTGTATTCTCTTACGTGCAAATACCCTTGGAAAAGATATGAGTCCTTATCTTCTCCCCCAAATATGGGTTAATACACATATTTGGAGGAGTAAGACGTATCACTAAAACTATTATCATCCCCCACCTAAAGAAATATTTCAGCATTAAATAACGCAGAGAATTTGATATATGGCGCTAAAGAAAAAAAAAAACAACCAACCAACCAACCAACCAACCAACCAAACAATTTCCAGGCAAAAGTCTGTTATAAATATCGTCCATTAATTCTCGGATTTAGTACGTGGCAGTTCCACTACACTCTGTTATTGGTCATAATTGTAATATATAGGTTATTTGTTGTTTTATTTGGTTCTAATTTGCTTGAGTTTTTGAAGTGAAAGATTGTCTTCCGTTTCCATTTCTATAACATGAAGTAATGGTTTCTGTTTCAAGAGGATCTTTGGAGTTCATGGATTTTGATGTATTCTTTGCTTCGGGGAGGATCTTTGATCCGGTTTGTTTTGGGATCTTGCTTCTTTGGTGGTCTCATCTGGGGTAATTGACAAACATGATACTTCAGTAGATGGGAGTGATCAGATTGAAGACCTTTGTAATATCTATAGCATTTTGGTAAGTTAGGTGATCTGGGCATGTCGTGAGACTGGGCTCTTCGTTGAGAAGGTATTCGTGACGTTTTCTTGCATTGGCTTGGCGTTTTTGATGGAATCATTTGTCTAGTTATTGAGAGTCGTTGTCGTTTCGTTTTTCCGCAATCTTTTTAAAATTTCTTTTATAACTAGTCATCTAGTCTTAGTTCGAGTTGTATCTCAATAAGTACTTTGTATTTATCTTGTTAACTGGCACTGATAACCGTTGTACAATACTTGTGTCTTTGAGAATGGTATGTTTCTTTTGAATTCGACTCGGTGATTTCTTTATTTTTCCCTTAGAGTTCACATATTTGTGCGTATGCCGAATCGTCTGACAGTGAATTCAATTGCTTCATCGCATTCTACATCAGAGTTGTCACAGTCTTCCTGTGCGCATCTTTTATACTCTGGTTGTCCGCATATATTCGGCTATCTGATTGCCGTATACCCGGCATTTATATCATCTTAAATGAGAGTATGTCTATTGCTCCAATTTCTCTCCATTTTGGTTTTCTAACCTATTTTTATTTCTTTTTTACTTGAGGGAGTACTGAAACTATGTACGTTTTTGTTTGAATTAGTTTCACTTCCTTTGTTCAGATTTATTCTTCTAAGGTCGATAACTTCTTGACATTTAAGTCCAGTATTCATCTCATCCATTGTGCAAAGTCCCCGAACTTCTCACTATACCTCTGGTGGTAATATGTTGTTTTTTTTTTTATTTTATTTTATGTTGTGGAATGTATCTTC
>OZ010585.1:82114020-82241520 GCA_963932145.1 Acanthosepion lycidas | reverse complement strand
TGCTCGTCGACACGAGATGCAGTCGGCATATTCTAAGCTCTGAAGACAGAGAAAGGTTCGGGGTAGAGACAGACTGTTTTTATTGGGCTTCTGTGAAAAACAGGTTGATGTTTCAAGATTTTCGAGTGAAGGGGTGTTATATAAGAGTAAGTATCGTTGCCGATACTGTGGTTTGAAACTAGATCGCCAGTAAGCAACACGTGCGATTCTATTATTAAGTAGATCAAGTGATCACTGTAGATAAAGCAAGTGAAATTCTTATTGTATCAGTATTTCCATGGCCCTCCTTTTTCATTTTTGGAAAGCACTTACTTACCGTTGTCTTACAAACCACGTAAGTTGACAAATTGTTTCTTTTCAACAGACAATTTCTGTAATTTCTGCCATTCCCGAAAGGGCTGCGGTTTGGTGTCATTCATAACAAAACTTCTATTGCGCGCTTTATACGGCTGATAACCTTATGCATAAGAGGAACTTGTTTTTAATGTTTCTCCTGAATAATTTGTGAAACTTACCGGAAAGTACTTCTCCGCCAAATATAAGCATTTTTTTCATCAACATTGGTCTTCAACACCTTGTTTAAATTTTAGGAGGTCAACCAAACAATCTGCCTTTTTTCTTCACATGCTCATCATTAAAATGTAAATTGACAGAGTAAACTAAACTTACATATGAAGTCATAAAGTCTATAAGCAGCTAAATCTATTATCCATGCAGCAGTTGAGCGCATACTACTTCGCATGAGTCAGTAATACTGCACTACATAAACACTTCTCCAATGCTGTTTTGTAACCGGTTTTGTCTTTATTTAATACACTTCTATTATACTGCTTATCAGAAAATATTTCTCAAATACAAACATATACTTAAAGATAGAAGGAAGATTATTAAACACTATAATAGAATAATAGAATAGTAGAATATACTGATATGTGTTCTTTTTCTCTATACGGTCAGTAAATTCCTTTTGCGACATCAAAGAAGATTCATCTCTTTAATATTTGTGCTTATTTCCACAACGAACAGCAGCCTTTAAAAGTTCTCATTATCTTTCTAATGATATGTTATTTCTGTTGACGTTCCAAATTATCATTAACCGGTCATCTCTTTATAAACCCATGTCTCTATTATCAAGTTTGACAATTTGGATATAATCAACATTTCTGACTAGTTTAATATGCACCGTCATAACTTTCCATAGTAACATCAAAGTTTTCTTAATTCACCAAAATTTCACCAATCCCTTACGAATAGAAGGCAATGCTAAATAATATCTGCTTGCTACTCATAAATGTCTTTATTAATACCTAGGTTCAACGTAACCACATTAATTGGTGAATAATATTTCTTAATTTAAGTCTACAAAACTGTTCATATATCTTTGCCATTGATAGCCTTGAACCAATGGAAGGCAACTTTCGTATTTCATCACTGGTTAATTTGCAGCTGCATATGGAGTACCATATTGATACTATTCAAAATTTGCTTACTAATTTAACCTTAGCCACTTTTTGGGTGTGAGTAGTTGACCTGTTCCTTCCACGTTGAAATAATCTTTGTGGTGAATGGCGTTACAAATATCACGACAACTCACTCTTATTCTAAAAAGAATTGAATTTAGCTTCCACATTGATATTGTGTTCAATGCACTTTAGGTTTTATAATCCTCTTTCGAATTTGGTTGGCATTACTTCCATTGCAACATGTAATTCTTTCTAAGTAGGTGCATAATTAATAAAAGAAAAACACTTTGAGCGAGTGATTAATTTGATGAAGTTATAAATATAAATTTACAGACATTTTGTCAAAAAATGGCGGAAACATTTACCTCAAATTAATATATATATATATATATATATATATATATATATATATATATATATATATATGCGTGTGTGTGTGTGTGTGTATTACTTTGTCTATATCCTGTTATATTTGTAAAGCCGAAAGTTTGAAATAGTCTACGGTGACACACACGCATACGCACACACATACGCAGACACACACACACACACACGAGTCTGTGTGTGTATTACAAGGATGAATGAAGAGAGAATACCTAAGGTCCTCATGTATAGCAAGAATGACTGGGGACAAAGGACTGTTGGCTCAGGTATAAAGAGAAGCTAAAGAGTAACTTCTCAGCTGTCAATGTGCCTAAATTCGAGTGTGGTGCCAGATTCCTAGCGGGGCTGAATTGAAACATACGACACAAAAATAAAAGCTGAATGAGATTGTTATATCCTCATACGTCGAAATCGACGGGAGATTCCATCATATATATATATATATATATATATATATATATATATATAATAATAATTATTATTATTTTATTCTCAGGCGATGTTCTAGAGCCTAAGACATCGCTTGAGAATGAAACTGTACTCTAAATTTTAAGTTTAATATTAAAATTAAACTTTATGGTTTGAGTCAAGTTTCGCGTCATCATAATTTCTGTGTCGCGATGGAATCATATTTTTAAAAAATAATTATAATTTAATCTCTACTCTCTAAAGGACTTTGGATCATTAATCTAACTATTCTTTCCTATTACATTAATAGACACACACACACACATATATATATATATATATATATATATATATATATATATATATATATATATATATATTACATGAATCATTCATTCAAAAAACAAATATAGTTAATGATTTAAATGGCGAGAATACATGTTCGCAAACAATTTCAATAAGTTACACTAACCCCGAACCTGTATATGAATGATATGATCCCTCATTATAAATTCCAGATTTGTTCTTGTTTTTTACTTCTCGGTAATAAGAGGACAACGAAAATAGATATGTAATCGGGAAAAATGTTATGAGAAATGTGTTATTGTTTTGGAACGTGCGGTCGCAACGCTGAATTTGAATTTTAAATTTTAAGGTTGTGCGTTTTTGTACAAATATAGTTATAAGAGAATTATTTTGTACTGGTAGGTTTTCCGTCAATGTGGTATATATATATATATATATATATATATATATATATATATATATATATATATATATATATATATATATATATATATATATATATGCACTTCAGGATACCGTCTCATGGGGTGAATGATATATTATTTAATATGAATTCCAGTAATTCCATAGCTGGTGAGCTTGTGTACCAAACCTTTTGCGCCACACCTTGTCGACGGTCTTCGAGATATCTAATACTAGGGTCCTTGCGGTATGTGTGTCTTCAAGGGCCTCAATAATTCTGTGTGTAATGGTATTTAGTACGTCGGGCTGATCGAAATCCATACTGCACAGAGCACAAGAGATTGTTCCTTTCCAGCTCGACGACATTCTTGATGATTACTGATGATACTGATGCGAAAGATTGCTCGTCTGCGTTCCTGAAAACCGAGTATACGCTTGCTACCTTCCACGTGCTTGAGAAAGATTTCTCCTTCAAGCAGGGATTAAATAACTTTACTAAAATTCGGGATAATTCTGGGTTGATATTCTTAAGGACACCACTGGAATTTTGTCTGGGCCAGTGGCTTTTCGGGGGTCGAGGCTTTTGATAAGTCTAGAAACTTCTCTTGCTGAAATATATTACTGAAATTGTACTCAGTGAGACGTGGGAAGTTAGGGTAGGGATGGTCTTTGACATCTAACGTTGAGTTTGAGACAAAGCACGAGACGAAGAGCTTCGCTTTGTCTATCGAGGATGATATGACCTCGGCCCCATTTATAATATTGGGCACAGCCGCTTTGCCTTTGTTCAGAATTTTGCTTGGTGATCTTCCAGAATTCGCAATATTTTACTATTTTAAAAAATACCCACTGGCATATCTATTTGAGCCAACATTTTTGTTTTATAAGATAAAAAACCACACATGGGCCTATCTATTTGAGCATGCTTCTTTATTTCACGAGATAAAAAAAATACCAAATGGCATGTCTCTTTGAGACGGCATTCTTATTTTACCGGTTGAAAAATACCTATGGGGCTGACTGATCCTGCATCCTTATTTTACAAGTTGAAAAATACGCACAGGCATGAATATTTGAACAAAGAAAACTTATTTGAGTCGGCATGCTTATTTTACGTTGAAAATATACCCATTTACGTCGACATTCTTATTTTACAAGATGAAATATTACCAACAGTCATGTATATTTAAGCCGGCATTCTTATTATGCAAGCTGAAAACATATCCATCCTTAAGTCTATTTGAGCTGGCATGCTAGCCTTAAAAGTTGAAAACGTACCGACACACTTGTCTATTTGAACTGTGATACTTATTTTACAAATTGAAAAAAATGTCCACAGGCATGACGATTAGTGTCGGAATCCTTGTTAAAATAATCCACACAGACATATCTACTTGAGAAGACATGCTTATTTCCCATGTAGAAATATACTCACAGGTTATATACCTATTTGTTCCCGCATGCTTAAATTACAAGTTGTAAAAAATTACCGAAAGGCATATTTACTTGGACCGACAAAATGATTTTACATATTGAAAAATTTTACAAGCTTATGTCTATGTGAGTCTGCTCGCTTGTTTAAAATTCCCTCCTTTATGTCTATTTGAGCAGGCACGATTATTTTACTAGCTTAAAACATACCCAACTTCATGTCTATTTGAGCCGCCATACATATTTTACTAGTTAGGCACCTCGAGGCGTTGTAATAGTTAGCAAGCTTATCTGGCTAGAACAATTACGACTGAATAGTGAGTTCAATCCTCACTGGGTGCCCCATACTTTCGGCCTTGTGCCACATCTGAGCAGCGCTTGGAAAATCGCTACATATTTTACTTGTTGAAAAATACACACGGACATATTTCTTATTTTACAAGTTTAATAATTTACCCACCGGCATGTGTACTTGAGCCGGAAACCTTAATTTACAATTTGAAAATACCGACCGGCATGTTTATTTGATCATGCAAGCTTAATATACAAGTTGTAAACTTCCCACAGACATGTCGATTTGAGCCGGCACACTTATTTTACAAGTTGAAAAATAACCACCGGAATGTCTATCTGAGGCGGCATGCTTATTTTACAAGTTGAATACCCACCGGCATGTCTATTTAAGTCGGCACGCTTATTTCACAAGTTGCAAAAATTCTACACAAGAATGTCTATTTGATCCGGTTGCTTATTTTACAAATTAAAAAATACTCTCCGGCATGTTTATTTGATCCAGAGGTATGTCTATTTGAGTCTTCATGCTTACATTACAATTTAATGAACACCCATGGGTATGTCCATCTGAGACGGCATTATTTTCAAGTTCCAAAAATACCCACCGGTATGTATATTTAAGCCAACATTCTTATTTTACAAATTGAAAAAATAACCACGCGTATGTCTATTCGAAACTGCTTTCTTATTTTACCAACTGAAAATAAATACCCACCGGAATTTGCTTACATTACGAGTTGAAAGAATATCCAAGGGCATATCTATTTTAGACGGCATTCTTATTTTACACCTTCAAAAAAATTATCCACCTTCATGTCTATTTGGCCCCGCATGCTTATTATACAAGTTGAAATAATACCCACTGGCAAGTCTATTTAAGCCGGTAAGCTTATTTTATGAGTTGAAATAATACCTACGGGTATATCTATTTGATCCGACCTGTTTATTTTACAATTTGAAAAAATTCCCAGATTTACGTCTATTTGAGACGGTTTGTTTGGCAAGTTGATAAAATTTACATCCCATATGTCTATTTGAACCGGCATGCTTATTTTACGAGTTTACAATTACCTACCGACAATGTCTATTTCAGTCAGCATTTTTATTTCACAAGTTAACCCCCCCCCCCCAAAAAAAAAAAACATCAGCACGTCTATCTGAGATGCACTGCTTACTTTACAAATCGAAAAAAGTAGCCAACAGCAAATATATCTGAGTCGGCATTCTTATTTTACAAGTTGAAAAATACACACCGGCATGTATATTTGAGCTGGCCTTCTTATTTTACACGTGAGCCGAGATGATTATTTTACAAGTGGCAAACTCCCCCCACCCGTGTCTATTTAAGCCGACATACTTATTTTACAAGTTTAAAAACTCCCCACCGGAAGGTCTATTTTAGCCGACCTGTTTATTTTACAAGTTGTAAAAATAACCCCCTCCGTATGATTTTGACACCTCGCTGGTATTTATTAAAAGTGGGTCTATTCCTTGTGTAATATTTATTTCAATCGTTACGTTTATTTTGTCTGTTGATAAGAGTAAGTATGTACGATTGACTACGTTTTTTTTGTTTTTTTCTATGTGTACGTATCTATGCGTGAGAGTGAGTTTGAGTACATAAAAAAGAAAATACGAAAGCGATTAGTGGAAAGATAGAGAGATTATCAATATAACGGCGAGAGAGTGCTACAAAGTTTATACAAGTGCTTAGATATTTACGTCTATTTGGACAACTGTCAGGGCGATGTCTATTGACGGTTCATTGTTCCAGCAAATGCTCTCACCCCGCCCTACAACCTGCTTTTTCATCCTCGCTTTAATATACAAATTGCAACCACCTTTTATCAGCGGCATTCTGTACATTTCCTATACATGAGAATCATGATAATAATAACATTAATAACACAATGTGAAGTGTTCCAGTTGCCACTAAGAATTATTGAGGAGTTTGTAATTTGTCGCATATCCCAAATACCTGAAAAAAATTTTCTACCTGTTCTTTTCCGGATAATATCTTCATTAGCCATATAAATAATGACTGGTTTGATATTATTTTCTACAAACATTGTGTTCTCAAATTGATTGCTACTGATATTGTTATTTTCTTATTTGTTTTTAATCGTCTTACCCCAAGCAAGGCAATAAAGAAACTAAGATTCAAAGGTTTATCGAGTGTAAGAGAATATGAAAAAAATATTATTAAGATTGATCGATTTGTTCTCTCCAGCCAATCAATCTTTTTCAGGTTATTTAAAGCCAGAAAATATTTTTAGATTGTAAGAATCTTTTGGAAGATAATAATGATTTAGCGATACAAATCTTTTTAATTATCCCATAGCTGGGGACAGAGAGGTGGATTCATACTCTTGGCAAAGGTGATTGCGCATAGGGGAATATAATGAACCCAACTGGAATTGAAACTCAGATCTTCGAGTAACAATTTTGAGCTATTATCTATTAAACCACCCTATAGCTTACAGCATCCGATATTCCAAAGCATTCACCCATCTAGGTACTGACTAGTATCGACGTTGCTTAACTCCGATGATTTTACGGGAACCGCTGTTTCAACGTAATATGACCGTAACCCAAGACATTATTAAGGAGAAAACAATGAAAGAACCTAAGTTAAGAAAACAGGAGATGACGATTGACATTGCATTTACATTTTTTTAAATTAAAGTTGACTGGAGCGCAAGATGCTGGAAGAAAGTTCGACAAACGAGAAATGCGAGAGAAGAAACTTTTAGCATAAAACTTGCGGTTATATTTAGCTATTTCAACGATAAAAATGATGGACCCTTGTCGCCAATCTAGTGGTACGCTTAAATTCATAGAACCTAGGTACCATAGCGGAAAGCAGAACAATCACTATGTAAATATTTATAGAAAATACACAGGGAATCGTTATATAATCTTCTTCGGATTTTATCAAGAATCTCTAAATACCATAGCAGAAGCACCAGAACAGATCTGAAGCATGGACAAATGGTATATTTATAAATGTGCAAAATGTATTCTGTCGAGAAAAAAATGCTTAGCCCGACACAGTGAACCAACTTTCCTAGCAGCAGACCTAGCAATTGATTCAGGAGAATCGTTCCACTTCATGTCAGCGGAAAACGTTGGCTCGAGAAGGCGAAACGATCCACTACCCTGGAGGTTAGCATCAGACATGCTGATAGACGGCAACTGGTTCCCTCAGACGATTAAAGAGCAGTTTCGTTTTGGAGGCATTAAAATTAACAAGCTCGAGTTAATAGTGTAAGTCATTTTTGAGATCAGCTGCCAATTTGATCTTATCGAACCGATCCAATTTACTGTTAAGACAGGATTAAATAGTCGTCCCACCATTATTTACAGTGTTAAGAACTGATGAAATCACAAAGGTCGATAATGAAAATTTGAAACAGGGGAGGTTCAAGTATAGATCCCTGGGGGACATCTGCATTAATGCAAAACGATCTAGAAGAGTGGCCGTTCAAGAAAACATTCATTTCGCTAGACTGCAGATATGAATGAGAATTCGGAGAGCCGAGTTCAAATTCCAGTCGAATTCGTTACATTCACTGATGCGCAAATACGCTTGGGAAAGGCATGAATCCATCTCTCCATCTTCCTCGTCTATGGCTTAAATCGTAGGGCGGTTCGAACTCATTCTGGTAGAAATTCTGAATATATATATTGCCATATTCTCAACGTTTCGGTCGTACGCTCTGGCCTTCTTCAAAGAATTGAAGAGTTGAGTTACTATAGGGAATTAACTAAAACTGAGATATCCCAAAAAGGTATCGCTTGTCGATTTAGAATAATCTACCCTCGTGGACTAAATAAGGCTTCGGTTTGAAATCTCAACGTACATCTCCTGAAGAAGGCCGGAACGTACAAAGTCCGAAACGTCGTGAATACGACAATAAAGATGAGGACAATAGTCCGAACGGTATCAATAATAAAAATTATATATATATATATATATATATATATATATATATATATATATATATATATATATATATATATGGATTGAAAGCTGCTGAATCCTCCCTTCCCAATCATGACAGTTCAAAAGCGTTTATGTCTTCTTGCTGTATGATTTGAAAACCTAAACCCTCCTTTCCGACAGACGAAATTTTACTAAGCCCTTGTTACACTTTCGCTAAATCCATGATAAATGTTCAGGCGAGTTACATTCCTTAGTTCCACCAGTCCAAACCTTTAAATTTAGGACCCACCGTGCCAATTATACAGGACTGAATCGTCCCTATTCCTTTCGGATTCCATTGGTAAGGAGGAAGTTCCACTCAGACATCTATCCTACATATCTTCATAATTTCACTTTGTCCTTTTAAAACCATGCAGCAACCACATTCAATAACAATTCTGCCTTGAGTGGCTCTTTGGCCTTATATTGGGTGAACAAGATAGATAGGTAGGTAGATAGGGATATTAAAGATTCTCCTGTCGTCTGGCGTTTTCGACTAATGGGGTGGTCAATCACTCCGTTTATGTATGCTTGTGCCTGTTGAGTGGCACATGACCACTCGGCTCTTACAAAACAACCCTCATTTATTGCAAATCCATGGAACTTGAATCATTAATTACGCAACCTTTCCCCAATTCATTCAAGCGCTATATTACGAGCTTCACATAACGATTAGGATGTGCGGGTGGTGTGATATGATAGTGGCTCCAGCAATAATTCCAGCAATAAGCATAGGACTGTCTATATTTCTGAGATTAGGTATCATGTACACTATTTACATTAATCGGACTATTGTCCTCATCATTGTCGCCATATTTATTAGAGTGTAAGTTCAATACCTGGTTAAGGCGGTGAAGAACTTGGAGAGGGGAATTAAAAGGAGATAACTGACATCCATTAGACATGAATTAGAACAGTCTCCCCCAATGAGCGAAATAAAAGGTTCAGTTCGACATTCCAACAACCTGAAGAAGACCGGAGCGTACAACGGCCGAAACGTTGTGATAAATATGGCGACAAAGAAGAGAAGAATAGTCCGATTAAGCATAGGACTGTCTCCAATTTTTATCATTTGGGACATCCCCCTTCATTCCATCTGACTTCATGTCAGTTTTGAGTTTATCATTGTATTCCTGGTGTTGTCTTTCAATATTATCACATGATAAATGCTTTGTGGTTTTCTATTCTTATACCATTGTCTATCAATCTTAATTGAGACTGCATCTTACACTTTGCCTACCACACTTAGTAAATGATAGCTCATTAGAAATTTTTATCTATCCATATCTACCCACCTACACCAAGCATCCATCTTATTTTTAAACTAGTCGAAATTTTTAATGTGCAATGTGTATGGAGACCATGGCGCAAACAATAAAGTTGATGTGACTATTGCACGTTAAAAATAAATTTCTGTCTCTTTCCTTCCAGAATCTAACGAAGTTTTCAGAAAAGCATTGTCTGTTAATGATTTCGTCAGCGAGTAAAAGCCTTGAATTTATTTTACTTCCAAAGTAAAGAAAGAAATTCACGTATTTCGTTGGCTTGTCATCAACTTGAACATGACGTGAAGCTATTCTCTATTGTGGTAGAGTCATCTTCACGCCTTTTCATTGATTTTCATCGTTGCTTCTGTTATCAACCGAATTATCGTTAAACTAAAAGTCTTTACAGCTAAAGAGAAACGGTTGATAAATCCTTGGACTTCTTGAAGAGAGGACTTGACATGAAAAGTGAACAAGAACTCTGCTATCGTCTGGGTAAGAGTTTTGGGTTTTAAATTTTTCGGGAGTGAATACAACACCAGTTAGTTCTGAACTGAAATTGTACACCATCATTGCAGTCTTTCAAGATGTACCTCTGGCCTGGCAAATATCGTGCCAACAGGACAGGAGTCATGACACAGCTTTCTTTGTTCCATTAAAATATAAAAGAAAAGGTTCAGATAAATTTCCCCCTGATCTTACATTGGTTTACATACCCTGATGAAAAGATATCATTTTCAACATATTATCTGGGATTTAATCTTCTTTAATACCTTCAAAAGGGCACACTCCTATTTACTTAGTGAAATCAATAAAAAAAAACAACACAATTCTTTGTTTTTCTCACGCACCTTTTCAGCAGCCATTTGCTACAGGCAATATATCAACATTTCCTCGACCCTATCTGTATATATATATGTGTGTGTGTGTATGTGTGTGTGTGTGTAGTTATTTCGGCATCAGCTTTTTATTTAGACATGTTTGGTTAAAAATCAATGAAAATTAATTTATTTTTTATTTAACATTTTTACGGTTCTGATCATTTTTCTGGTTTCTGGTAGGAATTCAAACATAAATTGCCAATGACTAATTTCGGCACTCATAAAGGCGTTATCGATTTTTTTTTTGTTCTTTTTTTTTATTATGGTTGTGTTTATGTCTTTGCATTAGTAGATGCAGTGTATCGCAGAATCAAGCGTCAATTTGTTGCGCTATGTAGTTTTTTTATTATTATTACTTGTAAAATATATTTTTATTATATTTGTCTCGAGATTTAATTAAATTTTATAAATGTTAGGTTGTTTGTTCTTCTGGTTAAGGCTTTGAGTATTTGTAGTCGTTTTTTAAATTCATTTTTGTGTTATACATAATGAACGTTTCCGCACATTTTTTTTCCTAATGTAATTTATGTTTTCATGTTAATTTGACGTTTCTTTATTTTGTTGTCTCTATGAAATCTAACTTGTTCTACTGATTTTTATACTAAAACAGTGTTAATTCCTTCTCTGGTGTAATACGATCTACTCTGATTTTTTTCGTTTTCGGCCCACTGGTCGGGTAGAGTTAACATGCTTTGAAAAAGTTAGTAGATCTGCTTTTTTTTTTCTTTCTCTTTCTCTCTCAAGGAAGAATGTACTCTTCGGATCTGACAGCTTCATATGTGTTATTTTTCACAGTGGGTAATTGGACCTATACTAAGTTAAAGCTTAATCAGTTGATTCTATTCTCCCACATTAGCAATCTTTTGCCTTCCTACTAACGATGATCCGCAAACCTTTTACTCGCAAACAGATTGTAGAGGTACTTTTTTTTTAAAACACACACATATATATATATATGTTGGAAAGTTAGCAACTAAACCGCCTACTCCACTGTATGTTCTTGCGAGTGAGGCGGCTTGTTAGCAAAGCCAGTAGGACTAACAAAGGGCGGAAGAATTCTCGATTAGTCAACGGCCAGCAAACTACAGGCGGTGTCTCCATAAACCACCGTGAAGAAGGCAACGGGAAACCACTCCACTATTAATCCCAAGAAATATCATAGCAAATAACGCACACATTATGAAGGGGGTTAAGACTATGGGAATTAACTCTTCGTTCAGTATGGACCGACTTGCGCAACAGGTGTCACCTGACCATCATCCAGCGCCGTAAAGGTGATGAAATACCTTGGAACCTATCCCTCGTCCGGAAAGGAGCGACAGGTGTCACCGGACAGTTATCCAACGACTGCTCGCATTAAACAAAAAATAACTCTCGGGTCATGGAACGTTAGGGCGTTGAACAACTGCGGCCAGTTAGAAAATGTAAAACACGAGATGAGTAGGCTAAAACTCAACATCTTAGGTATATTTGAAACTAGGTGGCCAAACAACGGAAATGTTGTCAGTGACAATCACAGGATTATAGATGTAGGTGGGGAGAAAAACGATATAGGAGTAGGTTTGATACTAGATCAAGAATTCAAGAGATGCGTTCTGGGATATTACCAATTATCCGTAAGAATTTTGATAGTCAAGCTGAAAGGAAAACCTTTCAACGTAATAGTATATGCACCGACAGCAGAAAGTAAGGAAGAAGAAATCATTCTATTCCATGCTAGACGATGCCAAGGCAAAATCACAAGAAGTCATAATTATTATTGGAGACCTGAACGCCATAGTAGGCACGAAGAGGGCAGAGGGGATAGCTGGCAAATTTGAACTGGGAAATCGCAACGAACGTGGAGAAAAAGGGGTCCAATGGTGCGCGGCAAATGACCAGGTAATAGTCAACACATGGTTCCAAAAAAATCCGAGAGGATTATGGCAATAGAGAGGCCCGAAAACTGACTACATAACTATCAGCAAAAGATTCAAGAATGCAATGGTTCAGTACAAAAACCTATCCAAGTACCAACTGCGGAAGCGACTATCGCCCTGTCAAATAAACTCAGAGTGAAACGACGGAAACTGAAGAAAGCTAACGTAGCACCCAAATTGCAATGCCAAAAACTCCTGGGTGACTTGAACCTGAAGGAAAAATATATGGACAGCGTGAAGAATAGATGTGATGGAATGTATAGGGAAACTCGAGATGGGACACACGCTAAGAGAATCTTTAGTGACATCAGCAAACAATATCATCCCAAAGGAGAATGGACGAAGAAGAAAAAACGAATGGATCACTGATGAGATTCTCGACATGATGCAAAGGAGACAGAAAACTCTACCAAGATACAGAACAGAATACAGAAAACTACAAAAGCGAAATAAGGACCCAATGCAGGTGGGCTAAAGAAGAATGGCTAAATAAAAAAAAATGTGCAGAAATAGAGAAATTGAGTGCCACAAAGGAGATATGCATAAATAAGGGAACTAACAGGATAGAAGAGGTGCTCGTCAACAGGACGCATGAAATTCAAAGATGGAACGCTCATATTAGAGAAGGAAAAAATTCTTCAGCACTGGAGCAAATATATTGGAGAATTCTTCCACGACGAAAGAGAACAACCAGTAATACAACGAACAATCGGCGGGCCTGAAATATAAAAAATTAAAAGAAGTGAAAGCGGCAATGGCTAAATTGAACAGAAACAAAGCGGTAGGGCCAGACAGAATAGTAACAGAGACGCTGATAGCATTAGATAATTTTGGTATTGAAAAGATTACGCAAGTACTAAATGAAATCTACAACAGCGGAGATACACCAGGTCTAAGATCTATTTTCATAACACTGCCTAAGAAACCAGGCGTAAACTAATGTGAACTGTACCGAACAATCAACCTAATGAGCCACATAACAAAACTAATCACCCGTATTCTGATGAATATAGCGTGCAGCAGAATCAGGCCAAAGATAGGACAAGAACAATGCGGTTTAGTTAAAGACGCCTGAACAAGGAACGAGATATTCATGCTCAGAATGTTATCAGAAAGTGTGATGCAGAAGAACGTGCACCTGTGTTTTATAGGCTACGCAAGGGCGTTCAACAAAGTATGCTACAAAAATCTGTTGGGGCTGCCCAGGAACATATTCGGGAAAGACATTAGAATACTCAAAAACCTCTATTGGCAACAAACCGCCTTCAAAAAGATAAAAAATGAGTTCAGCAGATATACAAAAACAGAAAGGGTTTTAAGGCAAGGATGTGTCTTCTCACCGGACTTATTCAACCTATACAGCCAGACAATTCCGAGAGAACGGGAAAGCCTACCATGATTCATCATTGGCGGCCACAATCTTAACAACATAAGATACGCAGATGACACAGTGCTGATAGCAGACACGCAAAGGAAACTGCAAAACCTCCTACCTAAGGTAACGAAGGAGAGCAAGAATAAGGGACTAAACATAAACTACAAGAAGTCAGAATGCATGGTCATCAGCAAAAAGATGAGCCCGAAATACGATTTACATGTCGAGGACACTAAAATCAAGCAGATGCTGAAATTGAAATATCTGAGAAGTATTCTGACAGAGGACGGTAAATGCGACGCTGAGATCCGAAGACGTATTGGGATGGCAAAAGACGCATTCCAAAAGCTACATAGAATATTACGAGACAGGAGGATTTTGTTGGTAACAAAGAAAAGAGTACTGGACTGCTATGTGATATCTGTCATTCTTTACGGCAGCGGATGTTGGATGATCTCCTCAAAGATGAAGAAAAGACTTGAGGCAACAGGGATATGGTTCTGTAGAAGAATACCGAGGATACCATGGACCGAACATGTTAGCAACGATAAGGTTTTCGAGAGGATGCAAACAAAAAGGAAATTCACACTTAACATCATTACGAGGTACCTGAAATTTCTGGGACACGTAATGAGATAGAAGGGCTTGGAAAAATCTGATACTCACAGGACGGTAGGAGAGAAAGAAGAACTAGGGAAAGCAACGGGATTAAGCAAACAGATAGCGGAACAGGGTCTGGGAGTAAAAACAACAAGTTAAAGCTTATTGGGAGCTACAAGGGACAGGAGGAAAAGGAGGGCCATGATCACCTACGTCCTGAAGGGACACGATACATAAAAGAAAAAAAGAAGATATTATCGATGTTTGTTAACAGAGACCTTTCTCTTGCATACATACTAACGTACAGATGACGAAATATGATCCACCGGTACACGCAGATCAGTGTCTCATTGCACCTTATCGGACAAACCTTTTCCGCTGATTATGTAGTGGCAGGAATATAATGTGTCATTTGCTGGGTCTGATGCTAGGAAAGTTGGTTTACTGTGCTGGACGATTTTCTCGCCAGAAATAAATGTTATAAAATGAATATGATGGCTTTAGTTAAAAAAAAAAAGAACAAATCACAAAATCCAGAAAGAAAATATATATCAATGTCAACAATCTTTATGTACGTTAAAACTCTAGAAATCAATCACCTCGACCAACAGTTCCACTTCAAATACGCCCTGATCTTATTCAAAACAATTGAGTAGCGTTACACATGCGTAGTGGGGCTATTGCAAATGGCCGCTGCTTGCAACCACGCGAGACATCGTCGTATCCTCGCGACGTCGGCCATGTTAGATTTACACGCCAAACAGGTACATGTCCGTTTTACTCGGCGTGGTAAATGTATTCTCTTACTACAATCTGTCTTATATATTTATAAGTCTACCATTCGTCCATGCATGAAATATTGCTGTCACATCTAGTTTGTTGCTTTTGTTATGTATTTAGAGATTCTTGATAGGATACAGAGATGAATCTTTAACATTGTCGATCCTGATGTGGCATAACACTTTCAGTCACTTTCCGACCGCCGTAATGTAGGTTCCCTGTACCTTTCTTAGAGGTATTTTCATAGTAATTGTTTTGATGGGATTTCCTCTTTGCTGTTTCGCGGTACTGGATTGGAAGTTAGATTTCATCATTTTAAATTTGAAACGGTTAGATGTAGCCGTAGGTTTTTATGTTAACAGTTACTTTTCTCTGACTTCTCGCTTGTGGAGATATCTTCCGGCCTCTTACTTTCCAGTCAGCTTTAATCTTTAAAATTTGTTTGATTGCCTATTGTTGTAGGGAACTGTGATTGATTACTTATTATTATAAATATGACAGTTTTTCGTTAAATTCTACTCACTTGTCGCGTTGCTATCAACCTCTGCTTGCGTAAGTCGATTACTTCTTTAACACTGCTTTTACGATAGCGACTCCACATTATAATCCGAAAACTTCTACGACTAATAAAAAGAAATGTCCTAATTATTCCGTCGTGACACGTAGACAGGGTAAAAAAAAACCAAACAACCTCGGACCCCAAAAAGTAAACCACAGTTATGATGACAGATTGAAAGGAAATTGTTTTTTGATTTGTTTTTGTTTTTTTTTAGATGATTCACCAAAGAAAATGACAGTTCTCTGAAAATTAGCTCGAAATACTTAACTCAGTTTTTCGTATATAACTGCTAGATTTATTCAGATAAAGTTCTTCAATATTTCTAACGTCCCCACCTAAACTCTGAAATTCTATTTACTATTTACTTATATTTTTTCTATTTACTTTTTTTATTTTTTCACCTCTCGCCCGGTTCACACTCCTCCCCGGTCTTTTGAACACGAGTAGAAGTTTATCTTTTGTTTTCTGCTTATAACTGGGTTTCTGGTTCCTTCTAAAATCTATTTCAACTCTATACTTCTAACGCCTCCGCCTAAAACTCTCATTATATTTTTACTATTTATCTACAGTTTTTATTTTTTTCATCAATAGGAGTAGATAGGTTCGTCTGTCGTTCGGTTCACAATCCTCCTCAATCTTTGGAACAGTAGTAGAGATTTATCCTTTGTTTCCTGTTTAGGATTTTTTTGACTGGTTCTTTTTAAAGTCTTTTGCTTCTCTTTCATTTCAGCTGAACCACTGCAATTTGGTGGCATTATCACCTTTCTTGGGGTGGTGTCACTTACCTTGTAACCCTCTACCTCGAGTAGCTCTTGGATCTTGTACAGGATGAGCATCATTGTAAAAAATAAAAAAATTAAAAATACCGATTTGAATAACCTTCCCCCTTCTGCAAACGATCACATTTCACATTGATGAACCTACTGAATATAATTCGTATTCCGAACTGAAATATACAAATGCGAAGATCAATGGAATAACTGAAGAGATTTTTTTCTATTAATATTTTATGACTTTTCCTGGCACTGACTATTGTGGATCTTTTACTTCTGAGCCTATCCTGGTGATACGGAAGCATTCTGCAAAAGACATGATGATCCAACTACAGATAATTTCGACAGGGATATTCAATTGTTAGCTTGTTTAGCTAAATCTGAAACACCTTCTTCGGCCGTCAAATGTATTATTTGACGCTTTAAAAGGAACTTGTTCAGATCGAATGTTACGATCAGTTAAAAAGTTCCACGAACTTAACGAGAAGGAAGCTTCGTAAATATATTGGCTCGGACGATACACATACTGTGATTTTACGGCTTATCAACCTTTCGTATGCTATTTAAAGCTAGAAAATATTTTTAGACTGTAAGAGTTTTTTTTTGGGGGGGGTGATAATGGTTTACTGATACAAGTTCTACTAATTAACCCATAGCTGAGGGCGAAGAAGTTGATTCCTACCTTTTACAAGGGTATTTGTGTGTAAATGAATATAAAGAAACAGACTGAAATTTCAAACTCCGAGTCGTTATACATTACACCGTTCGAACATCCAAGCATACAGATTCTGGTATTCACAAGCAGTTATCCATCTCGGTACTGAACAGACTGAACATTTCTTAACTTCGATGATCATACGGGAACCGGTGTTTCAACGTGATATGACCGTAAGCCTTCAGAAATTTGAATGCAAAGTCAATCGCTATCTTTTGGCGTCTTGATCCCTGTTCATTTGTTGTTTTTCCTTCTCCTTAATGTTTTTCTCATATTGCTTCCCACTTAACACTCCCTTACGTCTCGGTGGCTTTCTTGCCTTGCTAGGAGGTGAAATGATAAAAAACAGGGACTAATACACACACATTTTATATATATATATATATATATATATATATATATATATATAAGGTTGGTGCAAAAATAATGACGTAATAATGTCGTTTTTTGACGTATTTTTAATGTCAAAAAACGACATTATTACGTCATTATTTTTGCACCAACCTAATATATATGTATGTATATATATATATATATATATATATGTATATGTATATGTATATATATATATATATATATATATATATATATATATATATATATATATATATATATATTTCAGAATTACAAAAGTTACCCACCTTGCATAACTGAGAGAAAATTTTAAATTTAAAACGCTGTAAACGAACAGTGAAAAATATTTTTAATTTACGAAGCTAATGTATACACATCCAAAGTTTTTTTACAGCCACCAAGAAATTAATTTGTGGAAATTGGATTGAAACTAAAATAAATAGACATAATACGTTTAAATTATTTAACCAAACATGCTTTAATGAAAACATACTATATATATATATATATATATATATATATATATATATATATATATATATATATATATATATATATATATATATATGGGAGACACAGAGGTCAACACCGATCGGTGACTATTTCATGTTTGAAAGCACACTTCAGGCCATAAAGTTTGTGTTCAAGCATGAAAAAGACCCTCGCCGCACTCGGTGTGACCATTTTTATATTTTTATATTTATATACGCTCTATCCATGATATTGATCACTTTTACCCATAAATATACTACATAGTAATATATATATATATATATATATATATATATAACGTTTCAGTGTTTATTCATTTCTTCCAGACAGCGCGATCAGAAGTGAATTTCTTGTCTAAATTTTGTTTCAATTCTCGTTTTCGTATTTGTCTTTCTGAACTTCATCTTTTCACAACGCTTCGGCCGAGTACTCCCCGGCCTTTTTCGATTGTCTATTTCTTTCTGAAATGTTAACGCACCTTGTTCTAGCGGGACATGCGTCTCCCTTCTCGTACACAATACGCCAGTCCCTGCGTTCTTGGGATTGCCTTCTACAGTCCTCTGCGCTGTCTTCATGACCTCCCGTTGCGCTTGGCACGCGTTCCCGTCTCTCGGGCTATAGTGAAAGCAACTTCATTGACTCTTCTCTTACGATTAAAGAATCCTGTACAAAAGTTATGCTTCAGAAATATAAGAATAGTAAGAGATACCTTTGGGAAACAGAAAACATGATAAATGGATGTTAAATTGTCGTTAGAAACAAAGAAAAGATTTCAAAGATGTGGTTCTTCTAGCGAATGTTGAATATCATAAACAAAACATGTAAGAAACGACTAATCCTTTTTATTTTAAAGAACATGAACTATAAAGAAAGGGTCAACTAAAATATTTGCTACACATATAAAGAAAGGAGGTTTGGAGAATTTAGCAGACAGAAGGCATGTTAATATCATGTTGATAGCAATGAAAGCAAGAGGAACAACTTGACGAGTCTGATTAAATAAGTAATAGAACACAGACCACAAATGGTACTGAAACATCAACTATTACTTAGATCAAAAGGATGTTGTGGAGACCCATGATCGTCCACGTACTGAAAGACACGCAATACAAAAGTTACTAATCTTGATATTTGATTAAAAAAGCTTCTTTTTTTTAATTTTTAATTTAAAAATTAAAAATAATGAAGAATTTAATCTGAAAAAATAAAGCTTTAATTCGTTACAAACGATCAATAAACAAAGAACATTAGTAAGACTCTAAGTTTGCAACTTCTAGGTATATGAGATCATATTTTGTTTATGTGGATCGTATAAAGAATTGCAGCTCGAAATGAAAAATTGGATAGACGTGTTCGAATTCCAGCCAAGCTCGTCACATTCACTTACGAGCAAACACACTTGGGGAAGGCATGAGTCCATCTTTTCTCCGCCATCAACTAAGGGTTAAATAGCAGAAGAGACTGGGTTCTATAGTCTTATTTGGCAACTAGTCTGGAGAGATGGTGACACGATAAACTATTCCTCTTCCAGCAGAGGCCTGAACAAATTGAAGGAGATGCATCAGTCCATGAAAACGTACAGTGATAGAAATTCGTCAGTTGCGCATCTACAGCGGGCGGAGAAAGCGCCGACTCTCTTTGTATCTTTGTATGGCGGTGCAGTGACAATATTACCTATATCTCATTTATCACTCAACGCTTATTAGCGAAGAATATATATTTTGAAACTATCATCATATATATATATATATATATATATATATATATATATATACGCATATAACACACACACACACACACATATATATATATATATATATATATATATATATATATATATATATATATATATATATATGTATATATAAGGGAAAGGTTATAATTGTTCCATCGAGAAAAAAGTATATATTTTAAAGCGAAGTGAGAAGCCGCAAACATTTTTTATTATAATGTGGATTTTTTAAATATATATTATATTTTATTTTTCATATTGTTGCTACACGTGTTTCCGGACCCGCGATTTTCAACGGGCAAAGAGCAATTTCTACATATTATTAAAAGGAATTAATTTTCCTTAAGGTTTCCTGTGTTTAACCATTGTTTTTGTGTGTAGTAGTAGTCCAATTTTTTATCCAATATATATATATATATATATATATATATATATATATATATATATATATATATATATGTTTTGAACAACAACAAATTGTTAAAAATTAAAATTTCAGACACACTGTGTTGTATATTAATATTTTTGTTTTTTAAAAATCAGATTCCTCAACTAGTTTCGGCCAGCATGGCTATCACCAGGAGAAAAATTCCTGCTTTTTAGTAGCAGTGAACTATAGGGGTCTCTGAAGAAAGTGAACTTTGCCTGTCGTTTTCATTTGTTTTTTTATCGTTAATTTTAGTTTAGTCCTTATATTGGTCAAAGGCGTTTTTCAAAGGGGGACTCATGAGTCTCAGATTTACATTCGTAGTCATTTTGACAACTTTATTGGTTGCTGGGAAGGGGATGAGTGTGATATGTTCATGTTATCTTTTAATTTTGGAGGAGTGTATGTGATGTATGTATGTGTATATATTTGTGTGTGAGTGTATACACGTGAGACCTCATCACTTCTGCCAGCATGTCTGTCTAGTGTGGTTGAGGCTGAGGAGGATTAGGAGAGTCAGATTGGCCCTTTCATGGATCGTGTCTTCTTCTATGTAGTAGTAACATGGTATATTCAACCAGGCAGAGATTATAATGGGTGAGAAAGTAATATGGGGGGGGGGTTGTTATATACTAATTCTATCTGTACTGTTTCGTTTGTTGTTAAATCCGTCCATCTGGTTTGACGCCCCAAATCCATTTGGTTTCATGTTCTCCTAGTATTTTTCTATCTTTATCTTTTGTGTCTATTTCTTCTTTCAATAATAGTGTATTTTACATGGCTATTAAAATCATGTTTTTCTAGGCGGAAATTTTGTTCTATGAATAATCTTTCGTGGAGAGCCGACTTAATTCGATTCCGATAATTATTAATTCTCTAGTGAAAGGGCCATTCAGATTTTCCCACATATTGTTTTGGCATAGTCTGTATTCTAATAAATAAATTATGTTATGAATTCTACAGTTGTGGTGGATTTTAAAAGCAGTGTTAGTGACTGGGTTTCTGAACGAATTGGTGTGCTTAATGTGGTTACAACATAGACTCCTTTTGTTGTTACATGGTTGGGAAAATACTATTGTTTATGTGTGTGGTATGTGTGTACACACACACACACATATATATATATATATAGGATTGGCATTTAAAACGTAGAAACACTGGATTAAACTATGCAAGAACAAGTCCAGCTTACCTCGTTATGAATTCCGGAGAAATATCTCGAATCAAAACCGGACGGAGGAAAAAGACAAGACTACCTAGGAGGAAAGCGTGAAAAGCCTTTATTTCATTGGCTGACGTTGACCGACGTATGTCAATAAGAACGGTCGGACTCCTAACCATATCTGATTTTTTTATTTATTTATTTTCTTTTCGCAATGTCAAGGAGGCGGCCTGGCCGTTTTGGAATCAGGTCAGGGTTGCTGTTTGAGCCGATATGCAAAAAAAACGAAATCGGCGATGAAAACAGTGCATCACTGAAGACCACACTTGATGCATCTGAAATGTATTTTTCAACTATATATATATATATGTATATATATTCTGGTCGCCTGGTGGTAGCATGAAACTGCGCTAGCGGTCTGAAAGTTGACTCTTTTTTAATCGAGTCACTGGGCAGCATAATAGCCCTGTTTGGCTAATTTAGACATAGAGCACACTGTTTAGGTCTGTGCCTGTCTTGTGGCTTTTTACTTCCCTTTTTATCGCTTTTTCTCCTTTTTTTATTTATTGCATTTTCTTTGGTCATTAGGAAGGCTTTGGATTGGTTTTAGTAATACTTTGGTTTGTTGAATACATTTTAACACTGCTGCACACATACACAGATATATGTAGTGCGAGACAGGTATGTAAACAAAAATAGGTAGATTAACTGGTTGATGGAGAAAGACAGTCGTAAACACTCAAAAAAATATACGATTACAAATATAAAGTATGCTTGTCGCAGGCTGATAAATTCTTTGGGCTTCTGCCAGATATCTAATTTCACCATGTTCAGTTTGTAACGGAGGTGACTTCGTGATGATATCAGACCGGGTGGGGGGCGGTATCAGCGCGTGGCAACTTTGGAAAATGTCTGAAAAACTACTACGGCCTGACCAAAGTCTTGTGAGTAAAAATAATTATACGGAACTGTTCAGAAGCTGTTGATAGTTGTGCTAGCACGAAGTTACAAGTCATCGTGACTGAGGATTTAAGCATGCTGGCCTTGTTCAAACTGTTAACCACACAAGATTATGCCCTCTCACTCTCTCTCACTCTCTCTCTCACACACACACACACACACACACATACTGGCGCCACGTATTGGTTACATTAATCACTCATCCGATTTTGTTTGTATAGCAATGACATACTAGTCAAGAGTAGAAAGTCTTTCGCCCCTGCTAGTAAACAGAGCATGTTTAAGCATGTGGTTCGGCTCCAGGAAGGTTTATAGTCTTGGAAATACTTGTAACAGCTAAGAACTGAGGTTACAGCATATGAAAGACTGAATTAGATAGCTATTAGCTATATTATAGTGTAATGACTCAGCAAATCCACGTCCCTATCATCTAAGTCAATTAGGTGATTGTCCAAGTTTACTTGAGCCTGGGCGTTGCCTTACATTGGTCTTGGAAGACGCGCACGTATTTTTCAGGTTATTTTTTAGGAAAAAGTGCGTCTTGCATGCCGGAAAATAAGGTAATAGATAACTTTATAAATTCATATTCTATAATTCAATATCCTTATTTTGTATGTCATTTATTTTTAACATAACTCAATGCTTCTCCAATAATCACATAGCTCGAACATTATACAGAGAAAGTTTCAGATCATAAGCATGTTGTATCTATATGAAGCTATGGATTTATTCCCGCACTCTCATATGTAATTGTGGCAGTTAAAGTGCTGGGCCGAGGTAGCTTATTATACAAGCATCGACTGAGTCAATAGTGAGTGTGGCTGGCATGTGACGGTGACATTCACGCTTTCATGATGCGACCCAGGGAATAAATGAGATTACAAATCTCAAGTATGCAAGATGTTTATGCGGCTATGGCCAAGACGTTACATATTTTGTATGCGCTTTAAGCCTTGCATATTTGTACCAACTGCACACAGTTAATTCCTATAAGATATGTATTAGTCTGGTACAAGGTCACGGATATTGAGTTCATAATAGTTATAATGGTCTGTGAGAATAACTTGCTTGCCTTTGTTCCACGATTGGCATGCATATGAAATTGTTAAAGAGAGGACATAAATTCGATGAATGTATTCTTGTTGCAGTTACTGCTGAAGAATTACTTCATCCACACGAGATTAGTGACTCAGAAGGCAGACTGTAAAAAAAATAATAGATAGTAAAACTCTGCTGCGTCAGTATTATGAGTTAGCTTTGTCGGCCTTGCAAATCAGCATTGGAAATACTGGCTTTCTCTTGCATTCGGATACTTGAGACAGTTGGCAAAAAAGCAATTATCTCAACGATACGCCGCTTCGGATCATAGATATTTACTAAGTTTGTACAAAACGGAATGGAGACATAGACACAACACAATTTTCTAAACAAAAATTTATTTCATACCTCGTAAATCGGCATTCGTAAAAGTGAATTATTAATGAGTTTAAAACGCTACCAGTAGTACTAATGAGAAATGCCCTGCGCATGAGGTCAGCCACAAAACCTCTATAATTGGGATTTTCTAAGCGAAGCTATGATGTAGCACAAGGACGAATGTATGGAGCACCCAGTGAGGATCAAACTCACCACTCAGTTGTAATTAATCTAGCAAGACAACATTACTAACGTTTGCACCACGAGGCGTCCAAATGATTTTCTAAACGTTGCTTAGATGTGACACAAGGCCAAATGTATGGGACGCCAAGCGAGAACTGGAATCAATACTCAGTCGTAATTAATCGGTGGGAAAGTGATTGATAGCTGAGATGTCAGGTCAGGACCGATAATATTGCAGATTCTTCTTTAGATTCCGCCAAGGATTTCTAGATACATGGCGGAAACACCAGACCAGATGTAACAGCAATTTTCAATACATGGACGAATGGTAGTCTTATGAATATGTAAGACAGATTCAGTAATGTGTACGGTAACGATATTTGATGCATAGACGAATGGTAGAATTATAAAGGTGCAAAATATATTCTGTCAAGAAAAATGTTCTGGCGCGACACAGTGAACCGACTTGCAATTGATTCAATCTAATCGTTTCAGTTCTTGTCATTGGAAAATGTTAGCCCGAGAAGGTTCATTATGTTACTTTCCTGGAGGTTAGCATCAGCCACATTGACTGACGGGAAATAGCTCCTCTTATACGATTCAAGAAGTCAGTTTAGTTTTGTAGGCGTTGAAATTAACAATCCATTTCTTGCCCCAGATTGAATGTCATTTTCGAGATCAGCCGCCAATTTGACTTTGTCGGATCCTATCAGACTTGGCCTTGAAATAAGAGTAAATAGATGTGCCATCAATATAGAGATACCAAGCCGAGAATTGATGATATCAGGTCGTTGACGAATGAACAAAGTAGGTTCAAGGATAGAGCACAGGATGGGACACACGCTTTAATGTAAAAAGATCTAGAATCGTGGCCGTTCAAGACAGCTTTCTTGGCTAATAGCATCTGATATCGTGTATAGCAACTCAAATTTCGGCAGTAGAAGGAAAAGGGGGCACTGTGGAGTAATGGATAGCGGCTCGGATTGAGGAGTCGGAGAGCCGAGTTCGAATTTACGTGCTAATACCCAAAGGAAATGTATGAATCCTCTTCTTCTCCGCCCAGCTATGGGTAAATAGCAGGACAGACCGAGTTCTATAGACTTGGATACCGCCGAAAGAAATGTCAACCAACTGTGGGAAAAAATCTGCCTCATCAATCATATATAAAAAATTGCATGATCGCCTAAGTGTGTATTACACATAGTACTGCATGTTGGTTTCATTTTAGTCCCAGCTACATTTGAAGACAGAAGGTAAAAATAGTAAGTTTTGAACGAATGAATAGAACAAATATTACAAATATACGAAAGGGGTTACAAAGGAGAAAATATTGATGTGTGGGTAAGGGTTAGCGGTTCGATAAGAAAAATTGACGAGCCGAGTTCGAATTCCAACCGAGTTCGTGATATCCACCTTAGCACAATTACGCTTGCAAAAGACATGAATCCATCTCTTCTCTCCTCAGCTATGGCAGACAAGTCTAACCCTTGTTAGGCAACCAATATAGGATTTAAAAAATACTATGAATTAAATAACGAGTATTAATTATGAAGTTAGCAATTAACGGAAACTTGGTGCTGTGAACTCCATGACCTCGTTTAATCTTGTGGGTTATCACCACTATTATTCTTAAAACTGGGTGTGGTCGTAGATCGGATCTCTCTCTCTCTCTCTCTCTCTCTCTCTCTCTCTCTCTCTCTCAAACCAGACAGATATTTATCGTAGATCGGATCTCTCTCTCTCTCTCTCTCTCTCTCTCTCTCTCTCTAAAACCAGACAGATATTTATCCATTTATCAGGCAAGTAAACCTGACAGAACCTATCCCTCTTCAGATCAAGCTAGGCTTCCCATTGTCACGGACACCTGGCTGTTGAATTCATCGAGGGTGTGACCTATACCCATACCATTTACGTCAGTTTAGGAAGCCCTCTACTCTACGATGCTATGTCATCATCGCACTGACGGCATAGATCGTTATGGATCCAAATCCCTTTGTGCTGAATGCATACTGGCCCTAAATGAAAGCTTATCTGCCCTTTGACAAGTCTTTTTTTTTATACTGTCGGTTTTCTAACCTCAGCAGAAAAACCTCCAAAGTTATTGGTCCTGACCTGGCATCTCGGCTTCAGTCCCTTTCCCACCGCCGTAATGTCGGTTCCCTCTCCCTGTTCTATAAAGACTTTCATGGTAATTGCTCTGATAAACTTTCCTCTTTGGTACCTAAACTTTATGAATTTAAGCACAGTGCTAGATTGGTGGCAAATTCTCATCATTTTACAGTTGAAATGGCTAGATGTAACCGTAAGTTCTATGCTAACAGTTTCTTTTCTTCTTTGTGGAATTCTCTTGGCTTCTAGCTTTCAAGTCAAGCTTGATCTTCAAAATGTTAAATACAGTGCCAGTCGTCATCTTCTGTTATTTTATTGTTCTCTCTTCTTAATAGTGTTTTTTTTTCCTCAGTAACCAACCCCCTCGTGTCTTAGTGGCTTTATTGCCTTGCTTGGGGTGAAATTATTTAAAAATTAAAAAAAGAAATAGGAACAGGTTAATCATCGATGTCCCAACTATTTAATATAAATATTGATTTATAGTAACGCGGGTGGAAAATCCCAAATCATAAGCCATCTTTATCCCTAGTTAAAAAAAAGAACTTGTTTACAACGACTTTTCTTCTGAGCATTTTTAATGAGAAGTAATAAGTGCCTTAGAACCAGACGCTGAAAAGTATGCGTGTATATCTCTGTCGAGATAAACAGAATCCAAGGCATATGAAGAACAAAACCCGATTGAAGAAGACGGGACTCAGCAGGGAGAAATTTCCCACTGATAGGAGACGAACGGGGTTTGTTTTTTGTAACATCCTTCTCAGCATGTAACACAGTTGGAGAAAAATGGGATTCTTGTAGATAAAAGTCAATTTCGAGTCATTCAAAAAGAATTTACCCATCTCATATAACTAACACACAGTGGGGGAAAACACAAATTCGTATACATACAAATTTTTAATTTATTGTATTTCCAACTAATGAATAAACATAATTTTCATATAATTAACTGTACACAGATGCATAATAACTAAATATTCATAGAAAACAGTAAAAAAAAATTGACTTAATAGAAATAAATCCTATTTATCCATTTTAATGGGTGAAAAAAGTATTCGTACAATGCAAATTTCAGATTTTAAAACTTTTAAATTGCTTTAATACTCTATTCAAGTGGAATATTCTAGAATGTTCCAATAATGTTATCAGTAGTCATTTTTAGCCTAAAAAATACAAACAGAAGCGGGGGTGATTACAGAGGGTGAGGGTCTAAAAAACCATCTGTAACTTTCTGATCAGTCCAATGGTTATTTTAGTTACATTTCTATACAGAATCAACGTCTTCGTTTTATTTTTCAATATTTATTCACTACGTTACTTATGCCACAAAAATAGCGGAATATAAGAATTGTATCAAAAAAACTCGGCCGATGTTTATCTTATAGATTCAAATATAATAAAAAAAAGAAACATATTTTGAGATTAAATGAACCAGAAAGCAAATATTTTGAAGAAGGCCGTCAGAGGCAAGTCTCTCGGACTTTAATGATTTACCTTATAAATTGTAGTTGTCTGTCGTACATCTTTGTTCCGTTTTTGATAGTCTTGTTCAGTAACTGGTTCCGCCAAAGGGTCCGTCCCCGACTTGATCTCCAGAGGTGTGATCAAGCTGTTTGAAAAGGGGCAAGGGTGTTGGTCGGGATTTAGATGATTACAGGCCCATAACTCTGCTAAACACAGAGATAAAGGTGTAAAAGACACGCTGATCAATTTGGATCAGTCCAAAGCATTTAATAGAATCAACCATCGCTACCTGGCTGCTGTCCTCTAGATTCGGTGGATTAGCCTCCTGTATCGCTCGCTCAGCGCTATAGTACAGGTGAATGGAAAGCGGTCGCGCGATTTTGCAGTATCTCGGTCAGTTTTTTCAGGGTTGTCCACTGTCGTCCCTATTTTACGCTTTGCGTTGGAGTCTCTCCTTTGCCGGCTGAGGTACAAAGCGTGCTGTCTTGCCCTACGTGGAATCGCTGTCCCTGGCGGGGCTTGAGCTAGGGTTTCCGCGTATACTGATGACGTAACTACTTTCGTGTCGTCCCGCAGCGACATTGAGGTGGTACTGAAGGCGCTTGAACAATATGAAAAGGTAACGGGGCCAAGATTAACCGTGACAAGTCTTCCGGCTTGCGGTTAGGTGCCTGGAAGAGGGTCGATTTTCCTAGGCCCTTTGGTTGGACGGACGGTCCTATCCGCATTTTCGGAGTGTGGTTTGGACCAGACCTCCAGCTGAAGGAAAAATGGTCAGAAGTAGAGACAAAGGTCGGCGCGGCGGTCGAGACTTAATTGCTGTATGAGAATTAATTGCTGTATGATTTTTGCAATTTCAGAAGATACTTGGCATCAAACATCCTCTGCTCGTTTATGGAGATTCTCCTTAATATTCTGGGAATTCATTTTTCACGTGCCTTTTAGCTTCCAAAAGACTTTACTGAACTGCTAGCACCACTATGGCACATTTGAAGGTTTTCAGTTTTGCAATAGTTATTCTTCTATAACGAGAAGATCCACCTACTTGGTCATATCCTCGTTAACACCAAGACAGATGGCTTGCCACTGCAGAGGCTGTTATTAAGTTCAGCTTCTCCTTTCTTTCTAAGACTCTCTACCACCTCTTTACTGCTCTTGTATCAAGTACCACGTTTCCCTAAATATGTATTACTCTGTTGCCGGGACCTAGAATAAACCCTGCAGAGGGGGTAGGATACTCACAAAAGTGGCTACATTCCGGGTGAATGCGTAAAGATTCAAATAAACTCGGCCGATGTTTACCTATAGATTCAAATATAATAAAAAAAGAAACATACTTCGAGATTAAATGAACCAGAAAGAATTGATATGTCATAAACTCCAACAATCCAATTTAAACATTCACTGATCTTCTGTGAATGGGCGTAACACATTTCAAAAAGTAAATTATTTGCTTTCTACGTTTGTTCAGAGAGGGCATTTCCCAAATCTTTCCCATGGGTTTCCAGATATTTCATGAAAAAAGTAGGAAAAAAGTACAAAATCTGGCTTGTTTTTTTTTTATAATTAGATTAGGACAGGCATTACTTTTTGACTAACACTCGTATAAAAGGTTAAAGGTTAAGCTACTGTTTATTTATGCTGTGACATAAGATGAAGGAAGTGACCACGAATAAAATTTTGCGGTCTTAGAAAAAAAATTGAGGCGCAAATTATGAATAAAAAAAAGAGAGAATGAACTTTGCATTCACAAATATTTATGCTTGACAAGAACCTTGGTTTGCGAGAAAGACTAATAGAGAGGAAATGGCGAGCCGAGTTCAAATTACAATTAGACCTGTTACGTTCTTTTCACACCAATAGCCTTGGGAAAGGAAAAATCCTCATCATTCTCACCACAACTGTTTATGACCATTTTTGAATATAAATAAATTTGTTACATTTGTAGAAATGTTCCATCTGTCTTTTTCTTTTCCAAAAATCGATAACCTACATGCAACCCACACCAACAAAGGTCCGCTTACGAACTCGCTGTTCTTTGAAATTACCGATGTCTAATATTGATCCTGAATTTCAACCAATACTCGACTGTTCAGTCATTGCATCTTGTAAAAATGACGATAAAGAAAGAGGAAAATAAAGTTTGAAGGGCGGGCTTGATCTTCAAATTTGATTCGGAAATTTTTTTTAAAAATACTGTTTATTTTCAATGTTAAAATCAATGATCAAAAATCATTAAATACACGTTGATATATCAGATGCCACATTGCAATCAGAAGCTATTTTTTTTATGTTACTATAGTTTGTAGGGTCACTCTCATCATACCAGCAGGAATAACCTCGTGTTCACAGGAATAAAAATATACGCACAAATAACACTAAAATCATGTTAAATTGTAAATTAAAAACGTACAATATATATTTGTGTATTGCTGTGTGTGTTTATTTTATTTACAAGTGTTTTAATGTTGCATGTGATAAAAGGAAGAAGTCACCTCGCATTATAACAAGGAATGTTCCGAAGAGAGGAGATGAATGTGTGTTGATCTTCCAACGAAGAGAATGAATTCAGCGTCTTTTGGTGCAAAGTCCGTTTTCTGGTAAGAAAAGTTTCTGTTACATGCTGGGAGAACTTCTTTTTTTTTTTTTTTTTTTGTGGGCGATTATTTAATTTATTTTAAACAAAGTTTTAATATTGTTTTATTTTATTTTATTTTATTTATGGTATTCATTATTATTATTATTTTATATTTTATTTTTATCTATTAATAATACTACAACTTAAGTCTAAACGCTTCTAATGACATCTTACAACGAAACAAGAGTAATTTTCTGATCAGTCCAATGTTTATTTTTTTTATATTTCTATACAAAATCAACGTCTTCATTTTATTCTTCAATATTTATTCACTACCTTACTTATGCCACAAATATAGGGGGAATATTTTAAGACCTTACGATTATTTGGTTTATTTTATACGTGAATAACGATAAAAGGAAAACTTATCTTAGCCGACGCATTTCGTCCTCTGAGGAACTTACTTTATCAAGGCAAACGTAAGGATTTTATTTTGTGACATGTATTTATATACAAGATCAAAGATGTTGTTGATTTTTAAAATTTTAGGTATAGTTGTGCTCAGGAATATTCATCAGGTTAATAGAATAGTCAGACAGGTTCATGAATATGAGGTGATACAATTTAATTTCTAATAAATGAAAGTCAGGAGGTAATGTTTTTTGTTTGTTTGTTGTTGTTTTCTTTTTTTTATATGTAATGGCAATGGTGAAATCAACCGTCTCCACACAAGAAATATTCAGTATTCTTTGATCAACCAGTTAGCGATACTGTCAGTTGAACTTTATAAAACATTTTTCGTAATCCAGTGACTGTTATCGTTTTTTCTTGTGTTGATGTTGAGTTTCCTTCCAAATCTTTTGTTTGAAGTAATAGAGAAAGTCAACATCTTAATCCTATCATTATTTTCTCTTCTCGTTGCAAGTGCTATCCATTTTAGTTGTTGCCACTGTTGGAAGTCTTCAAGTTATGTGAGTTTTGCCATTGGGTAAAGTTCATCATTTATTATTTTGTTGCTCCCGCTCATAATATCTGATGAAAGGTATTTTTCTTCAAAGTATTTTTTCTTTAAAGTATTTTTTCTTCAAAGTATTTTTCTTTAAAGTATTTTCTTTAAAGTATTCATTTGCTTGAAGTCATTTTTATTTATTGATCTGAAGAAAGAAAAACCTTTGTTTATGGATGATTGCTTATACATTCTGAATGACGGCATGTATGACATCCATATGAGAACATGGATCTGACGAGGCCTATTTAAGTTTATAACTCAAGTTCTCAGGTTAAGATTTTTATTTTTTTTTTGACATTTTTGTTGGACAAAATTACCCCTAACCCTAAACCTAACCTATGTTAAATTTCCGTTTTTCTTTTCATTTCTTATAACTGATCCATGCACCGATGTATTTGAAATGTTTAGAAATTATTAATCCCTCATTTGGAACTTTTATGGTGGATTCAAATGAATCCATCGTTTCATCGTTTCTGATTTGGAAAGATTTCTCTGAAGTCCTGCATCTTAGAATATTTGACAAAGAAAGTTCATTTTTTTTAATGAGTCTCACAGTATATTTTCTAATCTATTGTTATAATATTTGTGCTATTTATATTCGGACTGTTATCCACATCTTTGTTGTTATCACAGCGTTTTGGCCGTTACCTTCTCCTATTTGGGTAACTCAAATTCTGAACTGAACCCTTTATTTTCGTTCCCCTGATCATGTCTAGGGATAGCTCGTCTAGTTATTTTTATTTAGTATTGCTCAGTTGTTGCACGCCCGTTTCCACTGAGTGTAACTACACACTGACCAGCCCAGGGATTGAACTCACAATTACAATGTCACCAAACACAAAACAACGCTTTAATCCACTTGACTTAATTTCATTGAACAATATCCACCTGAGGAAAGCCGGAGGTCACAATGACCGAATTGTCCCCTGTTCTGTCACTAATGAAATAAAAATAATTGTTTGTACGGAAAATAAAGATCTATATACATGAAATCGTCTTTAAATTAAGTGGCAGCAGAAGAATTATCATTGAACTTTTAAAAGGTAAGCTTAAACATTAATTCAATATTTAAATGCAGTGATCAGTTTTGAGTTCTTCCGTAGTTTATTGATGCCTAGTGCATCTACTCCTTCCTAGCTATTGTGATGATGGTCAAACCAAGAGTCCTCCACAGGAGCTAAGTTAAATATAAGCTAGCTTAAAATCTTAGCTAGCTTAGTAGCTGCAATTGTGGATAAATTTTGGAAAATAAGAGTTACTCCACTTAAACCGTGAAAGCAACAATAATTGCTAGTACAATATATTAATATATATTTTTAACCTCGTATAATCTGGCAACCTTGAATTTGAGCTCAATGAAAATCGTTCCATGCAGCTAACTTTTTTAGAGCTTTTGAATGAGCTATGAATCATTGAAATTGGACCAGTGGGAGCGGAGGAGTTGCTTAGACACACACACGCACAAACACACATTCACTGTACTTTATATATAAGATTAGTTTATCTTACCATAAAAAGGCGCCATAAAAATGCCCTTAGCATTAATAAAATAAATTCACATACCAGTCTAAATCTATTTTTGAAATTGTTGTTCCACGGATTTGTTCTTTTCACCAGCCAATTTCCTAAACATTTTCAAACAGTTTGCCATTGTCACATAAAAGGAACTGTCAGTTGATGCTGACAAGTGCAAGACAACGTTTCCTACTGCGAAAAGTTGCAGACAACAAAAAGAAAACTTGCCTTTTTATATATTTATGATACATTTATGGCATTTCTCTTACATGGCTTGACTCCAGATGTATGAGTCAAAGATTTTTATAAATTCTTCTTCTAATTTCCAATTTCTTTCTCTACTACTGTATTTTTCTCTTTCATTTTGTTTTTCTCCAAGATAGAATTCTGTGTATCAGTTGCGCAACAACAGAACATGACTGGTACACTAGTCAATGTGAAAGATGAAAGATTTACGGAAAAAAAAACGATGAATAAAAATAAAACAGTAAACCAGACAAGGAAAAATGTTTTAGAAAAAAGAGAGAAAACGGTAAATATGGAAAAATAAGAGAAAAATGTTATTAAAAATGACCACTCAAAAAATAAATGAAAAGGAAAAAGCAGTGACGACATCAAAAAGAGAAATCGGCTGCAGCCGTAAAAAGTAATAAAATGCAACATTACTTTTTTTCACCAGCAGATGGCGCTTGCACACGTATTTCAGTGACGTCACGTGAAAGCGTCTTTCCTTTCATCTTTTTTTCCTTCAGAAGCAAACGTCTCTGTTTCATTCCACGAACAACGAGTTAGTTCCCTCAAATAATTATTAGAAAATAAGCCTGATTACAAAAGCAAAAATAGAGGAATATATGTAGTGAATGCCTTAAATAACCAGAAAATTAAAAAAGAAATATATATATCTTTTTGTTATGGGGTCCACCCCTTTTTCATACAAGTAGACTCGCCCAGTGTGTACGTGTACTACTGCTGGTGAATACCCAGTGGGAGTGACAGTGATACAGTGAGAGAGTGAGAGTGAAGAAAAACCTCTTTGTAGGAGTCACAGTTGCGAGCACGTAGACTCAGAAGGAAGTCATACTTCGATACTGAATTTCCCAGACTGTATATATATTATTATTTCTACTAACTGCATTTCTGGATCTACTAACTGTATTACCAATTGTATTATTGCGTCAATACATTTATTTGCTATATTTCATTCCTGCGTTTGTCATTCATTTGAGACCGGATTTCATCTCGGAATCCACAACACTTTTAAATGCGGCCGAGAAAACCTGCGTCCAGAAACAGTGCCTTTCACAAGGATATTGGACGAATAATTTGTTCTAATATGATGTCGACATTTATGACCTCTCTATCTGCCTGTAAATCATTCATTTGCCTTCTCTCTCTCTCTCTCTCTCTCTCTCTATCTCTCTCACCTTCTTTTCCCATTTCTTTCTCTTTCAGTCGTTTTTTCTCTTAACTCTTCTGCTCTCATTCATTCGCTCTTTCATCTTACTTTCAATTTCAGTTATTTGCTCCCTCTCCCTCTCTCTCCCCCTCTCTCCCCCCCTCTCTCTCTCATTCGTCCTCTTGCTTTCTATTTTTCGCCTTCTCCCTCTCTTTCTTCAACTCTCACCCGTCCGCTATTCCTCTCTCGTTCGTTCTCTCCCTCTCTCTTGTCCTTTCTTTCTCTCATGCACCGTTTCTCTCTCCCTCTTTCTTCGTTCCTTCCTCTCTCTCTCTCTCTCTCTCTCTCGTTTATCCTCTTTCATTCTTTCTGCCTTTTCCTCTCTCTCTCTCAACCGTTTGTTCTCCTTCTTTCTCCCTTCTCTGTTACACCCACTGCTCTTTCTCCCTCGATAATTTAAAATCGATGGAAGAATACAGATTCTATAGTTTTAATATTTATCATTTTTCTTTTAAAATCTCTCTACATTTAAGCTTCTTCATAATTACCTACCTACTTATGGTATGTCATGTTCAAGAGGAGTAAAATGCAGATAATGATGATATGTAGGATAGATAACTTGAAAAGGTTAAGGCTGTAGTAATGAGAGAATCATCTTCGTTGGAATCTGTTCCACAGAGTAGCCATTCTCTGATAGAAGCTGTCGGAGTTTCTTCTTACCAATGGAATACAAAATGAATGAGGACGATAGGTGATATGGTGGGTCTAAGCTCTAAGGATCTGAACCGATGGACTGGTTAGTTTGTTTTTTATGTCTTATCAACCCTTTGTGCGTTATTTATAATTGAAACATATTTTGGATTGTAAGGATAATTAGTTGTTTTTTTTTTGTGGGAAAGGAATATTTCATTACCATATTTTAGCATAACAATGGTTTTCCCAAGTGCAAGTCCTAGTATTTAATCCATACCTTGAGGGAGAAATGGATTGAGAACTTTCCCAGGGTTATTTGACTGGAATTCGAACTCAGCTCGCCAATTTATTATACTGAGCCGATAGCCATTACACCACCCTCCATTCATTGAGCCAGTGGAACTAATGATTGTAGCTCGTCTGAACATTTGCCATTGAAATAGCGATAGAATAGCGACAGGTTTACGGCGTTTTGTCTGTAGGAAAGGGGTTTGTTTGGTTGAACTTCATCACCTACAAGACTTCCCAAAATCTGACCAAATGATCCAACATTATTTTTGTTAAAATTCTTCCATGAACAGGTTTAATATTTTCAGCTCCGATGATTGATTATCCCGCGTTTCTACATGGCCAACATTAGTCATTGTTCTTTTGTTTCATTTATGTTGGCCTTAATGTGGTTTCTTCTTAGAGAATTATTCGAGGTCATCATTAATAGATATTTAGTTTCTAACTATGATTTTGTCCTTTTTTCCTCTTTTTTTTTTTTTTTTTTCACTTTTCTCCTTTTTATTTTGTGAGCAATAAATTCACAATCTTTAAATTACTAGAACTAGATGATGGCCTAAAATTGATTATCATACTAAATTTCCAAGTTCCATATACGCACTTCTTTTTTCTTTTCTTTTCCTGCATATACAATCGATTTATTATTTACACTGTTTATATTGCCTTCATCTTCATTGTTGCTAGCACATTGTGTCCCCAGGTGTATATCTACCTAGGTAACCGACAAAGAATTCTGAACCCTTTATTTAATCTACGGGGACAGAGGTTTCTCGTTCTGTTGCCCAAGGATATCTCATCTAGTTTTTTTTATTTTTTAGAAATGCTCAGTATTACTCATCCATTCCCATTGATTCCAAGTACACACTGCCCGACTCAGGGACTGAACTCACAATTCAGATACAAACGATCGATTTGGGCACCTCGGCGTGGTGCAATGGTTAGCAAGCTTGTCTCGCTAGAACATGTTACGACTGAGTAGTGAGTTCGATCCTCACCGGGTGCTCCATACTTCCGGCCTTGTACCACATCTAAGCAGCGCTTAGAAAATTACTATATTGGGCGCCTCGGCGTGGTGTAATAGTTAGCAAGCTGGTCTTGTTACAACTGAATAATGAGTTCGTTCCTCACTGGGTGCCCCATACTTTCGTCCATGTGTCACATCTAAGCCTCGCTTAGAAAATCAATACAAACGATCGATTTACAGGTGGCAGTTGTTTTCGCAATTCCCTGTGGATCACTTTTCCTAATCTATCATATCTATTTTTCTTACTCGTTTTGTATTCATACGTTACATGATTATGGCTGGCCACTCGTATGTGAGGATAACCATTTATTAGGGTGGCTAGCTAATCCCTATTGCAGACGCTTACTCAGGTGCATTTTGTGTTTGTTCAACCTGTGGTTTATACTGCAACAATCCTAAGCATACCATAGTTACGGTTTCTGGGAGAGAAGCAATCAACAGCACGCTCAAACCTTCGGTCACTATGACTTGTGACAAGATCCTCCAACGACGGTTCCGTCTACAAGGCTTGGGTCAACCCGTGGTATAGTTTTCAGGCAATTTCCTCCAGACCGATAACTCCAAGAAGTCAGAAAGTGAACATTCTAACCACTCGGTCACGGGCACATAAGATGATTAAGCACCTAATCTTTATCTCGATAAATGCAGGGCTTTTAATATTTTCCCGTGTTCTCTCTAGCTTCGCTATAATATAGTTTTCTCTTTCAAAAATATACTGGGATTCTATTAATATAGATTCCATTTCTCTCTTCAAATGTCCTCTTCGTAATTATAGTAATTATAACCATCAGGCATCAGAGTGACCATTCTTGGCTGACATGAAGTCGAAAGATTATATTGAATCCATTTCTAGGTCAGCTACTAAGAAAGTTTGTTTAATGTATCGTGCTAGAGATTTTGTCTCTCCACAATCTATCTTATATATTGATAAGTCTACCAGTTGTCCATGATTACAATATTGCTACCACATATGGCCTGGTTCTCCCGCTATATACCTAGAAAACCTTAATAAAATCTAAAAAAAAAATTAGCTATATTATTGGATCTAGACTTTATGAATTTAAGCGCAGTATTAGTTTGGTGACGAGGTCTAACCAATTTACGGTTCAGTTGGCTAGATGTAACCGTAGGTTCTATGCTAACAGTTTCTTCTCTCGCACTTCTCACTTGTGGGACTCTTTTCCGACTCCATGCTTTCCAACTTAAATCTTCAAAGATGTAAATACAATGTCAGTCGCTTACTGCTGTTCTCTTGATTACTCTTTTTTGTTCTTGCTCCTTAGCAATGTTTCTATTTCGAATTCTTCCACACCCAGTAAAACCCTTGTGTCTTAGTGGATTTACTGTATTGCTTGGAATAAACTCGATAAAGAAATCTCATGACGTTTATAATTCTGTTCTTATTTCTGTTAATATCCATAGAAATGTTTTCTTTTCTACTGTCTGGTTTCATTTGCCCTCTTTGTCGATTCTCCTGCAACTTTTCGCAATCAATATATTATTACGTGTTGCATCTTCCTTAAGTTTTTTCATGGTCGAGCCTTCGCAATCCTCAATGCTAGCAAGCCGTCTTTCACAATCTTTTCTTTTTTCAAAATCAGTCAAACCACGTTTCTAGGGCACAAGACTTTATGCATGGGACATCGATTTTTATCATTTGCACACGTGAATGTGTTTATGTATTCATTGGGTGATTTTATGGAATTGCTAACATTCTCTGTTCATTATTGACTTTCAATTCAAATCATTATCGATCTTAAGCCCTTTGATTCCAAGGAAAAACATTCGAACATCCAGCGCTCTTGGACAATCTAAAATCAATAACCTTCTTTTTTCTTTTTTTTTTTTTGAATTTTATATCATCTCGTAATAAAATGGTAAATGACGTTTCTTAAAGACGAAGTATATAAAGGAATTCAAGATTTTAGCTGGTAAAGTCAAAAGACGATTTATTCACCAGAGAATCTAAAAAGGAATAACTGAAGCAATAACTTGCGATAAATATTCATTTAACTTATGGTGGCACGAATTCTTTCGCGGTTTGTGAACATTTAAAGGTCAGGATGAAAAGAATCATGTATCTTTAAATTATGGAGGTCATCATCAATTCAAAATGGAAAATGGACGCGTGTAGTGACACTTTGGGTGAAGAGGATTTTCCAGCCGGGCAGAAAAATTGTGAAAATTCTATGTCATGGCTGTAATATGGTTTCTGTCTGCCAAGACACCGAGTGAAAATTCAAATGGTAAATTGTTTTACTTGCTGCATCTATGTGTGTGCGAGTCTCCGGATTTTTGTCAAAATAAAGGCCTTTGTAATTTTTTCTTTTCTTGGGGAAACATAGGAGTGTACCCTACACGTAACAACATTATTTTACCGGATATTCTGCTCTGAAAAAAAGTAATTCCTTTCCAAAACTAACTGTATCTTATCGGTGATTATTATAAACACGCTTGTTGACGAAAATAGTAATTTGTCTATTTTGTTTTTGTCAATCTCTTTATAATTCGCCATTTATAAATATATATATATATATATATATATATATATATATATATATATATATATATATATATATATATATAAGGCTTTCCTACCGCCCGGTCTACACTCCTCCCCCTTCACTTGGACATGAGTAGAGGCTTACGCCTTGTTTCTTGTTTAAGAAGGGGTTCCCGGTACTCAGTCTCTCTCTCTCTCTTTCTTTCTCACTGGCCTCTGTATCTCCTGTTGCCTTGATCTATCCACTATCCTCTCCTCATCCTTTCTTCTATCACTCTTATCTGATCTTGCTCCAAATTTTCTGTAACTCCTTGCGTCCTAGTGGCTTCCCGCCTTGAGTGAAACGCTTAAAATATATATATATATATATATATATATATATATATATATATATATATAAGCTGAGACATGGATACAGCAATGGTAATATTAATATTAACAGTTTCCTTATAAGGAAACATTCGGCATTCATCAACGGACCGGCCAGCACTGCTTTCGGTTAAAATTTATAAAATCTTTCTCTTAATTTTTCAGGAACATGGATTTCTCAAGCTCAGTAGTAGTCATCCCTATTTCCAGTATTGATGGGGGATTTCCTTCCTAAATTTGTATTTGGCTTACGGCAACATCACGTTGAAACACCGGTTCCCGTACGATCACTGAAGTTAAGCAACGTCGAGCGTGGTCAGTACCTAGATAGGTAACTGCTTGGGAATATCAGGTGCTATAAGCTTGGATGGTGTAATGGATAATGGCTCGGAATTGTTAATCGGAAAGCAGAATTCCAATTAGCGTTGGGTTCGTTAAATTCATTTACGCGCAAATACACTTGGAAAATGTATGAATCCACCTCTTCTCCCCAGCTATGGGTTAATTAGTAAGACGTATATCACTAAATGATTATTATCTTAAAAAAAAACTCTTATAATATAAAAATATACTCTAGCTTTAAATCATTTGAAAAGGTTTAATAAGTCGTAGACTATCAATCAATCAATCAAAAAACAACACCAAACAAGGCAATAAAGCCACTAAAACGCAAAGGGTTACTGAGTGTGATAGAAAACGAATCAATTAATCAATCAGTAACTTTTTATTTGAAGTCTTGTGGGACGTCAACATCTTGAATATGTCATTGTTTTCTTTTGGAGTTATATGTGCTATTCATTTTAGTTGTTGCTACTGTTGGTAGTCCTCAAATGATGTGGTTTCAGTTATTTGGTACAGTTTTTTATTTGTTATTATGTAGCACCAGTCCGCAATGTTATAAGAAGATAAAGATGGGTATAAAGATAAACTACATCCGCGTCCTGGTTAAGACGATAAACTACATCCGACAGCAGGGCCTCTGATCATGAGGTTATGAGGGGATTGGTACCAGCTCTTAATTGCCGTGGTGGTAGCACCTGTCAGGGTCTCAGCTATGGGCAAATAGTTAAACCCCAAAAGTGGTCAAAACGCTATAAGAATAGGTTTTAATACCAGCATTTTGTAAAAATTATTACCAACAGTACATTTTTAAGAAAAAATATTACCAACAATATATTTTGGGGAAAAAAATAATTACCAGCAATTCAGTTTTGAAAAAATATTCTCAACAATACATTTTTGAAAAAAATGTTAGCAGCAATACATTTCTGAAAAAAAAATATTACCAGCAATACATTTTTGGAAAAAAATATTACCAGCAATAAAAATCTTAAATAACCAATTCAGGTTGGTTTGTCGTAAAACAAACCAAACCAAACCAAACTATAAGAATGGTGGTGTTTGCTGACACTAAGCCTTCACTCGTTCTAAGCCATTTTTAACTTTTGATCTTAGAAAGCGGTTGCAGAAGAAAAACAACATGCCATTCACTTATAGCAGGGTGTATAGTAAATGACAAAAAGAAAGCAAAGCGCTATGCCACCGTCTTTCTCTTTCATTGTTGGAGGTGGATGTTGGAGTGGATATTGGGAGATGGATACATTTTTGCTCTGCTGGACTTCCTCATCTCAGAACTGACCCATAATAATATTCTGAATTAAGACATTTCTTTCTTTTCTATGTATTTGCATTTATCATGTCAGGCTCCAGGTTCTCAAAATAAACTCCTTTTCTTACATCATATTTGGTTCAGTTCCTTGGGGAAAAAAATTAAGGTATACATTAATTGTATTAAATAAGGTCTTTTGAAAGCAATACATTTTTGAATAACTCCATATCGAATGACTCCCGATGTTGACCTCACACTGCCAGGGTCACAACTGGATGTTTTAGAGATCTTTATATCAAATATTAGGTTAGCAGGCCTTCTCGTTTGGGTGCGGTCGGAGCACAGACATGCAAAGAGGAGCCTTCTATAGAAATCTATTTTTTTCTATAGGCATTTTTTTAATTCATATCTCGGCTTTTCCCATTGTTATTTTCTTTCTCTTTCATATCTTTCATGAGGTAGCCTCTTTAAGTATGGAACTTTTAGATAGTTTTTTTTTCTCTCGTTGTCACATTTTTATTCCTCTTTTTCTGTTTTTCACCTTTCTGTTCTTCTGTTTTATACGCATTCTCCAAACATCTTTTTACGTGAAAACATTAGAGATCACTCTATCCCTCTCGCATTCATAAAACAGACAAATGCTATTAACCGATAAGATGGCGTTCGTAATGGTAGAAATGCCAATTTCAAAGCAGCCATGCAGTTCTGACTGCGTTGGGAGAATGTAAAGTAAAAGATATTTTCTAAATATTAACTTAAGCTCCATCAATATACATGCATATAAATCTCGCAAGGCCCCATTTTTTTTTTTTTTTTTTTTTGGACAACATAACATTCCGCGCATGCGCACACTCATGCAAAGCGTACGGACACTGTTAGATACATATTATGTGAGTCGTAAATAATTTCCTTTTTTTGTCATCTTAACCCTTAATAATAGTATGCAGAATTTAATAAGTTTTGCGTATAATAACATTGAATAGCGTTTAAAGCTAAAAGGTAGAGTATTGACAAGATTAAATCTTCAAAACCTGAAAAGCTGAGCTCCGTAGAACTTGTAATGTTATGTGTGTAATAGAATCGTCGATTTCTTTTAGAGTTCTTAAGACGCAAGGGCACACTAAATGCATATTTATATGTCCAGCAGCTGTAACATGTTGATAACAGTTTGCTGGAGATGCTTGTCAACGGGAAACCTATTCTCTATGACAACGTAAGCGCCGCATACAGCAAGAACAACACATGAGAGCATTTTAGAATTCGGTTGGTCTGTTCTACCACACCGCCATGTTCATTTACCCCTGTACAAACAGATTACTACATTTCTCGATCGCTGCAAAATGCTTTGATGAAGAAAATTTTATCTAATAAAAACCAGATCCAAGAGTTCGTCGAAATCTATTTAAGAACCAAGCGGATTTTTACTCAAAAGGTGTCGATAAATGAAAAGGTGACTAATAAATGGTAACAAGCTATTGCATATATTTGTGAATACATAATTAAATAAAATATTATTGTACTTTATGTTTTTGGAGTATAAAGTTGATAAACAAATGGTATTTTATTGATGACTCAATCTAATGGATGAATGGAGGGATACATCGAAGAAAGGAAACGGAATTATACGTTCACACTTTCTTAGCAATTTTTTTTTATTCTTTTACATAGCTTTCATTGTCTTGTACTTTCAATCGCACAAACAATTTATCTTAAAGGCAAACAGAGCTTTAATTAGTTTCTGTTCCTATTTGTGTTGTAAATTGAAATACACGGCCAACAAGGGTATGTTTTAAATGTGACGAAAAGTCAGATTTTAATTAAGCAAAAATAGACATGAACTGTTCAAGAAAAACGAAAATTAATTTCATTTATTTGTAATTTTAATATATTTTCGAATAGATCTTGTCCTTTCGAATCAGGCTATTGTAGTCTATTTTTATATGTAATTAAAAAATGTATTTCTCGAGGTACGGACTTGTATACACTCATGTGTAACTTTAGATTTGTGTCTGTTTAAGCAGGTTAAATATTTGTGAAATGATTCGAATCTTGATAGTGCGCATATGCCTTCGTCTGTCGTCCAAAAAAGTTACATCAAACATCTTTTCCAGATGTTTGATGCCGGCACAATGTTTTACAATCAAAAACATAATTTCGTGAAAAATATTTTTAGGTTGCAGGATTCTATGAAAGATTTGCATAGCATCAATACGAGATGTGTTATTTTTGAATTTGTGCTTTTTTTCCTTCTACGCCACCGTACCCCTACTTTATTTTTAATCATTTCATCCCAAGAAAGCCACTAAGTCACGAGGGGTTATCGAGTGTGAAAGTATAAGAAAAAAAGAGAAACATTATTAAGGAGCGAGAACAATAGAAGAGTAATCAGGAAGACAGTAGATATCGATTGACATTGCATTTATATTTTTGAAGATCAAAATTGGCTGGAAAGCATGCAGATGGAATAGAGTTTCCTAAGCGAGAAGTGCCTGAGAAAAAACTGTTAGCATAGAACTTACGGTTACATGTAGCCAATTTAATTGTAAATTGATGACAACTTCCTGTCAATCTAAAACTGCGCTTAAATTCATATAGTCTACGTACCATAGAGGAAAGTAATATTCATTTTGAATAATACAAAATGTGGTACAGGGCTAGATGGGGTGTAGGGGAAGGCTGGTCTTCAGTCAGCCTTATCTTAAACACGATTGCAGACCCAAACATGCCACAGTATTCCTTACACCAAAACAACACCTTCTTATTTACCATTCCCTATGCAGTCATAACTAGTTTCCATATGTACAGCGTCCTGGGTAAGACGATAAGTAAGGCATTTGCTCAGGAAGTTTTGAGGAGCGTTGAACCACCTCTTAATTGCTGGTGTTCCCAGGTTCACACTAATCCAGGGTCCCAGCTATGGGCAAATAGTTGACCCCTAAACTGGGATCAAAAAGCTATGAGAGTGTAAAAATACGTTTTAATACTAGAAATACTTATTTTTAAAACATTATTATCAGCAATACATTTTTTTAAAAAAGAAGAATGTTAGCAGCAATAGATTTTTGAACAAAAAAAAATATTACCAGCCATAAAAATTTTGTCGACATTAAATAACCCATTAGAAATATTTTAATTTTATTTCCTCTTTACGTGTTTACGGGATTTTCTTTTCGGCTTTTATAACAAGCACACAAACATACACAAAGGGCCATTATTTTCAGGGTGAATATGAATGTAGATTCTACAATATTATTATTAAAATTATTATTAAGTTACAAAATGGACTAGAAATAGCTTTATTTTCCAAAAATGTGGTGTAATTATTGATACCTATCAATTACCTAAAATGGAAGTTTTATAAGAATAAAGTTTGGTCTTCTGATCGTCAGAAAGTGAAAAAAAAACACTATTTCAGCCAAGCTAGAAAATTATCAACCCTTTTTCTCGATCCTTATAGTCGAAGAACAATAAGTTAGTAATGAAGGACTTTATATGTCAACTCAACCTGTGTTTAAATCGTCACAGTGTTTAGTATTGTTAAAGTTATCGCTAACATCTTTTGTCGAGATTTACAAACTCTACATTTCATTCAACTTCGCAAACCGATCGATGAAATTTAAATAAAGCTGATTTGTTTGGAAAATATTTTGACAAAAACCCTACCTCACGGTTTAATAATTTCTTTAATTTAATTAAATTTTCTAGGACTTCATGGTAAGCAATATTTTTGAAGAATTTTTTTTTCTTTTTCTTTTTTAGAGAGAAAACTAAATTCTTAGAATTTCTTACCCTTGAGCATGCAACATACAACTGGCTATGTGTAAATAACCCAACACTTTGGGTCTAGTCACTGAATTTAACCAACGTCTTTATCCACTAGGCCATATGTCCTTGAGGACAACCAAAGAGTTGTAAGTTCAATACCAGGCCACAGCAGTGGTGAACCATAATTTGGAACTTGAGTTAAAAGGAAATAACTGAGACATCCGGAAAATGCATGGCGCGTGGAACTAGAACAATCTACCCCGGTGGACGAAATAAAGGGTTCGGTTCGAAATTCCAATCATCTGAGGAAGGCCAGGTGTACAACGGCCGAAACGTTGTGAATATCCATATAATGCAGACTGGAGCTGTACGGTTCTGCAGGAAATAAACACCAACATATGCAGCGATCAATATTTACCAACCTGGCTTTTCTGTAGAATTCAACCACCAGCAAAGGATCTGGACTGCAAAATGGAAGTGGACAGCAGTTGTGGTGCCCGCTCAATTACGCAACACTATCGGAGTACCCCATTTCAAAGGACGTTAAGGATGCCTATGAACAAGAACTTCAGCCATGGCTCACCAATGGTTGACTAATACCATACCTCGAAGAGAAACCGGGGCTACCCAGGGCAGCTAATAACCGTCGGCAGCACAACAAAGAAAAACTGCGCCTAGTAATGGACTATGGCGAATTCAACAAGCACGTTTGTTCGGTGAAACGGCGAGAGTGGCGCCATAAGGGGCAAATGTGGCCATACTTGCGAAAAGTGTATCATCGAATAGACATATATGCGTCTCGGTAGCCATATCAAATCGTGATGATCAAGGTGAAGCGTTTTTGCCTAATGCTTTTGGGGTTCAGTCTCAATCTGGCACCGCTAGTCATACAGTCCATTATTGACACTGCTGTCGCAGAAGGCGTCATTTAGGAGAGCCATGTCGGCATGTATTGACGATGTGAATGTCATCATGTCTGCAGAACATGTCAGGGAAAAACTAGCCCAGTATGGCATGATGTGCAAAAACCCAGAACATTTGAAGGGTGGCGCTCGCGTGCCTGGAGTGGAAGTTTGTGGGGAGCGTAAGACAGCGGCGGACGCAAGGAAGCGCGATCCCAAATGTCCCTGATGTTATGACTCGGCGAAATATCTTCCCACTATGTAGGACACTGGTGGAATATGTCCCCGTATGTGAATGGATGCGTGTGGCGACCAGATTCATCAAGTGTCGGAGGCAAGCAGAGTAACAAAGGGATGGGATGACCAGATTGACGACATTCTCCTGAAGCAGATGGTGAAGGAAACTGTGGACAGTGTGCGACAAGGAGATCCTGCTCAGGGCGACTGGTGTGTAAACGAATCCGAAATCAACGTATGAAAGCTCCCTAACGACGGGAGTGGTGCTGGAAAAGATGGAGCAACGTTGGAGGACACATACTGGCTTCGGCCTAAAAACGATGCTCAACATATCAATTTGGCTGAACTAAATACTGCAATTAAAGGCCACAATTTGGCCCTCTAGTAGCAAGCAAAGAGTCTGCACATATAAACTGAATCCTTATGTGTGTATCACTAGTTGCCTCACACCCTCATAGGCAAAGATAGGTTACGTACCAAAGCAGCGAGCGAGTTGCTGGTGCGAAGAAGGTTGAGCACAATAAAGGAACTCGCAAGTCGACGTGATGCCGGTCGCGTCAAACCAAAACTTGTGTGACAAGATGACCTGTGTAACCCAAAGGTGGTTCGATATTGCCAAAAAGGAAATGAACTTGTGCAGCAGGTGTGTGCTGCTTCACTTGATACCATGAGTCCTAGATAGATAATGGAAGTACATCAACGCAGTGGACATCCAGGAGTACGGCGTACCACATATTTTGTGAGTAGAGTTTGTCCTTCTATGATAAAGACCATGATAAGATTGTGGAGTGCGCAACAGTAGATCCTGCGCCAATCATTTAGTAAAATGGCGGACTGGGTGTGAACAGTACTTTGCACCGGCTCGCCATGGATATCACTGCAATTGCAATGCGGGCATCTCCCGGCAGGAAATGGAATAGCGGAGAGGTTTCACAGAAGTGTCAAGACGATTGCGGACAGGATGAATGTCGTGTTGAAAAGGCCAACTACTGGTACAATGTAACCCCCAAATATAACGCCTCACCACTGACTGTCAAGTTTACAGATACGAGGCTCGGCTTAAAGGGATTGTTTCATTGCCTTCAACGATGTCTGAGGTGGGCCACAACGTGTACTATGTGGGTTACCCTGTGTGGATAAAGGTACCAAACGGTGTACAACAGCTTTCGGAAAGGGACAACTTACTGAACTTGCTAGTCCGCAATCAGTCTTGGTGAAGATGATATGTCTAAAAGGGAAGATGAAATCCTCGTGAGCGTGGTCATATGATCCCGTAAAGAGGAAGAATCAAATGGAGACAGGATGGAGGAACACGAACCAGTCCCACTTCGGAAGAGACCCACTCTAAGGTGTCGTATCTGTGATCAGGAATTGTGAGGGGGGAAGCATTAGTACAGACGCAAAAGAGGCTTCGGATCGCATGCGGTCAACACCAGTTACATCTGTATTTTTCCCGTTAGCAGCAGGACAGTTTGGCATGTCTAGATACGGGCCTCTCTGCAACTGGTCAAGATCTGGGCCTTTGTAAGATGCCTCATACCAATAAAAGTTGGTGAGAAACAGCAGTCGTCAGTTAGCAAGACACGGTGTCTTGTAAAGTCGGCCCGTTGGCATTTTGTTCCTCAAGTTTTTGTAGTTTCTGAGAAAGTTTTATTTTTGTTACTCCCTCCCCGGTCTCTTTCCATATTACCCCCTTAGTTGCTGGGAGAAAAATCGGTTAGGTGTTTCTCCCAAACTCAACAGACTCTTTGATTGCATTAGAACAATTTCTTATTAGGAAGGGAGTTACACCCCCCACCCCCTCAGTTATCAAATAGGCTTACGACTGGGAATGAATAGGGTAACGGTTACCGGTGCAGACAGTAAATCGAGTTCAATCTGTTTCGTTAATTTTCGCACTGTTTCTATTGGGAAAGGCATGAAACCCTCTCTCCCACTGAACGAAGGACTACACTTTATTCAAAAACCGTAGAGAAAACAACGGTAAATCAACTCATCATCTTTCCTAAGAATTTTTTTGTCAATTCACGGATTAAAAGCAAATGAATTTGTGGAATGTCATGATCGCCTACTTCCTGAAGATATTTTTTTAAGACAAAAAAGAAAAGTGAAATATCGCCGACTAAAATAAATATTAATTTTATAATAGTCTAATTCTAATTTATACTTTAAGTAAATTTATTCTAAAAGATTTTTTGATAGTCTTTAGATAGTTTAAACCTTTTTAATTTATCTATGGCAGTGATTCTCAAACTTTTTGAAGGCTGAGCGCACTTGAATTCCTATCAATAATTGTAGGTGTACTATATACAAATTTCGGAAAAAATATGTTATAAAGAAGTCAAATATTTCAGAAAAGAAATAATGCAAAAAAATATATAATGAAACATACCTTAAGTTTATTCATTCTTGTGTTCATGAGAAACGTGAGTCTGATGAGTTTTAGCGATTTCTTCAATATTTGGGCGTATATTTGATAGACAAACCCTCATTTCCTCGTCAATACATTGAAGAGTTCCTCTTCTTTTTTCTTTTCTTTTTTTTTTTTTTGCACTTAACTGTGGCGAGAGCAGAAAAGCCTAATTCACATAAATATGATGTTGCAAACTGTAGTAAAATGGTCAGAGCTTTTATAGATATTGACACATTCTTTGTTTATAAAAATCCAAAAAGCTAACTGTAAGAACTCTATTATTTTTGTTATTTTGATTAATATATCTATAGTAAGTATATATTTATTTATGTCATATATACATGTTTATAGTATTTACATTATGATCATAACTACTGGTAGTTACTATAGTGGTTTTATAACTGAAAAATAATCCCTTCCCATCTACGGACAATTGGCTTTAACGGACCACCTCTCCCCCTACTAGTCCGTTGATGAGAGGTTTGTCTGTATATACAGATTCAGTATCACCCCAAAGAGCAGTTGTTTGCATGTGTGTGTGTGCGTGTATTATTGACTTATTAATATTTTTCGGCTATCTTATGGAAAATAATTTTTTATTCAATCTTTAAAAAATAAACTGCATTGTGTTTTGCTTTTGGGGTTGGTGGGTTGTAACTAACATAAAAAAGTAAATAATTTTAAATTACGTTTTATTTAAACAAAAACTATAGCGATCCTTAATTTTTCGAAAACTAATTTAAATAAAATATAATTAAATTCGTAAAAGAATAGTCAACACGATTAACGATGACCGTAAAGTCATGTCTGTCTCTGTTAAATTTTATTTAAGTAAAGTTTTTTTTTCTTTTCAAATACAAATATGACTTTAAATTTAACGATAATCGCTTTTCACAACTAAATTCTTAATGTATCTTGCTTCTACTCTCTTTTAAAATAGTAATTAAATTTATTTACATAGAAATATATCTTAATTTCAGTTTATTTACTTTTTTATTAATAATAATGAACTTTTATCTAAGTTTAATTTGTTTGAAAACAGCATTAACAGAGTATTTAAAAAGAAAATAAAGTGTCTTTTTATATATAGGGATGCTTAGACACCTAAGGCCACCCAACATGAGCGCGGTATTGGTAGTCTGGTATTATCCTAAATTTAGTTATTTTGTAAAAAAAAACAAAAAAAAAAAAACCCAATGAAGTTTATTTTTTTAAAGATTGAATGAATTTATTTTCCATAAGATAACTGAAAAATATCAATAAATTGTCAATAATAAACTATTATTCAGAGATCTTCCTAGCAACGCCGGGTATCTCCGCTAGTATATGATAAAAAAAACAGTTCTATGGTATACTTATGGGTTAAATCGCTCAATATCAGGGTTAGAGTTTTTATAAGTATAAGAATGGACACTGAAGTCACCACCTAGTCTGTTTCATGTTAAACGCAATCGCCAAGCCATGTTTTTAGTCGAGCAGAAAACACAATGCACATTGCCTGATAATTTAACATGAAACGAAATATCGCTTCTGGATGTTGACTTCAATATATATATATATATATATATATATATATATATATATATATATATATATACGACAGCTGGACAGTACTTATACGTGAATGGCCTCCAGCATTTTATATTCTTGCCTCATTACAATGCGCATTTGATAGCGGAAATGCCTTTTTAGCCCAGATATTGACTTGCACTTCTTTCTACACTGATTTTTGTGTTCATAGATGAATGTCATGTTTCCTTCTTTATTTGCTGATGCATCATCATGTGCCAAGTTAGTCGATGTCTTCATTTGTAAACTTTGTTACAAATTTCACCTTTATGGCTGTCGATTTCATAAAAAAAACTTGTGGAAGTGTAAGCTGCATTCAAGCCCATCACTAAAGAGGCATATATAAGAGCAAACACATGAGAGACAAGACTAAAGTTGATAACTGCATCATTGGTTAATACTCCCTGCGGCATTAACACAATCACTGACACGCGCACACAGACATATATATATATATATATATATATATATATATATATATATATATATATATATATATATATATATATATATATATATATATATATATATATAAGTGAACATTAAAGTAAAAAAAAAAACACAAAACGACAATCTGTTTCACACTTGAGCGCAATCGATGGCCTGACACCTCAGAGTGCTGACTTTAGAATGTTCGCATTCTGACCATGAGACCCGGGTTCGAATCTCACCAAGGTCGATTTGTTAGGAAAGAAACTTCCTGATGCTATCGGTCTGGAAGGGGGACGATCCCAGCGGACCGCACCTTTGGAAAGTACCTGAAAACCATACCACAAATTGTCCCGAGCTTTGTGAGTGAAACTGTGTAGATGGAACACTTGGGGCCGTCGATAGCTGTGCTAGCACGAAGTCACCAGTCATCGTGACTGAGGGTTTGAGCGTGCTGGCCTAGTTCAAATTGTTGATCACACTAAATAATACGCTCTCCCCCAGAAACTGTAACTAAGGTATGATCAGCATAACTGCAGTATAAACCACAGGTAGACTTTGTTAGCATTAAACAAACACATATGTGTATGAGTGAACGTCTGCAATAGGGATTGACTAGGATAGACGGGTACCCTCGAATATGAGTGACCAGGTATTATATATATATATATATATATATGTGTGTGTGTGTGTGTGTGTGTGTGTGTGTGTGTGTGTGTGTGTGTATTATAAATTAACTGATTTAAATCAGTTAATTTATAATATTAATGCTTTGTAAATTTACATTGAGCACTGTTTTGTAAAAAATAAAAATATCAATAAGAACACCGGATTATATATCTTACTGTCCTTTCCTTTTATTTAAATATACATATATATGTATGTATGTATTTATGTATGTAATATTTTATATATATATATATATATATATATATATATATATATATATATATATATATATATATATATATATATATATTGCGCATATTTTAGCAGCATGTTTTCATTAAGGCATGCCTCATTTCGACAAGTTTTGTTTACTTATTCTTAATAGGAACCTCTCGTAATTACAAACAAGTTTCTTAGTATCCTTATTAAAGTAAGAAAGAAAGTTATCATGTTGAGACATATTTTATTCCGGGCACAATGTCATCATCAGAGTATTGTTTTTTCTAAGACAAATTTGTTATGTTCATCATTTTCTAAACAAAATTATTGTGTTCAATTTTTTAGATGAACACAACAAATTTATATTAACAAATATATATGTATATATATTTCAAAGGATTAATCCGAAACTATATTTAGAAGATCCTCTTTGTTACAAACTCTCGAAAACTCAGTCCGGTAAACGAAAAATGTACTCTTAAAAAAAACACAGATGTCTACTCAAACATCTGTATCTACAAAATATATAGGAGTCTGTGTTTGTGTGTCTGTGTGTGCGTCTTTGTGTGTTTGATTGATTTGGAAACCAGATTATTGTAACTAGCATTATAATATTAGAAAGCAGATGACAGTGGGAAGCAGTTCTATAATATATCTCGAGTAATAAGATACTAGAATAAATGATATCTCAGTGAGAGTAGGCTAATTAACATTTAGGTAAAACCATCACTCAAGTATGAGCCACCATAGAGTTAAACTGGGTCAGGTATAAAATGTCATATTTCGTGATATTTATAAATAAAAAAAAAGGTACGATGTACCCAACTAATGCGTCGGATTAAAAGAAATGTCACCCAGGGTTCTATAGCAAAGAATAATACAGAATTATATCTTACAAGCAGTAGTATTCACATTTTGCCGACTGAGCAGAATGTCCACAACGGCAAGAATGCGTGAGAGAATGCCCTAAAAGTGCTTCATTTCAAAATGTGCAGTTTTAAGCATTTAACGTGGCAGATGTGATGTTCTTTTACAGAATTCTTCTCACTGTTCAGTAGAAGATCATTTATTTCAAGATGATTATACGAGGGTAGATTGATAAATGTGGTTTCGAATGTTACAATTCATGTTTTAGACAATATATAGTAATTAAACTAATACCAAAACAAGGTAAATCAATTAAATCCATTTCAAAATGGCGCGTGTTCAATCCTAAAAGCAACTTTCAAACATAGAATAATGAAAATAATAACAAAAGGAAGTAAATTTATTTCTTTTCAAGAAAGAATGTGTTCCTCGGTAAGTAACAACTCCAATCCTAAAAACAAATTTCAGACAAAATAGAATAATGAAACTGGTATCAAACTGATGTTGCATTTCTTTTCAAAATAATGTGTGTTCATCAATAAGTAACGTCACAAATCATAAAAACAAGTTTAAAATCTGAGAGAATAAGGAGACAAGTATCAAAATGAATTAAATATTTTTCTTTTGACAATTGCGTCTGTTCATTGATGAATAAGGCTCCAATGCTAAAAACTAGGCTAGATACAATAATAAAACTGTTAGCAAAATGAAGTAAATATATTTCTTCTCAAAATGCGCGGGTTTATCGATAAGTAATGTCACCAATCCTAAAAATAAGTTTCAGACAAGATAGAATAAAGAAACTGATACGAAAACGTAGTAAATGTGTGACTTTACAAAATGGAGTCTCTTCATCGATAAGTAAGGTCTCCAATCGTTAAAAAAACGTTTCAGGCCAGATAGAATAATGAAGCTGGTATAAAAACGAAGTAATTTTGTCTTTTCAAAATAGCGTGGTTTTATCGATATTTAAGTTCTTCAATCCAAAAAATAAGTTTCAGAACAGATACAATATTAAACTGGCATCAAAATGAAGTAAATGTATTTCGTTTCAAATGGTGCGTGTACATCGATAAGTAAAGTCTCCAATCGTAAAAGCAAATTTCAAATCAAATAGAATAATGAAATGGGTATCAAAACGAAGTAAATGCAATATTTTTCAAAATGGCGCGTGTTCATCGATTATTAACGTCTCCAATCGTAAAAACAATTTTCAGCCCAGATAGAATAATAAAATTCGTAACAAAATGAAGTAGATGTGTATTTCTTTTCAAAATGTTATGTGGCCATCGATAAGTAGAATCACAAATACTGTATTTTCAGCTCACATAGAATATTGAAAGTCGTATCAAAATGTAGCAGACGTATTTCTTGTCAAAATGAGGTCTGCTCAACAATAGATAAAATCTCCAATCATAAGAAAGCGCTTTAGACCAGATTGTATAATGAAACTTGTATCAAAATGAATTAAATATTTTTTTTTCAAAATGGCGTCTGTTCATCCATAAGTAGGTCTCAAATCCTGAAAAACATGTTTCAGGTCAGATAAAATTATACAACTGGTATCAAGTTGAAGTGAAGGTATTTCATTTAAAAATCACAAAGTTTGGTGAACAAATAAATTCTCCAATCTTATAAAACAAGTTTCAGACCAGATAGAATAATGAAATTGATATGTGAAAGAAATCAATTCGTTTCTCTTCATAATTACGAGTGTTTATTAATAAGTAAGATATCCAATACTACAAAACAGATTTTAGATCAGATGAAATAATGAAACTCGATTTAAAACGAAGTAAATTTATTTCTCTTCAAAATTATTAGTTTGTTTTCCGCATTCTAACCAATTACTGTCACCCATTTTTTCCAAACATCATATTTTTTTTTTGTATTATGAATGTTTCTGCTCTTCTTTTCATCCAATACTCTCAGAAATTTCGATTCATTTTTATTGAATAGTCATGTTGAACTTACAATTTTGAGAACCACCAAAAGTTTGATGCTATGCAATTGTGTCTGAATTTTAACTGACATGCAACCTTCTAGTACCGAAACTTCTTACATCACACAATTCTTTATGTTTACCTTGAACGTTGTACTCTTGACTAACGAACGTTCTTACTCAATGACGTTATACAATTAACTGACATTAGGCTCATTTGAATAAAAATGTATATACTGCTGAGTGCGGATTCAAACTGTTTTTTCGACGCCAGAGCAGAATTTATTTATCACTCAATAAATACTCGTAACTACAAAATACTAAACTCGTTAACCTGCTCTGAATAGTTCATATAATATTTCTTGTTAATGCAAACATTCCTTGACGCATGAAATTTATTTCGAAGGTTTATCTACAGCAGAAATTGTGAAGGAAACAGAAGGCAAAATTATTGGGGGATTTTTTTAATATTTTTTTCTTCTTTTTTTAAAACCACAGATGGTATTTAATTGTGCCTCCAGGACAAATATAACACGACGTTGGTTTTGTATCTGTCCTCATGCACCCGTATTGGCGATAGAGACAAAAAAACTGTTGTCAGGTTGCGCTCACTGGCGCTACTAATTTTAATGTAATTAAGATGGCGACTTATATGCTAATCCCCGGAAACAGGACTTTATCTCTTTATTTAAAGGGAAGGATTTGATTACGGAAATCTGAAAAAAAGTTATCAAAGAAAAGATATGTTTAATACAGACTCAAAAAATTATGGATTTCAGCTCCTGCTGAATTTATTTAGCATCCCTTCTTGGTCGTGCTGAGAATTTTTCAACACTTTCTCGTATAAGTTTACGTTTACAACCCTTTGACTGTCTTACGAAGTGGATAACTAAAATGATACATTGGGTGGGAATGTGATGTAATGGTCAGAATCAAGTTCAAATTCCAGTCGAGTTAATTGCATTCACTTTCGCCCAAGCACTCTTAAGATAGATGAATCCACTCCCTCTCTGTTATGTGTTAAATTGTGTGCTCTTCGGACTTGGTCAGCAGTCAGTCTGGGATAAGGATAACTCTGAATTAAAACCCAGTTAGGCTGCGTGCCAACAGATCCATCACGTAAAATGACTTGGAAACCATAAAAGCAACGTCTTAACGTGTCGACAGCTCTGACCCTAGACTCCTTGGTAAAGGATTTGAGGGAGTGAGTCGGACATTAACTTACAATAGACGGTTCTATTAACAAGTGAATAGAAGAATCGACACATTCAAAAGTGAGAATAACATTGCGTACACACTTACCGCCAATATAAAGGGAAATATTGAACGAGTAGGTTTCAAAGATATATTTTTCTTTTTGATCATATCACCCCATGCAAGGCAGTAAAGCCACTAAGACACAATGGGTTACAGGGTGTGGAAGAATTAGGAACAGAAACATTAATAATAGGCGGGAAGAGAAAAGAGTAATCAGGAAGACAGTAGATAGCGATTGACAATGCATTTAAATTTTTCCAGATTAAAGTTGGCTGGAAAGCATGGATCCGAAAGTGAGTTCCACGAAGAGAAATACAAGAAAAGAAACTGTTAGCATAGAACTTACGGCTACATCTTGCCAGCTCAACTGTAAACTGATGAGATCTCGACGCCTGCGCTTAAATTCAAAAAGTTTTGGTACTATAAAGAAGATTTCATCCGAACAATTAACAAAAAAGTATTTATAAAAGAGACACGGAGAGGAAACCTTATGGCGGTGGGAAAGTGACTGAAGCCGATCTGCCAGATTAGGACCAATAATATTGCAGATTCTTCTTTTGAATTTTATCAAGAAACTCAAGTTAAATAGCAAAGGCACCCTACTATATGTGGCAGCAATATCCTAAGCATGGATGAATAGATGATATAATGTATAATTGATAGATATAATAGACGTTTAATCCGTTGGCGGGAAATCATCCAAAAGAAAACGTTCAGCTATGCCCTAAACTAAGTTCTGAGCCTACTCTGAGTGCTTCGATTTCTAACTACAAGAAAGATAAAAAATAAAAAAAAGTTCAATATAGCGTGTTATAATGTCAATGGATTAGTCATTTTCAGTAACTATTTACTTCTGTCAAAAAAAAAAAGCGAAAGTAAATGCAGTGGAAACTTATAACAGTTCTTTCTCTGTTGGGCGTGACCATATCTTGGCTGTTATAATCACAACGTTTCGAGCCTTGTTGATTCAGATTTTCTTCAAATATCTGTCATAGTTGATAAGCTTCCAAAGAATTTGAACCGAGCCCTTTATTTAATCCATAGAGTTGATAGATATTGCTCCACTGTCGATGCTCGGAGAAAAAACTCGATTCAGTTAGTCTTTCCGAGTTATTTCCTCTTTGTGGTGGCGCTTTCGCTGAACTGGTGTTTATATTACTTACCTTTTTTTCTTCTTCTTCTTTTACTGTTCTGCCAACAGACAGAACTCACAAGAGACAATGATAAAAATGGTGGGAATTTTGAAATTAATGTCCTTCAAGAGAATAACTGATAAATATATCGTTGACAGAAAGGACTAGATTTTAAGAAGGTGAATAAGAACTGACGTTAATAAGAATTTAAAAGTGTCATATGAAATTGCGTGACTATTTGATCGCCATAGGACCAACGCCCTATAAAAGTCTAACTAACTATAAGCGTAAATATTTTTAATCATTATCATCGCAGGCAAGATGATAATGTCACTAAGAGGCACAGGAGTTAAATAAAATGAGAAGACGTTAGTGAGTGAATAGGACAATGAAAGAACATGTTTCAAGGAAGACAGAAAATGGTGATTGATGTTGCATGTAAAATTTTAAAGATCGTAGGAAACAGGAAACCGGAAGAGAGTTCCACAGACGAGTAATGCGAGAAAAGGAACTATTAGAATAGAACTTACGGTTGCATCTAGATAGTTCAAGAGTAAAACGATGAGACCAAGTTGCCAATCTAGCTTAAATTCATGAGGTCGAGCTACCAAGGAGGAAAGCTCATCCGAACAATTGTCATGAAAATATTTATAAAAGACAGAGACAGGGAAGGCACATCACGACGGTGAGAAAGTGACTAAAGTCGAGACGCCGCTTGTGTGGATTTTGTCAAGAATCTCAAAATATATATATATATATCCAGGGCAGCAGAACAGATACGGTAGCAAAATATTCAATACACGGACAAAAGAATAACTATAGTTGAGCATACAAAGAAAGGTAAAAAAGTACTTATAAGTTTATGTGTGTCACTATGCATAGTGTTGGAATAAAAATTCGTAGCGTTTTTCAACAGGTGCTGTTTGAACACGTAAATTCATTCAATACGTCTTTTTAAATGATTCGTTTGGGGCTAGTGAATTTTAGATGATTTTACATTAAAAGTGAAAATGGGAAAAAATTAGATACACTTGTGTTATTTGATACTCTTTTATTTCCAGAAAGAAAAAGAACACTGTAAAAACAGCAAAAAACGATGTGCCGTTTATGGAGATAGTGCCGTAGCTGAGAGTATTGTTCCTTAGAAGTTCGCTAAGTTCAGAAGTGGAAATTTTGATCTGGCAAACCGGGAACCTTTTTGAAGGCCTAAAGACGTTGATAATAACCCAATCGAAATACTGATTAAGAATGATCTACATCACATGACACGGAAGTTCGCAGAGATATTCCGCATATATCATCTGTACGTTGGAAGAAATTTGAAGACAGTTAGATACGGTGTTTGGCTACCACAAGATTTAACGGAAATAAATTAATAGACAGCATTTCCATGACCGATTCAGCTAATATTGCCATTACTATTACCTTTTTTAAGCATTTCACCCCAAGCAAGGTGGGAGTCCCAGTAATACACAAGGGGTTACAGAGAGGGAAGGTAAGAGAGAAGATTGGTTATAGGGGGGACTGAGGATAAAAAGAACGGGGCTCAAAGCATCAGAAAATGACGATTGGCGTTACATCTAAATTTTTGAAGATTTTAGTTATCGAGGAAACGAATAAGAGGGGAGGAGTTCCGCTGTCGGAAAGTGCACGAGAAGAAGCGGTTACCTTTAATTGTTTCGACAGTGAAAGTGTGAAACCGAGTAGCACCCTTAAATTCATGCAGTTGGGGTACCAATGAAAGTAGCTTGTCAGAGCAGTTGTCATGAAAATATTTGTAGAAAAGACAGAGGGAAGCCACATGTGTGAAAGTGACTGTAGACGAGATGCCAGATCAGGATATATCACGTTGCATATCCGTCTCTGGATTTTGTCGAGGACCTCAAGATGAACAGCGGGAGCACCAGACCATATATGGCAGCATTATTCCATGCAAGGACGAATGATTTGAAGGATGGACTCAGTCGAGGAAAACCTTCTGGCGCGATACATGGAACCAACTTTCCTTGCAGTAGATGATGCTATAGATTCAATATAGTTATAATTTAATCATGAAATAACGTCTTTCTCTCGAATTAATTATAAAGTTTGAATTTTTATATTTAGATTTCGGAATTAAATAACCCATAGAGGTGTTGATATACCGTTAAATAAAAACAACGAACCCAAACAGTGAGTACTGAAACAGTGCTTGATGCAAAATAACAGAGCTAAAATGTATAAATAAATTACCACGTGTATGGGTTTCATGCACGTACCAATCGGTAAGGAAAAAATGTATATGTATTTTTAGTATATACATTTTTTGGCAGACTCTGCCAAAAATGTATCCACACCTCAGGAAAGGAAAAACCTGTATTGATATTGTAATACTAAATTTATTCTGACATCATGAGATTATCAAACGTCTTGGCGGTTGTGTTCCAAACTCGCGATTCCATTGTCTTTGTACTTCAACAATATTCTCAAATTTGAAATACCACTTTAAGATAATCTTTCATTCCTCAATCGACAAACGTGCGTCCGCCATGTTGTAAACATCACTTGTTGATGCTCCAGCCATGAGGGTAATGCCATCTGTCGAGAAAATATCGTACTATAGTAAACAGTGTTATCACAATTTGATAAACCTACGAAAGACAAGTTTTTTTTCCCTTTCCTAAAATGTGTAGACATTTTGGGGCGGTCTCTGTATATGCATCCCTATTGATATTCATTAATTGTATATTTATTTAAAGGTTTTCCTTTTCATTAATACTAATCCTATTTATAGTCATTATTATTATTATTATTTCTCTAGACCGAGACTATGTTTCTCGTACTTGCATGTTCTCATTTTGTCATCGTTATTTTTATTTATTGTTTTATTTATTTATTTATTTCATACTTTTGATCTTATATTCTCGTATATCCACTCTTATTAACACAGTAAGATGACGAAATGGAAAAGAATTACGCACCTGCTCCTTTATAATTGGCGTTATCTGAACGAAACGAGAGACATGTGAAAAGTAAATGGAGAAGAGGTAATAAAAATCTTCATCATATGCCAAGACCAAAGTATTGGTGATCTACGCACTGAGATCATTAACGTCTGCCGGTTTTGAAACTTAACCCAGTTCGAAAAAACATAATTCATTATCAAAAAATGAGGAAGGCTTCAGGGACAACCAAAAATTTTGAGATTTCTAAAAATATTTATTGCGTTCCCATATGTTAAATAAATAAATAAAACATAGAATATATACAAAGAATACCTTTGTCGGGACTATATGCGCGCGCGCACGTGTGTGTGTGTGTGTCTGGATTGCGTATTGTCCACACGACAACTGGATTGGAAAAAAATTACAAAGAGAAGGAAGGAAGCAATTCGATAAGAAGAATGAACTGTACATGGTAAGCAAGAAAGAGAAAAAGAAAAAGAAAAGCCGTTGAATGGAAATAAAGGGACAAAAAGGTAATAGTCGGTCATAATTATTGCTACTCTCTCTCTCTCTCTCTCTCTTTGCTTTTTAAAATGGGTCAAGCTTTATTTAACATTTTTGTGTTTTGGCGTATGACACACATATGACGGCGGAAGATAAGCAGATACTGCAGTATTGTACATTGAGTACTGATGTTAATAAAATAGTGCTCGATCTAAAAGAAAAAAAGAAGTTACTAATTATATATTAGTAATGCATATACAATTTTCCTTCACCTGTAGCACAGCTCTGAGTTTCATTCAAAACACAATCTTCAGATGCTGAGTTAAATCTCAGATTGCGCAACAGCAAGGATCTCGGGATATAGTAACAGGAACATTTGCCGTCGCTTTTCGCCGTTGTCCTACGGCTCTTTGAGGGTTAATATGATTTCAAAATTTATGATACCACTCTGACACAACTCCAGTTATTTCTGTCCAGTGCAATTCGCTCAAAGTTAGTATGAGACAGATTGACAGAAGAGAGGTTACTCTTTAGCTTGTCTTTATACCTGAGACACGGCCGTAAAACAGTCCTTTGTCCACTGTGAAGCTGGCTATATTTGAGGACCTTAGGTATTCTGTCGTCATTCATCTTTGCAACATGACCATCCCAGCGAAGATGTGACTGCATCAGGAAAGTCTCAGTATATATATATATATATATATATATATATATATATATATATATATATATATATACATATATATATATATATATATATATATATATATAATTAGAAGAAAGGGTCCACGTGTGCTTCCTGTTGTATGTAAAATAGATAGGTTAATAAAACAAGAACAAACAAAAGGGTACCAATATAATCAGTATAAAAACATTTATTAAATATTAATGATTAAACAAATGACAAAATGAAGCACGGAAAAATCTATTAAGTCCGGAATTTTCGGACACGCCTGTGCCCTTCATCAACGGAGCGAGAGAAAACAACAGAGGAATGAGGATTACTCACCGACAGATGTTTTTTAGACGGTGTATTTTCTAGTGGAAATCATATTATTATTATAAAAAAGATCTCTATCTGATTCCTCGCTGTGCAAAATTTTTATGAAAATAAACTTAAATCAAAAATTCTGATTGGTGTAAGAGCGTTAGGCCTGTCTATTATCAGTAGTAGGGCGATTGGGCGTGGGACAGTAAGATTACTACTAATTTTGAGAAGCGTTGAACCACCTCTTAATTGCTGCTGTTAGCAGATCCACACTGACCCAGGGTGTTTGTCCCTGTTAGGATCCCAGATATGGGCAAATAGTTAACCCTCAAACTGGGATCAAAACGTGAAAAATACCAGCAGTACATTTTTGTAAAAAATGGTTACGAGCAATAAATTTTGGAAGAAAAAATTATTACCAGTAATACATTTTGAAAAAACTATTACCAACAATAAAAATCTTGTCGGCATTAAATGACCCATTGAGGTTGTTATACCTTAAAATAAACCAAACCAAACTAAACCAAAACACTGATAAATCAGATATCCAATGGAATTGGCACATATGATAGGTTATGAAAACTTACTCGATAGGCCTAGTATAGAAATAAATACCAAACGTCACAGAACATTGAAAGCAAGAGTGACAGAGGAAAGTAGCACGTAAACTACCTAAGAATATTGTGTAAATGGTTGGCAAAACAGGGATTAATAGAGATAACAAAGACACAAATATACTCAGTTATAAAGGATGGAAAACTGTGGAGAGCCATGATCGCCCACATCCTAAAGGAACACAGCACATAAAAGATGATGAAAAGAAAAACAAGAACAAAACCTACTATGAAACAATAATTACTAAGCCCCTCACGCAGACACATCTGCTTGTGTAGTGAATTTAATCCTTACAGAGTGCTCCTCACTATTTTGACCTTCTGCCAGACTAATCAAAGAAAAATGGATAATTTATCTATTAAAGCATTTTATGTACGAAATGAATCTGAGAATTTATTTAATGCATATCTAAACAAAATAATCTGTGAGAAGTAGACTAGTAATGACAATAGCGGTCAGGGTCAATTATTTTGTTTTTCTATTTTTAAAAAAGATATTATTTCAGAATATTTATTCCACTTAATAATCATTTCTGCTCTTGTCATTTAGGCTAACACTCATCTCTTCGATTTCCAAAGGCGGGATAAAAAAAAATAAAATAAAAAAAAGTTGTGCAAAACATGGCAATTAGTTCGGGTAATCGACTCAGGTTCGTATTGAGTTGGTCACATAAGGCCGCTGGCGTCCTGTCGAAATGCACAATCAACATACCAAGACTTGCGACACTCAATGCAGCTGAACAACAATAGGCTGACAGACAAAGTTATTTCTGGAGGAAAAGGTCAGACTGACCTGATGAAATATTAAATTTCAAATTCGGAAATCTAAAACCCAAAGTTGTTTTGTGTCCGTCATTTTGTAAGGCTAACATTCGAATAGCGAATGCCTGACATTTTTTTTTTTTTTTTTACTTTTCTAGTGAGCCAATTATTGGATAAAGTACAAAGGTGACTACGTATCGAGCGTCGAATTTAGATCAGTAGCATTGACTTTCCCGTATTACTTGATTATATATATACATATATATATATATATATATATATATATATATATATATATATATATATATATATATATATATAGGGACGAGTGCTGAAAATGCACCATTAAGATCAAGCAGAGGCTGGGTTATTTTGAGCATATATATATATATATATATATGTGTGTGTGTGTGTGTGTGTGTGTGTGTGTGTTAATATATATTTGGGTAACAACCTTTCATTTAGATATGTTTCGTTGAATAAGACAAACAAGGAAGGTTTAACTAGTTTTTTCTTATTTAATTTTTCCAGCATTCGTGCATAGTTTTTTTTTTTTGTTTGGTGATAGTAAAGGAGTGCAAAAGTTGTCCGTATTGTTCATTGTCAAAGCGCTTTTGGCCATTTCATTAGACATTCTCTCTCTCTCTCTCTCTCTCTCTATATATATATATATATATATATATATATATATATATATATATATATATATATACAAGTAGTGTTGAAACAAAACTGCAAACTTTGTAGTGATCATATAACATGTATATGTTATAAATTTGAATAAATATTATACTTACATACATACATATATATATACATACATATATATATATATATATATATATATATATATATATATATATATATATATATATAACAGTGAACATTGAAGTCAACACTCAGAGCCTTTTCATGTTCACTTTTTATATTTATATTTACATACGCTCTATCTTTGATAGTGAGCACTTTATCCCATAAACATAGCACACCTTAAAACTATATTTCAACGACAGGGACGGGGACAAAGAGGCAGATATATATATATATATATATATATATATATATATATATATATATATATATATATAAACATCTAAATCTAAATGGTGCAGGATACCAGTCTACTAATCCCCGCTGCAGACGCCTGCTCAAATACATTTTGTGTGTATTCAACACCCACAGAGTCCAAATGTGGTTTATACTGTAGCTATGTTGAGCAGACCTTAGTTAACGTTCCTAGGTGAGAGCACGTTATCTAGCGTGACCAACAGTATGAACAAAGTAGCACGGTCAAATCCTCGGTCACGATGACTTGTGACTACGTGCTAGCACAACCACCAATGGCTCCCAAGGGTTACGTATACCCAGTTTCAGTCACCCTTTCTAAGGTTGTCAGGATCGTCTGCTCCAGACCAATAACATCTAGAAATCACCTTAATCACAAATCGAACCCGGGCCTCATGGTCAAAAAGCGAATTTTCTAACCACACACACACAGACACACACACATACATACATACATACATACATACATATATATATATATATGTGTGTGTGTGTGTGTATGTTTGTATGTGAGAGAGAGAGAGGATGAAAGATATTATATGTAGGCAGCAATCCCTCTTTTATGCATGTTACGTTGAATATGACAGACAAGAAATTTTTTAAGTTTTTATCCAGTTTTTCCTGTGTTCATACCATGGCGTTCTTTACTTCTAACCATGTCATAGTTCAGCTGGGAGGCAGAACTGGAAAAATTGTGTTGTTGTACTGGAAGAAAATATTTCTTTTCTAGTTTCGATTTCACTTTGCGGTAGTTCGCTGCTGTAGTCAGTCTAAATTAATTTTGCTTTTTACATTTGGAATAACTTTTATGTTATTTAATTGAAGTAAATATAAAAATTATTTTGTTTTATTGCCTTTGGTCTCGTTTGGTTTATTTTGCTTTACGGAAAAAGATTTTTACGATAGTTTCGTATGAACAGAATATGTATTCTTTGTAAGAAATCATTTTGTAGATCAGGTTTCAGTGACGTATTTTTTGTAAAGAGATTTTTTGTCGAGTGTCAGATGCATTGCCGGTAATATGTTTTTAGTGCTGGTAATAATTTTTTTTCCAAAAATGTGTTGTTGGTAATATTGTTTGTTTTTTTTTTGTTTTTTGTTTTATATTGCTGGTATTTTTGTTTTGTTTGTTTTTCCAAAAATGTGTTGCATGTGTTACTGATAATTTTTTTTTTTTTTTTCAAAAATGTATTACAGGTATTTTTATTCTAAAAATCTATTTTTACACTTTTATAGTGTTTTGACCTTATTTGGCGGAGGTTTAGTACTTTCCCATAACTGGCACTCTAACCGATGCTACCTCGTCGACTTAGTGTGGACCTGGAAACAACAGCAATTAACAGGTGGTTCCACGATCCTTGATGCCGGATGTAATTTATTATCATACCCAGGACGCTTTATTTACTTTGGAATTACTATATTATTGTTTTTATTCATAAAAAAATACAATAATAATAATCAGGTTCATTTCTTTTTAGCTAATCTGTTTTTCTGTTTCTAATAAATGCAAAAGAAAGGTGTTGAATTTAAGGTTAAGATTGTAATGATCGGGGAGCCAGTTCCATAAAGAGTAGTTTCTGAGAAGCTACTGCTTGAGTGGGAGTTAATCTCACCAATGGAATATGAAAGGAATTGGTGTGGTTCGCTACAATGTGCGTGGCATAGCAGGTTTTAGCCGTAAATGTTAGGATTGGCAGAACTAAGGAATGTAGTCCGTTTGAATACTTTCCATAGAAATAGCAATAGAATAGCGAGAGGCTTGCGACGTCTCATGTGTGAGAAAATGGTTGCAGTGTAGAAAAGGACGCGGAGACTTTTGAACTCTGTCGTGACTGAAAAATGAAAACTGGGCAGCTCTTGTCCATATATGGCGACAGTACTCCATTTTCAGCATGATGTGACTCTTGTAAAGGTAGAGAATAGTAGGTGGTGTCAGATACTTACTAGAGCGGTACAGGAGATCGACCACTTATCCAGCATCTTTAGCGATGGATCGTATATACGAGTTCCATTTGAGTGAATTTAAGTCCCAATAATCGGGTCCTCACAGAGGGAGGGTCTCGTTCAACGCCATAGTTGAAAATTCGGGGTCTGCTCAGTGATGATGGAACGTCAATAGTTTGGTTTTCGAGTGAAAAGACCATCCAGTCCCCCCCATACGCACTACTGAGTTGTTAAAGCTAGATCATAGGCGAGATCAGCTTCCAGGCTTTGGTCATCTAGAATTTTAGAAGTGTGCCATATATTTTTGTATCATCAGCATAGATATTCACAAAAGATCTGGGTATACTCTTTATATGAAGTAGAAAGAGAGTTAAACCGAGAAGCAACCCTTGAGGAGACTTCTTCGTCAATCGCTTGGGTCTCTTTATATTCAATAATCACCGTCCAACCTTGAAATTAATCTTCTTCGAACTTTTCTAGAATAAAAACCTGAAAAGCAATAGAAACCAAGGTATGACGGCTGAATTTTCATCTATCGCGATGGACAACCGATAGGTGAAAATCCAATGTCCGCTTAGTGATTGATGTCATTTACAAATGTTAGAAAGTATTTCCAAAGAAAATTAATCTTAATAATGTTTTATGTTTCAGTTTTAATAGATTTTACTTCCAAAGACTTTTTACTACGATTCTGTTTTTCCACTGCAAAATTTATTTAAAAATGCTATTATTTGTTACATAAAATTAATTTAATATTTTTCTCTAAGATTATATTCTTTTCAACAAATATAATTATGTTAAAATTTGATTTTTTATAAGTAATTTGTGTTTTACTTTCGAAAAGTTTTTTTTAAATATACTTTATTTTTCCATTAAAAACAAAATAGGAGTAAATGTAATATTTTTATACTACAGAATTAATTAAAATAAAATATTAAGAATGTTGTTACGTAAAATTAATGTCATATGATTATATTAAATAAATTTAATCTGATAATTTTTAATATTGTAAACGAGATTTATGAAACGCTAATCCTAACCCCGCTGCTAGACCGCGCATTTTCTAGGCACATCTCTTATAATAATAAAGTATAATTATGACAAAGTAAGTTAGTATAATAAAAATTACTTTATTTCTAAACAATAAAATAAGTTAATTTCATGTTTTATTTTATTTGTGCTAGAATTCATAATTCCGATATGGTTTTTGTCTGATTAACAGTTTTAAGTATTAACCGTCTGTTGCTAGATGAGTTAGCCTTAAGTAGAGAACGCCATGGTACTTACAATTTTTCTTTTAGGAGGAATAAGTGTGAGGAGAATTAAAAACTTACAAATTATTTCGTGTCCGTTTTAAAACACTTAAAGCCTCACACCCAACTCCACTCAATCATTAGAAAAACCCTTGTAGACAGCACAGTCATATTAAGAGCATCAAGTTGCAAAAACATTTGAAGTTATTCGAAGTGCTTCTAATAATAAAAAAGACCCTCCCTAAATAGCACTTTTCAAACGGATTCAAAACGTCTGAGCTGTGTTTGGAAACTAAACAAAAATCCACTAACAATGGAATTATTACTATACCCACACATCACAGCATAGGAAAGAAAACAAAAACATACTAACAATCCTTTTTACCACGAAAAATGATTAAATGTGTTAACCGAAAGCGTAGGGGACAGACAGCACTACAGACAATTTCTCTCCGCACTTAGTTCTCAAAAACAAAAACGAAATTGTAATGACACAAGAAAAACTGAATAAAGAATCTTACATAATATTCCTTGCCAGCATACTCACACACATGCATACAGTGAGAAATCAAATAGAAATCGTATCTTTACTAATAATACCATCTACACAATCAGTCACACAAGCCACAAGGACAACAGTTGGTGAGACTTCCCAGGTTCTCTGTTTATTTCTCGTACCGCTGATGAAGGACACAGGCGTGCCTGAAAATTCCGAACTTAAAACCTTAATTTTTGTGCTTCATTTTTGTCTTGTGGTTAATAATTAATATTTAATAAATATTTTTCGTACTGATCATATTGGTACCCTTTCGTTTGACCTTGTTTTATTAACCAACCTCTCTATTTTACACACACACACATATGTGTGTGTGTGTGCATGTATCTGTGTGTGTCTGTGGATTTTTTTTTATATTTCAATCTGACATAATTTTATTACTTTAAACATTATTTTTACTGGATGCCTATATTTTAATAAACGCTCCGTTTATTTTAAAGAGTATCTTATTTTGTCTACCGGTCGGCACATTCGAGAAAACTTATTCAAAATATGATACCTCCACCAAGATTCGAACTTGCTTCACAGGTAAAATCATCGCGTTATCCGACGTGCTTTGACCGCTCGGCTACAAAGAACATCACAAAGAAATTCGGTTCTTTTTGCCTTTTAAGTCCACTTTACTCGTTCAGATTTTCTCGAAAGTCATAATGGCTGAGTTTCGTAATTTAAACCTTATTTTAGTGGTATCCGTATTTGAGTCAACGTTCCGTTTATTTTAAGTATTTTATTTCGTCTACTGATCTGCACATTCGAGAAAACTTATTAAAACTAATTCTATCAGCAAGAACATTAGTCTGAATTTGACCTTTTAGAGGACGAAACGCATTACATAGAATTTTTCCAATTTGTCATTCATACCGGGTGTAACAGCAATATTGTCCAAAATTGTCTGAAAACGCTACTAAACTAATCAAGTTTTTTTTTTCCAAGTTCTTAGATAAGACGGTTAGCCATCTTGACACTATTTTTCGTAAGAATCGCTGAAAAGCCTTTGCGTTCTTCAGCTCTGGCTTCCCTCTTCAAAGTCTATACAAGAACCATCAAGAGAACGGTGAATAAGTTTTAAAAAGTAGGAACAGTAGAGAGGAAAACTGGATCAGAAGCTCACAACAGCAAGTTAAACTGATCAGTTCGAAAAGATCCAGTTCAGTTCAGAAGACATTTGGCACGCGAGTGAGAAGTTTTAGCTATAACAGTCCAAAGAGCAGTGAAAAAGACTCGAAAATGAAATCGTATGTGAAACCTGTGAGGCACCTTGTTACTCCAGGACAGAAAGAAAGTTAGAGGGGGCGAAGATCATCTTGAATAACATACATATATATATATATATATATATATATATATATATATATATATATATATATATATATATATTTGAACTTTATTTCAATACTTCATAAGCTTCTGATCCTTAGCTATGATTAATTAAGGATGAACATGTCATTTTCGTTTATGATTTATTTCATCTCGAGAGTAATTATACGTTCATATTGCTCGAAGTAGAGTCCAATAATATTATAAAAACCTCGGAGAATTCCAGTAAGATATCTTTAATCATTTCTAAGATACACCGGTTCAGAGTTTAATTAAAAAATTGGACACTTTTGCTGGTACACGATTTGGACAAATTTGCTCTTACACCCGGTACAGCCGAATTTATCTTGAGATGGATCCTAATTAGGAAAAAAAAAAAGTTGCCGGACAAAGACTGTCTGATAGAAAAGAGTGATTATGGAACAGAAAGACCTAGGCATCTGATTGGATGAATCATGGGTTAAAGTATAAGGCATGGCTCAGTAGAAGAGTATGATTGCAACCACAATCAAAATAGAACGGAACGTCAAGAATGATTCCATAACCCGAAAATCACTGTGCACTTTACAAGCCCTCTGTGTCGAAGTACATGCCTTTCAAAGATTGAACTCCTGGACACCTTGCTAAGGAAAAATAGCCGATAATAATTTTACGTCCCACTTTAGGAGAAAGGGATAACTTAACAATACATATGTCCATATGCAATTGAGCGATTACTCAGAAGCGGCTCTCAAGCAGAAAAAGGTCACAAAATACTTCGACGTGGGAGTCAGTTAAAAAAAAAAGGTCAGAAGTGAAAAGGCATCACTGAAAGATGAGTTTCTTCCGACAGCTCTGTCTATTCCTGCAGCCGGTGTGGGAAAACCTACCTTTCCCGCGTGGGCCACAATGGCCGCTGATAAGCTTGCAGCAGACGTGTAAGAATCTCCTAAATAATCATTTATGAAGCCAGAACATGATACGATTTTCATTGAGGATATTTTTTCCGAACTTTTTCTCGTCATTATATATTCACTTCGATATCCACCATTCCTCGTCTCTTTTTCCGTTCCCTCACTGACAATACCATGTTTGGTTTGATTTGATTTGGTTTGGTGTTTTGGGGTTGATTATCGTTTACTAGGTCTATAGGTGGTCAACGATTTGAATAAAACGGTTGACGAAATGAAATAAGCCTCATTATCTAAAATAATGATGCAATATCATCACACTATGTTGAAAAGTACACCTCAGGCCTCATGGAACAATCGTATCACCATAATTGAATTATTGCTATTACTACCGTTAATTGTAATTAAGATGAATATAATTACTTATTGAAGCCAAATCTAGTAAAATAATAGGCGAGGTTATCTTACTTAAATTATGAGTTGTTATTTTTAGGCTTTCTTGTGAATTCATTATTCGCTGTCGTAATTATCAGTACCGTACGTGTGTTTATCAATTCCATTCAGTCAACCGATTTATTGTTCTCTTTCTCCACGATCGTGTCCCCGGTTGGGCTGCACATTTTTATGGGTTTTTTTTTTCTTTAAATGTTACTGTCTTTAAATTTCGTTTATATTATGAAGTACGTATAATGTCCAATCACATAATGGCTTTCACGTGAGCTCATCAATCCTTTTCTCTTATTTCTTTAATTTTTTATTTTATTTTATTTATTTATTCATTTTTTCATATTACATTTTGCTTATTGTAATCACGAGAGAACGCTGCATCGGATCACATGATACTAAGAAGAGTTCAACTAATTAAGATTGGCTGCAAACTTTTAATCCGAACTAACCAGAATAGGCTGTCTTTGATAATAATAAAAAAATGATTTACATATGGGAAGTGGATCAATTTTGATCAGCTGCTTTTATAGAAAATATTTCTTCAGTTTCAATCTATGAAAAGCAAAAAAAGTACTTGTAGATATTTTATCGATTTTTAGTACACCATCTGTTATACTATAGCAAGATATTGCCTTACCAGGTCAAATTGTTAGATTTCACTTTTTGTTGTTATTACGCTGATATAATAGCAATGCTACAAGTTTTAACGTATGCCTTAAAGTTTTTTAATATTTAATTCAGTATTAAATTGCATATATAAATCATTTTTACACTTTCTCTTGTGGTGTGACTCCAGTCAGGAGTATAAAAGAAAGTCAGTATAGCAAATAAAAGTAGAGAGACACAAGTAAATTTATAATGTTAAAACACGGGATAAGTGAAATGTCATTGTTGCCAGGACCAGATGATATGACTCATGAAAAATTAAGCTAACCGTTTATTTGTTTAGTTCCACTCAGACAGCTTATTCCTGTGAATCCAACTCCCAAGAGAGTGTTTTCCCGATCTAGTCTAGGATTAAGTGTTATCTTCCTTACATATCCGCTTAAACTGTACCTCTTACTCTGTAGCTCTCTACCTTGAGTGGCTCCCAGGCCTTGTAAGAGTGAACATCACTACTTACATTATTTACATTATTCGAACTGTTATCCTCATTGTCATTGCTGTGGCTTGGTTAGATCTAGTGACTAGACCCAAAGAGTTGTGAGTTCAATACCAGGCCACAGCAGTGGTGAACCAAAGGTGGAGAGATTAGTTAAAGAGAAATAACTGAAACATCTGGAGAGGCATAGCACGTGGAACTAGAACAATCTACCCCGATGGACGAAATAATGGGTTTGCTTCGAAATTCCAATCACCTGAAGAAGGCCGGAGCGTACAACAAACGAAACGCTGTGAATATAGCAATGAAGATGAGAATAACTGTCCGAATAATATAAATAATGTAAGTAATCATGATACCTCATGTCGGAGAAATAGACAGATAGTGAACATCACTGTAAAAAAAGATATTAGTTGTGTTAGTACTTAAAGAGAAACACGTAAAGAAGGAACAAAATAATTCTTCACAATAATGTTCAGACTTTTAAACTTTGTGGGTGGGGGTAAGTAACAGTTTTTCAAGAGGCTTTTCAGTTGAGTTCTGTGAATTTGTACACTACTTCTTGTAACGGCGTGAACAGCATTAATATTGAGCGCATGTGTATATGACGCCACAACAAAGATGAAAGACGTCGACAAACAAGAAGGTGTAATAATATTTTTTTGTATGGCGACGGCAAAAATATAACACGAATTCCCCATGAACTAATTGCTGAGTATAACAAATACGCAACTAGCAGGAAGCGGATGTCGATCTGGTGTGGCGCGTTTACAGGGAGGCGTGTACGAATCTGCAGGACAAGCCAGATGTAAGGCGTCCACGTTCATCGGAAACAGAAGACAACACAGTGAAGTTTTGGTTCAATATGACAGACTGTGAAAACGTCTTTGTATGGATGTGGAATTTGATTTTTTTGAAGTCGATTTTTCATGAAACCGTCATCTCATTTGGTCACAAAAGAATTTACTGAAGAACACAAGGTCCAGCATAAGTACATTGTTTTTATGCTTTTGGAACAGCATAGAAAAGCGGATGGACTTTTCTAGTGAATCATATGATGAGACCTGGGTGCATCTCGTTAGCCTGGAGAAAATGTTTGATTCCATGACTTGGGTGCATCCATAGACATTTCCACTTCAACAAAAAATTCAAAGTCACCAGGCATCGAAGAACCTTTTGGTAGCGTTTAATGGACTGCATATCGCGTAGTCAAACAGATTAACAAAGTCGAAATGAGGGAAGATGTTCGTCAGAGAAGACTAGGATGTTTACGTTTTCTGCTAGAAAGAAAAATGTAACACAGAAATCCGAAAATGCATTGGAACAATAAATGATGCTTTCTAAAATCTAAACAATCTATTAAAGCTTGAGATATTTTCATTAAAAACAAATAAAAAAAAAAACGTGCCTAACTGCTACGTAATAACAATCCTCCTATATGGCATTGAATGGTGGTCAAGTTCTCCGATGAAGAGAAAACTGGAGCCTGCAGAAATGTGGTTCAAAAGAAGCATGCTCTACCATGAATGGGACATTTGTTTATGTTATTGATCACCCAATTCAAGGCCCAAGAGCCTCTCAAAGTAATAAGTTACTGAATGGTGTGTTTTATGGATATAAGAGTTGTAGATTATGAGAATGTGTAGGGTAGATAACGGTTGACCCTAAATTTGAAGAAATTTTTGAAAATGGTCACATCTTATAAATACACACTGCTCTCGTATCTTAATAGGGGTGCTGCATATGGACTTCATAATCAGTTAATCTGTCAAATGTTATGAAATATCAGTAAATTTGTATATTTTTAAATTGTCGCATTTTATAAATACACACAATTTTCGGATCCTAAAGGTTTGCTGTTTGGAGACTACATAATCATTTAAAATTGCCAAATATTATGAAATATAAGACAGTGTGAAAATAATTGTAAAAAATGATTAAAAAATCGTATGTTTACGTATGGAATTCAAACTTTGCACAATAAAACATACAGCCAACCGAACAAATGAATGCCTCCAGAGTAGATGATTGGGATGTTTTGCCACATTTATTACATTATCTGACGAGGCCAAGTATGGAACATTATCTTTTGGATGCCTCAAAATACATTTATCTGGGAAGTGGTTCCACATAGATTTTGCAGAGATGCAAAGGTAGTTTCGGTTACTTGATGCGACGAGCATAGAAAAACATATCAGACTTGCTGGTGGCGAAGTAGAAAAGTCGGCAGGACTGTACAATGTTTTATTTGTAAAGAAACCAACCATGTTTAATTAGTAAATATGTTTGTATTTTACTTTTCGAATATCACTTGTACTTTCTAATGACTCATTAAATATTTCGAAATTATTTCCATAAGCTTTTATAAAAATAATCAATTAACCTTTACTGAGGATATACGGATAGTGTAATGAATATTTCACACAAATTCCCTTTTCACTTGTCGGATAAATAGCAAGGTGGACGACTTTCTAGGTTTTGGGCGTAATGAATCTAAGAGAATGAAAATTCCAATTCTAAACCGTAGAGAAGGCAATGGCCAACCATTCCACTATCTTTCCCAAAGGCCATGCCTCTCCACAGACCTGAGGAGCGGCATCGTCGCTTATGTCCTGAAGAGACAGGGCAGTTTCTTAGATTCAAGTTTTAAGAAAAAATTGTTTTTAAAGAAAAAGAAGTGAACATTAGTAATTAAATGTAAATAGAACTGAAATAAGTTAATATCTATAAACTGTAGAAGAATCACTTTCCGTTCAGCACAAAGGAGCAGAGATTGCAATTGTATTAAATTGTATATTTCTTCTCTCTACCTCCAGTTAGAAGTAAAACAGCAAGGTAGACTTTTCTCTCGCCTTGACTGGCAACCAGTTAAAATTAAGGAAAGCTCTGAATTCCAAACCTTCGAGAACGCAATGGAGAACTACGCCACTATCTTTCCCATGACGAATACATGACAATTCACAGATAATAAGGAAAAAATCGGAGAGTCATGGTCGCCGAAGAGATATAGTATTTTTAAAATGAAATTTTTAAGAAAAAATGTTTTTGAAGAAAAGACGTGAATTTTAAACGTTAGTAATTTGATATTTACAGATAATTAAGACAAATCACATTAGGTCCAGAATTTAATTGGTGTGGTAAGTAAACAAGAGTGACAATTCAATTTAGAAATTTCACCAGTAAATAAAATAGAAAACAGCAGTGGATAATATGTTTTTGAACAAAAACCAAATTATTAAGTCAATTCTTTTTTTTTTACACTGATGTTCACTCTGTAAAAGGCCCAAGAGCCACTCAAGGTAGAGGATTACAGGGTACAAGATACAGTTTATGTGGATATGTAAGAAAGATAACGGTTAACACTAGACTTGAACACGTCAAGATCATACCGATCGGGGAAGCATCCTCTTGGGAGCTAGTTCCACAAATAAGCGGTTCATGGGAAGAAACAGCTCGAGTGGAACTTACATAGGCGGTTCGCTACAATGTGGGTCGCACAGCGTGTCTTAGCCGTGAAGGTTAGAACTTTTGGATCTAAGGAATGTATTTCGTCTGAACATTTTCCATGAAAATAGCGATAGAGCAAAGAGGCTTGCGACGTTTCATCTGTGGGAAAGGGGTTACAGGGTAGAAAATAATTCACCCACAAGGATGTGGAGACTGGAAAGTAAAGACTGGACAGTTCCTACCCATATATGGCTGCAGTACCCCATTTTCGGCCTGATCTGGCTCTTGTAAAGTTAAAGGATACTTGGAGGAGGAGTCAAGTATTTGCTACAGGGAACCAACTACTTTTGCAGCGATAGATCGTAAGTAAGTCTTCCACTTAATGTTTGGATTTAGTTCAAGTTCAAGTAAGCGCCCAATGAACGGGGCCTCTCTGAGGGATTACCCGTTAATCGCGATAGATAAATGTTGTGGATTCCGAGAAGAATTCGGTCTCCAAGGAATGACAAACGCAATAATTAAATATAAGAAATAAAATGTATTTACACAATCATACAAAGAGTAATCCTGTTAGTAAGTCTAGGAACGTGGTTAGTAGCAAATACAGATAGATAGATATAGTCTCGAAGTAGGACTTCCTTAGAGTCTCCGTGCTTGTAACTGACTTCTACAAGAGATTATCTCACACTATCCGACTGCCGACTAGTATTTAGTCACCCCCACCCACGAGGGTATCACGTGGCACAAGGCCGGTTTAACGTGGGGTCTCCGAGCCCGTGGGGTCTCCGAGCCCGTGGGCTCGGCCAAAAATATACCCTTTGAACCCGTATAAACGGGTTCAGGGTCGGTTTACCTCCCCGAACGAGACTACACCCTTCGACGTAGCCTCATTCGGGTTCCTCCCCGGCCGAAGGCAGAGAGTTCAACCGTTCAGCCGGTCGTCCGACATCGACTGACATCCGACTACCGACTAGTATTTAGTCACCCCCCACGAGGGTATCATGTGGCACAAGGCCGGTTTAACGTGGGATCTCCGAGCCCGTGGGCTCGACCAAAAATATGCCCATTGAACCCGTATAAACGGGTTCAGGGTCGGTTTACCTCCCCGAAAGAGAATCCGCACTTAGGTGTAGCCTCTTTCGGGTTCCTCCCCGCCCGAAGGCAGAGAGTTCAACCGTTCAGCAGGTCGTCCGACATCGACTGACATCCGACTACCGACTAGTATTTAGTCACCCCCCACGAGGGTATCATGTGGCACAAGGCCGGTTTAACGTGGGATCTCCGAGCCCGTGGGCTCGGCCAAAAATATGCCCATTGAACCCGTATAAACGGGTTCAGGGTCGGTTTACCTCCCCGAAAGAGAATCCGCCCTTCGGCGTAGCCTCTTTCGGGTTCCTCCCCGCCCGAAGGCAGAGAGTTCAACCGTTCAGTCGGTCGTCCGACATCGACTGACATCCACCTACCGACTACCCTCAGTGACTGTAACTCTGGGTATTTAACGGCAGCAGTCCAGGTACACTTGGTAGAGTCCACTTATGTGAAAAAGTGGTGGACCCCATAACAATAAAGATTCAGGATCCGCTTGATAATGATGGAACATCATTTGTTTGGTTTTCAAAACATTGAATGAGACCAGCCAGTTTCAAAATTTGGAGATAACAGCTGCCAAGTTCTGGCCATTTAGTGTTAGAGCGTTGCACCCACGCACCGTGTTATCCTCAGCATAGATGTACACAAATGTTTGGAGTATAATCTAAGATCATTTATGTAAGACAGAAAGAGTGCTTTCAGGTAATAAAAAAAAACAACTATTTGGGCCAAATCAACACTTTTTATGATGATTAAGAACTTGTGGAAAGCATGTATAGATTAAATAACAGGGTAAACTGGGTTCTCTATCCTTGATCAGTCTAAGAGAAAGAAAACTCTGAATTCCAAACTATGAAGAAGGCAACAGAAAACAACTCCGCTCCATTATCCTTCCCCAAAACGGATAACAATTGGCAGATAATAAAGAAAAGGAAAATGTGTAGAGCCATAATTGCACTGGAGAGTCAAGGCATCGATGTTACTGAACTTGTAATTGATGCTGTCGTGCAGGGGCGGTGATAGAGAGAATGAATTGGCAAATCGTAATTAACTATTTGGCTATTTAAACCTCATTTTGTCTTGTCTGCTATACAATGTATTATTCATGCATCTAGTTTTTGCTTATCTTATTATTCAAACGTTGATTTTAAGTGTACCAATCATGAATCTTTAATTTCTTTCAAGCGCGTCTCCTTGTTGACACCGTTGAATCTTTTCGATTTCCTTTAATAAAGATCGATATTTGCGCGTAGGACATCGTCATTATATTGGCCTCCCGTTTTCATCTTCACTATGCCAGAAGCACGGATAGAAGATGATTATCAGAAAGAGATAAGGGCTTCTTCTTTATTCTCTGCAAAATTTGAAGTCAGCAGATCAGTCCTTTCAACTTTTATTTATCTATTAATTATTCTTACTCTGTTTTTAAATATTGAGCACATTATTTACAAAAGTTTGGTCGCCTTTAAAAAAGCATTAACCTCTGGTATTTTATATGTTGACGTATTTTCTTGGGCGTTAATAATTTTTGTTATTAGATAGATAGATAGATAGATAGATAGATAGATAGATAGATAGATAGATAGATAGATAGATAGATAATGAACAGAATGAGAGATGATAATGAACAGAATGAGAGAGAGAGAGAGAGAGGTAGATAGATAATGAACAGATAGATAGATAGATAGATAGATAATGAACAGAATGAGAGATGATAATGAACAGAATGAGAGAGAGAGAGAGGTAGATATATAATGAACAGATAGATAGATAGATAGATAGATAGATAGATAGATAGATAATGAACAGAATGAGAGATGATAATGAACAGAATGAGAGAGAGAGAGGTAGATAGATAATGAACAGATAGATAGATAGATCCAGCCATTCATCTTAGTTCGTATGCTCAAGTGGATATTTTCTAACATTCAGAAATCATATTTCTGCATTATTAACATTGATAAGCTTATTAATATTCTTTTGAGATTATCAGTGTGGTTGCTCTGTAGTTTTTTATTATTATTATTATTATTATTATTATTATTATTATTATTTTCCCTTGATTTCTGCTTCCGTGTTCCAAACAGACATAAAGTCAGAAATAGCTTCCACTGGTCATTTTTGTATTAAAAAAAAAAAAAAGATCACACACATTTTACATAGATAAAGCTCTTCGTAATGTGTGAGTTGCACTTGTGGATACATTTTTCTGCGTTTCTTTAAGGCATGGGCTACCAGGAATCCTTATGTGCCAGATTTTTGAAAATTCTACTTCAAGATCCTTGCCTTTTTACAGTTTTTTTTTTAAATCTATTATTATTATCATAATTATATTTCGATTTCTCCTCTGTTCACACTACCTACCAAGTCTACAGAAAGACCTAAGGCAGTTAGTGGTGTGTTGTTATGGCTACATTTCATAATTTGTTTTTCTAACTTCCATAACATCACTAGCATTACATGGACAAAGTTTTTCTTAGTGTGTGGGCTGTGTACTCATCAAGACATTTTTTTGTATGTCTCTTAAGCTGGGATTTCCATACTTTTTTTTAATGTGTTGTGTTCCTTTTTTATCATTCCAAACGCACCTTCTATGAATGATACTATTCTTGTTTTCAATTTCGATTTCCAGAATTTATAAGCATCTTTTCCAAAGTGTTTGCACATCGTCCAGTATAGGTTTTGCCCAACTCTATCGTGACGATTTTTATCTTCATTTGGCGCAAGAACATCCTGACATTAGATGATCTACGGTTTCTTGATATTTGTCACAGAACCTGTATTTTGGATCTACACTATTATGTATAATATTTGCCTGAATGTTTAGTGAAAAGACTCTGGTCTTTCGCTGCAAGAAAAAAGCTTTCCGTTTCAACCTTTAATCCAGATGTTCGCAACTATCGATGAGTGTTAATTTTATCTTTCATCGATTTTATTAGGATGTTCTGAATATTGGCCATGCAGAGGTTTGTCTTGCCAGAATTGTTTCATCTTTTCAAAAGCTTTATCCTTGACTTTCTTTCTCATAATTTTTGCTGCAACAGTTGTTTTTGGGGTTCTGTTTTGCTTTTCTACAAAATCTAATAGATGTAAATCTTGTTTGTATTTACAACCTTCTTTCATGATTGAATATTTTTCTGTTTTCGTGATGTTTGCCTACTTGTATCATGCAGTCTTTGTTGTTTCCATGTATGTTAGTAATCCAGTAGTTGTTGTCTTGTATGATAATTCCAGCTAAATAAGATTTCTTCCACTTTCCTTACGAGGTATGTATAGACGGTCTACATAAGCCTTTAAATGATGCGTGCTATGCTTAGAAAGAAGATTTCTTGTCCTAAAATCTGGTAATTTGATATCATTTAGAGTTCAAGATGTTGAAATTATATTGAACTACTTGGGTGGTAAGGCTATTAATGGTCATATTTCTGTTCTGAGAATTCAGTTCAGTTCTTAATATCAGTCGCACCCTCTTTCTCTAGTACCCTTTTCGCACTATTTCTTTCATTTTTTTATGGTGAATTCCTCCACTCCTATTCACACCGAGGTACTTATAAGCTTCTTCTTGCTCTAAATCTTTGATTGTTACCCAAGGATCTAAGCTAATAGAAGTGGTTTGTTGTAATGATCCTCGTAAAATTTAGCATCTTTCAATGGTGGCAGGTAACTCCTACACATGAGCTTTCTAAAAATTATTGGAAAACTATTGAAAGCAAGAAAGGGGGAGTCGACTACTGGCCAAATCAAGAGCCAGTATTGATAGTCCTGGAAAGTCCCTGGACAGATATACCCACGCAGCAATTCATCACCCCATAGATTTTATGCTATGTCGTGGAACAGTCGTTATTCAAGCAAAGGCAACAACTGCACATTATATAATAATAATAATAATAATAATAATAATAATAATGATGATGATGATGATTATAATAATAATAATAATAATAATAATAATGATGATTATAATAATAATAATAATAATAATAATAAATCCGCTATAGTTTAACTTATATAGTCCATGGGTGGTAGGTAACTCCTACACGGGATGTGTGTTTTTAATCAAATATTTATTCGAATGCCGGCATGCGATCATAAGTTCATTTCTCTCATTCAAAAGTTGAACTCTCATTCCGTCAGGCACAAATTACACCATTTATCGTTATATGCTCTTGATTTGGCCAGTATTTACCATAAATAGTCGACTCCCCCTTCCTGCTTTCAATAGTTTTCCAATAATTTTTAGAAAGTGCATGTTACCTGCCACCATTGAACTATATAAGTTCAACAATAGTTTGGTTCCATAGTTCTGAGTAACGCGTTTGGTATTATTATTATTATATTTCCTTTGATTTCTGGAGTATACTAATTTCTTTCCGGGTCCCGACCAGAGACTTGATGTCAGAAATGGCATCATCATTCCACTGAGCAGTTTTGAAAAAAAATCGTACATATTTTACATAGATAAAGCCCTTCGTAATGTGTGGGCTGTACCTGTGGGTACAATTTTTTGTATTTCTTTAAGGTATGGACTACCGGAGATTCCTACAATAAGTCTATTGGAATCATTTCCAACCAATCCGCGGGCTCCAACTACAACAGGGATTGTTGATGTTGCTGTTGTTAATATTATTATTATCATTATTGTCATTATTATTATTATTATTATTATTATTATTATTATTATTCACTATTATTATTCACTATTATTATAAACGACGTTTATAGTAATAAGAAATAATATCGAATTAAAAAAAATCCATTTAAAAATGACTGTATTTACGTTTTGTGCACGTAATTAAAGCTAGCAGATATAGATTCGAAAAAGTCCCAACAGGTAGCGTGCGTTCCTTTACTATGTTATTGAGCCTTACCTTACCTTGATGATCTCCCAAAGTAAATTAGTAAATGTATGCTTCGGCTATAGAAGTGTTTTCCCTGATCAAATAAAAGGAATGCAGTTTCCGTGCCTGTCAAGAGACGCATTTTTCCTCAGTAGAACTTAGTCCAGCTCGTATTAATTTCACTAAAAAAAACTGGGCTGTCAACTCAAGTATTTTTATTATGTGCGAAACTTAAAGTCGACAGATAAGTCCTTTGAACTTTTATTCAACTATTCTTAATCTGGTCTTAAATATATATATATATATATATATATATATATATATATATATATATATATATATATATATATATTAAGAATATCTGGTTGACTTTACACGCGTTAACCTCATTTATTTTACAGGTCGACGTATTTTGTTAAGCGTTAATGATTTTTGCTATAGATAGATAGATCCTGGTTTGGATTTTCCAACAATTTTTTTTGAAAGATTCAGAGATCCTATTTCTACATTATTAACAGTGATAAATGTATTAATATTTTTAAGATTATCGATACATTTTTGTGTTTTTTTTTAATTTTGTTTTCTCTTTTAAGGCGTCTATAAGTTTAGATTCTTTGTTACTTTTTACTTAGTATGAAATAAGTATTGTTTTTTCAGTAAGTATACTTGTAATGCTATCCAGTTTTTGTTTTTTTTTTGTTTTTTGTTGTTGTTTTTTTTTAGTTATTTGATGCATTTATTAATATTTTGGTCAGTTGCGAGTTTCTTGTGTGATAGTTGTATCGGTTCTTTATTCCATATGTTTTTATTAAGTCCGGTAGATTTGGGTGTCTTTGTATTTGGTTCTTGATTTGTCGCATTTGATGTTTTTTCTTGTTTTGTTTTGTTTTTTGGGTGGGTTTTTGTTTTGTTTTGTTTTTGTTTTTTTTTTGTTTTGGGGTTTTTTTGGGGTTTTTTTGCAGTTGTTGTTCAATTTCCATTTCTTTGAAGTTTGTGTCGTGTTTTCGGGAGATATGGAAATTAGGTCCTAGGTTGAGGAATTCCTTTTTTCTCCTTCGGTCAATTTACACCCGATTTATGAGGACAATATCCATATGTTTGTGCGTGTATTTTAGTTATGGAATATACTTAAATGAACCGTCTCAGATTCGGCCATCAATTTGTAAATATTTATGTTCCTATCTTCATACAAGGCTAGGGTCACTAAGTCTGTAGCCCGGCAAGTATTCATACGGGGATTTAAGCATTCTGGGCAACCATTAACTGCCTGGTGGATGCAAAAACCAATCAGCGGAGAGGAGTGAAACTAACTCCAGACATTTTTTGATCAATAACAAGACGCGGGAAGAAATGGAATAAAGCAGACGGACTATTTTGAAACGTAGGTTCTCCGATTTCAGTAACGGCCAGGACTTCGGAATAAATTGATGGTTGTATTTCGAGTGTGGTTAAATGACAAAAAACGGCTTTGTTTTTTAAATAACTCCTGCAGAAAAGAAACACACAAAATAGTGTTTGCTTTCGAGAATAGCTAAAGCTAGACAATTCTCTCTCTCTCTCTCCTACGCACACGCACCCATACACACACACGTGCATAAAGTACACATATATTTCTAAAGAATTAATGTATTTATTTTTAAACCAAGATTTTTATTACTTCAAGCGTTAATTTTACTGGATACTCGTGTTTAAAATAGATGCTCCTTCCTTTTTCTTTTTTTAAAAGTGTCTGTCGGCTTGTGTATACGAGAAAACAAAGAAAGTGCCAGAGAGCACATTTTCTGTATTAAGTTTTCTCGGGTGCGCAGATCGATAGATGTACATAGTGCCACTTACGTAAGGATGAGTCTTCTGTAACAAGTTATCAGTGGAATTTGGATATGAAAACGTTGCTGTATAATATTCAAAATTAAATTCAGTGAACTGGCAAAGAACGCGATAATGACAACATAAATAAATAGCTGTTATGGAAAATAAATATTTTTCATCATCGTCCCAAGAAAAGAGATTATATGGTTACGAGCAGAAACGGTGCAAGGGTCTCATGCCCCCGCCGAATCTATGATACGTCTCCCACATCTTCATAAGGTAAAATATAAATTTTATTGTAATCTAATTATGTATAATAATGGATCATATCCAGTACAGGTGAGCAGTTCCTTGAATCAAAGCCTGAAATATTCATTTATGAGATAATTTAGCTGAAAGATGGCATATAAGTTTATAAAGAGCCAAGGAAGTTACATCGATGACTGAATAACGACGCTATGAATTTATATGAATAAAATACCTTACTAAAAGAAATGAGGAGAAATTTGCGTCAATTTAATACTTTAACCCAGATTATAACAGTGCCGATTGGTCAATCTTGTTTTGAGGTTGCAACTAGTGTAGGAGAAGGAAAACCAACCTTCAGAGTGATAAGTTCAGTCAGGTTTTCTTGTACTAGACACACCATTGATGATATGACTGCAGTACGCGTAGTACCCCTTTCGACCATAATTAGTTAGAGGACTCGTAACGTGACGTGACCAATGCATTCTGGTAACTATTTTCTGTGCATTTCTCAAAAGAAGCCTAGTAATACAATGATTATCTCACAAGCCATTGAAACTGAATTTTCTTCTTATCGAATGATCTTGAAATCCATATGCTTATCACATCCAGAATTAAATTAGCCTTAATATTATTTATGAAGGACATGTTGATTTAGATTACTGTTGTAGAAACCCCTTTGTCAGAACTATAAATCGTTCATGGGGAGAGAATGAAAAATGAATAAAATAAATTATATATTAAATGCTATTAAGAACCAATTAGTTTGTTTTTTTTCAGTAAAATTAAAGTGCGCGCACGCGCACGCACACACACGCACGCACGCATGTATTTGATTTGTAGCACCCTCCCTTACTTTGTACATTACTTATGATATGCTCTGATATGTAGGACGTTGAGGGCTCGGTATTGTCGGGAACTATTTTGCTTTTAACGTTATTTAACTTTTCTGAGGCCATACTGGTTCCCATGCTACTAAGCACTTTTGGGGGGATCTAAATTCAAATGTAAGCATTAAATTCTTCGCACACAAAAAGATAGATTAAAAACACATTCAAGTCAAAAGTTATAATTTATTTGAGAAAAACATAATAATCATTATCTTCATTAACTAAAGTCAACTACAAAACTAAATTCTTTATCCCTTTATTCCTTCTTGAAATAAACTGAGATCGTGGACAAACGATTTCTAATTCGGGTGTCGTATTGACCTCAGTTTTTTTTTTTAAGTCTCCTCCACAAAGAAAGCATTCCAACGATCTGGTTAAATGACAATCTAATTCATAGAATTAGAAGAATATAGCCAATAATTCTAACTGAAATTGTTGAGTTTCCTCTCTGTTGTCTTATACTGTCATTCTAAAATGCGATACTCTTTCTGTTGAACAAATCAGGATAATTTTTGCTTAAATTTTCTTTCCCCGTTTATTCGTTTGAAAATAATCTACTATGATTGTTTAATTCTAAGAGCTGGTAATAAAAAAAAGCCTACTGTGTAGACATCGGCATAGGATCATATCAAGAGAAACTTCTCGTCCAGTAGAAACCGTCTTTCAAGCTCTAACAGCAGGATGTGTATGTGTGTGTTTGTGACGAATGCACGGCCGCAATTTTCGACGGATTTGCACCAAAATTTACATGCACATGCGCCAAATTAGTGGGAAGGCCAAGACTGATTTTGCATTTCCCAACTCCCATCGATAGTGGAAATAATCGATTTTTTCATGCTTTTACGGCAGTTTTCATGTAGTTTGCGGCCATTTTCTACTGTAGCTGGCTGCCACGAATAGGCAGGAAGATTCTATTGGCCAGCGTGAGGGCCAACAGCTGAATGACACGATTGTTAACTAGTATGCTAGCTGCATTCGTCACAAGTGGGAAAAATTTAAATCTGCATGGCACTTTACTCCAATTGGCTCATTCGCTTGCTTAAACTCAACGTTGATTCTGATTCCGCAGAACTGGGTTGGGTGTGAAAAAGTATTTGTTGTTAACATTCTTTTTTCATTCGGTTTTTCCAGTTACGAGTCCTTTTTTAAAGCTGATCATTTTGTGTTCATTTTGTGCTAGTTTTTTTTTTTTTTTTCGTAACAGATTTAGTGTTTAGTATAGAACTTACAAAAAATTCGCAGTGTGAGATAGGCAAGAAGTAAGGCATGTAGCAACATCAGCACGGCAAAGGGCACTCCTTTAAAGGCAAGGAAAGGCAAAAATATTTTAAGTCAAGTGATAGCGATTGCTGTATGAGTCGTACGATTTTTGAATCAAGCATGGGAAACTCCGGCCCATGCTGCTAGTGTCTAGATATGATTGAAGAACTATATCGGTCGACAAAGTCGTACATGTCTATTTTTTTAATCATTTCACCCCAAGCAAGGTAATAAAGCCACTAGGACGCAAGAGGTTACTGAGTGTTAGAGAATAAGAGAAAAACTACTATTAAGGAGAGAGGACAAAAAAGAACAAGAATTCAGAAGATAACGATTACCATTGCATTTAAATTTTTGAAGATCAAAATTCATCAAATGTCTTGTTAAAACCCTAATAACTAAAAATTTCAAACCTCAACAGGAGTATGACAAGGAGGAAATTAGAACCCCGATCTATTTAATCTCTTCCTAGACTATGCTCTGTGAAAAAATCTTTCTAATCAATTCATACCAAGCAAGGTGATAACGCTACTAAGACGCAAGGGGGGGGGGGGCTATCGGAAGTGAAAGAGAAGGAAAAGTCTTTAGAATGAACCGATAACCCAGTAATAGCGCAAATTAAGCGGAGACGTTAGAAGTATAGAGTTGATGGAGAATTTAGAATAAACTAGAAACCCAATCCTAAGCAGAAAACAAAAGAGCAGAAAGGAGTGTGAACCGGGCGATAGGTGAACCTATTTACTCATGTCGTGGAAACAAAATTAAATGAATAAATAAGTAGTAAATATATCAGAGTTTAAGTGGAGACGGTAAAAGTATAGAAGTAGAACTATATACGTTTGAAGTACCCAATCGTAAACAAGGAACAAGGGATACACCCCTACTCCTGTTCAAAAGACTGACAAGGAGTGTGAACCGAATGATAGGCGAACTTATCTACTGCTATTGAGAAAAAATAAATAACAAAAAGTTTTTAGGCGGAGACATTAGAAGTATAGAGTTGAAGTAAACTTTAGGAGGAACCAGAAACCCAATCCTAAATATAAAATAAAGGGATAAACCTCTACTCTATCCACATCTCAAAACAAAAAATCCTCCTTGCTTTCCTTCCCGAAATCATGAGGAGGAGGAAGTCTATGCTGAGGACATCAGTATTCACAGTTGTGATAATAATGATCTTAAACAAAAAATTAATATCTTTACCAAGTGTTGAAAAATTTAAAACTCAAGATAAACCTTTCCAGAGTATAAATTATGATCTGGAATTGGAATGAGAGGTGAGATGGCACGTAACCTAAATCCATCATGAAAAAGTCAGGATGTAGAATTAGTAAATACTAAACACTTCAAATAGCTAAGTGTGTGACTCAGTTATAACAAATATATATGTCGGTATAAAAAAATCATAGGCTTCCAGTATGCTAAAAGATAGGCTTCTGGTATGCGAAAGTATGGACCATCGGTACACGAAAAGATAGGCTTCAGGTATGCGATAGAATAGGCTTCCGCTACGCGAAAAGATAGGCTTCAAGTACACGGAAGCATAAGCTTCCAGTATGCGAAAATATAAGCTTCGGGTATGCGATAGTATAGGCTTCCGGTACGCGAAAAGATAGGCTTCAGGTACGCGGAAGTATAGGCTTCCGCTACGCGAAAAGATAGGCTTCAGATACGCGGAAGTATAGGCTTCCGCTACGCGAAAAGATAGGCTTCAGGTACGCGGAAGTATAGGCTTCCGCTACGCGAAAAGATAGGCTTCAGGTACGCGGAAGTATAGGCTTCCGCTACGCGAAAAGATAGGCTTCAGGTACGCGGAAGTATAGGCTTCAGGTACGCGGAAGTATAGGCTTCCGCTACGCGAAAAGATAGGCTTCAGGTACGCGGAAGTATAGGCTTCCGCTACGCGAAAAGATAGGCTTCAGGTACGCGGAAGTATAGGCTTCCGCTATGCGAAAAGATAGGCTTCGGTACACGAAAAGAGAGCTTATTGTGCCAACCATTGGCTGGCAGTACATGAAACATAGACTTGTGGTACGCATCTGTCAGCGAAAGGTAAAAGATAATACTTGAAACTTCAACATCTTTTGTTTCTTTTTATATAAAAGTAAAAGCAGAATATCCCGAGGTCATGGAAATTGCATTGAAAACATTTCTAATATTCCTTTCAACATACTTCTGTGAAAGCCAGGCGAGTCATTCAGTCAAAATGTCGAAATACAATGGATATAAATTCTTAATTGCGTCTGGTAATTGTGGTTCTCAATTGAACCAAAACTGTGTGACATGATTGATTGATTCATTTGTTTTAACGGGTTATCAACCTTTTGCTAGCTATTTAAAGCCAGTAAATATTTTTAGATTGTTAGAATTTTTTTTGAGATAATAATGATTTACCAATACAGGGCCTACTAATTAATCTATTGCTAGTCATGGATTCATGCCTTTTTCCAAGGATATTTACGCGTAAATAAATATAACGATCTCGAGTGGAATTGGAACTCGGCGCTCCAATTTCCAATTCTGGGATATTATCCATTACACCACCCGTATACCAAAGCTTACAGCAACTGGTATTTCCAAACGGTCACCCATCTAGTTACTGACCAAACTGGACGTTGCTTAACGTCGGTGATCGTTCGAGAACCGGCCCTTCAACGTAATATAGCCGTAAGCCTGGACTGAGAAGAATACTCGTTTTCTTTTACATTAGGAACATGCTTATATTCACGATTGTTTTTAATCTACTCATTATAATACGTGATTTGATTACTTATTAAAAATGTTTTTAATATTTTTGATAGAAGGCTTGTTCATTTTAATTATCAGTTTATAATTCCGCTTTTCCTCCGTTAGTATAGTAGTAAGCACAAGCGCTACGGCCTACCATTACCTCAGATAGACAATTGATCATTACTGTTTGATTGCAAGGAAATACGGAAGACATAAAGATATATCAGAGACGCTATTTGGTTTGGGGGAAAGAAAGAAAGAAAAAGAAAAGAAAACACTCTCAAGCGTTTAATGGCTACTTCATTGAAATGTAAAACCTTGTCAGTTTTTAATTTCTTCATTTGTAGCCTCTTACTTCATTTAATAACCTTCATTTATGCACAAGATTGTTATTAGAAAATAGTTTTTAAGCTCAAATATTTAATGATACAGTAAAGGCAATTTACACGTTACGAAAAACTATGAAAGCTTCACGAATGCTGATATTTTTTTTTAATTTCTATTGTAATGTTATATTTCTTTTTAGCTCGTGACACATAGGGGTACCATGTATATTGCAACCTTGTTTCTTGAAGAAGATAGCTTGACGGAGCCCAACTCTCTTCAGGTTTTTAATTCAGGCTATAGAATATAGAATATAGAATATTGAATATAATATATTTACCCATAGCTGGGCGAGAAGAAGAGGATTCATATCTTTCCGAAGGGTATTAGCACGTAAGTGAATGTAATGGATCCTACTGGAATTCGAACTCGGCTCTCCAATTCCTCAATCCGAGCCCCTATCCATTGCCTTATGTTATAATACTTACAAAATAAATATCCTTTTTTTTTTAAATTAGCTCTTAATGTATTTATTACGCTGTTCCGATATTTCCAATCATTATTACGGTGTTCGAAAAGTAATTGCGTATTTGAAACAACCAAAATAGAATCATGGGTGAATGGTAAGAAACTATGTCACTAATTAGTTTATGATTTCTTTTATTAGGCAGTGTGTCATTCATATTGCCTTTAAGAGTTTAATTGGGAAAACTCGTAAAGAGATAATTTGGTTTCCTCGTGAGCTTTCACTTGAGGACCGAACACAGCGTCCCAGTCTTTTAACCAGGAATGCCAACCTTTCATTTTTGGATCGCATTGTTAGAGGTGATGAAAATATAAAAAAAAAACAAAAAAAAACAAAAAAAAACAACAACAATGAAGAAAGTGGTTATCATAAAATGAAAAATCAGTGCCAAAACCAGGACACCATCCACAGAAAGGAATAAGAAAATTGTCGTCGATTACGATCTGATGAACCGTGGAAGGGCCATCTCTGCAAACTTATATTGCCAGTAACTTGATCGGGTAAACGAATCATTACGTCTTGGTAAAGAGAAAATACGTTATTCTTCGAGGTGACACTGTAAAGGCGCACTCTGCAAAATAAAATTAAATAAACAAGAAAAAGAAGGTCGTTAGAATGGTCTCCTACCGTCCTCAATACGTGTCGAATTTAGCATCTACAGATTTTCATTTGTTTCGATCAGTAGAACATTTTCATAAGTGGTAGACATTTCTTTAAACATGGAATCGAAAATTTGCTTTTCTCGTTGGACTTCAGTCATTACAAATGAAAGTGATTCTTTTTTAAAAATGATAAATGTCACAACTTGGTAAGGCGGTCCGTGATAATAATGACAACACAGTTTAGTCTGGTCTGGCAGAAGTGATACTCATGCTTTTCATTCACACATAACAATATGGCCGTGATAATACTTCCGTGTTTGAACAATGGCTGAAACGATGCTTCCGTTTCCTTAGTTCCTGGTTACAACATCAAATTTAACTTACATTTGTTTCTATGTTCTTTCTGGTTAAACGTAAATACTTTTCATGATTGTGTATGAATTATAATTTGGCACAGATGTCCAACCTAGCCCTGATACACTGAAAAAGAAAAAAAAGCATAGACGAGATCAGACATTTTGGGGATCAATGTCATATATTCTCGTGCGAGAGAAGAGTCTAACCGACGCCCATTAAAATAGGGTGATACACAGTGCACACGGGCCATTATTTTGTTGTCTGCCAACTCTTTCATTTCAAACCAAAGTCATGGAGGAGGAGCAGGGTCAGCAGCCTCCAAAACAAAATCCCTTCCAAGAGAACCCTGATTGGAAGGTTATCTGCTGTCTGAAAGATGATTCCTTCTGGGATTACGTGAATCCTAGGAAACACAGAACAAGTCTTGAGCTTCTCCTCAAGAAATTTTGAGATCGACTTTACAGAAAAAGATAGATTTACTGTCAAAGAAAAGAGGCGCAAACTGTATCTAAATGTGATGTCCAGAAAAGAAAACTGCTCTCCACCAAGGTTACACTCGTCAGCGTGACCGCCACTCTATACAAAATAATTGATAGGCAAACCGCGCTAAGACAGCCCATTGGTGTACTGACGTTGGCAGCCTCTTCTTTTATATAGCTTCAAAAGTTGGCGATTATGGCTCTCCATAGTTGCCTATCCTTTGTAGCTCTAAGCAATGTTTGTCATCGTACTATGCCTCTCAGTCTCTGTTCTGATAAATGTTGTTTATTAGCCAGATTTCCCGGTGTTTTCGCATTGTCTTAAGAAATGTCAAACGTTTCTTTCTTATTCTAAGTGGCCTTTTCGTTCCCATTTTTCTTAAAATTTCGTCTTTGCTCACATGATCTACCCTTTTTATTCTTAGCATACCTCACTATAACCACATCTCTGTTGCCTCAAGTCTCTTTTTAATGTGTGTGTAAATTGTCTAGCATTCACTGTCATATAAGTGGATTGATGTCACATAAGAATTCAGTAATATTTTCTTTATTTCAAATGAAATTTTCCTGTTTTAATACATTTTTTCATTTTTGGAAGATATCTTTCGCTATCCCAGTGCACTTTGAGATCTCTGACTCTCATTTTCCGTTGTCTGTTTTAATGCTATCAAAATGCGTCTGATGTTAGGCGCACATGCACCATACACGCGCGCATGCGCACATACCTGTAATAATAATGTGTAGCCCAAAGATTTTCATTCGGTTTATTAAATAAAAAATGAAAGACACTTCGTGATTGTTGTTGTTGTTGTTATTTATTGTGAGTTCGATATTAAGTTTTTGTACAACATATTTACTCTTTTGAACCACTATCTGCTGCCATTTTTCAAGCAATTTCTTAATTCCATTAACATAGAAATTTCTCAGCGAAGAACTGATCAATGTGCTTTCTGCAATCCTTCAATGAATTGATTTTGCTTTTGGGTTTTTTGCTTCTTTTTTTCCCCCTTTCTTTAGAGCAAGCCTGCACAATTAAAAAAATGTGATGGTCTACATTTCTCGCAGAACTTTAGCCGCAAGCCGCAAGAAGTAAATGGCGCAAATGCCTTAGTCAAGAGCAAAGATTGTGTATCGGTTATTTTCGTGTTGATTAAGCAAGTGTCATATGTTTCATTTTCTATTTTTATTTTAAGAAAGTTTTAGATTTAGATTTTGATACTTTGTCATATACTTCTTTACATATATTTTTTTCTAAATATTCCAATATTTAATATTTGAAAAAGATTTATTTTAACTCACTAAAAAAAGGGGCGTTGGAAAAATTCGCCACTTTTTCAATCTTATGCTCTCCCGACGACTAACAACGAAATATTGGAATTGGATTTTCTCGACCACACTCACACATTTTCTTCAGAGGACAGGGAAATGCAGGCTCTCTGCGTACCCGACCTATCAGTTTCCATCACTTACACGGGCGTTTCAAAAGGGCTTTGCTACAGTGTTGCAAAACTGAATTCAAATCTGGTCTAAATGAAATCACTGAACAGGATTTTCAGTGCGTGATAGAAACAGATATATAGAGAGAGGTAAAGCGAGAAAATTATTTCTTTTTCATTTTCTCTCTCTTCAGAAAGTGAAAGGAAGGTATTAATTAGACAGAAAGACAGTGAAATATTAGATGAATAAAGACGTGTGCTTCAACAAAACTAATCAGTCGCTGAATTTATTCTGATGAACACAAAAAAAAATAAAGTCACTAGTTTAGAAACAACCCTCGCGGACGAAACTGAATAGTCCCGCAGGTCACGGGCTGCGGGCTGCGGGCCACGGGCCATTTTATGTATCAGTGTTGATTTAGATTTTAGCAAAATGTTATAAAAAAGTAAATAAATGGTAGTCAGAAGAAGAGCGAATATTTTCCAGTAAATTTTTAACTCGTCATCAAAAAACGTAGTCAGGCATTATCCCGATTGAATATTCCCATAACCAGTGTAAGCCTTTTCAGAATCGTTTGGTTTGGTTTGGTTTGGTTTGGTTTGGTTTACGGCATATCAACTTCAATCGGTTATTTAATGCCGACAAGATTTTTTATTGCTGGTAATTTTTTTTTTTTTTTTCAAAAATGGACTGCTGTTAATTTTTTTTTTTTTTTTTTAGAAATGTATTGCTGGCAAAAAAAAATTCTAAAAAGTATTGTTGGTATCAAAAGGTAATAAGAGGTGGTTTCACGCTCCTCAAGACCCTCCGATCAAAAGCCTTTCTGTCGGGTGTAGTTCATCATCTTACCCAGGACACGGATGTAGTTTATTTTGAGAGTCGTTGAATAAACATAGATTGAAATAGATTGAACATCTATATTGACTCAATTGCGAGGTTTGCTGTTAAGAAAGTGGTTCACTGTATGATGCTAGACAATTTTTCACTCCAGAATCTACCTTGCACATTTATAAGTCAACCATTCGCTCATGTTTTGAATATTGCTGCCACATCTGATTTGCTGCTGTATATTTAGAGATTCTTGACAAAATCCAAAGAAGAATCATCAATATTGCTGGTCTTGACCTGACATCATGGCTTCAGTCACTTTTCACACCTTAATGTAGCTTCCCTGTGCTTTTTCTATAAATACTTTCATGGTAATTGTTCTGATGATATTTTCCGATATAGTACCTAAACGTTATGAATTTAAACACAGTACTACATTGGCCACAAGGTCTCATCAATTTACAGTTGAAATTTCTGATGTAACCGTAAGTTCGATGCTAATAGTTTTGTTTTCTCGCTTGTGTAACTCTCTTCCGGCTTCATGCTTTCTAGTCAACATTAATCTTCAAAAATTTAAATGTAATGTCAATCGTTATATACTGATTATTGTTCTTCTATAGTTCTCACTCCTTAATGATGTTTCTCTTTTTTCTCATTCTTTCACACTCAGTAACCCCTTGTGTCTTAGTGGAATTACTGCTTTGCTTGAGATGAAATGAGATTTTTATTTAAATTTGACTTATTCCAGCTAATGCAGTTTAGAAAATGAAAATTCTATTCATTCTTCTTTTCAGTGGCTTCAAAAGCAGTTTTTATCGTTTATTTTTCGCATGTGTGAATGGACCAGCTCCCTCCTTCTCTCCACCTCTCATTCGTTCTTAATACGAATCAATCGAATTGTATTTTACATCGTCATACAATCAGCTTCAAAATTACGACAGCTATCATCTTCGTCTCGCCTGAATGCTCAAAATTCCTAAATGTATTATATCACGTTGGCATAGATTATTATTAGGCACTAGTTTATACGCACCACCAAAAATGGCGGCCATATTAAAGTAATTTTGTAATTATGCATATTTTTTTGTATAACTAATTTCGGATTTTTTATCGATAAGATTAACTCTGCTCTTCAGATGAAAAGAAAAACTGTTTATCAAGTGTTAAAAGTAAACTAAACAATATTCAAAAAAAGCTAACTCACAACAAAAGGAATAAAAAGTAATGTATTAGCAGCCTGATCACTTATTGGGAAGTTGTGAAGAGCCATGGCCGCCCATGTCACAGTACATAGAAGAAGAAGAAGAAGAAGAAGAAGAAGAAGAAGAAGAAGAAGAAGAAGAAGAAGAAAGAATCCGTTGTAACACGATGCATGTTTGCATACTGGCGTTGGGTAATGTTTTCTGTTCTTGTAACAATGGGATATTTCATCAGTAAATAAGGGAGATCAGGCTGTGTAACCGATAAATATATAAAGTTGCATTATGTTATATACAATATATACATAAATTGTATGATATAAGTATGAGCCTGGTATGGTATTTTTCCTCGCGATATCTTATCTCTCTTGATTGAAGAGAAAGAGATAAAGATGCCTGAAACCAGCATGACCTGAGAGACAGAAAGAGAGATGACCATTAACAATCTGCAAAACTACACCAGTTCTTTTTACACAAGGCTCACGATCACATCACGTTGAAACACCAGCTCAAGTACGATCAACGTACAATAACTTTTGTACAAACATAAAATTGGAAAGTAAAAGTAATAATTTAGCACTGTTATCAAAATATCTTCCTTTTGAATAATCAATCAGTAATAACTATAATATATATCTCTAAATTTAATTTCCTAAAATGCTTTATGTTACGGCTCCGAGAAAATATTAAATTTACGCCGAAACTAAAAATATGAAGAAAAATTTCTAATTGCCAAATTATCCCATGAAATATTTTGGAAAGATATCCTATTGTTTGGTCATTTTTTTCTCTCTTTCTTCCTCTCTCTCTCTCTCTCTCTCTCTCTCTATATATATATATATATATATATATATATATATATATATATATATATATATATATATATATATGCATATGCCCTTGGGGAAGTAAGAATTAAAAATAAAAGAAAGAAAAGTAAGTGTCTGGTTCTCTCCCCAACTGCCGATTATGGGATTTAATTATACGAAAAGTCTACGAAAACATTCAACAACCAAATTTAATAATGAGTTCTACCTCCACTGGTTTTGATGACTTCAAAAATTCTTTGGGGCATGCTAGAAATTAGTGTTTCCATTAAGCTGCGAGGAATATTGTTCCAGCTTCTGAAGATAGCTTCACGAAGTTCATTTTTTGTTGAATATTGTTTGCCATTTCGATAAACATTTCTTGTCATCCATCCCCAAACACTTTCAATTGGGTTAAAGTCCGGTAAGCATGCACGAGATGGACCCCATTTTCGTGTAGAAATGTCATGGTTCGGCATGCAGCGTGGATTGCAGCATTATCCTGTTGGAATAACCATCCATCTTTACACAAACGATGGCCCTCCGTCACCAACGATGCTTTGTGTTGCATACTAACATAACCAGCCGCTATCTGACGACCATGCACCACCTCCAGCTCCATCGTCCCTCTATAAGAAAATGCACCCCATACCATTAGGGACCCTCCGCCACTATGACGTGTCGAGAAAATTTCAGGAGGCATGTTTTTGTTATGCCAATATCGTTGGAAGCCATCAGGACCATCTAGATTGAATTTTTTCTCATCAGAAAACAGGACTTTCTTCCACATCTCAATGTCCCATGTTTGGTATTCACGACCAAACATTAAACGGTTCACTTTGTGACGTGGAAGCAGCCGAGGAATTTGTTTGCGCTTTTTATTTACCATGCCTTTTTGTCGTAATTGCCGTCTAATGGTTACTGGACTGCAATCAGTATCTGTGGCTGCCTTAATTTGACTAGAAGAAAGTCCACTGGCTTTTACAACAACCCTTCTTATTCTCCTACTCAATGCCGGAGAAATTGGGGGGGGGCTACCAGTAGACTTTGCGTTTCTATAATTCGCACTGTCCTTTAGAAAGTTGCAAATCACAGTTTTACTGCTATTTACCTTAGCTGCGATCGCCCTCTGTGACAAACCTTGATTATGGAAATCTAGAATTCCAGCACGCTTAACTTCGGTAAGTTTGCTTGCTTTAGGCATGGTGGCACCTTTACGCAGTGATTGCTAATCTCTAACTGAACTAAAAACATTGGAATTACCCTAGATCTAACAATTTATACCACCTGGTCTTATAATTTTGATCAAGTGTAAAACGCCTCATTTTATAAAAATGTTCATTTCTGATAAAAATGATCGGATTATAACTTTTTGTCTACATAACCTTTTAGATTATAGAATTAGCAACCTTAAGTAAGAACAAGTTTATAATGTATCCATGACAAACAGTCTCTTATAAAATATTTTCAAGTGGTCTTAAATTTTTCATCAGGAGTGTGTTCTCTAGGATCTACATGTAATTATGTTAGACAAAACATAAAAGCAGATAATGAGCCATTATAAAAAATTCTAGGTTCTTGTATTTGATCATCTAAAAAGGATTTTAATGCCAGGAAAGGTATGACCTGAGTTGCCTCAGATAACATGCATACGATCTGGGTCTCTGAACTGAGAATTGAGCTTAAGTTACACATAGTATTATAGTTGAGTCAGTGCTCTGATATGGCTCTGTAACAAAGAAAAGAATACAGAGCTGTTTCGTGACATTTGTCTTTCTTTACGGCAGCGAATATTGGACGATTTCCTCAAAGATGAAGAAGAGACTCAAGGCGTCGGAGATGTGGTTCTATAGGAGGATGCTAAGGATATCATGGACCGAGCGTTTGAGCAACAATGAGGTGTTGAGAGGTTGCAGACAAGGAGAACGCTTATACTTAACATCAGAAAGGGGCAGCTGAAGTTTCTGGGACACATAATGAAGAAGGAAGGCCTGAAGAATCTGATACTCACGGGTCGAATAGAGGGAAATAGAGACAAGGGAAAACAACACATGAAATAACTTGTGGCCTTAAGGAATTGGATGACAGAACGTGGTCTGAGATGGGGTAGTAGAGGGAAGGAACTTGTTGAGAGCTGCAAGGGGTAGAGAGGTGGAGAGCCATGATCGCCTACGTCCTGAAAGGATATGGTACATAAAAAGAAAAGAATATGGAAAATGTCAGTCAGACTTGAGAAAAGATTATATGGCACCTACAGAATGATTTATACGGTGAGCTAAAATTACTTCTACCAAAGAAATTATATATGACAATTTCTGTCCTGTCTCCTCTTTAGTGAAACGTAAGAGAGTCCAGTTTTAGGGGCCACTGTGCAAAGAATGAGTTCATCTTATCACTCGTTCTCTGGAAACCTCATTTCCATGACAGAAGAAGCATGAAACTAACCTTCCCTGAAGTCATAAAAAAGGGAATTACGGTCGTGCATACTGGCGCGCGGTTACGGATTCTATGATATTGACTGATATTGAAAGATAGCAGTTTAGAGCGGACACTCTAGCCTTGGTTGGCAAACAGTCTAAGAGGACGACTTTGAATTTCGTGAAGAAAGCAATGGTAAAACACTCTACAAGTTTTCCAAGAAGTCATGGCAATCTGATGATCTTGGTACATCGACTCCATGAATTTGAACGTGTAACTAGATTGACAACTATTTCGTTTTTGTTTAGCGACATATCGATATCTATGGGTTATTTAATGCCGAAATCTAAATATTTTGAACACAATTTTATGACTTGAACTAAATCTATTTTTAACGCAGACATGCCTTCAACTATAGGCAAAATATATTGTTGGTAAGTCTACTATAAAATTTATCGCTAGTTATTCTACTATAAATATGTATTGTTTGCAATTTTACTACAAAAATGTATTGTTATACTTACATAGTCTTTTTTTTTATTTGGGAGGGCCCACTATTTGCCCATATCTAGGACCCTTACTGGTGCTACCATCACAGGTCAGAATGTACCTGGGAACAACAGCAATTAAAAGTTTGTTCAACGCTCTTCAAAACCGCCTATCTCCCAATCAGAGGCCTTGCTGACGGATGTAGTTAATCGTCTTACCCAAGACTAGATTGGCAATTAGGTCACACCATTTTACTGTTGAACTACTTAGATGGAACCATATGTTCTATTCCAAAGTTATTTTCTCATTTGTGGAAGTCCCTTTTGATTTCTTGCTTCCCTGCCACCTACAATGTTCAAAAAATTAAATACAATGCCAATCGCTATCTTCTGTCTTCCTGATTAATGTTCTTTTCTTGTCTTTTCTCTTTACTAAAGTTTTTACATTCTCTTTCATTCACAGAAACCGTGTGCGTCTTAATGGCGTTATCGCCTTGCTTGGGGTTAAATAAAATCATAGAAAATAAAAGAAAAAGAATTTGTGGAGAGCCATGACCGCCTCCGTCCTGAAGAGACATTGGATTAAAGAAAAGCAACTAATTTCAATCATTATTATTTTTACGCTATTGTTTACTCAATACAAGGCCCAGGACCACTCAAGGAAAAAATTGTCTGAGTGGGGTTATTTTAAGGAAGTAAAAGGTAGCAGGTAAGAAGTGCAGATTATAAGGCTATGCAGGATAATTAATGGTTGACCTTGGAGAGAATAAGAGTTTAATTATCGGGGAAACATCCTCTCGAGTGTCTGTTTCACAAAACAGCAACTATCGGGAAGAAACTGTCCGAATGAAACTTCCTCCTTACCAATGGAATACGAAGACAATGAGGATGATTCGAGCCTGTGTATGTGGTATAGCGGGTCTTAGCAGTAAAGTTCTGAACTGTTAGAAGTACGGAATATAGCTCGTCAGAACATTTTCCATGGAAATAGCGATAGAATTGCGATAGGCTTGTGATGATGCGTCGGTGGGAAAGGGGGTGAAAATAATTAATTACCCACAAGGCTACGTATACATTTTTGAACTCTGTCAAGGCTGGAAAGTGAGGGTTGTGCAGTTCCATTGTTGATGCATCTGACTTGAATGAGTCCCAACAGACGTTCAAAGTAGCCGGTTTGAGGGTGCAACCATTCACTGTGGTGTCTGCTCGGTAATGATGACAAGTTATGAGGTTGATTTTTGAGGTATTGAAAGTTACAAGTCAATCTTCCCCCAATGGGCTGATAAGGTCAGAAGAAAGATTAGTTATCAGGCTCCGGTCATCATTATATTTTAAAACGAAAGTTTAATTTTTATCAAGTGATGGCAACGCAGAATGCTATTAAAATTCGTTGTGATTCAGGTTGAGGTTATAAGGATGAGAAATAGAAAAAATTATTAATGTGTCAGTATAGCAATTTACTAAGCGTAGCTTAGATGTGGCACAAGGCTGAAAGTATAGAGCACGAAGTGAGAATCGAATTACTCAGTTGTAATTGATCTAGAGATATGCTTGCTAAACATTACAGCACGTTGATAAAATTGTCATTTAAAATGCGAACCAATAACTACCCTGTAAAAAGTGAATCTGCGAATTTCGTTTCAATTCCAACTTTTTTCTGGCTTAATTTTTGAGTTATCATTATTTGGATTCGAACGACATCTTTGTTGATGTTATCACAGCGTTTCAACCGTTGTGCCCTCCGGCCTTCTTCTGGTGTCTGTTGATCCAGGAATCCTTCAGTGAATTTCGAATTGAACCCTTTATTTAATCTAGGGATTGTTCTCGTTTTGTTATGTCTAGGGGAGATAACTCGTCTTGTTCTTATTAAAAACAGTTGTTGCACATCCTGTTTCCACTGAGTTTAACTCTGTACTACCTGACCCAGGAATTGAACTCACTATTAATTACAATGTCACCAAATTCAAGAACCAAGCTTAATCCAGTTTTTTTTTTTTTTTAATACACTAACTAGCCCCTCTCTTTTTTGTCGTTATTAAACGAAAACGCATACTTTCACAGTTTAATTCATTGTACATTTGTAGACAAATGATTGTTTTTGTTGACTTTGAGACATTAAAAAAAAAAGAATTTCTGTATTTAAGAAAATGGCCATGGCACCTTAGTTTCGTCTGACCCAAGGCCACATATGTGAAACAACACAACGGAAGAAAACCAATGCCGATATAATGGTAAATAACAGATCAGTTCGTTAACTATTATTATTATTCACCTATATAGAAACATTACAAGAACAATTTAACAGAGTATGTAAGGCTTTTTAAACATTCCAAACTCGTTTATTTCCAAAGTGACGAACATTAATATCCGTAAATTACAATCGTTCTATGATAACTACGAGATGAGATGATAAAGCATTCACTTCTTCTAAGTACGTGAACGTACACACATACACAGAAATTATAAAATGGCTGGGCGATACAGTATTTTTTTTCTTTTCTTTTCAAAGTCTAGTACTGATTTTAAAATGGTCGCCGAAGAAAGATAACAAAACAATGGTCTTTTAAACTTTAAAGGTACATAAGCTTGCTAGCCTTACAGAATTTTAACAATTTTAAACTTTCAAAGCGTTATTGATGACACGTTCTAAACTTGGATGTAATTAAAAACTTGAGCGATGACAACGTGACATTTATTATTAATAATTACTTGTTTTTAGACTATTGTTATTATTATTATTTCCTCATCCTCGTGTGTGTGTGTGTGTGTATGAGAGACAGAGAGAGAGAACATGTGCTTCCCTTGATGACACTTATAATTACCAGAACTGCTACATACATTTAGAAAGGAAAAAACGCGCGGTGGTATAACTCAGGTTTTCCTGTCGCCAAACTGCTACTATCAAGAGTAGTAGTAGTAGTACAACAAATATTGCATTTGTCCGCTAGCCTCTTGGTGAGATGGTAGAGCGTGGAACTTTAAATCATTTTTTTTAGCTTAAAAACAAATAAGGGTCGTTATCAGAAAATCATGTTTGGAAAAAAAGTCTACTTGCTATCATCCAAGGTAAAATCTTCTATATCCTTGGAGTGGTTTGTTTGTCTGTCAGTGTCTGTGTAACTGTGTGAAGAATGTAGGACAAATAGGTTTGTTAAAATTAGAAACCATTTAGTTGAAAATTGATTGCTACAACGATAAACATGTGTGCTGTTGTCACCGCAATAAAAAGTAATCGTCACATTGTTTCAAGTTGCTTTGTTTTTCGATGTGTAATAAAAAATATATTGCTAAATCATATTCGATGATTCAGTCAGGAAAAATATCTGATTAAAAAAAATGACAATGATGAATAATGTGCAAACAGAACCGAAATGTAATAAATATCTGATCTTTGTACTGTTAAACTACTTATTACGAATTATCTTTGCAAATGTTTAATTTTTATGGCTTTTTTTAACAAGCACGTTACTTTTTTGCATTTTCGTTTTGTGTTTCAGTTTATATCACAAATACTAAAATATTTGGTCTAAAATTCGTTTTTATCGCTTCATGATTAAAAATTATGCGCGCGTAAACGCTAATGATTGCATACAGCTTATCAATCTTTTCTTTTGCAAGTTATTTATTTTAAAGCCAGAAAAGGTTTTTCGATTGTAAATATTTTTAGAGATTATAATGATTTATTTATATAAGTCCCATTAATTACCCATTAGGTTGTAGGGTGGGATATGTGGATTCATACCTTTCCCGGCTTTATTTATTTATTATTGCGCAAGCGCGTAAAGAAGTGAATATATAGCGAACCCTACAGTCTCTGCTTTTCAATTCCGAGCCGTTATCCATACACCACCCGCCCTTTCAAGCTTACAGCACCTGGTATTCTCAAGCAGCAAGCTCGACGTTGCTTAACTTCGGTGATCGTTCAAGAACCGGAGAAGCACCTGTGCCTGTCCTTTCAAACATATTTGGGATAACGATATACAAATTTTTATTATCAAGAACAGTTCTGTTGGGGGAAAGAAAACTTTTCCCACTTTGTCATATATCTTTCCTCCAAAATAATATAGCATAGAGTGGGGGCAGGCGTACAGTAGAATATTTTACAGGAGAAGGGCAGAAGGAATTTGACCGGAAAATATCCAGCTTTTACTCTAAAAAATAAAATGTACAATTTGCTAGATCTGGACTGTTTGCACGCATATATATGGGATAGAAAACATTGCATGGTGAATGTCAGTTTCACGCTTCAAGCGATCTTCAAATAGCACGCACATATACACATTTTTAACTGGGCACAACATCGGTGAAGTAAAATATCTAAAAATGACTGTCTTTCTCCTTAAATGTTTTAAAAAGGCATCTTCAGTAAGTTGGAAGATTGTGGAAGAGGAAAAATAGACTTCGACATCAATTCAAAAGTTGCTGTTGCTAGTGGCATATTTCAAATTTGTAATTTGATGCGAGTTCGAGGCATGTTTTGTGTTACAAAGCAAAGATCTAACCCTACCTTCCCTCTTCTTCCTGTGGCCCTGAAAACGATTTTTATTTTTGTTTGTTTTAGTTTTAATTTTTTTTTTAAGTTGACGCGAGTAGATGACAACTGAATAAACGACACCAAAAAAAATGCAATATAAACGCTTAGTTTTTTTCAGTAGCACCAAACACTAACAACGAAATTTGTTTTTTTTTACTTTTTTCACTGGAAAGTGGCTAAACGTGACGAAATGTTTTAAACAGCTATTTTTGTCATAGAAGTATATTACGGTTAATATTTAAGGTACGTTAAAAAAAAAGTTTCCCCCAATAAAGTCCCATTTATTAATTTATCTTTTCTGGTTACACGCCAAAAGTCAATAAACGCAGTTATTCATCCTTTACGCCCCTGAAACCGCTCACCCAGCGCTACAACCATGTGCTAAAATAATGAAAATGTTTCAATAAAATTTAATAAACCTATATATTTTCTATTATCAATACGTTTGTTACAAGAATAATATTTTTATTTATAGCGAATAAATTTATTTTAGGTTTAGTTAGTTAGCATGTCTGTCAGGGTCTCGATTTCATTTCGGTAATGCTTTGTCACTTTGTTTATTTGTAAACATGACCTCTTTCTTCTGCATATTAATTATGAAAACCGAACGAAATAACAAGTGCGAGCGGCCATTTCCACTGTTGATTCAACGAACTGCCAATATTGTTCAGTGTTATTTCTTTTTAACCGTCTTTGAGTGCTGACCAATCCAAACTTCACAAATTGGTCAGTTTTTGAAAGTTCTGATAAGTATTTTTCTTTTGTTTGTAACTTAGATAGAGGGAGAGAAAGAGCTCAGATTCTGCAAACAATGAATATTCATTTTTAAGTGCTGATCTTCAAATTTCACTTTTTGCACAGAACAAGTTTAGTTTACTTTAATGTTAAAAAGTGAAAATGTAATTTAGTAAAGTAAATTGTATGGTATTTTTTTAAAAAATAGATTCACTTTTTTGTTTTTAATAAACTTGTTTTTTTGTTTTTGTTTTTTTTTATTAATTCAGTTTTAAATGTATTGTACGTCAAACATATTCTAGATTTTAATCGCTATTATTTTACAAGCATGGTCATCTTCACTGTTCTGCTCCATTCTTAACAAGGATTGTAAGAAAAAAATGACACATGCCATATGGACTGACAAAAAATAAACATACAATGTAACAATTCTAACAAATTATTCATTGACTAACATTAACAACAACCAACGTACTAATTGGGGACTCTAGAAATATTACTTCTTACAGCGTCTATATTCCCTTACGTGGTTAAAGGTTAATAATACTTAAAGAATTATTTACCTGATATAAGTAATCTTTCTCTATCGTTCTGATTGTTAAATGAGACGAACAAAGTAAATTGGGAGGGACACTTTTCAAAACAAGGAAGGGTTCATATATATAAATATGAATGCATCAAGGGAGACTATCTTATAAACTTCTTTGGAAGAGATATGTTGTGATTATTTTCAAATTGTTTATTTGTCAGCTCGGCACTGCGGCTACCTCGAGATGTCAGTTGTCAAATCAAACAAAATGACTATTGTGTTATTATCCAACTCTACAAACTCTTGTCTTTTCAGTTCTCCTTTTTACTACGGGTTTGTTTTTGTTTTTTGTCCTACCTAAAGATTTTAAAATTAGTAATTATTAATTAGTTATCTATTTTTTAAACGATTTTTTTTTTGTGTGTTAAAAACAGTCGCCGAAAAATGAATGGTCACTTTCATTGCGTAGTTCTTAAGACTTATCTTTATTTATTTCATTTTTCCTTTTTAATTTTGTGTATGGGGATTTCTAGAACACCCGAGAACAAAACGTGGCGGAGTGACTTGTAATTGTTTATAATATGTAGCTGATAATATAGAAAAAGAACAAAATTTTACGTTCTAAGAAGAAGAAGAAGACTAAGAAGAACTAGTAGTAAGTAAGTAGTTAAGTTAAGTAATGTATTAGACCTGACGCAACATCGAAAGACCTTGATTTTTTTTTTTAAATATTACTTCCTCTTTTCTTTGAAAAGTTTTTTTTAAACAATAAACATTCCAAAAGTTAAAGTGCTTGAAGTTTTTGAATCAAGTTCAATTTTTATAAAATGCAAAAAAAATTATTTAGACAAAAATAAAAAATAAAACGATCCTTAAAAAAATAGGTACACGTTCTTTAAAAAAAAAAAAAAAGGGGGAATATCTTTTTTTTTAGTTTTTTACTTTTCCTTTTTAAGTTGATACATGGTTGTTTAAAGGAGAACTGTCAAAATAAAACGTCACAAGAAGAGTTTTCACAAATTATCTGGAAAGAAAATCGCCTTTTTAAATGAAAGAGCACAAAAATAGGTGCGGAGGCAAATAAATAAAAATCGAATATAAATAAATATGCCAAGTTAAAATTGGCGCTGCTGATGTTGTGTCCACTTAAATAGGCAATAAACTTGGCCGGTATTGTCTAACTTACCTCAGAGCAAAACAGTATTTATTTATATCTGAATGTCCTCTTTTTGTTTTAAATCCGTAGCTTAAATCACATATGCATTTTAACCTCTCTGAGCTACAGACATAAAGTACAAATCAGTAGCAGGTCCTTGTGTTTGCATTCTCTCTCTACTCCATGTTTATTCATTACACAACCGAACCATAAACAAAAAAAGCGTTTTTTTTTTTTTTTACTTTTGTTTCATTTAAATTTTAAGTTTAGGATAAAGTGTTTGCCAATGCAAAAGTCTACAAATGTTTAGAATTATTACAATTCTGTTTTGACTAAGAAAGTTAGTAGATTTATCATGGTCACGAATTAATTCCTATTTGAACATTCTTACAATGTGTAGTAAAAAAAAAAAAAACCAGGAGAATGATTCAGTTGAATTTATTTTTGATATTTGAAAGTTCAAATGTTTGCAAAATAAATATGAACTATTTTTAACAAATCCCGATATATAGCAAATAACTTAAGAATTCTACTCGTGTATGCTTTTTAAGATGAAGGGGGTCTTTTTAATTGTAAAGAAACAGCATAGAGCGAGATCTTTCAAAAAACCTGCGACTTCCCTCCAGTCGACGTCTTGCAGTATGTCGGAAAAACAAGGAAGATTGTTATTATTTCGGCCACAGTATTGATAATTGTTTTTTAAATGATAGCAATATTTTTAGAGATATGTTTATTAAATTTAAAGTCAATACAGATAAAAGGAGGGGCTAACAATTTTATAAATAACAATATAGTTTTTGTAGCAGTTACTGTTTAAACCCGAAATAAATATGCAAGTCGTAGCAATATAAGCATCATTCATTCTTTCTTCTTATCTTTGTTCTTCGCAAGTTACGTTTGCAACTTATGCATCATCATACGTTTTTCAGATGTTATTTATTACTGTTTATTGTGGTTATTATGGATGGTTATTAATATTAACAGTACATTTATTTTTACCTTTAAATGTACTTCGAAAATTTTTAATTCTTTGTTTACATTTTCTCTCCTCCAACGTTCACACTTAGCCATCAATCAAAGTTTAAAAAAAAACAAACAAAAGATGAAAATGCAGTTGTCAATTAAATATAAGAACCAATCAAAATGAGTCTTGGGGGCGTGTTTATGAAAGGATCCACCCACTTTGAGTTTAACAAAACTAAGTGTTCGGCGCCGTTTGATGCAGAGGGAACGTAGCGGGCGGGCAAGCAGTTAGATGTAACTGAGTCGTCGTGGCCGCCGTTTTCAGTTTCCTCCACTCCAACCACGACGACTGCTTCTACTCCTTTTCCTCCTTTCATTCCCACTTCCTTCTTCTATGGAGTAGCTGTGGTGGCGGGTTTCTCTCTAGATTCTCGTCGCATTAATATATAGTCTCTTCTATTTTTCTATGTAGCCCTCTTTTCTGCTTGCTGAGGAAAAAAGTTCACGGCGACCCTACGATTTCACAAGGCAGCGTTGGTATATTTTTTTACGCACTACTGGATGTCTTCATCCTAAAAAAAAAAAATAAAAAGGGCTCAAGTTTTGTTGCGGAAGCCCGCTTGGATTTTTTTATATTTACAAATATTTAAATTTAAGAAGGAAAAAACTTGAAGGAACGACTAACAAAACATTCCCCGTTCTACCTCTAGCAATGCCAGCCCACAAGCATAATCGTCACCACCGGACACGTGAAGATGAACACAACAATAATCTACTCGTAGAACAGCAGGATAACCACCACCAACAGCAGAATGGTGGGGTGATCGGCGGGGGTGGACAAGGACAGGGCCCTAACGACAACCAAACACCTAATAGCCTTGTTCGCTGTTGTGTACCTACAGGCTGCAGCGATATTACTGAATTCATCGACCCTTCCGATCCGTGCGACTCTGTCAAAGTTGTGTGCAACAATGAAAACTGTGCAGTCGGTTCCTGGATGCATCGGTTTTGTTTTGAAAGCTGGGAGCAAGGCGTGCTGGCCTACCTGCGGTCTTGTGGTCGGGCCCGCAGCTGGAGCGAAAAACAGCGACTTCAGAATCTGTGGACCAAGAAGGGTTACGACCTGGCCTTCAAGGCATGTGATTGTAAGTGCAGCCGGGGTCATCTGCGTAAAGACCTCGACTACATCCCTCCAACACAGAATGACAACGCTAACAGCACGAAGAAGGGTCGCAAAAACAAGAAAAAGAACGACAAACCGGTAGCTGTGATGACAAGCAAGGTTGGCATGAATCCTAACAACCACAATGGAAACAACCACGGCGGGACTAACAGTTGCAGTAATAATGGTGCCGGTCGGCCTCGGACAAGTAGTGTAAGTACTGGTTCCAGCCCTCCGAACTCTTATCTCTCCTGTTCTCCGGCAACTCCTGTTGGGTCTCCGTCATCAACGTCCAATTTGAATGCTCAGTCCCAGAAGAAAAATATTAAATGCGACAATGCAGTTGATCCGATGGGAACCGGCCAGAGCCTTCAAAATCAAACAGGTGCCACGAATGGTGTTAGTTTATTCAAACGCCGGAGCGATCTGTCAGCTTTTAAAAACCTTCCCCGTTACAAACAGAACCCGTATTACATCAAGATGGAGGATGAAGGGTCTCATGGCAACGACGACACTCGACTCTTTGTGTTATCCACTTTGAGTAGCCACAAGATGGGATCGTTACCATGTGTCCTATGTAAGTGTGAACTGCCTGTCTTCGATCGCTACCCGCTTATCGACGGAACCCTTTTCTTGTCACCCCAGAGTTACCTTCAGCAATCTGGGTCGGGTAAAGAAAATAACAGTAGCAACAACCATCTGGGAAGTGGCGACCACAAGCAAGTTCAAATTGATTTCGACGGTAAACTTCAGTACCTTAATGCCGTGTGTATTTGCTGTTTAGAAGGGAGAACCGATGTACGGTGTTCGTTTTGTAAGAAACGATGGGATGGCAGTACTTTGTTGCTGGGAACTATGTATTCGTACGATATATTTGCAGCCATGCCCTGTTGTCCGAAACGACTGACCTGCAAATATTGCCGAAGGGCTGTAGTAGATGTCACCGCGGGTCTTCCTTACTACAGCGAATACAGCCACAGAATACAATGTCCCTATTGTAAAGTTAAAGACTATCACTTCATAAGACCCCTATATGAAACGTTCTTCGTTAAAAACCCTATATGGAACGAAAAGGATAAGTAAATATTTTTTTGTCAAAACATTTTTATTATTAAAAAAATTCTTTCAACATCATTTATTTCATTACTGCTTGCTTTTACTTCCTACTACTTTTAAAAAGAAAAAAAAAGGATGTTTTCCTTTTTTAAAAAGGCATTTCCAATGTTTTCATGTTTCGGTTTGTAATAGCAATGATTCAATTTCAAAAAACCTCCAAAGAATAATGATAAAATGTGAATGATAGCTACAAAATGAAAATAGATTTTTAAAATCTTTTATTTACTAAATAAAGTTTTGCCTAAATTTTCACTATCATTTAAAAAAACCTATAAAAAAAAGTTTTAGGGTGGGGGACAATTTTTGGAAAACAAATTCATTGGAAAGTCAGTCGTTGAAAAGTTTAGGTTTAAGAAATTTACTAATAATTTACTTACTACAACACTCATTATAAACTGCCGCATTTGGTAACCTTGTTTGTGTTTCTTGACAAACAAGGAACCAACCAGTGCATTCTTTTCTTTATTCAGAAAAAAAAATTCGTCCTTTTTAATGGCAGGTTCACAAACTGAAACATTTTTTTTTCCCTCAAATTATCAAACTTGAGATTATAATTGGGAGTGCTTAAGGAAAATATCCAGTTGTAATTTTTAAAATATTTCACCTGAAACTTAAAACCCCTTCTTTGGGTCAGAGTTGACAGAAAAGAAAAAAAAGGCATGTCAAATATTTTTAGATTGTTTTCTGATTTGAGTTCACCACTAAAAACATAATGGCAAACAAATGTTTTTTTTTTTTTTTTTTTTTAGGAAAACAAAACAATTCTTTCCTATAGAATGAGAACTAGTTAAGCCTTAAAAGGTAATATTTTAGACTTGAAAATAATCAACTAAAAATGTTTAAAAAAAACAAAAAACCTTCAAATTTCCCTTCAGTGTTTACTTAAATTTTAGCAGACACGTGGCTAAAAAAAAAAAGGTTTTCTTGTGTTCAATATTTTTTGGGGACGAGAAATGCAAATCAATGCTTTTTTTTCTACAATGCATGTTTACATTTTTTTTTTTTTTTTGCTTTTTTACGTTAATTTATTTTTATACATTTATTTGCTAGTTTAGCATTTAAATAAATACATTTTTAAAAACTACCGTTACAGTTTTGTTTGCTATTTTTTATCTACTTTCATAAGAGAAACGTTTTATTGACAACCTTTTTCTGTTTTTTTTTTTTTTTTTGTTTTTTTTTTTAATCAGAAAACTCATTTTTTTTTTTGTTTTTTTTTTAAGTAATAAACATCCTAGAAATAAAACTTAAACCCGATTAGATGTGCTTTTAAGGTAGTTGGGGGAACATTTTTCGCCTTGCTTTCAAATTCACGCAAGTTTAAAAATAGCATCTCTCTATTTAGAAAAAAAATATTTCTAATTTGTGAAAGTAAAACACTTTTTTATCAGAGCAGGAATTATTTAAATATTATTTATTACTTTATTATTTAATGTAGAAATGTTATTTTTGATTGATTGTTTTTTAAAAGGTTTTAAGTTTAATGGTCACGTGACCAAACAAATCTCTCTACGCATTAAAAAAAGGGATCTGGGGTTTGCATTTTAAGGAAGGCTATAGTTTTCTTTTTATTTTATATTTTTAACTTTTCTAGTCTTTTCCAAAACTCTTATTTCATGCTCTTATGAACATTAACTGATTTTATCGAAACTTTTTAAGATCTATTTACGTTACGAGGTGACACATCTGACAATGGTGCTAATCAATTCCACTTTTCTCTCTTTCTCTCTGTGCTATTTTTTCCCGGTGATGAAATACTTTCTCTCTACTTTTTTATACTGGGTTTTATAAAAACAAACATTATTTACGTGAGGTACTTTTTGCTTCAACATCATAGTAGTAGTTGCATAGATTCCCAGATGGTAAACAAAGTGTCAACAACATAAATATAAATATTATAGCTTAAGTATGATTTTTCCTTTGTTTTAGCTCGGATTTTAGTTAACTTAGAGTTTTTCTTAAATTATTTTTAAAACTTTAATTTTCCTTGTATCTAAAAAGAAATCAGTCAATATCTTATTGTTTTTATATTTTGCAAAATTCTTATAAAAAATGGTTTTTTTTGGGGGGGTTGCACTTAGGAAATTTACTAATGACTAAATTACTAATTAGATTTTTCTAAACGCCTAAATGCAAAGTTTTCTCGGTTTGCCGTGTTTTATTTTCAAAATCTTTCAGTTTTTTTACACTTAGAGAGAATGTTGTCTGCTTTTTTGTGTTGCTTTTTTTTAGAAAATGTCAGTATTGCGTAGATTATTCACTTTTTATTTGAAAATGCATGTTAAAAACAAAACCAGTTTGCTTTCCGGTTTGTTTGTTTTTTTTTTACTTTATTTGTTGTACTTGTAAGTATATTGTTGTCTAAAAATAAGGTTATCGTAAAATAGCAACTGTTTAGTTTATGTTTATTATCTAACTACCATTTACACTAGTGACTCTAGTCCTTAGAAATTAAGGAAATTTTGAAAATTAAAACCGATCATAGAACTGATTCATTTGGGGGGGGTCAATAAGGTTTGATTTGCTAAAAAAAAGGTGGGTAAAGAAAAGATGCCCGTGTTGCATAAAAAAGATGTGCTAATTATTTAATGACTTGTATGGCAATTACAATCATGATAAAATATATAATTTTCTGACTGTAGTCATAGCAATCATCTTTAAAAACGATAATTATCATTTTTTAAATTACATTGATGATCATATGCTTCTTTTCACCTGGCTCGTTGTATTCTTCTATTAAAAAGAAAATTAAATTTGAACACTTGTCTTCGAAACCCGTAAAACATTTTTATTTTAGAGAACAAAGAAAACTTAATGGCAATTTCATTTTCTCTCTGACATCTTTAGGAAAAGTCAATTTCATCTTTTTGATGTAATGAAGAAAAATACCTATGGGTCCTCCCTTTTTATTTCTTCTAAATCTATATTTTATTAAAAATTAAGTAAATCGATCAGATAATAATTGTCTTATTTTTCTATTTAGTGGTTTTTGCTTTTTAGTAATTAAAAAAAAAAAAATCGGGTACGTTTGGGTGAAAAATGAACAATTTTTTTTGTGTGTGTGTTGCTACGGTCCCAAATTTCGTTGATTTTTATTTTTCCCCACATAAGCAATGGAGAGGGCCGAGGATTTTGCTGAGACAGAAAAAAAAAAACGCACAACTCTTGTTTACCACCACCAACAACTACCAAAGAAGAATTCAGAACAATGTTTGACAATCCCGAGTGAAATTTACGATACCGGTGATTTTTAAATATAAAAAAAAATATATCATGAATCCTTTTTTTAAAGGCAGCATATTTTATTCCATTTTTGTATATATTTTTCTTTCATGCAAAAAAAAAAAAAATATCTAAATAAAAAAAAACAAAAAAAAAACGCGCACCCAATTTCTTACTCTTTATTCAATTTTCTGGTACTAAAAAAAACGTTTTGTACATCAGGAATAAAAAAAAAAAAAGAAAAAAATGATTTAAGCAACAACAAAAAATATGAGATAGAAATTTAAGCTTTCTGTGTTATTCTGCAATAATGCTAATGAGGAAAAAAACAGCCTCGTGTTTTCAAAAGGCTTCCATGTCAAATAAAAGAAAAATCAACACCTTTTTCGTATTCAATTCTGGCTTTTACTTTTTTTTGCTTTTTTTTTTTTTTTTTTTTTTTTTTTAATACCTGAAATGTCTATCTCTCTCTCTCATATATATATATATATATATATATATATATATATATATATATATATATATATATATATATATATTTTAAAGCTATTTAAAAATCTTGCCATGTGAACAGCAACCAAAATATCAGAGCCACAAAAAGGCCTTGGCCTCTTCAGTTCTTCTGCTGCTGCTGCTTTTTTCCTTGTGTTGTCAGTTTCCGAAAATAGGACACGAGAGATGATGATGTCAGATTTTTCAATCAGTTCACTCCTCGCACTGTTCAACCCTCATTATTAATATATGCTCATAATTTAGAATAAATTCTGAATTGTTTACAGATTTCGATAGTTGATTTTTTTGAACGCGTTTCACATTATGAAAACGCTGCATTAGATTTTGAAACTTGAATCAAAATCTTTTTGTAAGGATTTTAAAAGCAAAACACCACAGACAATGAAAGCGCCAATTTGAAAACAATTGCTTCCAAAAAAAAATGTTTTGTCTGTAAACAGTAAACACTAATTTACACGGCATCATCTTATCATATGACATTTTTTTTTTTTTATTTAACCTATATTAATAAATTGACATTTTTTTCCCATTGTAAAAAATAAAAAAAAATAACTTAAAAATCGTGAAAATTTAAAGTTTGATAAGAAAGACAATCCGCAATATGGTAAAAAAATCTCACTTTTTTTTAATCGTCACGTAAAAAATATCAAACTGTTTTTTCCACCATTTGTTCGTCTTCACTCTTCTTCTTTCAGTTTAAATAATTTTTTTAAATGTTCATTTTTAAGATTTAATTAGATCTAAAAAAAAAAAAAAAAAAAGTTTTACTTTTTTTACTAGCTTCCAGAAACTAAAACAAAAATTTATTTTCCAACCGCTTCTAAAACTCTTTTTAGTTTTATTTCTTACTTTTTTTTTTTACTTACTTGTACTCCAACTCCTATGACCAAATTGCAATCAAAGTTCAATATTGGATTTTAAAAAATACCAGTGCTTACTTTTAGTTTTTATGTCGTAAAAGTTATACAAAAACTTAGACTATTTTTATACTCTCTTCTAATTTACACAAATTTTTAACTATTGTAACATTGTTTATTTTTAAAATATATTTATATCCCAGCTTCTGAATTTAACCTCTTGGCTTATGAAATTTATTTATTTTTTTTTATTTTTTTTTTACAATATATTCCAAAGCCCTTGAAAAAAAAAAGTAGTATTAGGTTGGTGCAAAAATAATGACGTAATGTCGTTTTTTTACGTTAAAAAATACGTCAAAAAACGACATTATTACGTCACTGTTTTTGCACCAACCTAATAGATAAACAAGATTATTAAGTAACTTTTTTATTAATGTTATTAAAATCTGGTTACAAATCCGTTAATTACAGGCTTATAAACCTAAAAGTGTGAAGGAAAAAATAACTTTCAAAATGTGCTGGAAAGTTCTCGGCTCACCACACTGCACAAAATTTGGGAAGTGTGTCGAGTCAAAAACTTTAAGCATTTTTTTTTTTTTTTTACTTAACCAATTACTAACACTTCTTGTATCTTACCAAATTGTTTGACATAACTTTCACTTGTATAAGCCTAAGACCCATTTTCAGTTAAATGTTTTTGCTCTCATTTAAGAACAGTAATTAAAAAATATATATTTTTGTTTCATTTATGTGCATCCATACAATAAATATTGGCAGCTTCTTTTAAATCATGGATGCTCACCAACTATCACTGGTTTTACTTTTTTCTTCCTTTTAAAATAGTTCTTGCTTTATCTGGTCTTCTTCATAATTAATTTTTTTCGTTTGATTAAAAATTAACAATCATAAGTATAAACTCTATTTTATTTTTAACTTCATTTCTCTTTCTTTTTTTCTTTTTTTTTTTATGTGAACATTTTTATGAATTCAAAAGTTTCAACAATTTATGCTATCGAATAATAATACTTTGGAAAAAGTTGAAAGAAAGCATCTTTAATCAAATTTCTATCGATGTAACAAAGAGATTCTACTACTTCAATCATGCTTAAATAATTAGTTGTTTTGTTTTTTCTCTCCTATGAAGACTTTTCAATTTTTCAAAAATAGAACAAGAAATGAACAGAATAATTTGTTGACATTCAATGCTTGAATTTGACAATGATTGTCAAATTCAATGCTTGAATTTGACAATCATTGTCAAATTCAAGCATTGAATGACGATGTTTTACAAACAAGAAAAAAATTGAATGTTGCTACAGTTCTATTAAAAATAATTTTATAAAAGCTATTTTTGCAAAAAGATGACCATCACAGTCATTCTCTTAAAATAAGTACAGGTTCTGGTTATTTGACTAGTATGTATAATTATATTTTATTTTTCAAAGTTTAAAAGATATTTAATTTTTACCAGTTTGATTCCAACTGACTTTTAATATAGTAGTCACCCAATGTTACTATTTGGAGATTGTATTTGTCTTCTTAAAAAACAAAACCTTTCTGCAGATTTTGTTGGTCATATTTGACCAAGAATTTAAATGTAAAAGTTTTAAATTCTATCTACAAGCAAAATCACTTAGTACCATTCAAACATTTTTATATTCTTTTTAGAACTACATTTCCACTTTCTTTTCCACCTTTGCTTTTTCATTGAGAAATATAGAGCGTTCATTTCTTTTACCTTATTTAGGTTACAATATTTAAGTTTTGAAAATGGAATTCTATTTATTGAACCTAGTATTTTAGCTAGTAGCTCATTTATAAATTTTACCATTTTTACTTTGTTTCATCTTTGAGATATTCCTTACACCAAATTTTCCCAGAGCTTGCCTTTACCTTATTTTATCTTTAAGCCCCAAAAATATTTTCTGATATACTTCCATAATTTTTACAAAAAATTAGAATCTAAAACAAAGCAGTAGCATTAGCTGCTCAGTCAGTGAATGTTTCCTTATAAGGAAATGGCTAACCATTAATATTAGAGATGAGAACAAATACAAAACTTTGGGCCCAGCCTGATGGCCAGAGGGATTTGGTTTGGTTTATTTTATCACATATCAACCCATTGGGTCATTAAATGCTAAAGACCAGGGTATGACAAAAAAGAACTTGTTAGCACCAGCTGCTCAGTCAATAAATCTTAAATGTTTCCACATAAGGAAACGGCTAATATTACCATTACCACATATTCATTAGATATTACTTATTTTATAAATAATTTTTTTATTTCAATTTTGGAGAACTTATATATTTAGTTTTTAAAAAATCATCTTGTTGCTATATAAAGGCTGTAGCAATAGTAGAATCAAGTTGCATATTTTTGGCTTTAGATCATATCAAGAAAAGCCATAAAAGAATTTTTAGTAGTGTATTCAAACGATGTTATGAACTATATTGAGTTGTACAGCGCCTGCATTAGTGTCTTCATGGAAATCTTGTTGCAGAACTGTTATCTGCAAACTTGCCTTGTTCAGTATTACTGTTGTAGAAAGTTTGATCATCAATAGGTACTCCCAGATTTGTGGCCTTGTGCCAAACTAAGATTGCTAAATATTGATATGCAATCATTCTTTATGCCCTCAGCAAATTTTCTATAAATTTAATTCGAAAACATCTTTTCATGAAATAAGAACAAGATGAGACAACATATCCCTAGACATTGTCAGCAGGGCAAGAGTAATCTTGTCACATAGATTAAATAAAGGGCTTAGTTTGAAATTCCCTGAAAGTTACCAGAATTGACAATCACTTGAGGATGTATAGGGGGGCACAATGAGCAAAATGTGATAATAACAACAAAGATGAGGATAACGGTTTTCATGTAAATAATAACTCCTTATCCCAGAAATTTGTCTAGAAATCTTTTAGTGACATTAACCAAAAGCAAACCCTTTTGAAAATACAACTTCAAACAAGTGCATCTGTCCAAATTACTGCCACAGAAATTTTTATTTTTAAAAGTAAATGATGTGCTCTAAATTCTAGCCTGACTAAAAGACAAGTTATCTGTCAAATTTTTTTTTTTTTTTTTTTTTTTTTACCTCTATAAGTCTTGTTTTCTCCTTGGCAAATTCCTGTTTTGTTTTGAATTGACAGACCTAATTAACAAAAGTATAAAGAAAATTGCTTCAATCCATGTACAATGATGTAAACATTGTTTGTATTTTAGGTGAATTTAGTAGGCAAATATGACATCACATTTAAATTAGCTGCCTAAAAATAGCACTTATAAAAACCATTTGCATGATCACAAATTCACAACCTCATCGTATTAGGTTGGTGCAAAAATAATGACGTAATAATGTCATTTTTTTACGTATAACGTCAAAAAATGACATTATTACGTCATTATTTTTGCACCAACCTAATAAATGAAAACAAATATGAAAAATGCTTACTTGGGATCGATTTTTTATAAGATTTTGATGCAATATGTCCTCCTTTCCTTTTTGTCCACCATTTTATTTTTGATGTAGAAATAAACTTCAAAAACTATCATCTTGGAATGAAACACACAATTACAGATAGCAAGATGATATATATATGTATGGATGTACTTATATATGTATATTAAGTAAGTTAATTGGATTTCTTTTTTAATCTTTATTTCTGAGGACTATGAATATTTTGCACAAAGTACGTTTAATCACTAAAAATAACATTCAACGTAATAAGAAACCTGTATGTATGTATATATATATATATATATATACGTGGGAGAAAATGACATAAAAAAATTTGTTTTAATTTATGGTTAAAATTTCACCATCACCTCACCTTCATGCGCATGTACGTCATTTTACTCCGATGAAATCTTAAACGACGAAACATGTCACACAAAGAAATTTTTTCTACTTTGTCATTAATTTTTGTAAAATTGTTCAGATGTCTATGTATACATATATATATATATATATATATATATATATATACACACACACACACACACAGAGGATGCGATGGGTATATTGTCGCCATTTTATATTCTTAATTTCATGGATACACATTGTTTGTTTTAGATTTTGTCAACTACACAGTATAGTAGGGTCATTTGGGTACTGTCTGTGAGAAAAAGAGCACTATGACTCGATTTACTCAGTCAGAAATTTGGAAACGGCATGCTCTACTGCTTGGAATTCACATCGATATCTCCAATACAGACATTTCAGGTTGTTTGGCTGTCAGTCTGGGGACAGTGCAAAGGATTCACAAAGAGTTGGATGAGTCTAATGGTGATTATGAAGGTGTTTGGAGTGATCACATTTGTGAAAACATTATGCTTCTATTCATGTTCTCCCAGGACCTCAGACTGAACATGGAGCCCCAATTCAAATGCCTTGAGGAGGTAGTGCTGTCCTGGGTCAAGAGAGTGGCTGCTGGAAGACCCTATTTCTGGGAACATGACTCTGCACCATGCCACATGCAGAAGAACCCAGTCATATCTGTTAGACAATTTCTGCAACCACATCACCACTTATATATGGACACCTAACTCTCTTTGATTATTATGTGTAGGGTACAGTTGAGCGAGAGAACAAAACTCCTTGTAAAAGCAAAGATAAACTGAAGGGGCAGCATCCACCAACTTAAAACACGGAAACTTTTCCAGAAGAGATACAGGAGATTCTGCAGGCTCTCGTTAAATCCAATGGTGATCTCATTGAATAAATACTCTTTAGTATTTCAAGATAGTGTAATTTTGGTAAACATATCTGTTAAAATGAAATGCCAGCATTATTTTCATTAACGACAATTTATCCATCGCACTCTGTATATTTATTTGTAAATATATATTTATGTGTGTGTGCGTGCGTGTAAGGTATAATTAGACAGAAATAATTCATTCAAACCGGTCTTGTTAAATTCAGCTAAGAAGGTCAGTTTAATTTTCTTCTGTATTTTTCCAATTTTCATAATTACACAAAGAAAACGCCCACATTAAACAAAATATCTCTTTGGATATGAATGTGGATACAGGGATCAAGGTCCCATATACAAATTTTAAGGAGGAGATAAATAAATATATTTTGAAATGGCAAGAGTACTGGGTTGAGTATCCACATAATAAACTCTACACAATCCAGCCCAAGTTGGGAGTAAGTAACACATCTTTTAGGAAGTCTTGAAAAGAGGAGGTCATAACAACAGCCTGCTTGTGCATCGGCCATACAAGAATGACACATTCTTTCCTACTAACTAAGGAAATTCAACCAGTGTACCAAGCATGTAAAACAGTATTATCCATTAAACATTTTTTTGACCGAGTTTCCAGAAGTAGCTCAATATCTCAAGACAAATTTTACAATACTGATAGAATGTTTGAGAAAGTAAATGTGGATCATTTAAATTCTAAAAGTGATCAGCCTCTACAAAATATAAAACAGGACAAAATGATGATAAAACAAAGTTTTTATAATAAAAGAAAAAAATTAAAAAAATATCTATGATGCCAAACCCTATTTGCAGAAATAAAACTAGGAAAGTGGATATGTAGAGAATAAATATTGCCCATGACTCTTTATTGAAGAAAAGAATAATATCTGCAATAGAATTGTCTTTTGACAGAAGCCCTCTTTGCAAAAGTGTTAAGGAAACTTTATTTATAAAGTGATTTTGTTGCAAAGAATTCAGTTTTTATTCATATGTATTTATATAAAAATTGTTGGCATTAAGCAACCCCTTGAGGTTGATATGCCATAAAACAAACTAAACCGAAATATCTTTATATGCATACAAAATGATAATATGTATAAATAACTTGATACATGTCTTTTTGATTTGTTCTAGCTGCTTGGAACTGTTTACATATGGCGTCACTTTGAATTAATTTGAATCCCACCACTCTAAAAATATTGCCACAGTGTGGCCAACAAAATCTTGTCGACTACACTGCCAACATCCAGTTCTTGATAATGACTGAGATCATTGTAAGGGCTTAAACAAAACATCCACTTCAGACAGTTTATTCACAATTTTTTACCTAATGTACAATATGTTTGAAAAATAGAATAAAAAAACTAAGCAGACAGATCTTATCAGTTAACAAAACTTGTTTGGATGAGATATATATATATATATATATATATATATATATATATAATAGTAAATACTGAGGTAATCGATAATAAATAAGTTATTGAGTTAAGAAACCACACTATCCAATAGGTACAAATAACTGCATTCTTACACACAATTATTTGTACTCTATAGATTTAAAATAATTTGAAATATAACCATTGCCACTTACCTAATAATCCTTAGGATAAAACAAAAAAAAAACCTGGCTTTGCTATCCCTAATGCCCCCTTAACTAGCATATATAGTCAAGCTACCACACAATACACACTCAGTGTCTACTCTTATATCTACACAATCTATCCCTGATTTTGAGCATAAATGTAGCATACCTTGAAACTATATTTTTAATATGTCTTGGCTTCGCAAAACAAATAATCAAGAGGAAATCTGTACACATCACGATAAGTCCAATGTGAGACAGTCATACACGGTCACAGTAGTTGCAGCTGAAAGTCTGGCCTGGGCTTGATGGTATTGCATTGCAGAACTTCCTCCACTGCCTCTTGTCCTTGAGTGCTTTCCTATGGGTATTTTCAAAGGAGACAGCATAGTTAGTGGTGAGTCACGGTTCTCAGCTAGGGTTATATTATATATCCATATACATACACACACACACATGGGATAACAATATAAAACATTTTTATATATTAACAATTTTAGGAGAGATGTTTGACAAAATGGAAAAGGTCCTTGTATGAGATGTTTCATCCTCTAGGATTTCATTAGACTAAGCTCATGTTTGCGTTGATGCAACTATACATGCGCACAAACAATTTTTATGCATTTTGGATATAATCTGGCCAATTTCATTTAGATTGTTTTTGTTTTTGTTTCCATCACAATTTTGATATAAAAAATACTACTCTAATTAAAAGAGAAAATTCACTGGAACTATAAAATGTATAGAAAGTGATTTGATGACTAAATCATCCACAGTAAATTTGGGTCCAGGTTCTTACATTACACCATTCTTGACAGATATTCTGTTATCACACTGTAGAATATTTTATAATGAAAGTGATAGAAACAAAAAGAATCTAAATGAAATCGGCCAGATTTTATATCCAAAACACATAAAAAAATCTTTAAATTAAAATTCCCAGCATCTCTCATTCAGGCTCATGTGTAGTTTCATCAATGTAAGCATGAATTTAATCTGATGAAGTCTTAAACAACAAAATGCGTCACATGAAAATTTTTTTCTACACACACACACACACACATATATATATGAACAGTGATTTGTTTTTTATTTGTATTTTTTGCCTCTGTCAAATCGGGAAGTCAAATTTGTTACATTCATTTAAGTACTAAAACTTTTGGGTAAGGCATGAATCCATCTCCCCTGCTCCCAGGTGTGGCTAAATACCAGGACAAGTTGGGCTCTATAGCCTTGGTTGGTAACCAGTCTAGGAGAAAGAAAACTCTGAATTCAAACTAGCCTAGAAAGGATTGGATTCTGTCAGGCTGTCTTGTCCAAGATGCACCCCCTGCTCCTATAGCTGCAGTACATGTGGTGACCCTACTATTACTACTAGTGACATCATTTTTTTTTTTCATAGACTTGGACTGAATTGAAACAGAATGTATCAAATATTTATAGGCATTATTATTATTATTATTATTATTATTATTATTATTATTATGTGCATATTAATATTTATTATAAACAGAGCATTTACTTAAATACTTGTATCTATAAAACTAACATATATATATATATATTTGGCCAGCAAATATGTTTCATTGAATATGACAGACAAGGAAAATTTGATGAACTTTTTATTGAATTTTTCTCATATTCTTAAATTTTTCCATTTGGTAGGGGTAAGGAAGTGTAAAAAGTGTCCATAGTGTCTATTGTCTCAAGCACTTTCAGCCACTCTTTTAGTCATTTTCAAGGGGTTTGTTGTTAATTTCTTTCCATGGCTGTCTTTTAAAGTGTAATTGTATGATGCATATTCTATGATAGTAGAGTTTATTTCGGGCCCCCATGCAAAATATATATATATATATATCATGGATGAGCAGTTAGAATATTTAGTTTCTGACCATGCCACCCAGGTTCATATCTCACCATAGTTGATTTGTCAGGAAGATGACTTTGTAATGTTATTGGACTGGGAAGGCAATCCTAGCATGCAGCACCATTGGAAAGTGCCTGAAAACCATACCACAGATTTACCAAAGTCTTGTGTGTGAAATGGCCAGATAGAACTATTTGGTAGCCATCAATGTTTGAGCCATCACAAAGTCCCAAATCGTGATCGAGGGTTTGAGCATACTGGCCTTGCTCAGACTGTTCATCACACCAGATAATGCTTTCTCTCCCAGAAACTCTAACTAAGGTCAGCTCAAAATTGTTGCAGTATAACCTCCGGGAGGGTCCTGCGGAAATGTGTCTGAGTAAGCATCTGCAATAGGGATTGGCTAGCTACCCTAGCAGAAAGTTATACTCAGATACAAACAATTAGCCACTATATATATATATATATATATATATATATATATATATATATATTCTGATTGCCTGATACTCATTTAGACATTGAGCACTCTTTTTACTGTTTAGTTAGATGTCTGTTTTTTTATCGGTTTGTCACTTTGTGGTTTATTGTTTTTTTTTCCTTTGGGATTTTGTTGCTTTTACCAATATTTTGGTTTATATATATATATATATATATATATATATATAGATATAATTATTTATTTAAAAAAAAAAAAATTTATAACATATATATGTTATAAAATCACTACAAAAATAGCCATTTTGTTTCAACACCCTCGGTGTCTTATCAAGTGATGACGTTGAATGTAAAATAAATGGTTTTAAAAGTTTCAAATTAATTAATAATCCTACGCAAGGGGAAAACGTTGTTACAAAGGCTAGATGGACCAATCAAAACACAAGTACAAGAAAATTCAAAAAGCTCGATAACGAAGTCATGTTATAATATCTATTCAGATGTTTAGTATTAAAAAAGAATTCATTCCAACGAATAATTACTAAATTATATGATAAAATTTAATATTAAAATTTAAAACTGCTAATTACAAAATCAAAATTTAACATTTATTCGCTATTAAGTTTACAACTATAAAATTACTGAGGAGAAAAGCAATCATATACTTGTATATATATAGATATATATATATGTGTGTGTGTGAAATTAAAAAATAAAATCCATTAATTCTTTAGAAATTGCTTTATTTATATTTTGGACATGAAAATGAGCTGATATGACTTTTGAGAAGATCTGCATGAGTAAATGTGCTTTCAAGGCAAACAGAACCTTGCTTGATTATGAAGCTCTCTATAGTCAAGCGGTCAAAGCACATGGAATTAGACACTGATTTCTCCTACTAAGGTAGATGTAGGTCTAAATCTTGCCAGAGTGCACATTTTCTTTATTAAGTTTTCTTGAATGTGCAGGGAGATGGATGAAAATAAACACAATTTAAATAAACAGAGCATTTACTCAAATACATTTACTCAATCAAGTATCCCTAAAAATAACATTTTAATTAATCAGTGTGTATATATATATATATATATATAAAAGGCAGGATGTGTGTGTGTATGTGTGTAACGAATGCATGGCTGCAATTTTCAACGGATTTGCACCAAAATTTACATGCACATTCTCCAAGTTAGCGGGAAGGCCAACTTTGCATTTCCCAAATTCAATTGATAGTGGTAATAATCGATTTTTTTCATGCTTCTACGGCAGTTTTCATGTAGTTTGCGGACATTTTCTACTGGCCAGAGTGAGAGCCTATAGCTGGCTGCCACAAATAAGCAGGAAGATTCTATTGGCCAGCGTGAGAGCCAACAACTGACTGACACGAATGTTAACTAGCGTGCTAGCATGCAAAAAAAATCAATAGCTGCATTCATCACAAGTGGGAAAAATTTAAATCTGCATAGCACTTTATTCCAATTGGCTCATTCGCTTGCTTACACTCAACGTTGATTCTGATTCCACAGAACTGGGTTGGGTGTGAAAAAGTATTTGTTGTTAACATTCTTTTTTCATTTGGTTTTTCCAGTTACGAGTCCTTTTTTAAAGCTGATCGTTTTGTGTTCATTTTGTTTTTTTTTGTTTTCATAACAGATTTAATGTTTAGTATAGAGCTTCGAAAAAATTTGCAGTGTGAGATAGGCAAGAAGTAAGGCATGTAGCAACATCAGCACGGCAAAGGGCACTCCTTTAAAGGCAAGGAATTGCAAAAATAGTCAAGTGATAGTGATTGCTGTATGAGTCGTACGATTTTAGAATCAAGCACGGGCAACGCTGGGCCATGCTGCTAATATATATATATGGTATAATGATATATAAATTTTTTTATATATATCAAGAGCAATTTTAAGGGACAGAAGTATGATAAAATGGAAAAAGTTTTCATGTGACATGTTTCGTCCTATAGGGACTTCATCAGGACTAAGTTTAGTCGCATGAAGTCTTAAAGGATGAAAGGCATTACACATAAACTTTTCCATTTTGTCATACCTCTTTTCACTAATATATATATATATATATAAAATTGCTGGCTACTTTCATTTTCCGAGCAGGCCTCTCTGCTAGGGTAGCTAGTCAATCAATCCCTGCTGCAGACAACTGCTCACATACTTTTGTGTTTGTTCAACACAGGCACATCTGTTTGTTAAGAACCCACCTATGGTTTATACTGCAACTATGCTGAGCAGATGTTAGTTACAGTTTCTGGGAAAGAGCACCTAATCTGGCATGATCAGTTGTTTGAACACCACCAGTACACTGAAACCCTTGGTCACGATGACTTGTGACTTCATGCTAGCACAACCATCAATAGCTTCAAAACAGTTCCATCTACCCAATTTTACTCACAAGACTTTGGTCAACTTATGGCATGGTTTTCTGGCGCTTTCCAAACTGGGACCACCTCCTCAGATTCATAATACCAAGAAGTCACCTTCCTCACAAATCAACCATGATGAGATTTGAACCTGGATTTCATGGTTGGAAAGCAAATGGTCTAACCACTCGGCCATGCTCCAGTATATAAAAACTCACTATATCTGATTTTATTATGCAAGTTAATGTTTTCACAATGAAATTGATATTAATCAATCAAGGTTGGTAAAATTTTCAGGATTTATTTGTATTTATAATATCAATATGCTATGTAAATTTCAGGCTTTAATATCTATTTTATTTATATTATTTTGGTATGGTCTATGTAAGTAAAATGTTGGTTAAGCCTTTTCAGGGCAAGTAATTGATTCAAATTTATTAACTAAAATGTATGCAGTTGTTAAAAAAGAGTTAACAAACAAGTAAATGCCAACATTTTAGGGTTTTAATTATTTAAGTATGAAATCCTATTAATTTATTTTATTTAATTAAACATTGGCTTAATTTTTTAAGTCCTTAGTTCAGGATAATAATACTATGTACTGACACAAACTTTCTAAAAAATAAAAAAAAAGCCCTAAAAATGCATTTTAACTAATTTAAATGCCTTCTTTGAATTTTGCAGTTCTATTTGAAAGATAATCGCCTGAAGCTAATCCAAATTAAAATAAAAATTAGTTTCCATATGTAAATAAACATTTTAAAAACTATGACACATTTTTTTGTCACTCATCGACTCAAGCTGCCATTGTATATAAAAAATGTAAAAAACAAATTTAAAATTTTCTTTAAAATCCAGTGTTTGTCCTAGAGACGTTTTTCAAAGTCTATTAGCAAATTTGATTAACTAGATTTTCTAATAGTAATTACTTTTAATAACTATTTTATTAAAAATAATTACAGTAAATTATTTGGTGATTTGAGATTTTATATGGAGTTCATTATAAAGGAATTAAATAAAAACAAACACTAATTAACAATGCTTTCCCTAATTGTTGAAAATCAAATTAGACTTAAGATACACAACTATAATTTGATGATTAACTCAAGTTCTTAAAGTAAGATTAATAACAATTTTGTAAACAGATATTACAGTAATTAAATACACAACATTTTCTTTAATCATTTCACTCCAAGCAAGGCAATAAAGCCACTAAGATGCAAGGTATTACTAAATGTTAGAGAATATGAGGGAAAAAAAACACTATTACAGCAAGAGAACAAGAATTAAGACAAAAGATAAAACCTGACATTACAGTTAAATTTTTGAAGATCAAAGCAGACTGGAAAGCAAGAGGCCAGAAGAGATGTGTGAGAGAATACTGCAAAATGATGAGACCTAACCCCCAATCTAGTTAAATTCATAAGGTCTAGGTACCATAGGTTCATCAGAACAATTACCATAAAAATATTTATAGAAAAAGACACTGGGAGGCTATGTTATGGCAATGGTAAAGCCAAGATGCCAGGTCAGGATGAATAACAATGCAAATTCTTTTTTGGATTTTTATCAAGAATTTGTAAATATAAAGCAGCAGCAGCACCAAACCAACTACAAAAAGGATGAAATTGCAATAAAAAATGATAATACATAGACACATTAAACCTGTTAATAAAAATACACATTTAAGTCTTAACATTTATTATAAAAAATTTAAAAACAGTAATCTAATTATCAAAATTAATATTTCTCAACCCACCAAATCCCTCCATAAGAGTAATGTTTATAATTTTTTTTGTTCACTTGGAGAGTGCATCTCTGGAAATAATGACCAAAATATATCTCATATAGGTTATACAACAACCACTTTTTCATGCAGGTTTACATGACATTAATTCTGAACAAAGTGCAATTCGATAGCACAATTATATACCAAAGGAATATATATATATATATATATATATATATATATAATAAATGCAAATGTCAGTGTGTCACACTTTTTCAACTTTACTCCTACAAGTTGTAGCCCAACATATCATACCATTTTGGAATCAGGCCAACTCCGTGAGCAAATTAAAAAAAATCCTGAAATTTTGGATTCCAAATTTTTCATTCCTGTGATTGTTTTTGGTGAATTTTTTTGTACGATAACAATTTTTATAACTTGAAAATAAATTTGGGAATAAATGTAATTAGTTGCAAAATCTAGCAAAAGCTACACATTAAATAAAAATAATTGCTTGTACATAAAGTAAGAACCTATGTACATCAAATTGTCTTTAGATTAAGTAGTGGCAGAAGAATTATCATTGAATTTTTAAATGGTTAGCTTAAATATTAATGCAATACTTAAATGCAGTGATCAATTTTGAATTCTGTAGATTATTGTTGCCTATCATATCTACACATCCCTATGCATTGTGATGAAGGCCCAATCAAGAGCTAGCTTAAATGCCACCTGATAGGGTGGATTTTAAGCTAGTGTGTGTGTGTGTGTGTGTGTGTGTGTGTGTGTGTGTGTGTATATATATATATATATATATATATAGGATGCAATGTGTACATTGTCAACATTTTATATTTTTAATTTCACACATGCACATTGTTTTTGATTTTGTTGACTGCACAGTATAGTAGGGTCAGTGAGAAAAAGAGCACACCATGACACAATTCGCTCTGTCAGGAATTTGTAAACAGCATGCTGTACTACTTGGTATTTGCACCGGAAGCTACAACACGAACATTTCAGAGGACAGTGCAGAGAATTCAGAAACAGTTGGATGTGTCTAATGGGGAATTACGAAGGTGTTTGGATTGATCACTAGTGATGATGACGTTATGCCTCCATTCATCTTCCCACAGGTTTTCAGACTCAACTTGAAGGCCTTCACCAAGTCCCTTGGTCAAGACTACAAACCCTTGATTATTATGTGTGTTGCACAGTTGAGTGAGAAGCAAGCAAAAATTCTTGTAACACCAAAGATAAACTGAAGGCAAGGATTATGGCAGCATTCACCAACCAGAAGAGATGCAAGTGGAAGGAGACCATCCAGAAGAGATGCAAGTGATTGCAAAATTGTCAGGGGGCCATGGTTGAAGACAATGGCGAATTTTATTGAATAAATTTGCTCTTTAGTATTACAAAATATTTTTGTGTAATTTTGGTAAATATATCTTATTAAAATGAGATGTCAGGGTTATTTCATTTCTCCATGGCCCCCTGACTGTGCGTATATATATATATATATATATATACATATATATATATATATATATATGAGCAATCTAGAGGTTATAAGCATAAATAAACCAAGTTTATGTACATACATACTTCTCCCAACTACCCAACCAATTAAACAATCTAAGTCATCACCATAAATAATCCTAAGCATTGGCTATAAACAAAAATTATGAATGGCTAGCTTTCTCTTCACCCACTTCTCTTAATCCCTTATTGACCTATACACAACCTGCTATATATATATATATATATATATATATATATATATATATATATATAAGTTATGAAGAACTTGTTTATCCATATGGGTAAACAAAAGGAGGATGAAATCCTGAGAGCTCAATGTAAATCCAGAGCTAATATTTAAAAGAAAAACAGACCACTTTAAAGTATCATTATAATAATTTATTTCACCAGAGCCCTTTTAAAGGATGCCGGATCATCAGATAGCACTTCCAAAAATTTTTGGAAGTGCTACCTGATGATCTGGCGTCCTTTAAAAGGGCTCTGGTGAAATAAATTATTATAATGGTACCTTAAAGTGGTCTGTTTTTCTTTTAAATATATATATATATATATATATATATATAATAAAATCTCACACTATATATGTATGTATATATAAGGATGAACTTGCTATTTCCCAACGCAAAATAAAACCTACATAAAACATAACTTATTTAGTAGTGTGAGATTTTATTATACAATTAAAAGTTTCTTCATCATATTCTACATAAATATATATAATAGTATAGTTATTAATATTTATTTCTTTAATTTTAGACGTATAAAGATTGTGTCATGGGTTGTAAGAAAGATATAACCTCAAACATTGATTCTTGTATGATCCCTGAAGTTAATCTTGGGAATAGCAGGTGCTTTAAACTTGCATGTGCAGGTGGTGTAATTGATAATAGTTCAGAATTGGAAATTGGAGAGCAAAGTTCCAATTCTAGTAAGGCTTGTTATATTCATCTATGTGTAAATACCCTTGTAAAATATATGAAGCCAATTGTTCTCCCTCAGCCATGGAATAATTAGTTGGACTTTTATCAGTAAATCATCATTCCTCAAAAAATTCTTACATTCTAGAAACATTTTCTGGTTTTAAATAACCTGGAAAAGGTTGATAAACCATAAAAAACAATCTAATCAATCCTTAGAAGAGAATATATTGTAAATAAATATCTATAATAGCATAGTTATTGATATTTATTTTTTAATTTCAGATATATAAAGATTTCCATGGGTCGTAAGAAAGATATAACCTCAAAAGAGAAACAAGATATTGTAACATTATTGAATGATGGGAACACAACGTTGGAAATTGCAAAAAAGTTGAACAGAGATCACAGAACAATCAAAAAAGAAATTGAAAACATTGGCAAGATAAGAACAAGAAAAAAAAACTGGCTTTAAGAATGTCACAAAAAGAGATTTGAAAAAAATTAAAACAGTAATAAGGAAGAAAAGTGGATTGACCAGCAAGAAAATATTTGAAGAAGCTGGTGTTGCAAATATAAACAAAGATAAAAGATGCAGAATATTAAAAACCTTGGCTAAAGACATGAAAGCAAATAAACTACCATCTTTAAGTAGTTAAAAGCTACAAAGAGAAACATGTAAGTTGTGTGAAGAAGTACATGAAAACTGATGTCTTAACAGGAATTTTTAGTGTGGTGAATGTAGAGCTATAGTGGATGGACTGGGCTAGAGGTTGGGCCCTTAGTCAACCGACATGACTGAGAAGGAGGTGAAGTAATGTTTTGGGCTAGTATTGCAGGCAATAAAATTCTAGGTTCTTTCAAAATTGATGTTAGTATAACAGATATTAGCACAGAGAGTGGAATGAATCGATGAACCAAGTTCAAGATCCAGTCTAGTTTGATGTGTTCACTTTCTTACCTTTACATGCTAATCCATCCCTTCTTCCCACCCCCAGATATAGGTTAAATAACAGGATATACTTGTCTCTTCAACCTTCAGTGGCAATCGGGAAAAGGCTCTGAATTCCAAACCATGGAGAAGGCAACAGGAAAATAATCTACTGTCTTTCTCAAAAAGTCATGTCAATTCACAATAATAAAGAAAAGGAATCTCCTGAAGAGACATGGTGTTAAAAAAATAAACAGCCCTT